>CM059601.1:198958699-200158699 GCA_030412105.1 Cyclura pinguis
ACCGGGCGGAGATATCGCGGCAGCAAGAACCGGCAGGCCTGAAGGCATAGCCGAGCCAGCGGTCTGATCCTCATCGGACACCTCCAGGATCTCAGGCGGTTCCAGCTGTTCACCTAGATCCCCAGCTTGTTGGGTCGGAGGAGGTGCTGGAGGGCAGGGCCTCTTGTAGGGCGAACTGCGCTTCTCCTTCTCCTTCTCTTTGTCTTTAGAGACATCGTGTGAAGGACTGCACTTACGCTGAGCAGCAGTAAGCGGCTTGGTGGACTTGGCTGCCTGCGAGCCCGCAAGAGCCTCCGAGGTCGACACGCTCGACGATATTTTCAGGATCCGCGGCAAGGCTGATATCGGAGGCCGAGACGGCGGTACCAAGCCCGGTACCATTGATGTCGTCAGCATGGCAGCTGCCGGTACCGAGAAGGGTGTGGTCGCAGGTCGGCTCGATGTCGAAGGCCGAGACATGATGGATTCTCCCGCCAGCTGATCTCTTGCCCAAAGAGACTCCTCCCAACAGTGGGATTTCAAGCGGGATGAACGGTTCTGCAGAGTCTGAGCGGTAGAGTCACGGCAGATGGAATAGGCCTTGACGTTGTGAGTCTCCCCCAAACAGAAGAGGCACTCACTATGTCCGTCGGACAGAGCAACCTTGTGACCACAAGTGACACAAGCCTTAAACAAGGCAGACATAGAAGGGAGATGAAGATTGAAGGAAAGGTCCAAGGGGGGGAACTCACAGAAGCGGTGGGGAAGGAAACGAAGGTCGAAGAAGAAAGTCAAAGGAGGGGTTGAAAAGATCCGAAGACACCAAGATACCAGAAACCGAAGTCCGAGTACCAAAAGCCAAGTCAAAATACTGAAGTCTGAAGTCAAAACCAGCGAGAAACAGTCTGAAGAGTAAACCAAATAATGCTACTAAGGTAGAACCTTCCATTCGCTATGGCGGACGAGAAAGAACTGAGGAGAGACCGTTGGCTTGGCGGGCTGAGCATGCTCAGTGCAGGCATGGGGGAGGGGTTCCCGCCAAGCTACTAAGCTCTAGAATCTTCCGAACGCTACCGCGCATGCGCGAAAGCTCCTAGGGTGTGAGACACAGAGACCACGAAGAAGAACCATAGTATCTATTTTGGGAAATGAGCCCAGAAAAGCCCTTGTGAGCAATGTGACAGCTTGCATAAAGCCAAAAGGTCCTTCCTCACCTTCCCAAAAGATCCCTGTCCTAGTACTTTAAGGAGTTCAAACTGTGACGGATCTGCTTTTTCGTGTCCTTCTTTGACATGATATGTTATTGCAATTTCTTTAATATTGCCTTCTTCCTGCAAAAGAAAAAAAAAGTATCTATTTAAAATTTTAGAATTCATGTCAGGAATATTTTTAAAGACAAATTTTCAAAATTAAAATTCACAGATATTCATAATTACAAATATCAACAACATAAGCACAGATTTCAATCATCTTGGTGTTGGACAAATAAGAAGAACAAGAATGTGGAGATTCTAGAAGAAGTTTTATTTGACCCATATTAAGGGAAACCATTGCTTGAGCACAATCAGTACCGCATTTCTGGATACAGACGCAGTAAAGTACTACAAAACAGCCGTGGCTTACACAGAACATCACATCGGTGGCTAACCACTATAGAACTCTCCACCTCCACATAAACGCATCCACTGAAACACCAGCTTCCCAATTCTCTGGAGCAGATTTTGCAGTGTGTGGGAAGACTAGAATTGGGAGGCAGATCAACCCTCTCCCAATTCTACCGACTAAAGTAGTGCCATTAGCATAAACCCCCCATTACAGTTACAAACACTCTCTTTTTCCAAATTAAGGAAGACAATTAGGAAGAATAGCCACCTGACAATATTTTTAGCCACACAGCAGAAATTCTGAAGTTAAGCAATTATTGTATAGCTACATTATCAACTCAAATGGATTTTCAAAATTACAGCCCTGCTTGTTCACACTATACACAGAGGTGGCAAAAGCAGAACTATGTGATTCGCTTCTATTTTTGGTGCTGCATATGAAGATGATTTGTGGATCTCACCACAGGAAATATGCACAGTTCCCTCTATGAACACTGCAAGAGGATGAGAGGTATGAGTCTCTAGAACCTCTTCTTTCCTGTTTTCTCTATTGTGTATGCACAGGTCGCAGTTGTATCCCCACACAGCGCAAATTTGACAAAATGCAAAATATGTAATTAGTACAAGTGCACAAAAAATTTCATCATTCCTTATATTTAAATAGTTTATTTTCCATAATTTGTTACAATTATATCTATTCTTTCAAGGAAATCAGGCAAGACAACACTTACAGCTTAATTTCACAATTACCCTATGAGGCAGGGCAAGACGAATACCACCTATTTATCCAAAGCTACCTATTTTCATAAATAAATAATCCCACCATTCTCCCAATATGGAACCTAAGGAGGGTTCCATCAAGCTACCTTACTGAGTGAAGACTTGCCTGCATATGTTACTGCAAATTTTTTTGCCATATAATAGACAAAGCTCCTCTTATATAAAAGGTGGCAAGAGTTTCAGAACTTTATTACAACGACCTTACTAAACTGCATGTGCTACAGACATAACAAAAGTTAAAACTACTCATGATTTATTTGTTATTTCAAAATTAGCAGTGATGAAGAATGATAAAGAAAATTGCCAGAAAAGGCTAGAATGGGAATAAAGCAAGTGAAATAAAGGCATTTTTAAGAAAGTTAGTGTAGGGGATGCAGATTATTTCCAAAAGATGCATGACAATGTTCATCTGATAACCTGGGTTTTATATTCTTAAGGGATGTGTAACATAATTGTGAAGAAGGCAGACTGGCATCAAGGCAGCCAATCATGGCCCAGGGAGGCTAGGAAGCAGGACTGTTGGGGAACAGAATGTATCAAAAAGTGAAGGCTTGTCTCAGAAAGATTCAGACAGGATGTGAGAGACAGGGTCTGAAGCAGGCAGGATTTTGAATTGGCACTGATGACGAAGTTAACAGAGAGTGATTTAAGCAGATAGAAACAGGATTGTGAATTCGAACAGGGAGGGAGAATTACCTATGGTTTGGGGGAGGCTTCAAATATATATGTTACTGGAGATTGTCACAGTGGTTTTTACTGCATTTAAACTGTGTTTAATGTTTAATAAACATGGTTGTTTTAAATTCTTGCTCTCTATCAAGTCTGAATTGGAATCAGGCCACGCATACCAAAACTAAAGAACCCCAATCCCCGTTTAAATGGTCACCCTGAGGCCCAGTAACTCAATCCAGCAACTGATTAATAGGGGAAACATGGGCAAGGCGAGTAGCAGAATTCCTAAAAGCTGGAGTTTTAGGACCAACCTGGCTAAAGGGATCTGTCACAATAATAATTGGAGATTTATTAGCTAATCGAGCAGGCCTCTAACAAAAATATTAATACTAAAGCTTTTCAGTAGTTGCAGCCTCTCAGGCTAAGCAAACTCACAATGTAAAGAGATAAGGACCCTACCATTCTAGAATGCTTAGGAAACTGTTCCTTTGTTACAATGGCATGATCTTGTCCTCCTTTATCTGTAAAATTATCAGGACTTTTCAGAACAAAGTAAAGAGGCTATTTAAATATTTAAAAAATCAGACCATAATCCAGCCCAGAAACCCAGTCTGTGGGGCACCAAAATTCATCATGAGGACCCCATTAGAAGGTATCTCCAAGAAATGGCAGCCTTAATCAGCTGAACAAATGTGAGCTAGATTTGCCTTTTCTTTAGGTTTTATTGTTGTATCCCTTTTAAGATCTTCACGGAACCAATAAACATTTTATTGCACTTGTGACTTCCGATCACTTTGGCAAACACATAAGCCTGGATGAATTGGACTCTGAGTGGACCAGGAGCCCAGAACTATCTCAGCTACTACAGCTGTGCACAAAATCTTTGTGATTCTGTATTTCACAACAGTAAAAACAAGGAAGTGCTGTCAGCAGTTGACTTCATACGCCTTGTTGGCATGAGAAGTGCACTTAACAGGAAAAGTAAAAAATTGCACCATTTCAAAGGAAAGCAATCGCTATATCATACTTTGATCAAGAAAAACAATACTGTGTTTTTCTTGATATTGTGCACCTTCAAGTCATTTCCAACTTATGGTGACCCTAAGGTTAGCCTATCATAGGGTTTTCCACTGCTGAGAGCATGTGATGTGTCCAAGGTCACCCAGCAGATTTCCATGGCAAGCAGGGAATGGAACCCTGGTGTCCAGAGTCATAGTCCAAAGCTCAAACCACTACACCACACTGGGTACCATTTGCCTTCAACTGAAAGCCCAACTGTTAACCCTTACTGTAATTGCAATTTATGTCTGATTTTTCACACTCTTCTAGATCTACCAATGAAGATTTTTTTTCTTTAAAATCTTTCTGAGTAATGTTTCCCTTGTAAAAGACTTTAGAACAGATATAATATATTGCTTTACAAAATATTCAATAACTCTGACTAGGTGTAATAATGCCTAATAAATTTCAAGTCAAAACACAGGAATATGTGCATCAGCAATATTATCAATCTGTAAAGCCATCTGGCCAAACTAACTGATTGTTTTCAGTAACAGCTTCTGCCACACATAGAAACTGAGTACTACACTGTCAATATACTACTCTTCTTCCACAGCTTAATACTCACCACAGTTTTATGTCTATTTAAATACCCGTTACCTCCAGACAACTGCTTCTTTAACATACCATACAACATTAACATTTGCAGTGAGTTAGCAAGCCTGTCAGAGATACTTTTATGACAAGAATACAGCTTGGCCCTTACAACATATTAAACATGTTTGACCACTGCGTTATGGAAATTAAATCAACAACTATGCTATACAAGGAAATATGGCCTTCCTTAGGGATTTCCAGAAGCAGCTTGATCTATGCAAGGTTTCATGCTACAGTAAAGGAAGCAATACCACAATAAGAATTTGAACTGTGCCACCACAGTGCCAGTTTTTAGTTTGTATTGGCAGGGACTTATTTGCTGAATCACTATGGCTGGCACCTCAAAAATCATCTTCTTTGAAGACTTACTCTCTTAGTCACAACAATGGTGTTAAATATTTGCATACCTCTGTATAAAAGCATATAATTGAAATTTATGTCCATGCAACACAGGAATACAGCATCCTCCATTCACTTAATTGAATGGAGAGGTTCTCTTGCATACAGGACTTTTGATGGCATGTTAAGGTGTCCTGAAAAAGGTTCAAACCTGGAATCAGAAGGCCATTGTTCTTCTGGAATAGAAACAACCAGGTCATATATAAAAGCAGACCAACTGAAATCACAACTAATATTTTACAACTTAACTCAGACCCCATTGATTTCAATTGGTTTGTACCTGAATACAACTAATTCTGGATTCCATCAAGTGAAATGTGCTGATCTGTAGTGAACAAGAATGAAGATCACAGGTTATCATAGCTCACTGAAAATGTAGGCACAGGATTGTAGCAATGAAAGGAATTTCACACTCAGCCTTACTGACAAAGAAACTAAAAAATACATCGCCTGTTACAAGACACAGTAGATTCAATATGTAAGTCTCCTATACATCTGCTATGCCATCTTCTTTGCAGTACCCTGTAAAATTGTCCTTACATCTCAAAAAGATTGCTATACAATAGGAAAACAAACAAACAAACACTGAAGGGGCCAGTCAAAGGGATGATGAATTGAGGCATTTTCCCTAAAACAACACTTTTTTTTTAAACTGGTGATTTTGATACCACCAGTCTAGATACCCTTCTGGGCTACCTCACCTGGAAGAGACCTGGATGCACTATTTTACCATGCTTCCATTCCTTCCTGGAGACAGCAAGGCCAGAAAGAGGTTCTTGAGGACTTCTGTTTGACCCACTGGCCTATAGAGCCCCTCAGGGCTCCCTTCTGTCCCTCATGAGATTTTAGCATTTACATGAAGTCACTGGAAGAGGTTTTCAAGAGTTTTAAGATCCAGTGCCACTCTATTTCCTCTTTCCACTAACTCAAAGGAAGCTCTTTACATTCTGAATCAGTGACTGTTATCAGTAATGGACTGGACAAGATCAAAAAACCTGAACCTTAATCCAGACAAGGTAGCTCCTAGTCTGCTGAAAGACAGATCAAGGAATGGTAACTCAGCTTGTATAAATGGGTTTACTCTCTTCCTGAAGACAGAGGTTCACAGTTTGGGTGTACTTTTGGATTCCATCCTGATGTTCCAGCTTTTGAAGTGGCCAGGAGTGCACTGGTGCAGACAAAATTGGTGCACCAGCTATACCAATTGCTTCAAATGTACGATCTGGCTAAGATGACACATACTTTAGTTACAGCACATTACTGAAACAACTTTACAGTAGTTTGTGTTGAAAAGGATGCAGAAACTCTTCAGCTGGACCAAAGAGCTGTCAGTGGACTATAGACTGGCACTAGCTGTTGGAAGCATGCAACACTCGTATAAGAGCTCCACTGGCTACTGCAATGTTCCTGGACAAAAGGAAGAGTGTAGGTTATGACTCATAAAGCCATATATCCCTCAGGTCCAGACCATTGGCAGAGAGTGTTCTCCCATTCAAATCTACTCAGGATTTGAAGTCTTCAAGTCCTGGATTTGAAGTCTTGGTCCTATCGCCTTCACAGGCATGACTGGTGCTAATGTGGGAAAAGACTTTGTTGACTACTTCCAGGCTCTGGAACTCCAATCCAAAGGATGAAAAGTACTTCACACAGTACCCAACTAGCTTAGAGAATTTAATCATTGCCTTTGCTAGTTTAAAGATATTAGAAAACCTGTGGAGGGGTACATTATCAAGAGCTGTTCACAGAGCATGCAAATTTGTTGCCAACTATGAGGTAGTGGGTCAAAGGTAATGGGCCTGCCACCACCACACTATGCTTATGGACTTTCTAGAATCCTTCAACCAACCAACGTGAGAAATAGGATATTCTACAATACGGTCAAAGATTTTATTGTGTTCTTAAATATACAGCTTCCTTTCACACATTGCACTCATCATGAATATAGATATTTTGCTAATAACAATAAAGATCCCCAATACCCTTTGTCAGTTATGTTCTGATTATTCGGTTTCAGAATATATCAAACAAACAAGTCAAGCAATTTGGAGGATATACTGCCTCCACTTAACCACCTGGGATCTTGCTTTAGCAGAAGGGCAATGCCTTTCAATCACTTCAGTCATGATCATATCTCTTCACAGCTGAGGAACGAGTGCTGAATGGGAATGTGAGTGGAGACTGAAGCAAGAGATATCAAGGAAAGTCCAAGAAGGATAATGCTACAAACTAACCACAGCAATGACATTTCACAGGCATTTAACTTGCCATTAATAATAAGATTGTTTTGCTGCTTTTTATTCTATCATAACATGTCAAATATTCAAGTTGAAAATAGAGGTAAATGGATTTTCTGGCCCCTTTCCCACCCATACTGCTATATGTAAAAAGTTCTTGGCACATCATACTTTACTCTGTCAAGAATCTGCAAAACTTTAAGTTCTTTAATTAATGTCAGAGCAAGGACTTCAGAAGTTTGTTTGGATTATAAGCTCTACCCTTTTTACGGGGCAGCTCAAATGATCTGGGACAACTATAATGTTTAACAATAAGGTAATCCAGTTTATTTATTTTCAGTTACGGAGTAATCCTAAACAAGTGTTTATACCAAAGTTTCAACACTACTAAAAATTGAGCTTATTTAAAGATATTCTAAAATACAAGCTTACCAACTTCTATGTAGAGCAGAAAATAAATCCTGGAAGGCATAGAAGTGTTTCACTTAATCATTTAAAATAATTTTAATCAGTATCTGGAAGGCTCAAGGTAGCTTTCAACAAAATACCACCAGCACAAGCAATAAGTCTAAACTGCACAATCTACAGGCATACTAAACAATGAGAAATACTTCTAACAGCATGGATGTTGTTATACATGTTTGATTGCATCTAAATGTGGACTGCCTCTGAAAAGTTATGTGGAAATTCTGTTTATCAAGAACGTATCAGATAATGAAATCTGCCTGAGGCCTGTACTGCACCATTTTGTCTGGGGCTGTACTTCACTAGCTGAGTACACTGGACAGGCGCCTCTCAATGGTGACACCATTTTGTTACCTTCTTTTATTGCATGTCGTAAAAAGTTTTTTGCTTCTTCTCTGGAGTTTTGCTGACTGTCATTTTATTTGTCACAACTGGATACATATGATCTTTTTTTAAAAAAAGTAATAATATTTAATTGCTTTAGGGATTCACATGGACAGAAAGATCTGTCTCCCAGGCCCATCATTTCTAATACAGATAACACAAAGTTACTACACGCACTCCCACCCATCAGTAATATAAGCAGCTAAGCAAGAAAGTACAAAATACAGGTGCCAACTCAAAACTATGCATCTAGTTCTTTAGCAGAAATTCAATTTAACTCCAAATAAGTCATTTACCTTTAAGCAGATCACCAGACTCCTTGGCATACATGTCTTTTGTCTGGACTAAATTTTAGTTTATTCACACATTCAATTTAGTCACACTGCACCCAAGGACCAATTTAGTACTTCTCATGGCTTCCAGGTATGAAAAGATGGAAAAGTTTAGTACTATCAATATACTGATACTTTAACTCAAATGTGAGATCAAATCATGTGCCACCCCAAACCTAAAGGATAAACTAGCAGCTTTCACCCCCATCGTCTGGAATCAACTCTTTTGAACTGCTAAAGACACAAATGATAACTTTGCTGTTTTTATCTGCACCTCATCACACTTAACAAAAGACTCCTAGTTTTAAATTTAGGAGAACTAAATTTAAACTGGTATTTAGAAATGAATGTATATAAAAAATAAATCTGCTACGTTTGCTCACAGCAAAACAGTGTAGGGATTACTGGATGACACTGAGTTTTTAACAAGATGACTCAGTTCTGATATAAACTTCTCTTGTGCACGATTTCCTTTTCCTCTATCCCCTTTACTCAGGAAATGAACTAGATTTTTTCCCCAAAATGCATTATGCAAGCAAGATTTAGCTCTTTTTAAATAAGCTGCCCTAAGCATACTAGTTAAGCGTCTTGAAATCCTACACAAAACACTAAGTGCAAATAACCATTTTTATCATTCACTATAAAATTAAGGTTGTACTTCATGAAGTACATGCACACTGTCTTTCCAATGTAAGTATTCTAAAATGTTGTTCATTTAATCAGATGCTGCGGATTTAAGACTAAAGCCTGGGAACCGCCAAAAAATAAACTGAAGATTATTAGGTCAGTAATATTACACATTTACTTAATGAAAACTTTAATGAAAAACTTGTTAAAGAGTTGATAGTTAAAGAAAAAAGGCTTGCTGAGTTTGAAGTCGCACAATTTCTTTGAGTCTTTCATGTTTTCTGAAAAGCCTACCAGATTCACCCATGGGACTAAGAGATGAAAACTGCACTGGAATGGGGGAAGAGCCAATACAAGTTATTTTGCTGCCTGAGGCAAAAATCATAATGACAGCACCCCATGTAGAAAAGCCAAGTCTAGTGGGTTACAGTTCAACACTGAGGACAGGGCAGACAACACACAGCCCTGACTTGCTCTTGTTTCACTGCTGGCCCCATCTACCACCTGATACTAGCTTCATTCTGCCCTGTAATAGAAAACCAAAAGATCCATGTCAAACAATCAAAATCCTTATCGTAGCATTTGATGTTTAACTTTGTAAAGTTTACAAGAAATCAAAAAGCAAAGTTTTAAGTATAGCCTGAGTTTTTGTTCAGACTAGCTCACTACATAAATGTGGGACAAAAATAGAACTATGATTTTCAGTTCTCCCTAGAAAACAATCAAGGAGGGCTAGAATCTAAATTCAACTGTGACAGATTTCAACACTTTAAAAAATTTCTGTTACCAGGTTTCAATTTTATTTTTCCTTTGCACAGAAATAAAGACAAAAATAAAATAAAAATGCATATTTAATGAAGCTAGGTGACAAGCATAAGCCAAAGGAAAATACCATAGTAATACTGTAATGTAAAATTTTATCATGTAGCCTTGGCCCTCAAGCTAGCCCTCAGATGTAGCAGATGCTGTTCTGTTTCTAGTATAGAAACTAAGATTTACCTACTATCCTACAGAGCAGAGGTTGGCAGCTACACACGAGGTAGGAGCCATTTTTACACCTTCCTTTTACACCAGAGGGACACACTGGCACATTCTGGGTTGATGAAAGTGATCTAGTGTCAGTTTCTGTCACCATTTTGGTCCATTTTCAGTCCTTTTTTCCAATTCCTTTGGTGTTTGGGAAAAGTTGTAGGGGCTTTGGAGGTCCAGAGGAAGTCAACGACTGCTGTTTGGGCACATTTAGGGCAGATTTCAAGCCTTTTTTCAGTCTGGAGATTTGATAGGGCTTCTGTGAGGCTTCATTGGCTATGTTTAGGGGTCCCAAAGGCCACATGTGGCCCACAGACCAGAATCTGCTCATCTGTGCTATAGAATATTACTGACAGTGGAAAGAACTGATGACAGAACAACATGTAGCATTTTAGAATGTATGAAGCACATCACATATTAATTTGGTGTACATTTAAACCTACCCTGCCTAGCATTAATTTCTTTCTGGTCCAAATCGAGGTGTCTGAGAAGTAACTTGCTGAAACCCACCACAGAACTCATGAAGAAGGCAAGATTCCAATCAGGGGCTTCCTGTTCTGCAGCTCAGTCCTGAGATGGGTAGCGACTAGTGGGTGTCGCGTATTTCATGCCATGTATTCTTGTCGTTTTTTGTTTTAATGTCTTTGTCCCTGATTATATATGCCGTTGTTCCACCCTTTGGTGTAAACGGTGTTAAACAATTATTATTATCATCATCATCACCATTGTTATTATTATTACCACCATCACCATCATCATCACCATCACCACTACCACACAGGTGGAACTAACTTATTGCTACCTGAAAAATTACCAATAAATGTCTTAAGAGTGATTACTGATAACCACAAGGGAAAGGTGACATTCCATGAATACCTGTGTATAGAAAGTTAAAAATTATTACTAGGAAGTTACTAAAACTTCCAGCAAACATAGGCTAGCAAATACACGCTTTTTTGACATTCATGAGATTCACAAACCACTGTTGATATTTTCTTGAGATTATATATGCATTTTGGAATGTAACTTCTATCCTCATGGTACAAAGGTACTGTCTTACTTATTAAACAGATGACAGCAGTCTAATATAAACTATCAAATCTCACAGAACTGAGAAACACCATATAACACCTAAAGCACATGAACTCTTAATATATTTAACTGGCATGAAGGGATCAAGACCTGTATCTCCCTTCCTGACAGATCTTTTCCTCTTGGTTTAACTACAATAAAAACAAGTAGGCAGGGCAAGTTGTTGGCATCAGAGATGAGAAGCTGAAGTAAAATGACAGGAAATATTACCTTTCTAATCATGCAGCTGAGCCAGTCACTGATCTAGGCACATGGATCTTGCTTTGGATGGGAAAGGTCTGAATTCCACTTCCAGACAAGTCTACTCATATTTTTCTTTAAAACTGTGGTAATATTCTCTAGCAAAAGAAACTTGTCTGATTCTCCATCAATCTTGCTTTGCTGACATCAGCTATGATGGCAAAATGGAAGTTTCACACTGGGAACAGAGCTTGTACCTTTTTTGCGGGGGGAGGGCTTTAACTAACCAAAATTCTCAGCCGGTTCTCTGAGCTCACCAAAAATATCTGTCAGACAACTGTAAGAATAAGGATGTTGGACTGGATCAACATCTAGTCTGAACCAATAGGGATTTACTATGCTTTTTTACACTAATGGGGGTAAAGAACTGTAAATGAAGTGGTGGTATAATCTGGGAGGATTTTGAAACACCATGAAATACCAATACCATAAGAAATAATGCTAATTTATTCTTGAATACAGTAGATCCCCCATATCTGCTGGGGCATACACTCCTGGATTTATTGTGGATGGCAAAAAACACAGGCAATACCAAATGTTTTTTTTTCCCATTTAGATGAACAGCGCAGGTACTGAGACAAGTACACAGCTTGGAAAAGAAAGTATGAAACTTGACAGAACATGACTAAATTGGACAGAACTCTAGCATCTAAGAGAAAGAGGGCTTTGTAGCTGTTATCTGCAGTACAAAGCCAGTGCAGAACAGAGAAAAACATAAGAATTAACATGTGGTCCAAAAAGAGATGGAAACAAAATGTTTTTATATGCAGAAGGTTAATACCAGCCTAATGGTATCATCTCAGTGTCATAACATCAGATTAGTACTGACCTTCTGACAATGTATCAGAAAGTAGATGGGTCATCATGAGGAGGATACTCAGAGGGTTATCCTGGACTATAGCACCAGAACAATGTTAGTGGTTGGATCTCAATCTTGAGAGCAGACACCATTGATATCATGGCTGGAGATCCTTAGAAGTTTGTTTGTTTGCTGGAACCTTTTAGAAAAACATTGTAATCCCAAGTTGTTGTCTCTCTCTTTTTTTAACTCATCAAAGTGTTGCTGCAGAGCTTGTAATCCTTCAGTTCCATCCAAGGATCATATTCCATAATTTTGTCCTTTAATGTCTGTACAATTTGAAAGAATTTGGCAAATCTCTCTAACAGCTGGTTCTGCTTCCATTTCTTCTTCCTCTTCCCTGAAAATATCTTAACAAGTTTCTCCCATTCTTCATTGGTTAACACTTCTTCATGGCCATCAATAAGTTTTTTTCACTTCTTCATCCAGCAGGTCAGCAAACTCTTCTCCATGAAGTCACCTTCCTGCATGGATGATTCTCCTAACTTCTCTACTGATCCCTGGGATGTCATGAAAATCATCTACAACATCACTCCACAATTTTTTCCAACAGGCACTTACAGCTTCTGTTCACAGCTTCATCATTGTAGCTCTGATGAAGGTTACTGTGTAAGCAACAGTAAAGGATTTCCAGCACTGCATTATGTCCACATTACGTCTGTATCAACTGCTGACAGAATATGACCAAATACTAGGCAGGTTTATGTGACCTTGACAAAATCGGCAATAACCTGGTTAAGGGAGTGAATCAATTAGGTTGTATTGGGAGGTAAGAAGACTACACCAACAGTTTTGTAGCAGACAGATTCAGGATGGCCAGGTGCATTATTTATTATTAGTAAGATTTAAAATTTCAAACCTTTCTGCTGCAAATATTGTTTTACTCAAGGGATAAAGCACTGGTGAAATCATTCTGTAAAAGAGATGGCTGTCACCCACACTTTCTTACTGTGCTGCCAAAACCCGGGGAGATAAAGTTTGTTTCTGTTTTCAAGAGGTTCTTCTGTTTGTACACTCCACTTGGCATTATCATATGCCCTGTAGAGTTGCCACATAGGATCATAATTAAGCTGTCCTTCCATGTTTTAGGCCCTAGTGGCACCTTTGTAGTTTTATGAATGTAGGTTCTACCGGGCTTTTTTCCCCCGCAAGAGCCTGGTTTCACCACAACTGGACACCTGTTCTGGATGGTATCCTTTCTTAAAGGATCTTAAACTGATCTGGAAATGTGGCAGCAGCAGCTTCATTGGCAGCAGTAGACTCTCTACTCAGTTTTATATTTTTAAGTCCAAACTTGTTCCTAAATCTGTGCAACCATCTCCTGCTTGCCGCAAAGGGCTTGATGGCTCTCGTTTAAGGGAATGCCCTGCTGAAGCCTTCATATAGCTTCAACGCTTTCTGGTGCAACAAATCGATGTCAATGGGAATTTGTTTTCTGTTCATGTGTTCTAGTAACAAATTGAATACCTCTTCCATCTTTATTAGGCACCTATCATTCACTATGGAGGTAACTTTTTCAGTCTGAGGTGCAACAGCAAAACTAGCATATATTTCTTTTTCCCTCTTCAGAATTTCACAGATAGAAGATTCATTCTTACCATACATCCTACCACTCTCAGTACAGACTTTGTTTTCTTTTCTTAAGCCAAGAACTTTCACCTTCTGACTTAAAGTACTTTATGAGTTCTCTTAGGCTTATCAGGATTGTCAGCATCTCAATTTCTGTACTTTGGGACCATTACAAAAAAAAACACTTAAGCAGAAGCACTTTACTATAAAGACAAAGACTTTACTATACAAACACAAGAGTTTTACAGAAGGACATTGTACCGCAGTCAGATCACATACACTAACCAAGAGGTCTACTGAGACACCGGGTGGTGTTAGAGCAGGTTTATACAGCAAGGAAATGCAAGACAGCATAGACAATGTGAGACATCACAAAAGTGTGACTGAATGGGTTTCCATTTGTTGGAATTTCTCATTTTCTTCATATTTCCATACAATACTGTATGTATAGTTGGTCCTCCACTTTCATGAGAGTTTGATGCACAGGACCCTTGCAAAAGTTGAAAAACAGCAAACAAGATTTTAAAAGTCCATTCATCTCCTAGGACTAAGCAGCTGTTAGCTGAGGCAGTGGCCAATCCAGCTCCTTGCTCCCTTCTCTTCATTCCCCTACTCCTCTGTCTCTCATCCTCCAACAGCATCACCTCTACTTTCTCTCACATCCCACAATCCACCTCCAAGCCCCACTACCCATTTTCCCCCTCTTTCTTCCTCTAACAGCACCTCATCTGCCTGATCTTACTTCACACCCTGCAAACCACCTCTAAGCTCCACTTCTCATCTTTCCCCTGTCTCGTCCTCCAATAGTACCTCCTCTACCTTCTCTTACTTCACATCCTGTGAGACAGAGATGAAAAGGGATAAACTACAAAGTCACAGACAATTCGCGAAAGGTAAACTCATAAAAGCAGAAGGCCAACTGTATTTCCTTATATTACTTCCATTTCTGTTCCATTACTATTAAATTCAAAGTAGATATTTCCGGACTGCATTTTACTGTGTGTCATTTGAAATCATATATACCAGTTACGAAGATACGAGAGACCTATTGTACTCAATTTTACACTTTTGCTTTTAATGCACTGTTGTTTTCCTCAGGAAAGACCTCAGAAAAACAAATGAAGATAAATGTTAAGTTCAAATATGCTAACATGCATATTTAGTCTACTGAAGAAGTACAAGTATAAGACTGGTATCAAAATGAAGTAATACAGCAAAAGCAATCATAATGAAGTCAGAGGTTAAATCCCAATGACTTAAACAGGAATATTTTCTAATGGACTTCAAGAATCTAACTTTTAGTTACACCAGACCTAGCCTTCAGTTAACATCAGATTAAAGAAAAAATCCTGCATGTCTAGTCTGAAAAAAGTACAACTCAATTTGAGGGCATTTGCTCCTTACTTCATGCATTTAAGATTGGAGCTTGTCACTTACATGCTTGGACTATACCTTCCCACACTCAAACGTGCAACGCAGAAAGTTACTATTTCACTGCATCAGGCTGGTGACATTCATGCCAATGCTCAGCAATCAAAATACGGGGAGCACAAATATCATATTGCAGCCAAGCTCTCAAGCCAACTGTTTGTTCAAACTAGCATAAACCCACTGAATCAAAGGGGATCTGTAAATCAAGTCCTGTTAGCTTCATTGTTTAATGGAACTGCTCCAGTTGGAAATTTACATTTTCAATGAACACAACTGCCTCATATTAGTAAAAAGTGAACATAATTGATGAAAAGGTTACAAAATTAATTTTATTAAGATTCTGTGCAGAAATAATATTATTCAACTTGGTAGTTTGTAGGGAAAGCTCTTTGTTCAGAATAAAAGAAATCAATTCCAGTTTGCCAATCCTCAAGGCCCCAAGTTGCCCAAACAATCTGAAATCTCAGGTTTTACTCACTGTTTGTGGATTTATCTCTTCTTCTCCCATAGGTTCATCCATGATTTGCTGGCCATTCTAGAAAAAGCATTTTTTAAAACATGGGAGTTAAAAAAGCAACCGAAAGTAAAACATTTATACAAATATACACATTGAGGAATAAATCTATGAACTAAGCCCTGGCATAAAGAAATATGTACTTCAGAGTTACATGCGATTAAACACTCCTCTGAGCAAAGAAAACTAAAGTATGTCTACAATTTCAGCGGGGAAAAAATGCCAGCAGAGAGACCAGAATCTTGTCTCTGTGTTATGTTAGTGGCTGTACTTTTCCATGCTCTGCTTAGCTCATTTCTCCATCTTTTTCTCCTCACAGTGGCTGCACCTGCAACCTTTTTCCTCCTGCTGTCATTACCACTTGTGACAGCATTGTTATGCCGGCATAGGGCACCAACAAGATTTCAGGTTAAATACTGATATTGAGAGACTTTAGTATCATTCCTATTCGCTTCAACCCCTGCTTATTAATTTTTCAGTATTCAAACCATAGCCACCCAGTCTTCAGTGTCAATGATGGCAAAACAAATGTAAACATCTCATGAAAAAATTGGGTAATTTATAGTTAAACCTTTTCCCCACTTTCTCTGAAGATTTTTACTCCTTTCCATGAGTCCAAAACAAATATAATATTGAAAATGGAAATGCTGTTTCCCCTAATAAGTTCCCATTCTATATAAAATATTCGAATAGATGTGATGTACATGTGGAGCAGCCAATGGCTTACTACATCAGTTATGCAAGTTATTAACACATATATAAATTGTATCTATTACTGTATCCTGTGATCTATTATCTTCCCAATAACTTTTGAATTCAACATTCATCTTGATGGTCTATCATTTCATTGGTTACAAAGTTCACCCAACAAGATCTGTGTTTTCAATATTATGATGCCAGAAAATCAAATGTGAAGTATCTGAATATTTAAAAAAGACCTACGTGAAATCAAATTCATTACATCCAATCATTTCTCCAGCATGATGAGCATAATAAAATGACACATTACCAAAGACTGTCTAGCCTTCTGGCTTGCTTGCTACTACATATATAACTCTAAAATAAAAACAACCAAACAACCAAGTAAAATATCACTAATAACTGCAATACCCATTACTGTTTCAGGAACTATAATACTGTAGTACATAATATTTTTTTCTACAATGCTACAGCATAAATTCTGTTCTCCAAATAATTCAGAAGCAAAACCAACGGAGCTACTGCCAATTCTCATCCTAGTACATTTACGAGAATCCCTAAGCAAACTTTAGTCAAGATTTGCTACTGGCCAAACAGGAAAAGTGGGAAAGGGCAAGAATTTCCAGTTATTTATACTGTGATCAGTACTTTTTGAACAGTTAAAAATGTAGTACTGACAGGCCAATTTAAATCTAGCAGTCCCCATGTGGAGGCAACCAAAAAGTACTGCCATGTAGCAGCACTCCATGTTATATTTGAAAGCCTTTATGCTTTGCACTGGCTCAACAGCATGAAGTTTGTTTACAACAGGGCTCGCCACACTCAGTGATTTGTGGAGACGTCATAGAGATCTTAGAATCATGAAGCTGGACAGCAAACATCCAACCACCCTGGTAATGCAGAATATCTATTACAGAATCCCTGACGTGTGCCATCAAGCGTCTGGTTAAAACACTAACAAAGAAGAAGAAGAATCCTTTACCTTCTAAGGCAGTCTCTTCCACTACTAATCACCTTGTACCATCAGGAAGTTTTTCCTAATGTTTAATCCAAATTCTTTTCTTTGTAATTTGAACTCACTGATACAGGTCCTACAGCCTGGAGCTACAGAAAATATATTTCTTCCATCATTTATGTGACAGCCCTTCAAATATTTTAAGATGGCTTTCATCTCACCCTCTCAGTCATCTCTCCTTCAGGCTAAATCTATCCAGTTCCTTCAACTCTTCCTCATAAAAGCTGGTCTCCAGGCCTCTCATTATTTTTGCCACACACTCCAGGCATATTCCACTTTGTCAATACCTTTCTTAAACTATGATACCCAGAACTGGAAACAATTACTTCTATTTTAAAGCAGACCAGAAATGCATTAGTCTGTTAGCCACAACTTTACACTGCTGATTCATGCTTTGCTTAAAACCCTATCACACCCTAGATCAGCTTTCCCCAGCCCAGTGCTCTCCCTATATTTGGGAGTACACCTCTCACCATCACAGACTATTGGCCTTGCTATCAAAGTAGCTATAAACCAAAACATCTGGAAGAGCTAGGTTGGGAGATGGTGCTTATATGCTGCATACCACATATCATAAGTGTCTTTCTAACACACCCTTGAACGACATCATGTAGAAATATGTTTTGATTGTTTTAAAGCAACTTTTGTGATGTGAAGTTTGTACACAAGACAAACTGTTTTACCACTATAACATCTCAGAGGCAAAACTGCAAATAGTTTA
Source organism: Cyclura pinguis (assembly GCA_030412105.1). NCBI lineage: Eukaryota > Metazoa > Chordata > Lepidosauria > Squamata > Iguanidae > Cyclura > Cyclura pinguis. The sequence continues at coordinate 198,977,001 of CM059601.1, forward strand.
GTACAAAGTTTAGTAAATAAAGTGTTATGAATGGAAACAGCATGAAAGTTCTGGTTTAAGTGACTTAAACATGTTTAGAAAGTGGGCAGTTTTAACCATAGCACATTCACAACACTTTAAAAGAACTCAATTTATAAAGAATCTGATCTGAGGGTCTTCTCAGAATTATGTTCCGAAAACAACTCATCAAGGAAAACTATTTAAATTTAATCAAGCCACAAGAACACCACTTTTACTAGATAAAGAACAAGTTAGTTTAGGAGAGCTGGAAAAGAAAATGTGAGACAATGATCACCAGTTCCTATGCTTGTAACTGCCTTGGAGCAGAAGCAGGAAGTAAAGATTTCCCTTTTCTAAAAAACGGGGGAAAAAACTAACTTTCATGTACAAACTTCTTCCTTCCTGGTAAGGATCTCTGCAGAGGATGTTGACCTTTTGAGCAAAATCAGGAACAGTGGAAAGATACAGATGATGTGAAAGTAACCAAATACCACCAAGAAGAACAAAAACCACAACCCTGGAGTTGGCACCAATAATTTGACAGTAGCCCCCTTCGAGCTCACACAAACTGGACACTATTAGCTTCAGAAAGATGGGGTGAGGATGAGGTATCTCAGGGGGTCTATACTCTGATTGCTCCTTCAATAGAATTCAGATTGTGGCAATATGAATCACTGATAGAAAGTCCCTTTGCTCCATGGTTCTCTCTTTTCCCTCACCCATCAGCTTTCAGTTGCTCTGGAGTCACACAGCAACCCCAAATATTCTCTCCCTCATTTCTTCCGGCCACTCTCAGGCAAACACATCAAAGAAGATAATGAGATGGGATATGTGGCAATGAGGAGATGAAGTCTGCACAGTTAAGATCACACCTTGTACTACACTCTGAACTAATCAAGCCAGGAGATTGACATATTCTTCTCCCACGAGGTGGTTAAAAAGCTAATAAGCTTTAGAAAGAGGAGGTCGCCACGCCAACCCTTCGGCTCTCGCCACCTGCCTGCTGGTCAAAGCAAGAGGATAAAAGTAACAGCATCACAGGGTGGGAACAGAAAGAGCGGTATTAGCCTACAGCACCGAGAACAACGACTCCTCTTGCGGCGCCTGAATTTGTTAACGAATTTGTCGTAGCGGGAAGCTTTCGATGGCTACCATTTACTTCACAGGAGCAGAAAACGATGCCCCTAGAAGTTGTCAGGTAGAGACAGAGAGAGAGAATCCTAAACAAACACACGGCAAAGCGGTGGCTGGGACCGCAAGCCGCCAAGGACGACAAGGAGCCCGCTCGACGACTCTCGAGTAGCTGAGCGGTCCGCGGGAGGGAGGAAAAGCGGGAAAGTGGAAAGAGGCAAGAGGTGGCGGCAAAGCAGGCTCCAGGCGAGAGGGACGCGTCCCAACGGACAGGGCACGCACGCAGGGGGGCGACCCTTCTGCTTCCCGAGCTCCTCATCACTTCACCCCTCAGGAAGAGATGGGGGGGCAGAAGCAGCGATGCGCCCCTTTCCAAAGACTGCCAGTAAGCTTTCAGTAATCTCCTCGTGTCTCTCTCTCTCTCTCTCAGCTGCCCCCTTTTCGCTCGCGGCTTGAGCCATGTTAGGCGACAGGGGGTGCTGCAGCCGGGACGCCGCACGGCGCTCTCCCTCCTCTCCCCGGGTTCCCCGCTCGCCCTCAGGTCGGTCGCCTACCTCGACGCTGCTGGCGCTCTCCGCCGCGCTCTCCACAGCCATTTTCTGCCAGGGGTCCGCCAGCTGCGCTAACGGCATCTTGGCTCTTTAACTTCGAGCCCTCTTCTTTTCTTCTTCTTCTTCTTCTTCTTCCGCCGCCGCCGCCGCCTGCTTTGCCTCAGAGTACCACTTCGGCTCAGGGTCGGGATCCTTCCTCCTCCCCGAGAAGGGGAGGAGACGACCGGAACACGCTCCCCCCCTCCACAGACACACGAGGGAGGACGTTAAAGGGGTGCCCGCTCTCTCCCGAGGGGTGGGGTGAAGAGGAAGGGATTTAAAAGCCAGGGGAAACCGCCAAGACCGCAAGCCAGCCTCGGCTCCCAAACCGTCCGGCAGGGCGGCTACTACTTCCACTCACTCCGCTTCCGCTCCCAACATGGCGGCGCCCGAGCCGTACCTGCCTGTCAAACCGAGATTGATTGCGTCATTCCCGAGGGCGGGACTGGCCCGGCCAATCAGCGGCAGCCTCAGGTAGTGAAGAGGGGGAGTCGCGGAGCGGGGGGGGTTAGGAGGGGGAGAGAATTGATTTAATCTGGTCGCGACGGGCGTGGGAGAGAAAAAGGGGGACCGGCGGACGAAGTGGGGGACTCCGGATGCGCGAACTCTCCCTCACGGCCCCGTCGGGGAGGTGTGGGAGCCTCTCTGAGTGGACTCGGAAAGCGTGGCCAGCCTCCCAGTCCCGCGTCATTTCTCGCACTTTGCAAAATCTCTCCTGTTATCCGCGTCAGTGGACACTGTTTTACTCTCCTCCTTCGTCTCCCTGAACCGGGACGGCGAAATTGCCTCCGCCAACCCCTTTAGTCGTGACGACACCGCCGGTTTAAGAAAAATTATTGAAATAATCATCCTCAGGAAGCAATTAAGTTGTTGAGGATGTGTTCAGTTCTGCTACTGTGGCGTTCCTTTAGAAATCATCCGTAAAACAGGACTTGGGTTTTTTTTTTTAATAGTCAATATTCGATCAGATCTAAACGCTTCCAGAAGACACAACCCGGAATGTGTTTTAGTGTTGTATGACGAAGCGTCCTGTAGGATGCTAAAGATTAACGCATTTATTCGAGGGCCTTTCCGCACTGCACTGTTATAGCGCTATTTTTCCATTTTCAACATCCTATGGAATCCTGGGGCTTGCAGTTTAGGGAGGGTCTACTGCGGAAATGGCCATCCTCTGGCCCCTCCCTAAACTGCGAACTCCATGATTCCATAGGATGTTGAAAGTGGAATAATAGCGCTATGACAGTATAGTGTGGAAATGGCCCTAGTTTGATCTTTGGTGTGCTGTGTCCCGCTTCCACGGAAAGGATCTTAGTCTTTGTTACAAGAAGGCTAACACAACCACCCGTTCGGAAAGTACGGTTTTAATTTAAGGGAACCCAAATATGTAGTAGTGTTTTCTTATATGTTTCCATCACCTTTAAATGTCCCTTTTTGTTTCTCTCTGTAGTAGCCTAATCTAGCAAAATGTAGCTTCTAAAATTCGGAGATGTAACGATCAGTCGATTTTTATTATTTTGCTCTATGTTATCTTGCAAATAATTTCTGGTTTTGTTCCAAATTACAAATTCATCAGTCCTAAGAGCTGAACAAACACATGCAAGACAACCCCTGAGATGGCTGAGACTTATTCCTCTGGATCTGCTTACTGTGGGCTTTTTTTCCTGAGTAAATATATTTCAGTTTGTATTGTAAAGATACTGTGCTGCTCAAACTCAGTGGGGCATCCTTCTAAGTAAACATACATAGGATTGTGATGTTAGAATAGATTTGAAAGTGGCATAATCCATTATAAGGAATACATAGAGTCAAAGGGAAGGAGGAGATCACAGAACACAGCATGGGACTGGAGAACCATATCCTGCCTGTGATTTCCCCCTGAAATTGCTTTGGTTTTGTTTTGTTTGTTTTGCTGTTTTTCTCACAGCAGGATTTACATCCAATCAAACAGTCGCACCAGGAGAGAAATAGCTAAAAATACAATTTCAGGGCAGAAAGCACAGCTATGCTGCACTTTGAAGCTTCTTGACTACATTTCCTGCTTTGTAGGGGTTTGTCCGGCAGTGACTCAATCCTGACACACAGGTCTGTGTGCTACTATTACACCCAGTTTAGCTCTTATAGTTGGACATGAATATCCAAGCTTTTCTTGAAATATTGCCAGGGAGGAAGTGTGTTCTCTTACTTTGTTGTTTTGAAGGGAGAGAAGCACCTGCTTCTTTTTTCCTAACATGAATGAAAACATGAAATAATGTACTGTTTCAGAATGATCAGACAAGCAGCTTATTTACCTGTCCATAAGTGGCCTCGAGCCACAAAGGCATATTGATTCCTTCAATTTGTGTATTGCAAAAGAGAGAAGATGATTATAAAACCATTTAACTGAAACTGAGTACTACTAAAATATTTATTTTCAAATAAATAATGGTGTTAAAACTGGAGTTGTCTTCATTGGTGTGATGCATTCTTACAGTGACTTTATTTCCATTGACCTTGCAGTGACCAAGTTTTCTAAAATGAAAGCATGCTGGTTTGGGGGATTTGTAGTGTTGGAAGAGGCTGCAACACTGTGAATTCTCCAGACATGTTGTTTTCTTCTTTCTGTGTATATGGTGGCTTGTTTTTACCTGCTTGCACTTACAATCAACCTGCAGATACTCACATGAGACCTGGTCCTGGGAGTCAGCATGATCATTTTAGCACGTGATTGTTTTCCTATCTGTTCAGCTTCCTGCAGTGTAGCTTGACATCCACTAGGAATTTGGAATTCTTGCCAGAGCGTTCTGATGTAATCTTGAGAATGTGGATGTGGGTGGGATTATTGCAGCCACAAGCAGGAGTTCTAGCAAAATACACTTGAATAAACGGGAATGTACCACTCCTAGTTTTCATTCTGGGAGAAATATCAAATGCTATTTTGGAAGACCAGCCAGGGGAGAGATAGCTCTTTCTGTCCATTACTTCTCAGGGGTTAACGTATATGTATGTGTCACACACCTTAAAAAAAATTAAATGGGGAAAGAAGATTGTATGTCTATTCTTATGGACTATTCATATACATAGAACCTTTCCATCTAGAACCTCGAAGACAGTACATATGTTGTTCCTCCAGTGGTCTTATGGTAACAGCCACCTTGTAGATCTGAGATGGTAATTGGCCAAGTTCCTCCGGTGAGCTTCATGGCTGAGCCTGCATCTTCCTACTCTAGTTCAACACTCTAAACCCTATGCAGGCATCTCCTGCTTTTCAATTGTGTGCTCTCTCAACCTATTTCAGTTGCAACCAGAACCCAGATATTTGAAACATGGTCTACTCTTTTGACCACACAAATTAATTGAAAGGGGTAGAAAGAATGGATCAACAACAAATAAATATGTGCTGCTTTTTCTCTCAGTTGACTCTTTTTGTTCAGTCTATAAACGTTTCAGTGATTTCCACTTTTTTAGAGTGCTCCGGTCCCTGACCTTTCAATAAGCAGGGAAACACCTGCAATTCTCTATCATTCTCAGCCTAATAGGTACCATCTACCTTGATGGTTTGTAATTTCATCAGTGTGGGTAGTTGCTTCACCAGTGCGGATCTTAATGGTTTCATACAGTTGCTCTGTTCACAGCTGCTGTGGTTAATTCATTTTGCAGCCAGCCTTTTTGGAAGTGTGACTTTCTGTACTGGCAAGGCTGTCCTTGGATACCGGACTTTGTGCACTGTTGGGGCTGTACTTGAAGTCTCACCAGTTTGACAGAATCTGCCAAAGTTTGTGCTCCACCAGTATGGCCTTCAAGAACCCAAGGTCACCGCCATGCCATAATGAAGTGGAGCAACAGAATTTTGTGGAGGATCGGGACATTTAGGTATAATAAGTAGGATTCTGAAACATTATGAAGTACTAGAACAAAAAATTTCAACCAGTGAGCCCCTGACTCAGTTTATATTGTTAGCCAGCATACTATTTATAGGCTCATGCTACAGATTATTTAGTTTTATTCACCTTGTTAGTCTGCATTGTTTTAACATACTATTCTGTAATGAGCTCATGATGCTCTTTTTTCAGGTTTTTTTTTTAAACAGCTGTGTTCAGTTTTAGCAACTATGTCAAGACTTAACTTATAGCTGTGTTTGATCTGCTTAAGAGGACATATTTTAGCCTGAAATCATCCTGCTGCTAATTATTAGTTTAGAGAGGAAGCCAGAAGTCACAGTGGCAGGAAGCATCTCTTCATAGACCTGAATCACTGTTGGTTCAGAATGACACCGTGTTCATCAGTGAGGTACATCTCTCAAAAATATTATAGACATCACACAATAAGCTATTTTGTGACCAGCATGTCTATGTACGTGTTTTGTATCATCCGTGGGTTGAGAGTACTTCAGGGCATTTTGACCTGTTCAAAAATACTAGTAGTGAAAGCTCAAGACTTATCATTCATGATAAAGAATGGTACATAGATGAAGGCAATATTAGCAGCCATACCTATGCTTCTTAAGAGCCCTGAGGATCTGAAATATGTCATTGTAACTAATACCTTTGTAGGGCTACCATTGAATTAGAATGCCACTGAGTCACAGTACAACTGTGAGGATTTTAACTGTTATATCTGAGACCTTTTCAGTCAGTATTTTCTATGAAATTGTAATTGCATGGACAGTTGGGTAGCAGGTGTGCCTGCTGACCCTGCCCTCTTTTCTCCCCCTGTTGCAGCAGTTCTGCTGTATACATATAGTTCTAAGGAGTTTTAAGTTCATTCCCGGAGGCCTGCCTTGTGGTTTCTCACCCCTCCACACATACTTCAGAAGTGAAGTGGGTGTACTAGAGAAATGTTTCTCATGTTCTCTGACATGGGAAACTGGCTTTTTCACCTAACGTGCCAGGGACTGGTACCGTGTTTGTGCCCACTGGCTATAATTATTTCCTTCCCGGAAACTCTCCATAGGCTGGCAGCTTATAGTTTCACAGGCTGATACTGATACGATTCATTCTGATTCTGAGATGACCCTATTTCTGACAAAAACTGGTTTCTAGGAGAACCGCCTGTCCTAGAAGCCTTTAGGAACAATAATTCGGCGGTGGGCATCTTCAGTGAGTCCAAGTCCCCTGAGACATTCTTAGAGCTTCAAATACATTTTAAAAAAATGTTTAAAAAGTGGGACAATGAAAACAAAACTGGAATTGCACTTCTAGTTTTGGAAAATGCTTAATTTTTATGTTAAACAATGTGGAGGAGTTCTGCAATCTAGTTAAAGGGTGAATTACCTCTCCTGGAGGTTTCTGGAATAGGAAATGTATTCTTTTCCCCCCCACACGCCCTGGCAGTCAGGGAGCGTTGATGGGGACTTGGGCCACAAAAATAACCTTAGGTGGCCTGATCTGTCTCCTGAACTGCACATTTCCCACCTGTGCTGAGGTGATTGCATCTACATAATAGCAATTTTAAGAGAGAGAGTCCTGATTTGCTATTGTGCAACTGACTTAACATGCTGAAGAACTGGTGATGTAGGAGAAGTGAAACAGAGGCAATGCTATTTATTGATGTGAATGTTTACCTGTGGTTAAGCTGTAAGCAAATGAGATCTTGCCTGTGATTCTTACCTCCTGAACAGCGATATGGAATACATTAAAATGGCATCTGGCATCAGACTATGTGGCTTCAGTCCAGGCCTTCCGATTATTTCTTTTGTGCATGAGAAAAAAAAATAGTAGTATTGAGTTTATTTTTGCAAAATAGAGGCTGAGAAATGTTTGAGTTACTCTTAAAATGGGAGCTGCAATAGATTTTTTAGGCCCTATTGCCAGTTGGTAGCCTCAACTACAGTAGAGCAATTGAATCAATGGAATTTACCTAAGCATTGGGGCTCACTGAGTGAGTGAATGGGTCTACTCTAGTTAGAACAGTTGGACTAAGGGCATTAACTCACTTACTAAATGAAAACACTTAAAATAAATACCTTTGATTCAATATGTGTAACTGCAACTAGCAATTGGATTTAGACTTCTATCTAATTCTCAAGGGCAGTTTACACTATGGGGACTTTATACCTCCAATTGCCCCTGTTTGGCAAAGACAGTCCTGTTGAATCCTTTGGTGTCCCACTTTTTCAGCTACTCTTAAAATGTCCTAGTTTCTTTGTTCCTGTCTGACTTTTCCTGCTTCTTTCTTGGCTTGTTTCCGTTGATGCAAGCTAGAGGAGAGGAGGGGGTGAAATCTGTCTTTGCGGCCAGCTTCTCCTAGCTTATCTGTTTTTACTTATGAATAACTTTTGCCATCTTGACTTCACTCTGGTGTTGCTTGGCCACATATGTTGTGCTTTTCATCTGTAAAATGTCAGAGGGTATGGGACTTAAATCATCTTTATTGCTTATCTCTCTTTTGGTTTTGGACAGGAGAAACCTGAAAAATTTTTATTTAGCATGCATCCATGCATATAAATGCAGTTATATTGTATCCCCTCCCCTAAAATCTGCCAGAGGAGTATTGCTACCTAGCACTTTCTAGAAACAGTATTTATATATGCAGTTTGGCCACATTGACTTGCATCTCCTTCTCCTTAAAAGACTGCTTCATTCACTTAGGTCTGTATATCACTGTAACAATATATGAAGTTGTTGTATGCCTCTGTCATTTCCAATTTATGACAAGGTGAACCTATCACAGGGGTTTTCTGGCAAGAGTTGTTCATGCAGGTTTGTTATTGCCTTTTTCTGAGGATTAGAGAATGTGACCTGTCTAAAGTCACCTAGTGGGTTGCTATGGCTGTGCTAGTTTGATGCTAGTCCAGTGCTCCAACCACTGTGCCATGCTGGCTGTCTACTGTACAAAGTATAGTTGGTGAAAATGTAAAGAGCCTTCTCCGCAGCAGTGTCTAAGCCATGAAACCCTCTTTGGCAGGAAACTCACCTGTCCCTCTTATGATGTTCAGACGTTGCTTGAAAGCTTTTTTGTTTCACAGACATATAGTCTCTCTACTTTCCATTATTATGTTCAGAGTACTGGGTAAGCCATATCGGTTGTATCCGTAGTGAGGGAAATTGCAGGTTAATGGTGCAGGATGTCTAAAGATGTTTCTTTTATGAGGCTAATAGTTAGAACATGGTTCCTTGATGTAGAAATCATTTTCTCTTGAATATTCTGAATGGAGAAAGCCATTAGTTTAGGGAAAGTGATACCACTTCCAGCTAAAGGAAGGGTACACCTAACTGCATGGAAGAGGCTCAAACAGAGGTAGGCTGGAAGCGTGGAGCAGTGAACTGGAGCTGAAGGCATCTCTGAGTGCATGTACTTTGCTCTGGAGAGTGTTGCATACATGTTAGGTAAATTAGCCCTTATGTCCTCAAATTATAAAGGGTCTCATTCTGTTTAGATAGATACAAAATGTTCTCATTATACACATTTTCCAGTAAACCTATAGGGCCTCTTTAATGTGGTGCAGCTTAGAGCCTCAGTGTGTATTAATCCTCTCTGCAGAGATCTATGTAGGGCAGCAGATTTGCAGTCTGGTAGGAGTGCTCCATTTATGCCAATCTGCTTGAATGGCGGGGGCGGCCTGCAGGATCAAATGTTATAGAAATACCATAGATCACCTATGATCATTCCTCCAAGGACCTTTCGCCTTTTGAAAAATTAGGACCCCATAACTTGGAATTGCTCTCTCAGTTCTTCTCTCCTGCTGTTTCTATTAATCCATACATTACATACACAAGGACACATAAACACCACCCATGATTAAAATAAATTAGAGACAGATAGTTTAGCCTGTTTTCCTTCCACTAACTTATCTTTGTATACAATTCAAGAACTAATCTGTCCTTCCCGCCACCCCAAAATACTAATCAATAAAATGATTTAGTTCACTATAGTTTTTTGTACTGTATGAATCATACCATACGATATCCTGTATGTACAATGCTATAATACAGGATATACAGTACTGTATCCTGTATGACTCATATAGTGACTGATTCATTTATTTGATCCTTAGGAGCTGTACATATCTGCATATGCCTGCTATTTTATACAGTAGCACATCTGTGCTAGTGCACACAGGAAGTCCAAAACTGATCCCAGCTGCCTTGTATAGTCTAACTAATCCAGCTTTCCATCCAAATGGAAGTCAGTGTCTGCTGAAAAATACTAATTAAATTAAAGTAGGTTGAGAGGAAGATCTGGTACTGTTTACTTATATCATTTATTAAAATATTTTAGAATCTCTCTCATCAAATGGTCAAGGGAATTTAACCTGTCGTTCATGGATTTCAAAAGGATCCATGGATTGGTTTCCAGAGGACCAAGTAAAAGAAAATTGGGTTCTCCTTTTAATTTCCTTCCTGTAACTCTGAAAATAATATATCAGTATATTTTCCCAAAATAGGTGTTATAGCTTTGAGATTCTCAGTGGTTGCTAACTCACTCTGTGGTACCCACAGAATCCAACGCAGAAGAGTCAGTTTGTGAAAGGCTCTGGCTTCAGATGATAGTTGTCTTCCCAAATCTGAGCAGCTAGTGGCAGATGTAGCTGGTGAAGAATTCTGTGAAATGTGCTTCACTTCAGCTGGAATTGGGCAACACCATGGAGAACCCCCATCCTTTGGTACATGTTGATAGCATCAAAGCAGGAATGCCTCTTGCAGAGGCCTAAATGAGACATGTTGACCAATTAATCACCTGGCATCTCTAGGTCAGGCAGCTACAAATTTCTCAGCAACTGCTGGGCGTTCTTTTGGTTCACCACTGTTGGTTCTACTAGGCTTTCTGTGCTCTTCATGCTCATTCATTTAATTTGGATTCTTGATCTTTGGATTGGTTTACATTTCACATCTCTTTGGCTTTGGTTATTGTGATTGTTAGCTTCTTGTGGTCAGTTCTGGAACAGCTGAGCTCTTGCTACTGCAGGTTCCTTCAGCTTTAGTGAACTCCCTTGGTTACTTATATATGTCCTGGACTGGCTTTACTCACCTGTGATGGTTTCCCCTGTTATACCCTGCCTCCCCTGGCACTTGCTGCCTATGCACACAGTATAGTTCCCAGCTCAAGAACCACTGAAACAGACTTGGGATGTACAATACCTTCAGTAAGGTGAAGGCTGCCCTCCCAAACCAAATGAAACTGAAGAACTGGTTCAAGTATGTTGTTCTGACCTTCCCAATAGTAGAGAATATAGCTTCCCAGATTATTTTGATTACAGCCTTCTGAAAATAAATAATTTCTGAGTAGCTTTTTAGATGATATATTGTGAATTGGCTCCAGCCTTACACCCACTTAGTCTAGATCAATTGAAATCAATGTGATGTAAGTTACTCATGAATATAAACTTGAGCCCCATTAATTAAGGTCTAAGTCTAATTGTCAGTCCCATCTAGAGTAAACCCCATGAAAGAATAGGGATTTGTAATTTGACATTTATGTTTGTCCCATTAATACAATGGGCCTGCTCTAGCTTGGACTAACAACTGAATTTAGGCTTAAGTCTAAATCCATCCTTCTGTGATGAAGTATCAGTGACACAACTGCAACCAGCTGTCATGATTATTATTATCCTAAAAAAGAGTAGTTTCTCAGCATCTATAACAATATATACGGACTATGTTATAAAAGGAGAAAACAAGCCATTTTGATGTCTTACTTATAGAATAAGGCATTAAATTTGTCTTAATGCTTATGGAGAATATTTGGCACTTGTAAGTTTTGCTGTGTGAATGGAATAAACAAGGGCAAAATACTGAAATGAAGTCTTTAATAGGGACAGATGTTTAATGAGGGACTAGGAATAAAGGAATCATGGCATTTTAAATACCAGCAGATCTATTGTGAGACACTTTGGTTGACAAGAGCTCATTTCATCAGATACATGAAATCTTATCTTGGTTGGCAGACAGACTACAACTATGGTTTTTATGTAAATGTGTAAGACGTCCACACACTGAGATAGGTATAGAAAAAGAGAATAGAAATACTTGAGCCGAAAAGCTATTAAATGCAAGACTGTAGGCTAAAGAAAATACAGTGCTATAGCATTGCAGGGAACAGACTCCTCTTAGGAACAAATGACTCTTGAATTCTAATTGGAGTCTTCAGTGATGCACCAAAAAGCCAGATTGGAAAGGGCAGGGACAGTTGGTTTGACCCCCTGCTGCATCATTCTGCCAATATTTAATTTCTTGCTACAAGATGAATATGATGAACAGACGTCACAAGCCTTATTAAAAACCCAGATGGATTTTCCTTTTGTCCTCACTTAATATTTGCAGTAAGAGGAATGATTTTTCTGATCATGTCTCAAACTACATGGTACTGCCAGGGAAGACTAATAGGTCTCAAACCACCAAAGCAAACGTCAGGCCAAATGTGATGGGTGTTTTCTCTGTACAGATCTGTCTTCAGCCACACTGGCGTTTTAACATTTATGCATTTCACATTAAAATTTCCCTGAGAACTGCTTTTGGTGTTATTTAAAAACCAGATAAGATTATGAACCAGTTACTATTGCCAGTGCAAGAGCATTTAGCACAGAAGTGACAGTATCCATGATGTATTAATACAACTAATAATACTCAAGTATTAATACAACTAATGCTAATTACCCTAGATTGATGCTGGACAACTGTAACCTTGCAGGATTTTTTTGGACTGCAACTCCCATTGCCCCTCCCCATTTGTTGAGCTGCTGAGGCTGATGGAGCTTCTGCAGCACTACAGTTCTTCCCTTGAAAGTATAAGTTGCAAAAACATTCCTTTCTCTGGTGTAAAGAGTAGGTCTGCTTCAACTGTTCCCCTACTGTTCTGGAGATCTTGTTTGATTACTGTTTCAGGGCATGTGACTCCAGTTTGTGGAGGTCACTTTCTAAGCAGCTGACATTCTAGCATTTTGATGGATTGGCTAATAGTGGAAATTCTGTTCTTAGCATGGAATGGTCTGTCTTCTGAGTTCAAATTTATGTTCGCTGGAACTGATTTGGACCATGTCTTTGTCTTAAGTGCTTTTACAGGACAGATTATGTATGCCATGAGGGACATATAAAGTGCTAAACGCACAAGCAAGATAAACAAAGGGTATATTTATATCTGAATCAAAGGAGGGGTAGCGTGGTGACAAGAAACAAAAAAGCACAGCAATGGAACAAAAATACATTAAAGGTAAGTAGTGTTCCTCAGAATATTTTAATAGGTGCCAGTTCTTTAGATTCAGCTTATTTGTTGTCACCCTTTAGAAGTTATTTTGGTTTGGTTGTTATTTCTTACTGCATATCCACAAATATTAGTGCTGGGAGTAATACCTTCCTGTTCCACACAGTGCTATGTAGATTCAAGATGACTCACTTAAGCATCTGTGTGTATCTAATTCATTTCATTTATTTGTGTTGCAATCCTAAGCACACCTGCTAGGAGATAAGCCCCAGTGAATTGAGTGGAATTTACTTCTTAGTAAACATGGATAAAATTTCACTCCTAAGGTTTTTTCCCCCCCTTCTGAGAACACATTTCTGAACTGATGCTGAATTTGATTTTAAATATTTCCCAAAGCACTAGCCTTATTAGTCTGTTCCACCATGGTAATAAGGACTCCTAGTGCACCTCTGAGACTAACAGATTTATTTTAGCATTAGATTTTTGTAGATTATAGTCTATTTTCTCAGATGCATCAATATAATATTCAAGCTTCTCCACACACAGTCTACACAGTTGTAAGAGTAGGATTGCAGTAGCATTGGCTTCAGAAAGACAATTATGTTATAACACTAGTCCTAAACAGCAGAGACTTTCTGTTAGGGCATCTTGGCTGACAGTTAAGTCACGATGAACAGCTCTGGTGTGAACCAAAGGGCTCTTGCCCTGTGGATGTGACAGAGACCTGCTTCACTGATGCTTCCCCCACCCCACAATCAGCAGTAGAGGAAGAGGTGGCCATTGAACATTAACCTAAGAGAAACTCTTACCTATAACCAGCCACTAACCAGTCAGAAGGGGAATGCCGGCAGCTAGAGGTGATGCTATATATCCAGGCCTTTCATGCATGCTGCTGTCTAGAAAGGAAAGTTGGGGAGAAGCTGGGCTGAATGAGACAGTTCCAAGTGGTGTTTTCTGCTCTATTTCAGCTTACTGGGTGGTGTTTCATGTAGTTAAGCTCTGGCTTGCTCAGCAAAGCAGCAGCTCTTTAGGTTATCTGATTTCAGGGGCTGCCTCCACTTGGATAAATATGTACTTGAATGTGAGGAAAGAAAGACGTGGTGCTCCTGTTTCAGTTGTAATGTGCAGTGGGAGGTATGGCAATGGAACTAAAACAGGCCAGTGAAGAAAATGGCAGGGGAGACATCTTGTGGTTGTTTTTACTTCTGTTCTACCATCCAACCAAAAAGATTCTACTCTTGTGGAAACACAATAGGTCAAAAATGCTTTTGCGTAATACCAGGTCAGCAGTTGAGAAGATCTGAACTAAAGTGCTAACTAGGCATATGTAGCTGAAGCCTGGTTTCTGGTGCAGCAGCAGGAAAGATCTGATGCACAAATAGGTGGAGTGTAGTGATCTATCATGAGTCCATCCTTCTATTGTAGTGCCCTGTCCAGTAATCTTCAAGAAATGAGTGTATTTACATGGCGATAGGGCCTGTTAACCTGTCTGAGCTGGTGGAGGTTGTAAATGAAGAAAACAACATAAGACGAGAAATGCGACATCTGACTAAAGGCATCTTTAGTCCAATTTTCTCTTTGGACTGTGATCAGTCAGTTGCCTGTGGAAGGCCTATCAGAAAACATGGACATGACTTATGTTCATTGCAAGTTTTGGGGTGCCAGAAGCGAAGAAAAGCTGTCTAAAGGACAAAGGCTGCCACTTCTGGTGACTGAAGACTGGGTCAGGAAGACTTTGGTTCATTGATGCTAAGATGGAATTTTGTAGCTGTGTAAACCCCAGTAGTGAGGCCACTGGGTCACATAAGATGACATATGGGACACAAGATTGGAAGGCAACCATGGAAGAGCAGGTTGCCTATTTGCAGATGGTCTGAAGAAGAACCTCTGAAGAAAAGGCACCTGCATTCTGTAGTTCTGAAGACTCCCACTTAATATGATAAAACCAAAAAAAGTCATTTTTTAAGTTGTTATATTGGCTGTAAACTAATAAAGTGTAAACCCAAAAGCCTAATAATTATTTTAAAATGTTTTGTTCCTGTTTTCATATAAGTTGATTTTCTTTAATAAAAGTGGACTTGATACACTGATAGAAGAAAGGGAATTAAGTAAATTAAGTTTAGCATAGTGTTCAATTCTTTAGGAATATATATTTATTTACTGTTAAATTATTTATGTCCTTGTGTTAGAAATGAGGATAATTCTCTCTTTTGTGCTTTCATGGTGAAACAACATAAAATCTATTATTTTGTTTAAAAAAAATGTTAGAAACTTAACTGAAATAGTTCCTGGAATTTTTCTTTTTCTTTTTTTAGCTTGGTTAGTGGCTATTTCTTGTTAGTAACCTAATCTAATGGATGCTGGCTGTTTAATCCAGTTCCTAAGGTGGTTATGACTGCAAATGGCCATCAGAATCAGTTAAAAACAACAACAACAACAACAACAAGATAATGTGGCTACACTTTCAAGCTGTGCCTAAACAGTGGTCAAATTCACCTGATTTGAAATGTTGCTGCTTCTATGTTAGTAGATACTTTTTCTTTGTTTTCTTTTCTTCAAAGAAAGTATTCTCAAAGGATTTACTCAAACAAAACTCCAGTGGAAGTCTAGAATAAGTAACAATTTCAGGATATTGGCCTGAGAGAACCAAAACACAAAGGAGCAGACAAGCTACACTTCATCATCTGTTTTGGCACCAGTGTTAATTAGCAAATATGTAGAAGCTAATCCTTGCTATGAATGAGAGGAAAGAAAGAAAGGAATACCACAGGTTAGAAGGGTATGTATTTAATTACAATAGCATGGTGTTTTATTGCCATTTTTTTCTTGAAAACATCTTAGGTCTAGGGATAAGAATATGATGCAATAGCTGAGCATAGCCTGCGCTCACCATGATAACTGCTTGACAATTAAAAATGAAATGTTGAGGAGCAAATCTGCTGAGCTGAAATTCAATTCGGTATGTTTGTGTGTGTGTGTGTGTTTGTATGTTCAGTTTTTCCAGAAATGGATTCCAGGTGATTTTAGTGTTTTAGGAGTAAAACAAATACCCCAAGTATCATAGAATTGTAGTGTCATAGAGTTGTAGTTTCTACCATTTGGATTGCCCTCCTCTGGGCACATTCCAGCTTGTAATTAGCCTTCTTGAATTGTGATGCCCAGAACGTGGCGTTCCAAAGGAAGTATGACCAAAGCAGAATAGAATGGTACTATTCCTTTGATATAGCCATTATCTTCCTATTGAGGCAGCCTAGAATTGCATTGGCTTTTTTAGTTGCTACATCAGACATGTTCAGCTTGTCTACTAAGCTATCTAGATCCCTTTCACATGCACTGTGGTAAAGCCAGTTATGACCCATCCTATATCTGTGCCTTTCGTTTTTCTTTTTCTTTTAAATGCCCACACAAAATGCCTGGTGGCCCTGCATAATGGCCAAGCTCCAGGGACTGGGGCTGTAGCTCTACAGAGAGCTAGTGGCCACTTGCTCCTTCCCCAACCATGTCTCTGACTCAGTTTCTTTCAGCAGACACCCCACCCCGGAGACCCTGTGCTCAGGCAAAGGATCTGGGCCTACACACCATAGAACAATAAAGCACTAATGACCACACGAGCAAGCTTCCACTCAGCTCACACAAATAATCAATCATAACCTACTGGACACAACAGCCTTAACCCAACAAATTCTCCCAAAAGACTCTCTGGGGCTGGGAAGATTTAACCCAACAGACACAAGCTGTCTTTTCCACCATGCAAAATGCTTGTAGTCCATGCCTGGTAGCCAAGCTCCTCTTAAATTGGGCAACTTGATATTACTGCATGTAGTGTTTCTGTCTCCATAATTTTCATGTTTCCCAAGGCATTGAGAACTGCCACAAGAAAGGGAAAGTTATTGAGTAGTCTTGACAGTGTGCCCCATTTCTTCTCTGGACAATTACGTAATAGACAGCTTTTGTTCTGACTCTTATACTCATTTAGCAGCTAGGAAGAAAATTCTCCCCTCGTCCCTGCCCCAATAAGATTGTCCATGATCAGTTGAATATTTTGGAGTATGCATTCTTCCTTTATTTTCAGTTGTGATTTCACTCTTTGCATTTGTAGTCTGAAGAAATATGCCCTGTAAGCATGTAAGTGCAGTACAGATGGTTCTTTGCTAAATGCACTTTGTGGTCTGAATTGTGCCAGTTGCACTATGAAATACTGGAAGGTTAGATAGATGAGTCTTGTTGCAGGTTGTTATAGTAGACTGTCTGTTCTTTTCCACATTCTGCAAACTGATATGAGGCCTCTACATTTTTTCATGGCTTTCCCCCTGGCAAAAAAATGTGGAAAATGTTTGATAAAGTGCGGAAAATGAACGGTTAGAAATCACCAGTTCATTCTATCACATAATTATTGTTTCCACCACTGAGAGCTTTAATGTTAGTGGAATAGTAAATCTACTCTACATTTAGTTTAGAGTTTTGAGGAACTATTCAAGGTACTGAGTCTTTTCCAAAAGAGGTTCAGCACCTCGAGCAGTTCCCTTAAAGTTTTGACTCCCACTCCAATTAACACTGGAGCCACAGCTACCTTTCGTTGTTCCCCTGGAAAAGTGTGTGCTAGTTTAAAGCTTTGGCCCTTTCATTCTACACAGTTATAGCAGTATGATTCCACTTGAACATCTATAGTTGCAGCCTGTGGAATCCTGGGATCTGTACAGGGAAGCTGTAGAGGTCTGTGGCTGAGAATTCTTAATTTCCCTCTCTAAACTGCAAATCCCAAGATTCAGTAAGATGTTGCCATGGCAGCCAAAGTGGAATCATAGTGTGTGTGTGTTTGTGTGTGTGTGTGTGTGAGGGAGAGGGAGAGGGAGAGGGTCCTTTCTGTGGTATGGATCTTCTCAGTGATTGTGCAAAAACAGAAACCTGAGTAGCCAAGCACAAATGAAATAAGTGTAATTTCAATAGCATCATTAGTGTGTAACACTTTATGAAGTGAAATAAGCCAATGAAGAGGAGGAGGAGGAGGAAGAGGAAAGAGGAGGAAGAAGAATCTCCTCTAAAGAAGGTCATAATCCCAAAGGAAGTAGAGGGAGTGTAAAGTGAAGCAAGGCAGGTACAGATGAAAGCAAGCACATATTTAGGCTTTTTGTTTTGACTGGGGTGTGTTTTCCCCTCAGCATTGACTTATTTTATTTAATCTGAATAACTGTCCCCTAATGTCCTACTTCATTATTGCTGTTGTTTCTATCTGAGTATCAAATTAGGCTGAATGTCTCTCACAAGGCACAGTCCTAATTCTGAAGAGGGGAAGAATGTATTCCTGAGGGGGCCATAACTGAGGGATCTCCAGTAGTTTAGTGAAACATGAACCTAGTGGCCTAGTCTTTATTGCACTGCACTCTGGATGTAATTACTTCGGATGGAAGCCTTTGCCATAGAAGTTGCAGAGCTGTCTGGTTTTTAATGTTCAGAGATGGTTTGCCCAAAACATTATGATTCTTACATCTAAATGGAATGGGCAATTTTCTGAATGGAATGGGCAATTTGTAGATTTAATTACAAATTTAACTTGTAAAAGTCTAAACAAACCCACGCTAGAGACTGACAAGGCCACATGCAGCTTTGTGGTCCAAACACTATTTGGATATCAGTTATGAATCCTGCTAGAGTGACCAAACCACTGAGTAATTCTATTCTTTGTCCAGGAAATTCACAGTTTTCAAATAGAATTCAACCTGCCTGCCTGCGTCACTTTCTGTTTCTTATGCACACACACTCTCAAAGCTAAAATCTTAACTTTTTCCATTCCTGGAGACCACATCCATTAGCCTTTATTGGATAAACACTGTATTTGGTATTGTTAAAAGAAAATGAGCCCATAATCTTAAGAGGAGGAAGAACACTTATACAACTAACAGTCCCTGGAGAAAGGTGGGATATAAATAAAGAAGATAAACAAATGTAACTTTACCAGCCAGCACGGAGGAGCAAAGCAAAGCAGAATTAACTATTAGCAATAAACCACTTCCTGTTGGCAGACTTATTGCCACATCACGTGTAGAAGGTGCAGGTAATGATAGTTGGTTATTGAGGTTATTCTGAGGCTCGCCAACCTTGGAGATGAACAATATAAACTAAGATGGGTCTTTGACCAAGTTATCTCACAAGACAAGGCAGCTCTTGTGTTACAAAAGGTCATAACGTTCAGTAGAAGAATCGACCATCTATTCACCAGCCCTATCTGTTGAAACGGGAGAATTTATGTCAGTGGCGGGAATCATGCAGGAATATGGAAGTTCAGCTCTCTGCATTCCTCACTATTGCCTATGTTAGCTAGGACTGATGGAGGTTGGAGTTCAACAACCAGAGTGTCGCACAATTCCCACCCCTGGTTTATATGGTACTCAGTATACAAACATCATAGAAGGATATTGTGTTTCTGCTTTCATTCAGCAATTTCTTAATGTCTGTATTTTTAAAAAAGGAAACTACTTTCAGGGATATACAGCAGGTTGTATAAAACAAAGAAAAGCTTTGTACTCATTCTGTAGTTATAGTACTTTGTTACCCTTATTTCTGGGGGTCCTGGGAGGGACACCTCAATATGCTCAAAATAATGGGGAATGGGAATTAGCTAGAGCACTAGTTAGCAATGTGAGAGGCAGGGCAATGTAGCGAGATCTTGAACTCAATGTCTACGGGGTCAGGCCGAGTCAAGGAGCAAACAGAAGTAAATAATAATAATTGTTTTATTGATGTACAGTCAAACACGTGTATGCAACACACTCACACGAAGAACTATTGAAATAAAGGTAGGAGTTGGATAGAGGGATTGTAGGAGGAGGTTTAGTATGGGAAATACTACACCTGTCCTGAAGCTCAGGTAGTCTGAAGATGAAGTCTGTGGAAGTAAGGATTCTCAGCACGAGGAGCTGAGGGGAAGGCTCACTGGATGAAGCGACAGCAAGGCGGGATGGAAGCCAAGAGCGATCCAACGAGATGCTCAAAGTCAGGGGTTCTTATAGGGGAAAATGTGGCCGCAGACTAGTCCGTTCTTGAGGATAACAATGAGTTTAGGGCTGGAGACAAAGCCTCTGAAAGGTCAGTACTTTAGATGATTGAATTATGACAGAGTTATCAATAGAGTAGCCAGTATGCAAACGCGGAGTGCTTGAGAGTTGTATAGTCCGCTCATCAAGCTGCCTGCTCAGGGCAGGGGATCTTTGGTAAGTAGCGTGCATACATAATGTGGTACTTGCCTTGAGGTCTCCTAAAGCGGCAGTCTGGCTATTTCTGGACTGCCTGGATTTGTTTGGAATGTTTCGGCTACTATCGGCCGTGCCTGTATGCGTGCTTGTCCAGGGGCCTCGCAAGCACATGGAGAGGAATGGTTAAAGAAGGCCAAATTATTGATATCAAATGATATCTAATATACCACAAGCCCGGACTAGAAAACTGCAGTAACAACTTCATTAGGAATTTGTTCCAAAACAACAGCAAGAAATTAAATTATATTTGTGAAATGGGGTGAAAGTATGTTAACTACTATGTCAGTGGAGTTCAGGATGAACCTGTTAAACTTTGACTAGCTAAGAAAAAGGGAGGAATATAATGTTTTCTTGAATGTGGTGGCACTCTGCGGCTGGGTTATTGGTGAATAAGTCATTCAAATTAACAGAGGAAGCAAATGTGGAAATTGGACTGGACTCAACGTCCATTATCTGTTCACATTGCAGCAATGCTCACTTATTTGTCAGCTTTAGTCTTTCTACTGCCAAAAAAGAAAAGAAAATCATGCATAGTGTCCATTAAGGTTCAACTCTTTCAATTTCTGCAGAATTTAAACAGATCTGGAACAGGACTCTCTCTGTCTCCTTTAACAGTCCCATGGCAGGTCAGAAATCCATAGGAAGAGATTTCTGTATCACCTCCCATACACATTTTCTGCTTCTTATTTCTGCCAAAGATTCAAAGACTCTGTCAGAAAGAAGACAGCAGCCTGTTAGTGTGTTGCACTAATTCATACTGATTTTGGAAAACACACACCTCTCTGAAATGAACAACACATTTCAGTCCTAGATATCATAGCAATTTATTGTCAAATGGATCATGATAATTTTAAAGTCATACTTGTACTTCACATACGTGTTTTCACACCATTCATAGCTATCATAGCTATAGTACAGCTATGAATGCTGAACCTCCACTTAAACATAAATTCATCTCTGAAGTCAGTAAGATACTACAGTTTCAATTTTCACAGTTCTTCATATGCTCTAGTGGTAGTTCACAGCAGGGCCTGTATAAATATTTATACAGACATGTGTTTAATGCCTAAGTCTGGATGAGTGTCTTGTGATTTTCATAAAGAAAGTTTAATAAGCTAGTAAGGAATTCCTTGAATTACTGCTTGCTGTGTTTGGTTTCCACTACGCAAGCTGCCTTTGATTAGACTTTTGCTACTAACAATATTGTCTATAAAGAGATAGTCAACAGGATAAAGTGGAGATAAAATTTGATATTCAGAAGAAATTGTAGATCCAATAAATATTATTTTTCTGAAAGTTTTCATTAGATTTGTTGCCAAAACATTTCAGGGGAACTTGCATGCCATTTCATATTACAGAAATAAATGTTGGAAATGTTAACCTCAGCCTCCTGTTTAGTTTTGCACATTGATTTGAAATAACCAGCCAAATCTTTTATTGGAGCTCTGTGGTATAGAAAGCTAGGGCTATGCAATTTGGTACCTTAAAAATGAAGTACAGCCTAGAAAGGGATGAGAGCCCTGGCCTGAAATAATCCATCTATTTGTGTGTTTTCTGCTGCAGAGAGCTTTATGGTCTTCCTTGTCCCCGACTTTCAGCCTTTTCAGGAGAAAGAGAAAGACTGTGACTAAGATAACAATCATACTGCTCTTCCAGGGGAAGGATGGTCACTCCAATACTTAGCACCGCCCCAGCCCAGAAGGCATGGCCTTGCTATCACTGTTTGAGATAAAGGATGAGGAATTGTAAGGCCTGCTGGATGATGTTGGGCTGCAGCTCTCAATAGCTTTAGCCAGCAAAACCAATGATATAGAATGCTGGGATTTCTAGTTCAAGCACATCTGGAGGTTTCCAAGTTCCCATCTCTGCTGTAAAAGAACATGCATTTTCCCAGTGTTTCTGAGGTTTTAAGACTATAAAATCCATTCACCCTTTAAGAGTCCAGCCAGTTCTTGCAGAGAGGTAGACGTGTCCATGCAACCACTTGTCACTGACTGCAGGAGGGTTCAATATGAGGCTTTAGTGTGCTGCTGTGACAACATCCTTCTACCACCCTCTAGAGAGAGAGCTGGTTAGCAAGTTCACTCTGAGCTATCCATGGTCCTGTTGCAACTGCCAGTTAGAGGAGACTTCTGCCTTTACTTACCTTCCTGTTGCTGACATACTTGCATTGACAACATCCTACCTACCTGTTACAACCTTGCCTGCTTAAACCAGACCATTGTACTGAGGCTGAACTCTCCTTATTACAGAACTGATCCTTTCACATGTCATTGGGTCCCCTGGGAATCCTGGGTTTGTCCTTCAAAAAGGACAAACATCTGGAAATGACTTCATTTTTGACAGATCTACCAGTGTGGAAGTGGAGTGGGGTGGGATTTACATCAATTCTTTTCATGTTGGCCTCATTCTTATACCAAAAACTATAGTGGTTGAAATTTTTCTTTGCTCAATATTGACATTTAAAATATATTTTAAATATATTTAAATATATTTATTTTATATTATATTTTATATAATTATATATATTATATTTATATTTTATTATCTTTTAAATGAGCTTGGAAAAGCAACTTTTTTGGGGGAACAACACCCAGAATTCTTCAGCCAGCTCTTTCGCCTCCAAATGTCAAAAATGATATTGTAAGAGTTGGAAAAGGAGCAGAAAAAGGCAGCACAAATGATGAAGGTGTAGGTGAACCTTCCCTATGAGAAAATGTGGAGGCCTTTGAGAGCTATATGAACGTAAAAAGGTCTGTGCATGGTGTCTCTCTCTCTCTCTCTCTGTATATATATGTGAATGAATGGACACAAAAGCTGCTGCAATTGACTCCCTCCTTCCTCTGACAGCTGAGGTACTTGGGTACCCCTCTGCCAGCACACAATGTCAGGTAACTTTGGTTTATAGTAGACAATACTTTCTTGGGCTTGTCTAAGTTGGCAAGGAAGGCAGGAGCATGTTTGTGAAGGAAGATGTTTTTGCCCTTCATCCAGCACACAAGTACCTGGAGGTTGATGTATGATTAACTTATTCTGCAATCAATGGACATGATGAGTGAATGCTGCTGTGGTTTTTTTTTTTTTTTAAAAACCTGTAACCTAGTTGCTTCTCTAGCAGCTCTCAGTAGCCTTACCCTTAACCTTAACTGACTTATGCAATCAAGTGCAAATAAACAAAACTGCTTTATTGTATACATGCCTGTGTTTGAAATGTTATAGAATACATTGGGGGCATCAGTGGAGAAATTCTGGATTATAACCAGTTCTTCAAGCTTCAAGAGGGATTAAAAACCAAATGCAAATAATGATGACAGTCATGTAGGTTTAAGCTGTTGTCAGGAATGTCTTTTCTCTGTAATGGTATTATGATGTCATTCATCCACTTGCCATAGCAAAGTTTACTTTGGCCTATCTGCCCATGTTGTATAATAGCCTTCAAGTAATACTTCTGTCTCCCCAAATCTTCATACAGAGCACATCTGTATTAAATAGGGCCCCAGTATGACAGTGTCCTCTTGCACTGACGGTAATAACATTCCCATATACTAGACAGAGGCTACTAGTATTGACAAATTGCTAACATGGTAGTATAGGGCTATATCCAAGCAGAAGTTCCCTTTTTCGTCCTCTCCGTACCAGGCACCTAGTGAGTCCATATCTACCTAGGAGACCTCTTTAGCTCTCCAGAGCAGATGCAGGGCCCTCAGGGGGATTGTAGATGGAGGGCGAATCCATTCCAATAATGGTGTTTCTTATATTGGTTATCAGACACTGCTTGGAGGTATTTTTAATATGGCTAGTGAACCCAAAGATGATCTTCCCAAAACAAACAAACAAAAAATGGTTTTACTTTCCTTGCCACACAATGTCACTGTGAGCAGACTTAGCCTTGAGCTAGGGCTGTCAGCTAACATGACCCAGCATGCAAGTGCTGTTTCTGAAAAGGAAATATCTTCTCACCCAACTGCCAATAAAATTTTATTAAATTAGTTAAAAGCCAGGAGAGAATAAGTGTCTCTCTCTCTCTCTCCACTCCCCACTCCCCACTCCCTCTCTTTCTCTTTTCACTAAAGGTTTTTTAAACATAAGAGTGGGAGGGCTTTGGGGAAAAAGGTTATGGGCTTGTGAATCCAAAGCAAAACTACTCTGCAGCGCCATCTGGTGATAAGACAAAATCGCCTTTGCTCCCTTAGTCATCATTGCTTACTGAAATTAAAGCAACTATCTCAGTTTGGAATTGGGAGTGAGCATCTCAGTCTGTTGCAGCAAAATCAGCGCTTGAAACATTACTTTTTAAAAGTAACCCCTTCCATGACTTGTTATGATGCTGAAAAAAGTAACTTGTTAAATTACTTATTGTGGTGCTTTTTCTTTTTTTTTTTTCCTGAAGAAAAAACTCCCTTGAGTGTTGATAAAAGCATAACATAAATCTTGAAGAGCTTCTGTCAAAACGCTTCTACGAATGCCCTTAGAAGAACTTTTGACAGTAAGTTTAATCAAGTAACTGTTGCACCAGGACATTAATTTTGCTTGTACCCGTTGTGTTCTGTTTCGACTTTGACACACCCCCATGTATCACTCCTTCAGTCAACTAATGAGAGGTAATTGTGTTACTTTAAACTGATTATTTCCAAATTCTGAATGAAATCAGCAAATTTTGTTTGGAGCAGAGCCTGTGCCATAGACTTTTCTCTATTACTGCCCATATTATTACCTGACTTTTTGTTGTGTTCAAAATCACCACATTTGTTCACCAGCTGTCGAGCAGATAATGGTTGTATATCTTCTCAACAGACACATGCACAACTATGTTTTAGAACAGGTTGGGCGACATGTGGCTTTTCGTATGTTCTTGGACCACAGCTTCTATTGTCCTCCATTATTGGCTGTGCTGGCTAAAGCTAATGGAAAGTTAGCCCAGCAATCTCTGAAGAGCCACAGGATGTCCGCTGCTGTTTTACAAGATAAAATTAATGACAGATGTTCACATCCTGATAGCAGAGATACAAGACCTGACACACTGATGCATTTTTTCTTATACATTGATTTCCTATCTCTGTATGAGTAAAGTTTAGGGCTAGATCTTCTCCTTTGATAGCTTTCGTTGACATGAAGAAGTGCAGGAGGCAAAGCACACTTCTTTTTGACTCCTAGAGAGCCAGGCTGGGAAAACTGTGTGGTTCTGAGCCAGATATCTGGCCCATGGCATCTGCAGTCCACCTTCTTAATGCCATGCCATGGATGGGTCTGGCATAGCAAAGAAACCCCACTCACATAAACAGCCAAGGCCCCTACTCTTGGCCTTGAGCAAAAGTACTTTTCACAGAAATTCAGCCTGGTAATTTTCTGTTTGTATGAGTGGAGCCACTGCAGTGACTCCAAAACTGAAGGAGAGCTAGGGAACAGTGTTTGCTTTTTGGGTGGCTGGGAGGTAATAAAATGGGATATCAGGCAACCCAGACAACTATAGTGGCCATACCAGGCTGCTTTGGGTGTTACAGACCTGGTATGCTAGAGACTTTCTGCACCACTCAGACATTCCATTTGGTAAATGAAGCTTTTTCATCTCTATCTCCTCTGTCTTTACTTAATTATATGGGCAAGTACCTCAGATAGCTGTACACTTATCACACATGGCAAAGAGGAGTATCTTGCAGACAAAAGCAAACCCATTGTTAAGGAACCTTGGTTACTGAAACCTTAGTGGTATTTACAGCATTGTTACTATTTGGTGTACTGAAGGACAGCCTGGCATTGAGCAGATTGCAAAATATCTTGTGGAGAAGTTGCATTTCCTCTATGCATTTCCTGTGTATTTAAAATATCTCTTTTCAAACAACTATCCCACAAACTCTTGCTACTGAGTTACATACATACACACCTAACCCTTGGACAAAGCTTACTCAGCTGTGTGTGCAAAATTGATCCAAACTCATGTGCACAATATGATTAGAACTCCTTTCCTTCTAAAAACTGTCGGGAGTGGCAACCTTTGCATGCTTAATTAACTGGCTAGTTTGTTTGCATGTTTATTGTAGGCATAGAGAGATAGCCTAGAGAAAACTTCCTGTTTGTTTTGGTCAACACCTCTTCCTCCAGCACCTACACATTCTTTGGTCTTAAAAAGGTTGTCTTGCCATTTACTCTTTCCTTTTGTCTTCGGCTTTTGTCCTGAAAGCATGCCCTGAGATCTCCTAACAGGGATTATTTTCAGCAAGCATGTGAGTGCTTAATTTTCTTCCTACCTTCTTCAAGAATTGAACCTATGTAAACTGTGCACAAGATTTTGTGAGTAAATTCTTTAATATTTTTAACCAAATTGTTTCTTGTGTTTATTTTGAGCTAGGTTAAGTGTGTTTGGGGTGGAGTGATAGAAGTGGGACTGGTAATCTGTTCAACTTCCGTTTTTGTGCAGTTACTAAGATACTCTGCTGATTGAGAGTCTCATTACCAAAAATCTCTCAATTCCCCAACAAAAACAATTTCAGGTTTTTATTTTTTTAATCTGTTTCAGTTAATTCCATTCTTACAATGTCCAAGTAGCTGCTGTGAGATACTTGCCCAGCAAAAACTGAGCGTAAGTGTATTCTACATTTCATTTTTTCCTACTTTTTTATAGTTTTAATTTGAAGGTCCTAAATCTAACATGATGTTAGTAGGTAAAAAGCACTAGCAGAGTGTTGTTGGGTTTTCCAGTTGTACCAGAGGTAGTAAATTTGTTTTTGCAGCCCATCCTTATGTATACTACTATTTACACACCAATGTGCATTAACCAAAATGGATATTGTAGTAAAGAAATCAGAAGGAGAGTAAGACTTAGAAAGACAGCCATGAAGGGAGTAGACAAGATCCTTAGGGGTAAAGATGTATTAAAGTCAGAATCATCAAGCCATGCTATTTCTGGTTTCTAGGTGTGGCTGTGACAGCTGGAGTGTGAAGAAAGCTGGTAGGAAGAAAACTCGTATGAAATGTACTGGAGAAGAATTCTACAGAGACCATAAATTGCTAAAAAGACAAATGAATGGGTCTTATTGCAAATCAAGCCTGAGCCTTCACCAGAAGCAAAGGGGTGACTGTCATACTTTGGACATATCATCAGATGATGTGACTCATTAGAAAAAAAAATGCTTGCTGAAGCGGAAGGCAGAAGGAAAAGAGGGTGACCATACTACGGGGGATTGACTCAATCAATGAAGCCAGGGCCCTGAGTTTGCAAAATGTGAGCAGGGCATGTGTTGACTAAGGATCTCAGAAGTCTCGCATTCATGGGATCACCATAAGTTGAAGTCAACTTGATGGCAAACAACAACAACTGTGTACAACAAATCCTGCCAATTGCAAACATTTCACACATTAGGGTAAATCCAATTCTTAGTTTCAGCTACAGTAAACTCACCAAATCAATGGGATTTATGTAAATGTTTTCATTGATCTCATGGTCTAGTCAAGTTTTAGCTAACAACTGGATTTAGCCCCAGGTGTGCAACCACAGCATCATTTGGTACCAGTGGAATAGCACAATGGGGTACTGACTAAGTTGTTTCCATCCTAAACATGAAGAAATTCACAAATCTGTATGAAAAACAAACTGAAAGCAAAATTCCCTCTCATGGACCTCATCTGAGAGTGTCTTATAGTTGGTAAAATACTTGGACTGACATTGCATGCAGCAAGAACAGTAGTACTAGATGCTCTGCTTGGGTAGATGGAAGCTATTTGAGTGAGAGCGAGGATATTGCATTTTTCCAAAGGTAGAGAATATTTCATGTAATATCAATACAATAGTAAATGAATACATTGGTATGCATATTGCACAAAAAGGAGGATAAGGAAAGTCCCTTGTTCAGAGATTATATTGAGCAAGTGGTTGGCATTGGTTATATTTGAGGCATGTTGAGCACTAATACTGAAGAGCTTAAATTCTAATTGCTTTCCTATAAAAGAATCCTAGCTCAAATGTCAGGGATTATTTCTGTCACTCAGTGGCATTAGACACATACAAATTCATGCTATAAACAAATTATTATTTTTTGTTCCATCCCAGTTCAGTATCAAAGTGTGTATGCAAAATGGCTGCAGATAACTGTGGGCTATGGAGTTAAACAGTGCCTCCCCTTTTTTTTCTGGGCATTTCTCATTGAAATAATATTTATATGACTGTGAAAGTTTCCTTCAGGAATCTGTACTGCCACAGTATGCTATAATAAATATAGTACTCTGGGGATGTTTAATAGAATCTGAAAAACAAGAGATGAGATCAGCATATTAGATCATACTGTTCCTTATGTCATTGATTCAAATTGTTCTATGAGGCACTTTTTTTTCTTTTAAATGGGGAATGTCCACTTGAAGATGAGACAGTAAAGTCAAGGCACTTTTCTATGAAGTACTCTGAGTAAACAGCTCCCTTGTACCATTCTTAATATATTTCCACTGTTGTTGTGTGCCTTCAAGCCATTTCTGACTTATGGCTACCCTAAAGCATGTCTATCACAGAGTTTTCTTGGCAAGATTTGTTCAGAGAGGGGTTGCCTTTGCTTTCCTCTAAGGCTGGGAGAATATGACTTGCCCAACGTCACCCAGTGGCTCTCCATGAGCAAGCAGGGGTTTGAACCCTGGTCTCCAGAGTTATTGTCCAGTGCTCAAACCACTACACCATGCTAGGTGTCATAGTTCCACTATCCATTGTTGTCTTTCCATGTCAAGGCAAAACATCTGTGATGGTTCTCCTTCATCAGTATTTCATAGGTATTTTGCTGTTTTTCTTTGTCCAAGATGTCCTAACCATCTGAATTCAGTATTTCTCTCTTGTGCTGCATCAATCAGAAAAAGTCATGAATAAGCACATGTGTTACAAACAAAAAGTCCTGAACTTGGTCCTCAATGTATAATGTATCAGGTCAAAACTGATGGGAAGACCCTTTCTTTGACAATTAGAAGCAGGCCTTCTGGGAGCAGATCAGGGCCCCATAGAATTTGGGCCAGGGGTAGAAGTTTACTCATTCCCTCAAGGTCTCTCAAGTCTTTGTGAGGAGGTGGCATACTGCCACTGCCATTTGGCCATGTCACCACAAGTCACCCTCACAGTTTGACTTGCACCTAGAAGCTGCCCACCTCCCGTGTTACATGCTGTTCAGTGGACAATCCAGGCTAGCTAGGAGATGTTTGGGAGCTGGTCTCACAGACAGAGGAACTGGCAAAGAATTGGAAAAGCTGCTTGCCCAGGCCATGGAAGTCGACACATTGCTGTTGCTGCTCCTCTTTGTTCTATCAGATGATTCCACAGTGGCTTGATCACTTCAACATGGTGTTACCAGCTTCAGCAATCATCAGCAGAGGTCTTGCATTTTACCTGTAGCTTCTTCCAATCCTCCTGCTTGTCCACCTCTCTCATTTCCTTCCTCCCACTTACTGGCACTATTTTGCTCACCTACCACTTCCTTTCCCTCCATTGCAGGAAGAGCAGATTGCC
Organism: Cyclura pinguis; assembly: GCA_030412105.1. Taxonomy (NCBI): domain Eukaryota; kingdom Metazoa; phylum Chordata; class Lepidosauria; order Squamata; family Iguanidae; genus Cyclura; species Cyclura pinguis. Next base: position 199,006,559 of record CM059601.1, read on the forward strand.
TAAAAATCTTTAGGATTTTCTAATATGGAATTTTGTACGTCATTGTTGTTTTCTTTGAAAGGCACTGAATTTACAATGGATGTCAACAACGGTAAGTAAGCCATAATACTACTGAGAAAGACAAAATTATATGTTACGTAGTTGGGTACTGGGCCCCTTCCAGGCTTCTGGACTCTGGTAATTTGTACCAGCTTCCCTTGCCTCTCATCAGGATTGTTGATACTAGTCAGAGAAGACAGTGATAAGGCAGAATAGGGGTGGGCAACTGAACTTGCAGTTAGTCCTTTTACACTGCCTAACATGCCAAAACAAACAATATCCCAAACCAGAAATGGTAAGAAGTCCACTTCTATTTTGATTTTTTAAAATTTTCAGACAGTACAGGTGGTCCCTGCAGCCTGTTTAAAAGATGAATTGCCACTTCTGGAGGCTTCTTGGGAAATTCATCCCCATGGAAGAGGGAAGAGTTTAGATAAAGAGCAGTCTGCAGGGGTGAAGTCAGGAAGAATAGCTTTAGAAGGTCATATGCACCCCAGTTCCACGGTCTCCTCATCTCTGGCTCAAAGAACCATAATATGACTGAGAATGGCAGTTCCATATGTTCATTATAAGTTATAAATTGCTGGGTCCAGAGTTAGTCATGCTTACAGTACACCCATTAAAGTCATTGGGATTTAAGCTAGTTATGTCAAACTTGTCCCATTGATTTCTGTTAGTCTATTCTAAGCATGGCTAAAGTCTGATGTTACCCTGTGAACTGGGGGTCCCGGGAGGGACACCAAAATGTGCTCAACTAAAGGTGGAGAAAATTAGCTCAGAGCATTGCTTAGCGTTACGAGGGGCAGGGTAACGTAGCGAGATCTTGAACCCTATGTCTACGGGGTCGGATCGAGTCAAGGAGAACACAGAAGTTGAAATAATAAATGATGTTTATTAAACACAAGCAAAACAGTGTATGCGACACACTCATACAAGATAACTACAGAAAATAAGGGTTGGAGTGGTATAGAGGGATTTTTAGAGGGATTGCTGGTTTGGGTGATACTTCATCTGTCCTGAAGCCCGGAAAAATAGAGAGCGAAGCTGGGGTGCGATGTAACTCAGCATGTGGAGGTGGTTCTCGATACAGTAGCCAGTATGCAAACGCAGAGTGCTTGGGTATTGTATAGTTAACCCATCAAGCTGCCATCGCGGGGCAGAGGCTCTTTTGTAAGTGGCGTGCATACTTAATTAGAGTACTTGCCTGAAGGTCTCCTAAAGCAGTGAGTCAGCTATTTCTGGCCTGCCCGTATTGTAGTTTGAATATTATGGCTATTAACGGCCGAGCGTGTTTACGTGCTTGTCCGGTGGCCTCGCAAGCATGTGGAAAGGAGTAGAGAAGTGCAGCTGAATTGTGATATCAAGGGATATCTTTTAATATCCCAAAAGCTCGGACTAGCCAGGGCAGTAACACTGGTTCTATATCATGTAATTTATCTTTGATGCACCTGATCAATATTTATTAAAGTTACTGATAAAAAATAAGGGTAGAAAAGACGAGCAACACAATCTTATTGTTTAGCTGAGAGGAACATGTGATTTGGACCTATAAACCAGCTTCTATTTGGTGCAAGTGTTGCTTTTGCAAGGGAAAGCCTGATTGAGATCCAGTTGGCAACAGTAATGACAAATAGACAAAAGTGGAGATGCCAGGTATAAAAACTATGCCATGCACTGCCCAAGGCAACAACCTTCCCACATAGGCATAGTAGGAAATGGATGAGAAGCTCCAGTTATTGAAACCTCTCAGGGACTTAGCTTGAGTCATGTTCCTTTCTTTGTTCCCAGTCTTATGCATGAAACTATCCCAGTCCTTGGCCTAAAGGAACCATGCTTGGAGTGATAACTTAGATAACTGGTATAGACTCATTAGAGCAGTGATTTCCAAACCCTAGTCCTCCAGGTGTTTTGGACTTCAGTTCCAAGAAGTCCTAGTTGCCTTGGTCAGTGACCAGTGATTTTGGGAGCTGAAATCCCAAACACCTGCAAGACCAGAGTTTGGGAAACACTGCACTAGAGAGTAGTATTCAAAACTTAATTATTTTGAAGGGGACTATGGCACAGGAAAGAAAACGGTGCTGAAAAAAAAAACACTTTTCTGTCTCCTGCTGCATAGTTTAACATCTTGTTTCCGAATGTGGCCCCCTTCTTTCTCTGAAGCCCACAAGCATGGTGTGGTGGCAACAGTCCTCTCCCACTTTTCCTTTGCATGCTGCTTCTGATACTAGAGAATGACAGCCATCATGATTAGTAGCCTCATTGTCATCATGAAGTTATCTAATCCCCTTTTAAAGCCTCCTAAAGTTATCTTGCCCATAGTTTAAGCATGCGTGCTGTATACCACCATATCTGAAATATATAGTCAAATATGTTTCAGATTATTGAACTCTACAAAATATTAATTAGAAACCACAACATTGACAGTGGAATCTTAGACATGCCTATCAGAAGTAACTCTAACATTGTCCAAAGTACTAGAACTAAGTGTACTTGAATCCCATGTGAGTGTGTACAGGGTTACACCCTCAATTCCACAAATGGTAACAAGGTACTTCTTGGCTCACAGTTGACATTTGCACTTGTCCTGATGACAGGAAGGCAGACATGTGGTTGCTTCATACATTTACATTGATTCATACTTTTACATTAAGGTAGAATTTTCATTTAGGCATATTTTACATGTAGGCAGAATACTTTACATTTGAACAGAAATATCTACAAAAGCATTTAAGTGCAATTTTACACCTACTATTTTCAGGATCCATATCCAAAATCTACCTCTCCTTTTCTCCTTGTTTTACTGCCATTAATTTCTAACAAACTCGTCAATCTGAATTGACAAGCCTTTGTCTCTTGCGCAGTTATATTACTTCAGCTCCATTGGTATTTATCTGCAATCCCAGTCTTTTGAAATGTTTTAAGCCATTTAGATTTCTAAGTAGATCCCCAAGAGCATCACTTCATTATTTTACAATTACACAAAAGGTAGCTCTGATATTGTCTTTTGTTATTTTATTACAAGCATAATTTAAAAATAGAGCTCCATTTGCAGAATTACATTCTGATCCATTATAGGAGAAGGAATGATACACATCTTAATAGGAAGGGAATTTTATAACAAAGCAAATTAGACTGTCACAAGAGGTTCAGTGACTAGCAGCAATATGTGTTTCCTAGCAGGATAGGAAGAGATGAAGGCCAAAAGTACAATACAGACAACAGATGTTATTGTTATGCTTTATTAAACATCTACAACAGTTTGGCTAAATTCTCTTCCTTATTCATCTGTAGCTTACTTTTGATGGTGAATGTTCATCTCTATTGAAGGTTTATCTTTTTAGAAGCTAATGCATGAATATATATACATGAATATATATACCTCCACATTTGTAGGTTTGACCTTCACAAATTTGATGATTTGTGAGACATGTGCTTGCCTTCTCTCATTCTTCCCCTCCTATTCCATTGCATTCCTCACCCCAGGTTTGAAAGGCTTGTGTTTAAAATGGATGTTTTTTCCCTTTGGGTGAGCGAAGCCCCCCTGCCCCCCCGCCCCCCACTGCTGGAGATGTGTCCTCTCTGCCACATGGCTGCGCATTCCGCTGTGTAATGGCTGCTGAATGGTCAGGTGCTGTCTTTGCTCCTACCCCTCCCCTCTGGGAGTAATCTCCTTTCTCAATATGGTGACTGGAAGTAGCAGGAATGCCAGAACTCAGCACTCCACTCTTCTCCGTCTGAGGATAAAGTACTGGTAAATCTTTTATCTTTCCTCCGGGGGTGGTGGGGCCAGAGGCAAGGGAATGGGAGCAGGGTTGGGGGGGGTTATTTGTGATCTTTCCACTTTTGTGAAGATTCTGTGCCACAAAATGTGCCTTGAAAATGTGGAGGGGACACTGTATGCATGTGTGTGTATGCACATGCAATTTTTACAAAAGCACCGTAACAAATTGTGTGTGCACGCACGCACGCACATGTACACACCTTCACGTTGGGTTTTCTTAGGTAAGAAATATTCAGAGGTGGTTTGTTCCTTCGTTCCTCTGAAATACAGCCTACAGCACCTGGTATTTGTTGGTGGTCTCCCATCCAAGTACCAAGCAGGGCTGACCCTGCTTAGCTTTCAAGATTAGATGGAATCTGGTACCTTTAGAGTATTTAGGTCCTAATAAATAATATACCCCTGCAAACATCTTATAAAGGCATCATCCAGTTAATGTTGAGACACCATGATCTTATTGCAGAATCCACACACAACTCAGTGTACAATATAGGTATTTGGCAGTACTTGCCCAGTTGTACAGAGTGTCCCCAGGTTTCATCCAGTGCACCTATAGTGTGGTGGCCCTAAGGAATAGATGTACAACAGCTGTAATGGTGGCAGTGCATATGTAGTTGTTGGATTGTGGTGGCACCTCTTGCATTGTAATTTAGTAAAGACTAGCTTTCCCCATTGGTGTCAGTGAGATGAAAGCATGAATAACTGGGTTTGGATTCAGCTTTAAGATGGTGAACAAAAATGAGGATTAGAAAACAAAAGACTGACTTGTTAGGACCTTTTTCTCTCACTCACACTTGTTTAAAGTAGCAGGGCTCTGACCAACAGTCACCTTCAGCATCAGTGAAGCATGGCAGTTGACTCCTTTTTTCTGATGTGTCTTCCATTCTAAAGGGAACTCTGATGAATACCAAAGTAGTGGTTTGGCATCTGCTAATCCCCAAAAGACACCTGAAGAAGTCATCAGATTATTGAGGAACCTCAGGCAGAAGTAATATTGAAGGCAAAGTTAGTGATTCTGTTAGCTAGGTTTCTATCCTTCTATTCCTGAAGGGCCCGTGTACCTAGCCTCAGGTACATGACAAGTAGCAGGATAACAATTTAGCTTCCTCCATGCTCAGTTTATTGAGTACTATCTTGGCTGGTACTTTACTGTCCATTGTGCAATCTGAAAAGATTCAGAAGCTCAGGAAAGACAAAAGTGCTAACCCCAGAGACATACAGTTGGTCTGTCTGTTTATTTCTTATCTGTTTCACTGCTGCACTGCACTACATAGGGGTTCTTTGTGAGTGTAGGACATGTGCTAAGTTGTTTACAGACTATTAAGGAAGACCAAGAAAAAGAAAGAGAAAAAAAAACCTTGGAGGGTACAATAAATAAAGGGAAGAAACTGGGCATAGTCTATTATTGAGTGCTCTGTGACTGAGTGATGGATAAACCCTATGATTAATTCTCCAATTTGTAATTTACTTGATAACAATGCTTCTGCCTGGGACATCATGAAACAGGATTCCCCAATCTGATGTCTTTTCGATGTTTTGATATTTTAGGTTACAGCTCCCACAATTTCCCAGTCAACATAATTTGTGTGTAATTCAATCCATCTGGGAAAGGCTGCACAAGAATAATTCATCTTCACTTGCTTGCATGCTTAGGTTGTGGAACTCTGAGCAGTTTATTTTGTTTTTTCTCTGTGTTCCCTGAACCTGGTTCTGAAGAATGTATCCTGAAGACTGTTTGGTCATCTGTACCAATAGTTGCAGGGTCTGGTGTTTACCAGTAAAGGTATCTGTGTTTCTCACTGCCGTCACCAGTGAACAGCGAGAGCTTAACTGCCTTTGCGGGAGGATTGTGACCTACAGCACCCTGATCCCCATGAAGCTTACTCAAAGTCCCTTACATGAGAGAGACTACTACAACGGAGTTAGTAAGCAAGATATGTTAAGCTAGTATTTCCATATAGCATGGTATCAGGAAGGACCATCGTCTGCGGTATGACCAATGAATATGCAGAATAGAGTCTTCTTGTGGTTGTACACAAGCTCTGGAACTCCCTCCTCTGGGAGGCTGATTTAGTATCTTCATTTCCAACTTTCTTGAAGGAGTGCAAAACATTTCCTTTTCGGGTATACTTTCAATATTTCCCTTTTAAAAAAAAATATTAAAAAAGAGGTTTTTAAAAAAATTATTAAAAATTAATAGTAACAGTATTACATCAAAGGGACAGTACCATAGTCTATGTAAGTGACATATTGTGTACTATATAAAATAAGTATATACTCTCTCTTGTTACCCTGATTCCTGGGGGTCCCGAGCAGGACACCTAAATGCGCTCTCAATAAGTTGGGGAAATTAGCCAAGAGCACAGCCTAGCAATACGAGAGGCAGGGTAATGTGGCGAGATCTTGAACCCTATGTTTACGGAGTCAGGCCGAGTCAAGGAGCACACAGAAGTTGAAACAATAAATGATGTTTTATTAAAACACAATCAAACAGTGTATGCAGCACACTCACACAGATAACTAAGAAAATAAAGGTTGGAGTGGGATAGAGGGATTTTTAGAGGAGTTGTTGGTTTGGGTGATACTTCACCTGTCCTGAAGCCCGGTTAGAAGCGGAGAAGCTGGGGAGTGTGGATCTCCGCACGTGGAGCTGAGGGGAAGACTCGCTGGACAAAGCGACAGCAAGGCGGGATGGAAGCCAAGAGCGATCCAAGGAAGCGCTCAAAGTCAGGGGTTTTTATAAGGAGAATTGTGACTGCAGGCTAGTTCGTACTTGGGGAAAACAATGGATTTGGGGCTGGAGACAAAGCCTCCGAAAGGTCAGAATTTGAATGATTGAATTATAGCCAAATTTTCAATAGGGTAGCCAGTATGCAAACGCGGAGTACTCGAGCGTTGTATAGCTCGATCGTCAAGCTGCCAGCGCGGGGCAGAGGATCTTTTGAAAGTTGCTCAAGAAGAGACAAGATTATAAACCTCTGGCCAATCTTTTGATGAAGTTACAGATCAATTACAGATGGGAGAAGACTGAAGGCATTTTTTTTATGTATAAACAGCAGAGATATAGGATTAACTCAGTTTTTAAAGCCAAAGAAATGATGGAAAGGTTGAAGAGAGATTTACAAAGATCTACAGCTGGAGAGAAAGATGAAGAACAGGAATCGTTGGAAGAAGAAAAAGTAAAAGGAAAAAGAACAGATACAAGAAAAAGAGGTGGAAGAAGAAACAGTACAAGAACAAGAATTGGGAGAGCAAGGAGAGTTGGTGGCAGAAAATATACAGGATTAATTGGAAAATTAGGATAAATAATTTTAATATAAAACTGATAAAATGGGGCTAAAAATATACTCTTGGAACATTAAAGGATTTAACTCTGAATATAAAGAAGACAGATATTTCATCATTTGGAAAAACAAAAATTGGATATAATTTGTTTACAAGAGGTTCGAATAAGGACTCAAGATTTGAAATATGTCAGAAATCTGAAACTGGGTAGCTGCTTTGCAGCTACGATTGATCAGAAGAAAAGGGGGGTATTGATATAAGTCAATTCAAGATATGGTGCACAACAAAAATTTCAGGATAATAACAGGCGATATTTGGCGATAGAAGTAAATATGAAACAGGACAAGATATTAATAGTTGGAGTATATGCACCTAATGGAGCTAAAGGAGAATTCTTCCCCAAAATACACAATGAGATACAGAAATATGTACAAGAAACAGGAAACACTAAAGTTATCATTCTGGGGGACTTTAATGGAGTTATTAATCCAAAAGTGGACAGAACAATACAGAAGTTAGTCCCCCGAAACAACGGTAAACTGCCTAAGAGTTTTTTCCAAATGATGGATGATTTAGATCTTTATGATACATGGAGATATAAAAATGGACAATTAGATGGATATACTTTTTTCTCAGACAGACATAAATCAATGTCTAGGATTGATATGATTTTGACATCTAAGGATTTGATGTTGAAAACAGTGGATATAGACATTCTTCGGATCATAATCCGTTGCAAATGAAACTTAAGATTATAGACAAAGAGAGGACATGGAGATTGAATGAAGAGATACTCAAGAGGGAGAAGTACATTAAACAAGCAAAAATAGAATTAAATAATTATTTTAAGGAGAACATGACATCGGAATTACCAATGAAAATAATTTGGGATGCAAGTAAAGCTGTGATGTGAGGAAACTTTATCAGATGGTCCACAGAAATCAGGAAAGAGAGAAAATAGATTGAAGATTTGATTCTGGGGAAGATGAAAGAACTAGAGAAACAGATGAGGGAAAAACCGATGGACAACAAGATAAGACAACAGATGAAGGTTTGTCAAGCTGAATTAAATCAACTAAATTTGCAGGAAATAGAACAACAGGTGCGAAGAGTGAGATATACTTTCTTTGAACAGGCAAATAAACCTTCTAAACTTTTAGCCAGTTTACTTCGTAAAAGAAGGGTTAGAAATATTATTACGGAGATTAGAGTCGGTGACAGGAAAACTACAAAACAGGAGGGGATAAAACAGGCTTTTTATAAATATTACATGAAGTGAATGAGTTTGATCTCCTCAACGAAGAAACAAAAAGAAATGGAAGAATATTTGGAAAAAATGAACAAAATGAGATTCACCGAGGAGCAGAAATTGATTCTGAACAAACCCATATCGATGATGGAGACAGTTGAAGCTATTAGGAATTTGAAGAATGACAAATCTCCTGGACCAGACGGCTTTACTGCAAAATATTACAAAATAATGGAACATGAAGTTTCGATACCTTTGCAGAATACAATAAATGAGATAAGAAAGGAAGGAATACCCGACACCTGGAAGGAAACTAATGTGGTTCTAATACCAAAAGAAAGAAGAGACTTAACAGATGTCAAGAATTATAGACCAATTTCATTACGAAACACAGACTATAAAATCTTTGCTGCAATTCTGGCTGAAAGACTTAAAAATGTTCTTCAAGAAAATATACATGACGACCAGAATGGCTTCTTACCAAAGAGAATGATGCGAGACAATATTAGGACAGTGCTAAATATAATTGAGTATTATGAGAAACATAATGAAAGAAAATTGGCAGTGATATTTGTGGATGCAGAAAAGGCCTTTGATATGATTAATTGGTCATTCTTGAAGACGGTCATTAAACAGGCGCAAGCCGGAGACAAATTTATCTCTTGGACTGAAGCAATATACAGTCAACAACAGGCACGATTGATTATTAATGGAGAGAGAACAAACCAGATTGAATTGCATAGGGGAACAAGACAAGGTTGTCCCCTATCTCCACTGTTATTTATTATGACATTGGAAATACTTAATAATGCCATAAGGAAAGATCAAGCAATAAGAGGACTTCAGATAAAGAAATATCAGTACAAACTTAAAGCATTTGCAGATGATTTGGTTTTGTTTCTGGATGATCCTCTTAGCAGTATTCAAAAGTTGATGGATATTGTTCAAGAATATGGAGAATTTTCTGGATTCAAGATAAACAAGGAAAAAACAGTGCTTATAGCAAAAAACATGAGGAAGAAAGAAGAGAAGGAACTTGAGCATTTAACAGGTTTTAATAAAGGTCAAAAAGCAAAATTTCTGGGTGTCTGGATTACAAAAAGAAATAATGAACTATTTCAGAATAATTATGAAAAAAAATGGAAAGAGATAATCAAGGATTTGGAGAAATGGACTAGAATGCAACTATCTTTGATGGGAAGAGTGGCAGTCATAAAAATGAACATACTTCCAAAGATGAATTACCTTTTCCAAAATCTTCCTATTATTACAAATACTAAGCCTTTTATACAATGGAAGAGAGATTTAACTAAATTTATACGGCAAGGGAAAAAACCAAGAATAAAATGGAATATCATGACAGACCCAATAAGAAGAGGAGGGTTGGGTCTACCGGATTTACAGATATATTTCAAGGCAGCGGCATTTACATGGATAAAAGACTGGATGAATCTTCAAAATACGAGAATGCTGACATTAGAGGGAGCTGATTTAAGGATGGGTTGGCATGCCTATATGTTCTATGGGAAAGCTGCGGTTGACAAAGACTTTGTTCATCATTTTGTAAGAAAATGACTACTTAAAATATGGACTGACTACAAGAATAAGAACATTAGGCAACTACCTACATGGGTCTCCCCTCAAGAAACCTTCTTTGGAAGATGGTCTGATTCAGATAAGTGTCTGTGTTATGATGACATATTAGAAATGACAACTCTGAATCTTTTTAAGATGAAATCAAGAGAAAAATTGGAATCAGAAGGAATAAACTGGTTCCCTTACAGACAGTTAACTGAGAGATTCCAGATGGATGTGAAAACAAAAAGAGCAAGGAAGAATGTTGAAGTTACTGCGGGAAAAACCACCTCATTTACTAGCACATGTATACCAGGAGATTTTAAATCAAGAAAGAGAAGATGAGACAGTCAAATCAGCAATGATATTGTGGGCTCAAAATCTCGGACATCCAATTCAATTAGAGCACTGGGAACAGAGCTGGCAACGGACACAAAAATTTACTGCAGCTCAGAACCTAAAAGGAAACTATTGTAAGCTTTTTCATAGATGGTACATGACACCAGAAAAATTAAAGAAGATATATAATACAGGAACAGGTCACTGTTGGAAGTGTCAGGAGAATGTTGGAACACTATTTCATATGTGGTGGTCATGTCCTAAGGCTAAAAAATATTGGAATGATATACATAATATGATATGTAAAATATTGAGGGTTCAAATTGATAAGAAACCTGAACTGTACTTATTAAATATGACACATGTGTTAGATGGAACTGTTGCAAAGAAATATTGGCAAATAATGCTGTATATGATTACAACAGCACGTATTGAATATGCAAGGCTATGCAAAACTGAGCAGATACCTACAATAGAGCAATGGTGGGCAACTTTTATTGAAAATCGGAATGCAGATATAGTCTCTCAGAGATTAAAAGGAAAATCAGATGATGACATTAACAAAGAATGCCAAATTGTTCTGGAAATGGGTTGGGTGTTGACAGGTAATAATTCTTAATTCATGGTAGGATGAGTAGTTAGAAGTAAAAATCAGTGGAATATCATGGAACATGTAAAGTAGGGTCAAAGAGCAGGATCTATCTTGTATGTTAACAAATGCAATGCGATGCATAATGTTGATATGTCAATGAAATAACACTATTGAAATCCAGAGAGGAGTGGAAGATAGCGGTAATAGTTCGGTAAAATGTACAATGAGAAATGTTGTTTTATACGATGTAATCACAATAAAATTAATTTAAAAAAAAAGAAAGAAAGTTGTGTGCATACATAATTGAGTACTTGCCTTTGAGGTCTCCTGAAGCTGCGAGTCAGCTATTTCTGGCCTGCCTGTATTGTGTTGGAATATTACGGCGATTATCAGCCGAACCTGTATGCATGCTTGTCCGGGGGCTTCGCAAGCACGTGGAGGGGAATGGGTATATGAGGCCGAATTATTGATATCAAGAGATATCTTTTTATATCCTACAAGCTCGGGCTAGCCAGGGCAGTAGTACTCTCTCTCTCTAAATATATATATCAAAACAAAAACAAAACATAACAAAACAAAGGTTCTTCTTTAAATGTTCTCTAACGATGGTAAGGATGTTTCATTATATATTGGTTACCAACAAATAATTATAATTAAATTTTAGTTTCAGTAGACCTCCACCACTCTGGGCCTTTCTGCACTACACTGTTACGGTGCTGTCATTCCACTTTCAACATCCTATGGGATCCTGGGGTTTGCAGTTTAGAGAGGGGCATTTAGAATTCTCAGCCAGAGAGCTCTTTGGCCTCAGTAAACTATAAACCCCAGAATTCTACAGGATGCTGAAAGTGGAATAATAGCATTATAACAGTGTAGTGGGAAAGGCCTTCTACAATAGTGAAGAACTGTTAGGCCATTTCTGCACTACACTGTTATAGTGCTATTATTCTACTTTCAACATCCTGTTGAAGGAAGCCAAGGAAGACCCCAGTGAAGGTGATGGCGCGCCAGGCTCAGGCGTAGGGGCTGCCTCTCCTGCCGCCTCCACAGCCGCCCTGGGACGAAGAAGACCCAAATGAGGGCAATGGCAGCAGGCCAAGCTCAGGGGGAGGGGTTGCCTCCACTTACTGAATTACTGTGTCACGAAGTGGTGCATGTCTAAAAAGTGTGTCACCAACATGAAAAGTTTGGAAAGCTCTGCACTAAGGGCTTGTTTTAAAAGGTGAGCTTTTCTTACCCTCCTAAAAATGAAGCTACCAAAAGGATTCACCTAATGAAGAAGCTCATTCCAGAGGGTTGAGGTTATCCTTGTGGCGGCGGTGGCAGCGATGGTGGTGGTGTGCCTCCAAGTCTCTTCTGACTTATGGCAACCCCAAGGTGAACCTATCACTGAGTTTTCTGGGACCACGCAATAAATGTAGATGTAAACTCTTCAGACCGGGGGATTATGCAATTTGGCTCATCCTGAAGGAGTTTTGCATTTTTGTTATTAACTCAAAAAAAAAAATTGTACCATCTTTTTCTTACATCAGTCAAACTGTGTTTTGTTTTTTTGCTGTATTTTTTTTTACAAGTTTATATTTCCTCATAACTTGTTACTCTCCAACTCTTCTTTTCTCACTGTTCTGCATTGTGCGCTTCTCTCGCTTTCCTTTGTCTACACCATCCTAGTTCTCTGAGCCTTTTTCTCTGTTAGCTCTCCTTTTCTTGTGCAGTCCCACAAAGCATTCCCTTTCCCTTCTCCCTGCAATTCATGAAGTGGCCTCATTTTCTACCGCAGACCTACATTCACATCTCTCTGCTTCCTTTTCTGTTTCCCCACTGCCAGGTCTTTCTGCAGGCCCATATCTGTTAGCAAAGGAAGCAGAAAGTAGGGAGCATACAACGAAATCCACAGAAGAAACTGGAAACACCATTCAAGATGCTTAAAAGATGGTTCTTTAAAATAATAGTTCCTTTAAAAGGAATCCCAACACATTTCAGCCTATGGCCCTTTTTGCATGTTACCTGTTCGCGCTGCTGGATTGGGATCCTTGCGTGAGAAGCCTTGGAAGGAACGCTCCCGCTGCCCTGCTGCTTCCCTGCAGCTTGGGTTCCGCAGCTCCTTCCTCGTCGTGCGAGCGCCCCACCTCTTCCTTTCGCAGTGCAGGCTGGGACCTTTCCCAGCCTGCATTGCCCAGGAAGCACGATCGGCCCAGCTCCCGATGCACCGCATGCCAGGTAAGTGCGCATGGGGCACTGGAGCGACACGTGAGCATGCACCATTTTCGGCTTTAAGCTAAAAATGAAAAAATCCATGCACGCTCTGTGTCTGGCCCTTGAGTGTCACGTAAATGTGAGTGCGTCATGCAGACCACTCCTCACATTTACGCAACGCTCAAGGGGCCCTCTTGCTTCCAAAATGTCATGCGAAAAGGGCCTATGTGTACACTTAAGCCCTTATTTAGGGGGCTATTTAAAATCTAACTTCAAAACTGCTGATCAGGAACTCTGAAACACTTAAAGGACAAGTGAAAATGTATATGACAACATGTCTGAAGAAGTTATTCCTTCTCTTTCTTTCTTTTTCTGTTTTCTCATACGTCATAGAAATACTTCTGCTGCACGACGCACACTCTGCTGCCAGAGCAAGGCCTTAAAGTGCCATTGGCCTCCACTGATGTTTGGCACATTCACTGTGAAAAACAAATAAACAAATAAACAATAAATACTTTATCTATAAACAATAAACTAACACATGTATGAAAAATAAATAATATGATAAATTAATAACCACATTAACTTGAGTGAATGAATGAATGAATAAATGAATAAATAAATCCTCGACCATTGGTGTTTGCTTGTAGGCAGGTGAACAGGGAAATTCGCAACGCTTTGAGACAGGGCTTGGGTCATTATATTCATCACTGTGACATCGTCTTTCATAAAACTGAGCTGTATAGGGCCGATGGAATACACTTGGCATCCCTAGGGCATTGAAATCTTTCTGTGGGATTTGCAATGGGGGCTTGAAGCTATCCTGGCTGGGGGTTGGGGGGATAAGGACTAAGTGGACACTTGCCCTTATCCATGGCTGGTAGTGGGAGTCTGAGGGTTTTGGTGAGTACCTATGGCATCCTTTGGTGTAGGATGAATGTTGTCCTTGTGGCAGGCCCTACTGCAAGGTTGCGAGACGGGGGGTTCGATTTGGGGGGCTCACCTTCCAGAAAAGGGCCAGCCGAAGTTTTAACCCAGCCTCATGGGTTGATTTTGGGGCCCGGTACCTCGCCTGGGGGTGGGTGGGGAAGAGGTCTGGAAGTGACCCTTGCCTTGGCCTACTCGTTCTGTTGACCTCCCATCTCAGGTCACAAGCTCAAAATCAAGTTCAAGTTCAAGTTCAAATTCAAGCCCAAGTTTAAGTTCAAATTCATTACTAGTTCTATGTTAATTAGGCATACCTTAATAAATTGCCCTAGTTCAACCCAAGCCCTGTGTGTGGTCTCTTCATTTCGTGGGGTGGGCAGCAGATGCTTCTACTGCTTGATGCACATTGTCTTTCCATTCCACAGTCTTTCACAGTCTTCACATCTTTTTGTTGCATTCACTAACTCTGCCCCTGTTTATTTCTTTCTGGCACATGGATTACATCTTTTCTTGATGGAGAAGAGCAGAAAAATATCCTATGAATGTATACCCTCAAATATTTCACAGATGAACACTGGGACATATTTGGCCAAGCAACATCAAAGTGTGGTCAAGATGGCAAAAGTTATTAATGACATAGAACACACAAGCTAGGAGAGGCTGAGTTAACTGCAAACTACTTTTGCACTCTGAACTCATTTTGCAGCAATTGAATTAAACTGAGGACAAAGGGGGAAAGTGAGAGGAGGAAAGAGAAACTGGAAAATTTTACAAGCAACTGAAAAGTGGAACGATAGAGGATTAAGCAGGTCTAATTCTTATTTTATTTGTAGCTTGCTCCATACTTACATTATTGTAACTAGAGATATCATTATAACAGTACTTCCTGAAAATGTCTGTTACCCTGATTTCTGGGGGTCCCAAGAGGGACACTTAATGCTCTCTCGATTATATAAGTTGGGGAAATTAGCCAAGAGTGCAGGCTAGCAATGTGAGAGGCAGGGTAATGTAGCGAGATCTTGAACCCTATGTTTACGGGGTCAGGCTGAGTCAAGGAGCACACAGAAGTTGAAATAATAAATGTTGTTTTATTAAAAATACAATCAAACAGTGTAGGCAGCACACTCACACAGATGACTGAAGAAATAAAGGTTGGAGTGGGATAGAGGGATTTTTAGAGGAGTTGTTGGTTTGGGTAATACTCCACCTGTCCTGAAGCCCGGTTAGAAGCGGAGAAGCTGGGGAGTGTGGATCTCAGCACGTGGAGCTGAGGGGAAGGCTCGCTGGACAAAGCGACAGCAAGGTGAGATGGAAGCCAAGAGCGATCCAAGGAAGCGCTCAAAGTCAGGGGTTTTTATAAGGAGAATTGTGACCGCAGGCTAGTTCGTACTTGGGGAAAACAATGGATTTGGGGCTGGAGACAAAAGCCTCCAAAAGGTCAGAATTTGAATGATTGAATTATAGCCAAATTGTCAATAGGGTAGCCAGTATGCAAACGCGGAGTACTTGAGCGTTGTATAGCTCGATCGTCAAGCTGCCAGCGCGGGGCAGAGGATCTTTTGAAAGTTGCTCAAGAAGAGACAAGATTATAAACCTCTGGCCAATTTGTCAATAGAGTGGACAGTATGCAAACTCAGAGTGCTTGGCAGATGAGGATTCTTCTAATCAAGCTGCCTGGTCGGGGCAGGGAGTTCTTTGTAAGTTGTGTGCATACATAATAGAGTACTTGCCTTTGAGGTCTCCTGAAGCGGCGGGACGGCTATTTCTGGCCTGCCTGTATTGTGTTGGAATATTACGGCGATTATCGGCCGTGCCTGTCTGCTAGCTTGTCTGGGGGACCTCGCAAGCACGTGGAGAGGAATGCGTATAGGAGGCTGAATTATTGATATCAAAAGATATCTTCATATCCAACAAGCTCGGGCTAGCCAGGGCAGTAACATGTCAAAGGCCTGACATTTTTCCTATCCTACTGCCTTCCAGTACTTCTCAGGAAAAAACAAATAACATCACAAGTCAACTGACCATTCATGTTTTACTAATACACTGTGTACAGTTTCTGCTAAGTACTATTTATCTGTCACCACAATGAAACACAATGTACTAGGGCTCACTGAAACCAAGTTTACACTATTCCTCCATTTTTATTATCACCAAATGATAGAAGTGCAATGATCAAGAAGATCCTCTGCCTTTCTTCCCTGTGGGTCATTTTTAATATTGCTGGGTGAATCCCATTGGTAGTCTAAACTACAGTAGGCCCAGTGAATCAATTGTTAAACAGCAAGTCAACAATAAGTCTCAATGATTCAAAAGGTCTGTTAGTTGAGAATACCAATAGGGCTATGGTCAGGAAATTCTTGTTTGCAACATGTTCATTCTTTTTTGTCTGATCATAAATATAAACATAGCAAGTTTGTCTCATATGAACTAGTGAAAGTCTCTGATTCACCTAATTTCTAAATTAGCTTCTATATGCTTCCTCCTAATGATAACTTACTTTATGTACAATGTTTATTCAAGCAGGTCTTGACTTTGGAGAAGCTGGGGGGCTATAAAAATAAATGTTAATTTTAAAAGATATGATTTTTTTATAAATATTTTGCTTGTAAAAGCACTGATGAATTCTAAAGGGACAATTTGATTTTTGTAAACTTAGCCAAAACAGCTACTGTTTTTCTTTGTTTGCCAACTTCATATTTCTGAACCACAGAAAAAACAAATTCTGTTCCTATTAACAGGCCAATTCCAGTCTCCGTGATTATTATGGGTAACTATACAACTCCTGTGGATCTTTGCGGCTCCATTTTGTTTTTATAACACACTGAGGCAGTATATATTTTATGATAATCACAGCCTTATGGTTTATTACTACGTAACATGATATTGTTACATCATTGCATGTTTATCTTCTGATCTGAGTGCAGCTGGAATAATGTTATTAATATTTCTGTGGCAATCAATGTAGGCGAACAACAGAGTGATAAAAATACCATGAATTGGCCAGGATTGGGATCAGAACATATTTCTTATTTATTAGTCATATTTCTAGTCCGCATTTCCTCCAGTTAGCTAAGAGGTGCACACATGGCTCTCTTCTTTCCTTCTCCATCCTCACAACCCTGTGAGGGAGGTCAGGGTGAGGGATATAGTCAGCTCTCTATATCCATAGATTATGATTATTGCAAATATTATTTTAAAAACATCCAAAAGAGCAAATGTTGATTTTGCCATTTTATACAAAGTATGCCATTTTACTACATCATTATACAGAATGGGATTTGAGTATCCACAAATTTTGGTATCCATGGGGGATACTAAGCAGATAACCTTAATGGATAACAAAGCCCACTGTAGCAGTTGGTCCAAGGCAGTGAGTTTTGTCATGTAGCACAGACCTCAGCCTCAATTTGCCAGGTCTATTACTATTCAGAGCTTGACAGTAACATGGTTACCAATAATTCATTACCTTTTTCAATTTTTTTTTATGTGATAAGAGTGTAATGAAGCTCTCACATGCAGTACAAGTGGGAACATTATTAATTTTTCTCAGGAGCAGGTAAGATTTTGCACAGGGGCAGGTAAGATTTCGAAGTTATCTTTTAACAGCATTTTCTAGCATTTTCAGATGCATTTTGAAACTTTTCATGTTGGTGACATACTTTTTAGACATGCTTCATTTCGTGACACAGTAATTCAGTAAGTAATTCAGTAAGTGGAGGCAGCCCCTTCGCCTGGGCCTGGCCTGTGGTGGCTCCTCCACTTGTTACGTTTGCATGACACGCCTACACACTAACATATCACGACACATAGGCCATTTCCGCACTGGACTGTTATAGTGCTATGATTACACTTTCAACCTCCCATGGAATCCTGGGGTTTGCAGTTTCGGGAGTTCCAGCTGGCCCCTCCCGAAACTGCAAACCCCAGGATTCCATAGGATGTTGAAAGTGGAATCATAACGCTATAACAGTCTAGTGTGGAAATGGCTATAGTTTGGAAAGCTCTGCCTTAGTGTTAGGTTTCGTTGGAGGGAGCTTAATAGCTACTTGTTGCTATCATTAGTCTATTGATTTTAAATTGTGTTTGCAGTTTCCACTCATGAAATGTTTATTTTTTCTGCTCCGTGGCACCTGTAAATTCTGAATTGAGGAAGTTAGTATTTGACTTATGGCTGCAATCCTACAAGCAATTGGGAGTAAATGCCATTGAACCTGTTGACTGACTTCCTTCGGAGTAGAAATGTAAAGGATTGTAATGTAGTGGTTTTATCCATGCTGTAAGTCTTTCTCCCTTAAATCTGTCAAGGGAGGGAGAAATCTAGCACTCTCCTTTTAACCATTTTAATTCTACGGATAAAAAGGAAAATTTTAAAGGGGGAAATAACCTCTGTTTAGTGATCTTGAATATGGACCCAATTAGGCGCTCTTTCAGATACACTCTGCACTGTATTAGAGGTACCACCAGAATTGTTTAAAATGCAAATACTTCCCTGCTGGGTTTGCCCACGGATAAGGGGAGTGAGGTTTCTCAATGTGTTGCCTTGGTTACCGAGACCCAGCAACTCATTAGCTGCATTTTAAAAGTTCGAATGTCCCTGCTACTTGAGGTCTCAAATTTAACAATGTGCAAATACAACTATATGAAATAAACGGCAACCTTGAACCTTTACCCTCCCCTTCCTCCCACACTATCAAACAAAACCCGCAGAAACTGTTTTAAAGACACAATGAGCTCGTTAACAAGAAAAACTTGTCCCTAAGGTTTATGAGTCCGCCTCGGATCTGAAGTGTAAAGAGAAAGAAGGAATTAGATGGTTTGTTTATTTCTCACTTGGTATTCAGCCACAGATAAAGTTCAGGAAAATATTGTCTCTATAACGTCACTCAGAGAATAATGCATGAAGCAGAGATCCTTAGAAATTTTGGATTTGTGCTCTGCTGTTTTACTGATTTGTTGAGCGACCTTGGGCAAGTCGGTTAACTTCTGCGCATCTCAATCTTTCCTGGAAAAAAAAAAAAGAATCTTTTCCACTTTTGTGAATTAGTTTAGCCTTTTGACACTCCACTGTGTCTATTATGAAAGGATATCATTTGTCACTTGAGTAAATGAGTTCTCTAGTCTGAATTTTGAATTAAATACTTTTAAGTACTTTTATTGGGGGCATGGAACAATGAATTTTATTGAGTTTTTTCTGCCTTTAATTTCCTCTCCCCACCCCCAAAAGCAGTCATATCGGCTAAATATTGCTAGGGACTCTGTCTTTGTAAGATTAGGTTCATATTCTTTTGGATTCAGAATTTTGAATGTGCTGGGAAATACTTGATTTAAAAAGTTAATAGCATTTTTTCTTTTTCTTTAAAGATTTAACTAATCATCATTTTAATAAAAGGCATCTTTTTTAAAAAAATGCTAAAATATATGGTTAATCTCTCTCAAGAAAAAAGGGATACATCTGAAAAATTCTTACACAAGATTTCAAGTCTGTGGCCTTATATTAAGACTAGGTCAGATGAGTCACATCTACTACATATCCAGAAGCTGTGGATAGACAATAGGTTCTATATCCTTTCTAAATTCAAAAAATGGGTTCATAGACTTATTTGAAACTTGTGAGTACAGAACAGGTTGATGTGAGAATGGTCCAAACCAGCTTTGAGATGGCTTATTTATGAGAACTGGCTTATTTATAGGAATTTAAAGTTTGATGAGCAAAATCCAGTTGTTCAACAAACATTGTCTCTGCATATTTTGCTTGGGTTTTGCATATTTTGCTGGCCAATATTTCTGTTTGTGCAACATGTTTTGGGAAACTGTTTTGTTGAATCAAAGAGGTAATTTAATGCATGGGAGGGCATAATTTGTGGGCCATTTTGTCATCTCCTGACCCTTGGTGGGCTGTACTGCCCAACATAACCCAGAACTGGAAGTGACTTTGGGGGCAATTTCTTGCATTTTTGGCTGTTTCAGTGTTTGGCGGAAACATAATTTTCCAGGAAAAACATGCCCCTAGAGTAAGCCTTCAGCTGAAATTTTCTGGACGTGGGGACTCCGCAAGATCAAAGGCTGCAGGGAGACCAACAGACTCCTTCAATGTTTTGTAGTTTATTATTATTTTTTTATTCTTTCTTAAATTAAAAATCACCCACTACTCTATCCTTTTAACTATGGGTACCAGAGAGCAAACCTGCAAAGCATGTGGTGTTGCTTAGTTTATGACTTTATTGTTCAGCTAACCTACAGTCTGAGATCCAATATAATACCAGTAGAGCAAAAAGCTATCCCAATATGCTTATGATGGATCCTGCGAGTGCAGAGGTATTCAGTATTGGCTGGAATAGCAGCAAGCTGTTCTGATATCTGCAGGTTCAACCTCTGGACCAACTGACCGCCATCATGTCCTGTGCAAGGTATCTGGAGCTTTGGTTAGAGAATGGAACAACTGCACATTGTCACTTACTCAAGGAGGTACTGGATGCTGGTACTGGATTGAGAAGGTCCAATGGCTCATGCAACTGGAGATTACACATGTGAAATGCCCAACTGGATTGTGGCCTATATCTTTATGTTCCGTCTTTTATGTAAAAGGAGAGTGTTAGTGTTGGACAAGTCTAAAATTCTCCTTATTTCACAGACAAGAAGAAAATACCTGATCTGTACCCTTTAATTTCAAGAATAATAATCTTGCTACTACACTCTCATGTTTCACAAGGTTATCTCCCTGGGTTGGGGTGAGGAAATAGGAATGAAATTATAGCACGCCTTTCCCAGCTCTGGCCAGCAGGTCAGATATCTTAGGGAAGAAAGACCTACAGAAATGGGTAGAAGATAACAAATCTTAAACTGCATTCTCACTGAAATGTATGATAGGACGAAATACTGCTCTTTCATAAAAGCTACTGTGTAATGTATTACAGCATATTAATGTCTGGCTATTAAATGTGGTGTTAACCACATGGCAAGAGCAGACTTACTTGTTTTAAAGGTTCATGTTTCCACTTTATGCTGACTGTGTTATTTAGCTAAGTGTGTCTAGGAAAATTGCTCCTCTGGGAAATGCACTGTTTAACATGTACCGTGATGCACTCTGGTTTCCTCAGGACTGCATAAAATTATATTCTACTTTCTACTTTAAGCTTCATATATCTTTACTGATACCAAAAAGCAGCATTTACAGCAGCATTTACAATTTCTTTTCTTTCATTTTCCATAACAGTCTGGTGTGCCAGTGACTGTTATTTATAATGGCTGCATGGAATCTCTGGGTTCAAAGACTGGATCTGAGCGCTGAGAAATTCCTAGCCATGCTGGCTAGGGGATTATGAGGAGTTGTCATTGGAAAAGTAACTTCCCCAAATTCTGGGCTGAATGTTATTAAATTCAGATTGTGTGGAAATAACAGCAGGAGAGTCTCGTGGGCTTCTTCAGGTTTGTTTAGATGGGCTTTGTGGTAAAACGATGCTGGAAAGATGAGCCTTTTGCTCTTTTCCAGTAAGGCTCATCATATATTCTTACCCTACTGTGGACAACTTCCAAGGATTTGAGGACCACCCCCTACTTAAAGCCATCAGAGGTCACATACCCGAACCCATAACAGCACTGGAATTCAGTAATGCAGGGGCAAACACAGCGAAAAAATACAACCCTTTTAAAAGAACAATTCTGCTTTAATTCTGCTTTCTGAGGGGCCTGGAAGCCATGCCCTACGAGGATAGACTTAGAGAGCTGGGTATGTTTAGTCTGCAGAAGAGAAGGTTAAGAGGGGACATGATAGCCATGTTTAAATATTTGAAGGGATGCCATGTAGAGGAGGGAGTGGGCTTGTTTTCTGCTGCTGCAGAGACCAGGACAAGGAGCAATGGATTCAAGCTGCAGGAAAGGAGATTCCATCTGAACCTCAGGAAGAACTTCCTGACAGTCAGGGCTGTCCAGCAGTGGAATATGCCACCTTGGAGTGTAGTGGAGTCTCCTTCCTTGGAGGTTTTTAAGCAGAGGCTAGATGGCCATCTGTCGGGAGTGCTTTGAGGGTGTTCCTGCATGGCAGGGGGTTGGACTGGATGGTCCGTGTGGTCTCTTCCAACTCTACATTTCTATGATTCTAAAACAAGCTGTTAAGGTATGTAAAATGTGGTTGTATTCTTAAACTTTTCATCTGTCTAACATCCCTTGCTCTAAACAGAAGGTGAATTGGATAAAAATCTCTGAACAGGGCATTTGGTTTGAGAAGAGCAATTGGGCATATTGCCCATGTTGGATTCAGCCTGTGACAAGCCACTCTGTGTATCTGCCACGGTGCACAGGATTTAATTTTTGGCACACTGTCAGAAATGTTGTCTTTCAAGTATTTCCACTGATGTACCAAAAGCTGAGTGGTACTTGTGCCAGTGAATTCACTTTAAGAGGGTTCACTGGCTGAGAAACAGCAAGAGCAGATTTTCCTCAGGTTACCATTTTATCTGATGGTCATGTTGAGTAAAGTTCCTATGTCAAGTTTTCAGACCCTCATATAATGCTGTTTTTCAGTCTGGGTGGCATACAAATGGGAACTGGTTCTTCTTGTGTCTGTATTTTGAACTAATATACAAGTGTCAGAATCAGAGCAATAGTCTGTGTATTCTCGTTTCCAAGAAATGCCCAATGTAGATATTTCCAAAAGTTTCAGTGGCATAGACATACTTCTAAATATTTTGTTTTTGAATCCCTAGATATTTAAGGTACAGGCAGCGTAATTACAGTTGGCGCTCCACGTTGACTTGGGTTAGGGGTTAAGGACCCTCACAAAACTGGAAAAAAATGCAGATATCAAAATATTTGTGTGTACTTGTGGGAGGGGGGTCAAAGCATGGTGGGGTAGAGCAGGTACCCAGGATCCAAACCAGAAGAGGGAAAAGAAGAGGGGAAGGGAGTGGGTCAGCATCTTAGCCCTGTACTTCCATTCCCTTACCCATCTCCTTCCTTGGTGTGGGGAGTTATCAAGAGAGGGTTTGTAGTGGTGAGAATTCTGGCTGCAAGTCATCCTTAGCTGGCCAGGTAGCAGCTAGTAGAGGAGGAAGAGAACCAGAGGTGGGTTTTTAAAGGGCTGTGCAACCTGACTGAAGTTGCTATGAAGATAGGTTCGCTTGGAAAATTAGCACTTGAGGTACAGGGGGCAAGGGTTGGAGAAACTCGGAAATAGTTAAATCCATGAAAGTTAAACCTGCAAATGTATCAATTTGCCTACCAACTGTATTTATCAGTTTATCTACCAACTGTAGATAAATGTGATAACCACTCATTAATGCTTCTTTGCCAGATGCATTCACCATGGTTTCCAAGACCGCAGAGGATGACAAGGATCACATTTCTTCATATCATACTGACATTTTCATTTCTTGAGGGTTTTTTTTGTTTTTTTGGTAAATAAAGTTATTAGCTCTCTTGAAAGCAAAACTAAACATGGTGGGTACAATTTCTCAAAATGTGGTGGGTACAATTCTGAAGATTCAGGGAAATGAGTGAGAAATTAAAGAGGAGCTTCAGAGTATTACAATAATGTTGATGTAATAGAAATATTTTTCATATGGATATGTAGATATCTAGGGTTCTTTTGTTACCAATAAGTTTGCCTCAAGGGGCTTCTGCTACCTGAAGCAAAGGAAAAATGGTGCCCCTTCCTATTCCTTATATTAACATCAGCCAGTAGCTGAATCTTTAGTATAGAAACAGAAGTGTATTCTCTACTGTACCAGAGAGAAAAAAGTTAGTTTAGAGCTGGGATGTGAATCATGCAATCTTCCAGATGTTGGACTGCAGCTCCCAGCATTCCTCAACATTGGCTATGCTGGTTAGGGACTTACCTTCCAACAACATCTGGAGGACTGCATTGTTTTCACCCAAGGCCGAGCATCTGCTGATTTCTGCAGATACCTATTCTTTCTAATGATAAGGCAAGTTCTGGTTGCAAGCCAGTTCCTAGTTAGATTTCCATGTTAGCAGTTCCCAATACGTCAGGAGCAGGCAACTCTGGTGGATCTGGGAGCTAGTTTTCTGTCCCTGGGACCATCTCGGACATCCATAGGGTTGCTAGGACATCCCCTATTTGAGGGTCAGAAAGCTTGTTTCTTACAGGGTTGCCAGGCACTTTTTACCATAAGGAGTATCCTTTATTTGAGAGCTGTCCTTTTATACAGACTGAATGGGATGCCAAAAAATTCCATTTTTGAGGTATGGGCCTTTAGAGGAAAATAAAGTCAAGTCGCAGGAACAAGTGAGTGTTTCAGAAGCTCATGGTCAATACAGGTAATAATGATATGGGTTGGCACCCTGTAGAGGAGTTATGATTTCATAAGGCACATACATATATTTGTAACTTTTTAGTATTCAGGTTTATGATTGTGACACCATTGCCCCTCCAAACCTGCCTTAACAGCCAGCAGCTGCACAGAGTGAGAGAGGTATGTTCTGCTGGCTATCAGGACACAGCAGGATGTTGTTTCTAGCCCCCTTGCACTAGTGATATCCAGTGTGCCAAGCAGAAACAGGACTTTTGTTGCCTCATCCCACATGAAACATCATCCTGTTATGCCATAATCAGAAGCAGAACAGACTTCTGTCAGTCGGTGTGCCTGTTGGCTGTTAAGATAGGTTTGGGGAGTCAGGTCTGGAGGTGATACAAGTATTTGAAACTACGGCCCTTTCCACACGCAAGAAAGGAAACGTGCAAAAACGGAGCTCACCGGCTTTCTTGAGCGTCCAGGCGAGTCCGTCAGGACGAGGAGCAGTGCGAGCTCATCGCTCCGCACTGCTCCGGCGTCCAAAATGGCGACTTCCGGTTGGTGGAGGCTCTCCACCAACCGGAGAAGCTCGCCAGCCTAAAGCCCACCCCCAGCAGATCTGCAGGCACGCACTTGTGCATGCCTGCAAATCTGCAGCGGAGCGCGGCAACGGAGTGACACGGAGTCGTGCGCTCCGTGCTTTTTAAAAACCTCTTAAAAGAGGTTTTTAAAAAGTATGCTGTGCAACCAGTTCTGGTTGCTCCGAACTGGACTGAGGTACGGAACTACAAAAAGTAGTCCACCCCAGTCCACTCCATGGTGTAGAAGACCTCCGTTGGAGGTCGCTCTGCACCGTTTTAATAGCCCGGTGCGGAAATGGCCTACATCTGTGATGTGAGATCTTAGGCAATTTCCGCACGAGAGGGGAGGAGCGTTTCAATGCATGTCAAGAGCGGTGTTTTTATACTCTGATTCAGAAACTGAATTCAGAAATTCAGAAACTGTGCTGTCTGTACCCCCCCTCCCATTTACATCACACTGCTACAGAGAACAGCAGTTGCTGCATCCACAACAGCAAGTTCCTCGCCACTCCCATTCCCCTCCCTCAACCCGCCCCACCATTGTTGATTGGTCTGTTTTTTAAAACACACACACACATTTTTAACACATTTGTGTTGCTATGTTTGTTCATAGGAATGCATGTTCATTAATACGTGGAAAAAACACATTTTAACGGTCCATTACCAGATCCGCTCTCTTCCGGCTGTCCGCTTAATGCAGGAAGACACTAATGACGGCAACCTGTCTTTTGATGGGCAGAGAGAGATAGGGACGGAAATGGCGGAAGGGACAGCCTGGGAACACCCATAGCCAGCCACTTCTGCAATGTGAATCGATGCATGTAGGCGAAAACCAAAGCAGAACCAGTTTGGGAGATTTACATTGGAGTTTTTCTAGTTTTCACATACAGTTGTTTCACATTGCAGTGAACGACAGTGAACCATTCTAGGAGCTGAAAACGTGCAGAACCATGACGAAAACTACGAAGCTAAAATGGTTCAATGTGCAGATGGGAAGGTAAGAATTCAACGCTGCTATGATATATCAACCTCATGCGGAAATGGCCTTAGTTATAACTGAAATGGATTTGGGATTGTTGGTGCATGCCAGGAAAGAAACCAAGCATGGATTTTCAGAAAGACAGAAAATTGAGCATCATGTACTTTATAGATGTGGAAAATATGTTCATTTTGCAGGGAAATGTATGTCTTAGTTAACAGAAATTATGCACTACCAAAAATACTCTCCCTCAAGAAAAGATAAAACCAAAGTGGCTAGAAATCTACTTCCAGTTTTTAAACTGAGCATTTTTATATTGAAAAGTAGGAGAAGGCACTGTGGCTTATTTAAAAGGTGAATTGCCATTTCTGCATGTTTGCAAAAGCAGCAGTTCACCTTTTCTTTTAGTCTAGAAAAAGGAGGACATGTGGGAGAGTTGGAGGCCACAAAAACCACTTGGAGGCTGCAGGCTACTCCAGGACAGCACTTTGCCCATCCATGCCATACAGATTTAGAACATCTGAATGCCTTCTAGACCGGTTTAATAGAGTATTTGTTAAATCAAACACTGCACAGGTTTAAACATTAAAAAATGAGAGAAAATTTTTTTTTCATATGCTTGCAGAAGAATTTGGACAAGTAATTGCACTGAACTGAACTTGAATCTCCAAACCAATGTAGTGTCTGTTTCTCTTCCTTCAGTGAATTAAAACTGGATTTGTACCGAAATCCTCTTGGCTGCTTTGATTTTGAACAGATGTTGAATTCCTAAACCTCAAATAGTAACCTATTTAATGTGTACTTCAATAAGGAGAAGCTATGGGATTCTTTTGAGAGTGATAAGCAAAAGTCAGAGCCAGGGTGGTATAGAGATCTGAGTATTGGAATAAGATTCTGCAAGACCAGAATTTGAATCTTTGTTTGGTTATGAAAAACCACTGTCTGACCTTGGGTATGTCAGACTTTCTCAGACTCAGAGGAAGGCAATGGCAAGGACTTTTTGAATAACTCTTGCCAAGAAAACCCCATGATAGGTTTGCCTTGAGGTCGCTATAAGTCAAAAATGACTTGAAGACACAAAACAACAACAACAGCAACAGGTCACCACTACCTTCTCCAACCTTAGAGAAGCAAGGGAAAGAAATATTATTTTTCAGGTAACCAATGTTGGTGGAGGAGAAAGGAGAGGATCTGTCTTCCACTCTTAATACTTCAGAAACTGATTGCTGCCCCCACTGAAGGGAAAAAGTAATCTAATTAAATTTTGGCTTCTAAAGTATATTTCTAGAGAATTATATTTCGAATAATAAAAGAAGTATGATTGATTTTTCAATCAATTCTAACCTTGAAATATTCTTCAGAGTTCCTGGAAGCAAAAGACAATTGACCAAGGAAAGGCTCGAGTATGTCTTGCTGTGAACATGGATTCTTTTATCAATGAGCTCTGAGTAAACATGAAGACAAGAATGGCCTTACTAGATAACACCAAGATCTGTCAAGTTCATTGGCAGACAACTGCAACTCAAAAGCTTCTGCTGGAGTCTCACAAATATGATGTAGATGAAGGGTGGCCCCACAGAGGGTCCCAAGGCTGCTTTTTGTGGTCCTTGGCCTTTTTGGATTCTCTGGACTGCTCCTTTTCTAGGACGAAAAAGTGTGTGCATGAATTATCTCTCCCAGAAGCCTGCATGAGTGCAACTATAATTAGGGATTTAAGGACGGGGGGCTTTTTGGCAGGATCTGAGTTCCTTGGTTGTCCAAGGGGCAGAAAACTGGTCCTCAGACCTGTTGCACAGAGATCACCTTTTTCTATCCCCACTACTTTGTACTCTTAGAGTATACTACTTGTACCCATAGAATACTATGATAGTTGTGATAGCTAATACAAAGCTTGGAAAAGTTCACTGTTTTGATGACAGCTCCCAGATCACCACCTAGGCCATTTCTGCACTACACTCTTTTAGCACGATTATTCCACTTTCAACATCCTATGGAATCCTGGGGTTTACAGTTTCGGGAGAGGCCAAGCCGCCCCTCCTGAAACTGTAAACCCCAGGATTCCGTAGGATGTTGAAAGTGGAATAATTGCACTGTAAGAGTGTAGTATGGAAATGGCCCTAGTTATGTTCCATGTTGCCTGTGGGATTCTAGAAACTAAAGTCCGACAAAGAATGGACTTCTCCTCCAGAATGTGTCCATTTCTCTCAGGCACATACAGGCACACACACGTACACATGTGCACACACACGTAACAGCAACAACAAAATAAGTGTGCACTGGGCAAAAAACTGTCAATACTTAGTTTACTGAGAACCAGTTTAGTGTAGGGTTGAGTGTTAGACTAGGAGTCTGGTGGCCAGGGTTCCAATCCCTGCTTGGCCATGGAAACCTACTGGCTGATGTTGAACAAGTCAGCTCTCCCAGCCTCAGAAGAAGGCAATGGCAAACCTCCTTTGAACAAATCTTGCCAAGTAGACTCCGTGATTAGAGTTGCCATAACTCAGAAATGACTTAAGACACACAAGAACAACTTGAGCTTACTCTCAACCAATTTCATTGGGTCTCTTTCATTTAATATTAGGAATAGAGAAACCTAAAATGGAAAAAACATGTGGATAGCCAAGGCCTTCCCATGTGTATAACCCATATGTCCCCTCAATTCCCCTCCCACAAGGAGACAGTTTCCACTGATGGAGACTCTCTTCTTAAGAAATTGCACCATGCCTTTGATTATTTGAAGGCAAACTTTTATGCACAGTAACACCTGAATTAAACCTCATAGAACAAAGTGAGGCTTTTTCCTGGTTGATTTTTTTTTTTTGGTGAACATGTTATTAAATCATTTCTTTAATTTTCAAGCATCAGGAGAGGATGTTTTGGTGGTGCATTTTGTTGCAGAATCCACAGAGAACTAGACCTATCATGTAGGCTTTGTATGATACCATCATTTTAACAGTTGTAGACAGTGTCTCCGTATTTTACTCTCTTACCATGTGGATTTTTGTAAATAAAACCAGCTAAGCTTTTTAAAAGTCCCAACAAATCTGTTGATTATTGTCATCCATTTTCTTTTTTGGTCCCAGTTAATGTAACTTTTAATTTAACTATGTTTGTTTTAACTTTTAGTAAGCCACATTAGAGGCAGTGTGATGTAGCAGTTTGTGTGTTGTACTAGGATTCCAGGGTCTGAATCCCTTCTTGGACATGAAAACCTATCAGGTGACCTTAGCCAAGTCACACACCCTCAGCCTCAGAGGAAGGAACAACAAAGCTCCTCTGACTAAGCGCCTTTTTGAGTGAGACGAAATCTTGTACCCACCGTATCCGAACGAGTTGGACACGGAGCTGGGATGAGCTCTGAAGCTGGATAGGAAGTGAGGCAGCAACACAGAATGCAAAGTATGCAATACAATAAAACATAGAAAAGAGTTTTCTTTGGTCAAAGGATCCTGCTGATAATCACAACTGCATTCAGTCCAACCTACTAGCAGTAGTCATCCAGAAGGATAACTTTATTCTTCAAGCTTCACATTTTTGTAGTATTTTCTTGATTAGGAAAGCAGAATAAAACATACATCAGCAAGATTAGTATTTCATTTAAGACTGATTACTTGCTATTTCTTATCTAATTCTTCCATCAGCTGTCTGGAAGAACAGGGCAGTGTGTAGCTATCATAATGTTCACAAACAAGTCTATCACTGAGGTAACAAATTTACTCCTTATTTCAGCAATAATAGTTTTATACAGAAGTTAACAAAACAGGTTATTTATATAATTTGTCAATAGAAGCAGTTAATCAATATTCTTGTCAGTCATTGCTAGTCAATTGAGAATCTTCTAACATCCCTCATGTATATTTTAAGCCAACAATACTATACAGTTTTAGCACTTTGATTCTGCTTTAACTGCCATGGGAACATCCTCTATGGAATCCTGGAGATTTATAGTGTGGTGAGGCACTGGCACTTTCTGGCTGAGAACTAAATTGCCAATCACAAGATTCCATGGAATAGAACCGTGTGGAATCATAGTGTTACAACTGCATAGTGTGAAAGGGGCTTAAATTCAGCTGATAAAACCCTTTGATGGCTGCTATAGGTTGCAGCTAACTTGGAAACACATAGCAACAACAGCAGGCCACCTTGAGTTGAATATGAGAAAAAAAATGCAATTTGAATGAGTAAATAATGTAAT
Organism: Cyclura pinguis; assembly: GCA_030412105.1. Lineage (NCBI taxonomy): Eukaryota > Metazoa > Chordata > Lepidosauria > Squamata > Iguanidae > Cyclura > Cyclura pinguis. The sequence goes on from CM059601.1 coordinate 199,036,544, forward strand.
ATATTGGGACAAAGACCAAAAAGTGCCATCCCATATTTCGGTGAACAGTGACATGATCTTTTTGCTGATAATTTGGTCTCATTTTAGGCAAATTACAATTTCTTTCTTTGGAGAAAATTTGAGTTCATTTGAGTCAAGAAATATCCCACAATATGTGTAGTTCATTTTATTTTGCTTTTACTTTTATTCTACCATATATTTTCTGGCTCTGGATTAAAAAAAAGTAGACTTTGATTCTGGACACACAAACACTTTGCACCTGGGCCATTTTAATACTCTTCAGTATACCATGATTTTCATTGGGTTCAGAAAAATGCCCTCAAATTAATACAATACAAATTTATCCTAAATAGTGAGAGTTAAAGTTAATGTTTGAACCAGGGATTTAAAACAGAGATGAATGATCCTTATCAGAAACCAATTTTTTTTTTTAAATGAGGTGTTTCAATTTTCCAGCTCCAATATGTTTGACTGTCTCTACTGGCCTTGGTGTTGTTTATTGGAGTCCTGTCCTTGTACTTGTCTGTCACTCTAAACCTCCAGTGTCTATCCATTATTTGCTGTTGTGCAGACTTGTTTCAGAATGACAAATACTTTCATCACTTACTCAGCTCCAGGCCTCCCACAGAAATCTATTTGAGGGCTGCACATAGACACACACAACACTTTCAAGTTCTCTCCCCTCTGAGGCTTAAAAAAAAACTCCCCTCCTCCCAGGAAACAGGAGATGACTTAATCATGTTCACTATATTTCTGGAGATAAGAGCCAATCAAGAACGGACTCATTTTCAACACGTCCTTCAACCTACAGCATCATGATTATAGTGGAGATAGTCCATAGAAATTAACATGTGCTGAAAGAAAATACTGATTGCGAAAGATTCGTGGTCACCATTGTATGCCCCTCGTGAGTCATTAAGGCAAAAAAAGCAGAACTGCATTAGTCACTGGCCTTATGGAAGGAAGAAGAGAACAGTTGTCATCCTCTACTTACAGCCCACTGCCTGCATCATTTAGGAGATAGTTGAATCAACACAAAGGAACATCCTGCAGCTAAATAACCGCTCGCTCTGCTTCTAGTCTTGGCAGTGGGTTTAATAGCAGAGCTCAGAAATTCACTTGATGCTCTTCTCTTCACTTACAACACACTCAGCGCAGAGTTTGACTAAAAAATATATCCCACAACATGTGTTTCTTTATTATCCTATAACTTCTTGGTAAAGATTAGGCAGAGATATGGAATTACTTCCTGGAAATAAGGAGCCTGTGTCCCTCCAGATGTTGGGGAGCTATAGCCCCCATCGTACATGACCATTCACTATGTTGGTTGGTGCTGATTGGAGTTAGAGTCCAAAAAGTCCTGGAAGGTCACATGTTTCTCATCAATTCTTTCTCTTGAAGAATGCCTCCTTTCTTGGTTTTTCAATTTGAAGCTAGCAACCCAAGTTTTGTAATGGTGAAACAGTGAGACTGCAGAAGTTTTTAGTATGTAAAAGTATCTCAGGCTTTTCAGAAAAAAAAAACAACTCTCTGCCATGCACTGACACTGCAATAATTTTTTTAAAAGCCTGCCTCTTTGTTCTACCTGATCTTTAGCACAACAGAATCTGATTCAAGTGTAAGAACCCACACTGTGTATGGTCTTTGCTCCTGTACTGTCAAGAATGGTTCCAATTAGTATCAGTTTGTGAAGACGGCTCCAGTGATACAGAAAGAGGATTCTTTAATTTTCATGCAGAACCTGGCCTTGCCACAGTCTGCTTCTGATAGAATTTTGCTTTTCGAAGCATTTTATATAAGTTGCAAGTGAAAGAGGATGGACCTGCACACTGGATATCTATACATGCTCCTCAGTTTTCTGAAAATATACATTGAATTCTTCATACAATGTTTTTATGCAAGTATAGCGTTATTATCTATATTTGATAAGGTTAATAGTACCCAGACAATGAAGGAGTTAATTACAAATTTATTAACTGCAGCAAGGCTAATTATATTGAGAAAATGGAAAACTCAAGAAGATTTTCAAATAAAGGATTGGTATAAAGAAGTGTGGAAAATTGCGATTAATGATAAGTTAACATGTCAAATTAAGGTTAAAAAAGGGATAATGAAAAGGAATAACTTTGAAGCAATATGGAAAATATTTGTGGAAAAGGCTTTAATAAAAGAGAGAAGTGTCACACCTCCGCAAGAAGAATTACAATTTTGGAAAGCAGAGTAAGCTGAAATATAATTGACTCTGGGAATGGGCTCACATTTAGGGTTAGAGTTTATGGTTAATAATTGGATCATATATAGTATTAGCAATAGGTTAAATATAGTTGAAAAGAATAGATTTAAGAATGAAATTATTATAGCAATAATGAGTACAAGGAGAATGAGATTTAGATACATTAAATAAAAATATATAATCAATATATAATATGTTGAATAAGTATATGATGATAGGATCTGGAGAAAAATAGTAATGTAAGCTATTTGTGTTGTAATTTTTCTCTTTTTCACATTTATGTTATGTATTGTTCTTTTTTCCTTATAATAAAAAATTTCAAAAATATTAAAAAAAACAAAACAACCCCCCCCCAATGTTTTTATGTACTTAACTTTCATCTGAAATATGATACTCCTCATTTCCATGCTGTATTCCATCCTCAGATCTACTACCAAACATATATACATTTTTTAAAATAGAGCAACCAAGTAAAAATAATAATGGAAAAGAAACATGAAAATAATCACTAGGCTTGGTTCCACTAGGGTAGGGTGCCAATGATCGACCTTCCTCAGTATGAACCAAGTATCTCTCCACACCTACAACCACTGGACTTTCTCGTTGATGCTTTCAGCTCATCCGCCAGTTATTTCCATTTAACTGGGAAACAGTGGGAGTAACTCTCAGCCTCTTTTTAGGTCACAGACTTATCTAGCTTCAATGGGCTTAGAACTAGACACTCATTTGGCTACCAGCTCATTACAACACTGTCACCAGATAAGCCCATGAAAGAGCAGAAGGGTAGGTTGGAAGGGACAGCTTCCTCTCACAAGTGAACATGAGGTTGGCAGCTGTAGGAATGCTGCCACTCAGGGGGCTTGGGAGTGGGAAATGGATCCTGCCACCAAGGGGTTGCCCTGGATAGGTGGATGGATGGATAGATCCATACAGATTCCTATAGCTCACAGTGCAATCATGCTTGCTGGCTGGTTGACTGGGTATGTGGGCATGTGTGGGTTTCTGTGAGCTATAATCCAGAACTAACTTTTCTCAGCTTTTCAGGTACCCAAATAATGGCAATGATTAAAAAGACTTGAGGTTTGTTAGACCCTGCTGGGAAACCTGGGGCCCATTCATCCTACACAATTATAGTGCTATTATTCCACTTTAACTGGCACGGTTCCATTCTATGAAATCCTAGAGTCTGTAGTTTGATGAAGCGTTGGAGTTCTCTGACTTGGAATTGTAAATACTCCTCACTCAACTGCCAATTCCAGAAACCCATAGGATGCAGCCATGACTGTTAAACTGGAATAATAGTGCTCTCATTCTCTAGTAATCTAGATTATACAAATGCCTCAGTATATAGTTCACTGATACTGGGTATGACTAACATCCGAATAAGAAGGCAAGCCAGAACAATTTCACCAGAAGTGAATAAGAAAGCAAGTCAGAACAATTTCATATCATTTTAAGGAGCTCTTCAGAACAGAGTTCCATAAACTCTCTCATACTTATTATCCTCTAAGTAGATATTTTTGAAGAATATCAATTCGATATAGATGGGTTGTGAAAATACCAGCTACAAAAGGTTGAGAGGCTGTTCTTGGAGCTGGCTGTGCCATGTACCTTAGTGAAATATTTATCTCACTCGTTGGGATAGTGAGGGTAATGCATTTGCCACTCTCCATCCTGCCCTGGCAGGGCTTTTACCACCAGACTAATCTTATCTCTTTTTATGATAGGGTTACAAGCTTGTTGGTGAAGGGAATGCTCTAGACGTAGCATATCTTGACTTCAATAAGGGCTTTGACAAAGTTCCCCATGACATTCAGGCTGGACGGATTTGTAATTGATTGACCGACCAGACCCAAAGGGTGTTGACCAATGGCTGCTTTTCATCCTGGGGAGAAGTGACTAGTGGGGTGCCACAGCGTTCTGTCCCGGGCCCAGTGCTATTCAACATCTTCATCAATGACTTGGATGAAGGAGTGGAGAGCACGCTGATCAATTGTGCAGATGACACCAAATTGGGAGGGGCTGTTAATACCCCAGAGGACAGGATCAAATGTCAAAACAACCTTGACAGATTGGAGAGCTGGGCCAAAGCTAACAAAATGAATTTGAACAGAAAGAAATGTAAGGTCCCACACTTAGGCAGAAAAAATGGAATGCCCAAATATAGGATGGGGGGCGTGTGGCTGGATAGCAGTACATGTGAAAGGGATCTAGGAGTCTTGGTAGATCACAAGCTGAACATGAGTCAGCAGTGTGATGTGGCAGCCAAGAAAGCCAACGTGATTCTTGGTTGCATCAATAGGAGTATTGTGCCTAGATTGAGGGAGGTAATGGTACCACTCTATTCTGCATTGGCTAGGCCTCATTTGGAATACTATGTACAGTTCTGGGCACCTCAATTCAAGAAGGATGTCGACAAGCTGGAACGTGTCCAGAGGAGGGTGACCAAAATGGTGAAGGATCTGGAAGCCATGCCCTATGAAGAACGGCTTAGGGAGCTGGGAATGTTTAGTCTGCAGAAGAGAAGGTTAGGAGGGGACATGATAGCCATGTTTAAATATTTGAAGGGATGTCATGTCGAGGAGGGAGTGGGCTTGTTCTCTGCCGCTCCAGAGACTAGGACAAGGAGCAATGGATTCAAGCTGCAGGAAAGGAGATTCCACTTGAACCTCAGGAAGAACTTCCTGATGGTCAGAGCTGTCCAGCAGTGGAATATACTACCTCAAAGTGTGGTGGAGTCTCCTTCTTTGGAGGTTTTTAAGCAGAGGCTGGATGGCCATCTGTTGGGAATGCTTTGATGTGTGTTCCTGCATAGCAGGGGGTTGGACTCGATGGCCCCTGGGGCCTCTTCCAACTCTATGATTCTGGAAAGCTGCCACTAAGTGGTATGTCTCTCCAGAGCTAGAAATTCCCTACCTCAGTGCCCCCAACCCCTAGAAAAGAAAATGGGTTGAGTCATGGTTTTCCCACCCTATCATCAGTCAGCTCTACTGTATAGAGCTGGTTTCTGTCTGAATGCCTGGCTCAGTAGATCCTCAGAGACAGGCTACATGTGAGGGATGTTGTGGCACAGGTGATTTGCCAAGCTACACCTGCCCTCCCACAGAGACTGATTCTAAAGACCTACTAACCCAGACATTCAAGAAGCAGCTGACTGTATATAGGAGTTTGTAGGGGCTGTGACTGCCTCTGCTTCCATCTTTGAGGGTGGGGCTGGACAGGCAGGGGTTGCTTACATGGCCAGCAGGCTGAAAGCCAGATGAAACTACATTTTCTTTCTCTGAAACTACATTTGCTACTGTTCCTTATTCAGACTGTGTGTGTGTGTGTGTATGTGAGAGAGAGAGAGAGTTTGCATAATGGCTGGTATAATGGGGGTTGGTTGTAGTGCTAATGTAGTCTACCATTAATTAATCAAATGATATAATTTTTAGTTTCTTTTCTCTGTTTCCAATTCACAAATTACAGGGTTCATATTATCACTATATTTTGGCTCTGATCCAGCCCTTAACTTTGTGGACTCAGTACCGAAATTCAGAACACATTGGCCAAGATCCAATATTTATTCCAACAGGCTTTCAGACAAGGCTCATAACAATGTTCTGTAGTGCTTTTTAACTGGATTTTATCTTTTTAAAAAAATGAATGAAAGTTTTAAAATGTTCTGAGTTACATTTTGACAATAACCTCCCGTATGATTCCCTTAGTTTTCTGACCATGAGCACATTTTCTGCCATACCAATCCATGAAGCAGCATATGAGTTGAAGCTACCATTCTAGGAGGAAAAGAACACAAATGGTGACCACTATAGGTTAGATTTGCTGAACCAGGCATGACTTTTGTAGATTTTGGTGAAAATCTAGAAGTCAATCATAAGAAAGCAGCAGCGAAACTTAGGGGCTGGAACCTCAGGGCCAACAAAAAGAGATATTCCCCTCTCAGCACTCCCTGCTACTACTAACTACTGCTCTTCCCCACTACCTTGGGAACATGAACACACACACACCTCTACCTATGTCCTCTTTGCCATGGAAGGATCTATTTTTATTCCATTTATTTATTTAATTTATATACCACCTTTCCCCAAATGGAACCCAAGAGGGGAAAACAGTAGATCCTTTACTGGCTATGCTCACCTTGCATGGTGCTGAAAGAGAAGGAACTGGGAACAATGCAAGCCCAGCTATGGTTTTGAAAATGTACTGGAGCCAAGCAACTGTGGGAGGGAGAACTGGGAAAATTCCCTCTGTAGCACAGGTCATGTTCACAGTCCCCAGTCCGACAATGCTTGTTCCAGCAGGAATTTATATCAACAGCTGGACGTGCACCCTCTGTCCCTTCTCTTGGCAGTATGCAGGAACCACCAGCATTATAGACGAGAAGGAGTTGTCACCTTATTCCTCTTTCTCCTTTCTATGGCAAGGATTGGCGATGGGGCAGGCAGCCTGCAGCTGCCCTTATTAGCTGATGGCCCAGAGCCTAGCTCTGCTCTGCCCTTCCCTGCAAAAAAAATGCTCATGTGGTTAGGAAAAAAAAGGACTTGGTCAGCAAAAGAGGTATCCAGGTGCAAGGCTAGACTGCCTATTAGGCAGAGTAAACTGGGCACCTTAAGCAGTAGATTTGGGGATGTAATGGTGGGCAGCAAATGGTTATTTATGTATATTTTGTTGCATTTTTATAGGGTGGGAAAGAGGTGCTTGGGAGCTTTTTTGCCTCACGTGCCAGAATAACTTGACTGACTCAGGATGTTACACACCTTAGTTTTGGGAGTGGTCCTGAACACATGGAACTCTCACCCTCATCTTAAACATCTGAGATGTGGCCCTCATGTAGCCTTCTTATTGTGTTGGTTCCTTCCATTTTAAGGGCCTGGTGGTCTGTTCAGATCCCTCCCACTCTCTTTTTCATCTAGTGTGGATTAGAGTTCTTCCTGAATAATTTTTTTTGCTAATAATTTTTATTTTACAAATCCTGCTACTTGGTTTTATTGTACAAAACTGATTTTTAAAATTTGAAATGGTGTACTTTTAATATGTAATATTAATATGTAATATGTTTATGTATATATAAACATAAATATGTTTATGTATATATGTATTTTATGAGTTCTGTTATTTTATAGACCACTTTATTCTATAAATCAAAGCAAAGTGTGTGTATGTTGCATCCTTGAAACTAATGTGGTTTGTAAAACATAATTAGCAATAGACTTTTTTATTTTGTAATTTGGAAAGAATCTCTCATGCAATACAAAGACAATACTCTACTGGCTCTGCAACCAAAGAAAATCACCCAGAGCCATAAGGGGAAAGAAAATGAATAGATATTCCAAAGGATGCTTCGAATAACTCAGTTTCATAATCTGCTAAGTTTTTAAAGGACCTCTTCCTGTTTTTCTTTGAGTGCTTTGTTTGGTGGTGTGGTTCTCTGAGCTTCTGACATTTCATGGATAGAGTTCATGACTCTTCTCTACTTGACTTCATATACAGACTCTGACACAAGCTTTTATCTGAGTCATCATCAGATTTTACATGCATAACCATAAGCATGTATGAACCATTTCCAACTAATGTGAAATGGCATACACATCAAATTGTGTTATTCATACTTTCATGAATAATGCTCACTTATCTCTTGGTAAATAACTTTCGTTGTACTTTTTTAACACCATTCCACTTTAGATTTATTTGGAAACTTGGGCACTCTGGAAAATAATTTCTCATATTGAAAGATGTTAGGACATATATTTTAATCTAAAATCCTATTTACAAACAATTTTTTGAATTGTAAAACAGGCATCCTCCACTGTTAATGGTTCACTTTTCAAGGATCCACTCTTTTGACCCTTTTCAGTTATGACCAGAACCCATACCTTTGACAGGTGGACCTTTCATGCACTTCTGCATCCACAGACTGTTTTTTTTTAACCTCAATTCGTACTCAAAAAGCTAAAAAAAGACTGGGTTCCACATTTTGATGATTACTGGTTTTCAATATTGCTCTGGTTCCTGACATGCTGGATAAGCAGGAGATACTTGTATATTAAAGCATTTGAAAGTCCTGTTTATGCAATGATACCTTTACTGATGAACTGAAAAAAAAAAAAAGCTTAGAATTGCTGCAGAGGAAAACTAGGAGTATCACCTAGAGTTGAGATTTCTATTTGCTTTGCTCTGTCCTCCTTGTTCCAGGCCAGTTGCCAACTTTTTGGCTTGGACATATACTTACAAAGTATAGAATATAACCTGGTATAACTTACAGACTATGAGATATAGGGTATGTTCTAATACGAGCACTTAAATCTGTGAGAGGGTGTGTCTGTATAATTCAGAATAATTAAAAAACTGGCTTCAATCTGGGAAAAATGCTGTATAATCATGGAATGTAAATAAGGTAAAACAAAGGCCTGCACAATTGTAATTAAGAAAGGAACACATATAGTAGCATGAATTAACCATGCTAGTAGGACATTAGATGACAGGTAGCAGAAGGCTTCTAATTGCACTATGAACATTAGATAAAGATACCTCTAGTGTGCCCTACTGATGGATAAAGAACATAGTTGTGATTAGACAGTTGACAAACTAAATGGGCATAAGGAGTGATAAACAGAGCCAGATAAAGTTAGCAAATCAGACTGTCACTTGGTGTGTTTCTGCTGCAGAAAGAGGACTGTTTGAAAGCAAATAATAGGCTGATAAACTTCCCCAAGATGCTGGAAAATACTCATACTGGTAAAGTTATGCTAAAATAGATATAAAATAGAGATAGATGTCCCATTATGCTTGTAATGGATGCCCATTCAACATGTTTACAGTAACAGATGTTAAAATATTAGCAATGCTCAAGGAGATTAATCTTTCAATGCCTGTTGATTCACAGAAGTTTGGTAGGAATGAATAGATCTTCAAACAGATGAGAATATACAGTATTTGCTGGCATATAAGACACACCCATATATAAGATGCATCCCATTTATACACTGGCAAATACTATTTGCCAGTGTATAGGACACACCGGCATATAAGACATATCCCATTTTCAAACAGTATTTTTTGGGGAAAAAAGTGAGTCTTATACGCCAGCAAATACAGTATATCTGAATAGATCATTGGCTAAGCTGTATTGTTAAAATGGTTATGGATATGATGCAGTGTACAGAATTATGTAAATGTCAACACTTATATGAAATATCTGTATAATACCTTAAACAGATGCTATGGGAACTTACGGAAAGAACATGATGATGCTGAGGGATAAAAGGCTGTGTTAAATGCTTTGGAAGGATCATATTCTCACATGTGTTAATTATTACCTAGCCTGTTAAAAAGCTGAATAGAGAGATAAAGCCCGTATGAAATGTCCTGATGAAAGGCTAATATGTTGATAGGCCTATGATGTAATGTATGTAATGTAAGATGCCATTTGTGCAATATAATGGAACGTATGAAACTTGCATTCCCAGACACTGACGTCTCTGTGTTTCTTTCTAAGGGGAAGGTATATGTTTATATATGTATGAGTAGATATGATAAATAACCTAAAATAGTATCAAGGAACCTTCTCATTTCCCATGTAAATATCTTGAAATTCCAATGCTTAAGGATGCTTTAGTGGAGGGTTGATGTTGACTCTGACTATTTAGTTCAACCACCATCACAACTTGGGTACTTGGGTGACCAGAAGGTGATGTCATGTGACTTCAGACAGAATCCAGATTAGTTGACAAGTGGCAAAGGACCTTAACCCTTCAGTCTACAGGGGTGGGGAACCATGCATGTTTCATCCTACATTGGAAGGTTATCACAAGATGCTCCCTGTATGCCAAAAGGATGCTACCTAAACGACATTAGCTTTTTCTAGGAGTGGGCAAAATGCAGCCTTCCAGTTACAATTGGATGGCAACTACCATCTACCCTAGCCAGCATAGCCAACGATGAGGAATACTGAGAGATTCAGTCCAAGACTACTTGGAAGGTAGAACTTTGCTCACTCTTGTTTCATGGGCATTCTTTAGGGAGAGATTTCCTGGATCCCCGGCTGATTTGTAGTGAACACTGCAGTGGCAACTGGGACATCTAAAAACAAGTGAAACTATCTACACCCCACCTGTGCTACTGGATGAGGCCCTTTAATGTTTCCTTTCATCTGTTACATTTTGTAACTTCTGCATGAAAAGTCAGATCATTTGAAGACTATGGCCATTTCTGCCCTACACTATTATAGTTTTATTACTCCACTTTCAACATCCTATGGAATCCTGGGCTTTACAGTTTAGGGAGGGGCATTTAGGATTCTCAGCCAGACAGTTCTTTGGTCTCGGTAAACTACAAATCCCAGAAATCCACAGGATGTTGAAAGTGGAATAATAGCATTATAACAGTATAGTTCGGAAAGGTCCTAGATGTTATCAAGATGTAGATGGCATTCTGTTTCATTTGTCCTTTTCATTTGTGGCATTAGGTGAAATATTGGAAGTGCTGTTGAGTCAATGCTTGGACACACTGATGGATGGTAATGGATGAAGCTGAGCCCTGATAAGAGAGAAGTACTGTTGGTTCATTTCTTTCCCAGGGAGGTGATGTTCAGTCTTCTAGAAATGGTTGCACTCCAGTTAAATGACTGGATTTACTAAAAATATAGAAGTGCTAAAAGGATGGTTTTTTTAAAGTCTGAACTAAATCCCTGAATGGATTCTCTACCTTACTGGCATGGGAACCACTGAAGAAGTCCAAATGGCCTCAGTGACATTGAGTTGTTACACTCCTTTTGTCCACTGCTAAGGCAGTAGCATGGCTGCTTGCACCACTAAGGCTGGTTTGGCTGTTGCAACCTCTTCTGGATAAGGAGAGCTTGGCTCTAGTTAGTTATGTTTTAATAATATCTAATAGTCTCTAGGATAGACTGATGAAATATATTATGCGTGGAACTGGCTTTGAAGACTGCAGGGAAAGAGCAGTTAGTTTAAAACACAGGACACTGGAACTATCTTGTCAGTATTTCTAGAGCCACTAGCTTCTGGTCCGTTTCCAAGCAGATTCCAAGCATACTGCTTGGGACTGGAGGGAATACATTCTTTCACATCAACTTGCCCATAATTTTTTTTTTTACCCCAGAGAGAAGTCTGGGCTTTCCTGCCAAATGAAGTAAGTGAATGGCTTTTGGGAAGGACATGTTCCCATTTGTAGACTTTTCTGCCCTGACTGGACATCAGCTGCTAGACTACTTTTTCCTCCAACTGAAATCAAAGGAAGAAAGAAACCAAAACACAAACCACTGGAGGTTTAAAAGAAAACAGCACCAGCAACCCCTTTCACTACTTGCCTTGACTGGAGTAAGCTGGCAGTGCCTTGGAGGTAGCAAATAATCACGATTTTGCTTAGCTCCACATCTCTTACTCCCCTGGATTGGTGTGTAATTTCCACATCTGACCTCTCATTATGCACTTTGCGCATCTGCTGAAGTAGGTTGTTATCTTTGAAAATTCATGTTTCATTCTGTTTGTTAACATTTAAGGTATCTCAAACTTGTTTTGTTTTTTTGGCTGCATGAGATTAATGTGACACTTTCAATCTTTTTGTTTTGTTTTGTTGGTGACAGTTATTTAATAACTTTATTTGGATCTATATTGCATGCAAAATAAAGGGAGAAGTGCAGTTCATGGTTGTCTTTATTGCAGAATAGTCTGGGATCCAAATCCCACTGAGGCCTAATTAGTGAAATTTTACTTAACAGCAATGACAAATTTTCACTGCCTGTGTCTGAGTAGCGAGGCCCAGAATATTGTATTTCTTTCCAGACAGTGTGGCTTTGTTAAGGAGAAATCACCAATACATTCTTAATTCTGATCGTCTTTGAATACAGCAGACACTTAATATTTACCTCTTGTTATTTTAGATGACATGTGGCTTCTCAAATCAGATACAATAGTGCAGTTGGAAGTATTACACCTTTGTGAAGCTGTATATTTTCACCAACAAAAGTTTTTGTTGTCGCAATTTTGAATTTGTACGAAGTAGCACCACCTTCTCTTTACATGCTATTTTGTGATGGAGGAGCATTCACACAGTTGATACATAACTGGAGCCTCACATTTTCTGTCCTGCAAAAGGTAAACCATGTGATTCTGCTGGTACAGTAGCCTGGTTCTCATTCCCCAGCTATTTGAAGCTATACGTTAAACTTGTTATGTGTGAAAACAACTTCGGCCTTCCAGTATATCTGTGCTGTTATTCATTTGCTACATCTCAAAGGATGTCCAATAACTATACTACATTTGTTATTTTGAAACAGTGTTTAGGAAAGCTTCCATCCATCTGGAACTCCATTCTCTTTTAGTATTTCTGACCATGGAATCCCACCTAGTATTTCCTTAAGCAACAAAAGCACCTTTCCTAAAGGCTAGAAAGTGTGTCTGACTCAACTTGGCTTTCCTAATGAATGCCTAGGTGACATGATCACTTCCACCCAAGGTTCTCACTGCTTCCATTTTATTGACTGGTTCTTTCCTGTTGGTGAGAATTAGGTCCAAGATAACTGATTTTGAAGTACGGGCGTGGTAAGTGGTGGTTACAAGATACTAAGTGCCTGAATTACTTGGTGGGGAGGGGCAAATGAAATATGGAAAGAAGGTTTACTTTTTGTGACAACTCACCTGACTACCATTTATAGAAGGCTAGAAGGGGAAACTTTGTTACTAAAATGGAGGAGAGTTGGGGAATGTATGTTGGATCAGGGAGAGTATCTAATTCAGGTTTAAGGGAGCTGCTGTACTTTTGTTGAAACAATGACATTGGTATATGCCTGTGGTAGCTTCAAGCATCAGTCAGGATTTGGAGAAATATTCCCTTGATGGGAGCAGAATTTAATCGCTCTGCCACCCTTTCCAATGATGGAAAATACCACAACAGATGGGTTGATATAAACCATGGTTCTGTGCAGTGCCACAGTTACTATGGCTTCTAAATGTTGAACAATTAAAGATTTACAAGTGATTCCCTTGCTCTGTATAGACACTTATTAGAATCTGAATCCTAAAGTATACAGTGAATCTCCACAAATACTTAACAAAGAAATGTCATTGAGACAGGAAGAGAATCTGGGGTTTATAGAATGCAGCATTCTTTTTCTTACTTTATATCATATGAAACAGATCTCACTGTAAACTTTATTATCTGTCATCTCAAAACTGCATTAGTTACATTAGTGGACTGTTGAGGGAGAACATTTTGTTTTACTGAAATGGAGCTTTCACCATTAGCGGAAAGGAAAGCAACCTTTGGAAAGCCCAGAGAGAATCTCTGCCAGCCTGGAGGTATTGATTGCTATAAAAAGTGATGTGGAGGGTGGGGCTGAGGAGGAAAAAGAGGAGGATGACAGAGAACAGCAAATCATCCTCTCTAGCAGGAATAAAAGCTCGCACTTATTGAAAAAGCTATTTCTCTATAAATAAACTGAGGGCAAGAAAAAAAGATGAAAGTCATATAAAACACAGCTCAGTCATATAAAAAAATGTCAGGGCAGTCTTATGAGTTGTAATCATTAATGTCAGACGCTTGTTTTTTCTCATTTTTTTGCTCTCATGCAAAATGAGATTACATCCCAAATGAAAATCTAAAAGCAGGATTTGGGGTTTGCATAGAACCAAAATATTCCCAGAGTGTGTGGCATGGGGCGAGGGAAGAATCAGTTTTATATTATGCCTGTTCAGTGCCCTCGGTGGAAGCTACTACAGTGCTTTTTTACCCAGTGTCCTCTTTTGAACAGGGCACAATGATGCCAGTCTGGCTAGAAACATGCCATGAATGAGATGACGCTACAACAATTAGATTTGGCCTTGTGGTGCAATAAAGAAGCCAGTTCAGAGTGCAGGAGGTACAGATTCAGAAGTTATGATGATCCCAAGTAAACAATCAGATTTGGCAATAATGCTTTCTGCCCTTATTATGAATGGCCAAAACATTTTGTCCATTTTCAACACAACCCTGCAATCACAACCTGTGAGGAAGTTTCCATGAGGTGCAAATGTATTTGTAGAAAGGAGCCCCAATAGTTTTATTTGCTAAAGTTTTATTTTGCTTCATGTGCAGGGTATAACTGGTAACAAGCTTGAATTTAAGGAGATTTGGGCCATGATCCTATTTAATGTTGGCAGAATTGAACATTCCATCAGTATATTATGATTTTGGAGACCAGGGTTCGAATTCCCGTTTGACCATGGAAATCCACTAGGTGACCTTGTGCAAGTGACACTCCCCCAGCTTCAGAGGAAGGCAAAGACAAACCCGTTCTGAACACATCTTGCCAAGAAAACCCTCTGATAGGTTTGTGTTAGGGTTACCACAAGTCAGAAACAACTTAAAGGCACACAACAAAAAGTTTTGCGGAAGATCTGGAAGAGAGGGTGATGGTGCAATGCAGCTCTTGCACAGTACGTCCTTCCCCTGCCAATCAGTGGCCACTGGAGTCAGAGAAGGAGTGGAGCTGCTGTGGCCAGTGCAGTCCAACTGCTGTTGCATTGCCTGGGGAAAACTATTGTGCAAGGAAATATTGGAAAAGCTTCCTCAACATACATTTCCCTATATAGCTATGCTATAGGCAGTAGGATGTACCCATTTGAAAGCTGCATGCATGTAAAATCTTTGTAGATCTGTGAAAGCCCATACTTAGAATGTAGAACCATAGAATCATAGAGTTGGAAGAGACCACAATGGCCATCAAGTCCAACCGCCTGCCATGCAGTAATACACCATCAAAGCATTCCCAACAGATGGCCATCTAGCCTCTGTTTAAAAGCCTCCAAAGAAAGAGACTCTACCACACTCCGAGGCAGAGTATTCCACTGTTGAACTGCTCTTACTGTCAGGATGTTCTTGCTAATGTTTAGATGCAATCTCTTTTCCTGAAGTTGGAAGCCATTGCTCTGTGTACTAATCTCTGGAGCAGCAGAAACAGGCTTGCTCCATCCTCCACATGACATCCATTCAAATATTTAAACATAGCTATCATGTCACCTCTTAATCTTCTCCAGGTTAAACGTAACTCAGCTCCCTCATAGGTCATGGTTTCCAGGCCTTCTACCCCTTTGGTTGCCCTCTTCTGGACACATTCCAGTTTGTCAATATCCTTCCTGAACTGTGGTGCCCAGAAGTGGACACAATATTCCAGGTGGGGTCTGACCAAAGCAGAATAGAGTGGTACTGTCATTTCCGTTGACCTAAACACTGAATTCCTATTGATGCAGCCCAGAATCACTTTGGCTTTATTAGCTGCCACATCACACTGCTGACTCATGTTCAGCTTGTGGTCTAGTAAGACTTCTAGTTCCTTTTCACAAGTATTGTGGTCAAGCCAGGTGTCACCCATCTCATGTCTGTGAATTTCATTTTTTTCTGCCCAAGAGTAGTACCTTTCCCTGTGGAAATTCATTTTGTTGCTTGGCCCAGCTGTCTCATCTGTTAAGAGCATTTTGAATTCAGATTCTGTCCTCTGGGGGGTTAGCTACCCCTAGTAATTTGGTGTCATCTGCAAATTTGATAACAATGCCCTCTATTCCCTCAGCCAAATCATTGATAAAGATGTTGAATAGCACTGGACCCAGGACAGAATCCTGTGGCACCCTCATAGTCACTTTTCTCCAGGATGAAGAGGGTGAGCACTCTTTGGGTTCAGTCAGTCAACTGGTTACAAATCCATCTAAAAGTTGGATTGTTTAGCCCACATTTTCTAGCTTGTTTGAAAGAATATCATGGGAGACCATGCCAAAGGCCTTACTGAAGTCAAGATAAACTATGTCCATAGCATTCCCTTTGTCTACCAAGCCAATAGTTCTATCAAAAAAAGAGATAAGATTAGTCTGGCATTACTTGTTTTTTGAGAAACCCATGTTGACTTTTAGTGATCATAGCATTTCTTTCTAAGTGCTTTACAGACTGTTTGTTTAATCATCTGCTGGAAAATCTTTCCTGGTATTGATGTCATGCTGACTAGATGGTAATGGTTTGAGTCCTCATTTTTTCCCTTTTTTGAAGATGGCACAATATTTGTCCTTCCCCAGTCTACTGAGACTTCTCCTGTTTTCCAGGAATTCTAAACAGTTTTGCCAGGGGTTCTGAGATTGCATTTGCTAGTTGTTTTGATACCCTTGGATGTAGTTCACCTAGTCCTGGAGACTTTAATTCATTTGGAGTAGCCAGGTATTCCGGTACTACCACTTCACCTATACTGTGCTGCATTTCCCCTACTACATCATCTGCTCTATTTTCCCCAGGTAGTGCATTGTTTTCTGTTTGGGAGAAGACTGAGGCAAAGAAGGTATTCAGTAGTTCTGTTTTTTTCTCTGTCCGCTGTTAGTATTTCACCATTCTCTCCACACAGAGGCCCTACCATTTCCTTGTTCTTCCTTTTGCTAACCAAAACGCCTTTCTTGTTGTTTTTAAGCTCTCTAGCAAGCCTGAGCTACTTCTGGACTTTAGCTTTTTCTGATTTTGTCACTATACTTGCTGGCTACTTGTTTGAATTCCTCTTTGGTGATTCCTCCCCTTTTTCCTTTTCTTGCACATGTCCCTTTTAAATCTTAGCTCCATTGAAAGTTCTTCAGGCATCCATCCTACAATCTTTAGACCTCTCCCCCCTACCCCTGCCATTTTTCTCATTGGAATTGTTTGAAATTGCACTTTCAATATCTTCCTTTTAGGAAACTCCCATCTTTCTTGAACTCCCTTCTCTTTCAGTGTTCCTATATATATGCTCATCCCAACCATCCTGAGTTAAAATCCTCACCCACATTAGCATAAGGTGGCCATGGTCTGGATTCAGACCTGGACTATGGCTCTTTCTGCAGGAGACGCATGAAGCGGTTCATGCTGTTTCTTACCATGTCTGATCAAATCCAAATAATGCGGGCTTTCCCTCAGTTGCTTCCGCACAGCTCCTCTGTATGTTTCCTTTTGATTTGGAGGAGTTCATGCATCCGCACTACTTTGGCAGTGACCACTCCCACTACTCCTCTCACCCCGCCCCGGCGGCTGTGATTGGCTTTTTTTTCTCTTTTGGGTTGGTACATTTGTATGTACCTATGTAGGTGCGTATTTGCCACTGTATAAGAGGCACTCCCTCCCCGAAATGCCTTTTGAAAATGGGGTGTGAATATGGTAACTCCCCTCCCCCCAGGCAGATCACCTGACAGAGCAAAGTTGGGAGAGCGATCTCGCTCCTCTGCTCATCTCTGCCCTGCCGCCGACAGGATCCTGCCTCAGAGAGGAATGGGGGGAAGGAGCTTCTTACACACACACACACGCACGCATGCTCCCTCCCTCCCCTTCCAACCTCAGCAGGAAAGTTTCCCTGCGAGGAGGAGAGGAATGGGAGGAAGGAGCTTCTTTTACACACACACACACACACACACACACACACACACACACAGCCTCTTCTTTCTGCCTGGGCAGGGAGGTTCCCCCATCCAAGCAGATAGGACAGGAACCGGGAACAGAGTACTAAAATATTTTTTCCTAAATAATATAGTCTGAAAATAGGGTGCTGTTATAAGTCAGTGTGTCTAATGCCCGCAAGTACAGTAAAACATTTGCAAAATAGAAAACAGCTCTCTCCTTTTAACATGCCTGTGCCATGTTTTGTCCGGTTACTCCGTTTTCTAAAGTTTGCTGAACAAAACAAAAAATGGTGCCTGCCTGTCCTTTG
Organism: Cyclura pinguis; assembly: GCA_030412105.1. NCBI lineage: Eukaryota > Metazoa > Chordata > Lepidosauria > Squamata > Iguanidae > Cyclura > Cyclura pinguis. Next base: position 199,054,477 of record CM059601.1, read on the forward strand.
CTGGGCGGGGACAGCTGGAGAAAGTGAGTACGCCCACTGCCCACCCTCCGCTGCCCACCAGTTCGCATCGGTGCAAATGTACGTATCTGCACCACTGCAAAAGTCTGAATCTGCTCGATCTTAGGCCCTTTCCGCATGTGTGTGTGTGGGGAAACGCCCGAAAATGGAGCTTACCGGCTTTGTTTTCCGGCCGGCTGAGTCCGTCACCACGAGGAGCAGTGTGAGTTCGCTGCTCTGCAGTCCTCTGGTGTCCCAAATGGCGGCATCTGGTTGGTGGAGGCTCTCCACCAAACAGAGAAGCTCCCCAGCCAAAAGCCCGCCCCCAGAAGATCTGCAGGCATGCACTTGTGTGCGCCTGCAAATCTGCTCCGGAGCCGGGCGACGGAGCTACATGACTTCGCTCGCTCCGTGCTTTTTAAAAACCTCAAAAAAGAGGTTGTTAAAAACCACACTGCGCAGCCACTTCTGGACTGAGGTGTGGATCTACAGAACTGGACTGAGGTGTGGATCTACAGAAAGTAGTCCACCCCAGTCCACTCTACAGTGCAGAAGACCTCCGTTGGAGGTCGCTCTGCACCATTTTAAATTCCCAGTGTGGAAATGGCCTTAAAAAGTGTTTTGGATTTTTTTCCAGTTTTCAAATAGTGCACTTCCCCACCACATGGGGGTGCATTAACTCGGGATTACATGTGGGACGATGATAAATAAAGCAAACCTAGTTCGCTCTCACGTGCAGAACAGCTCCGTGCCAAAACACAAGACCCACATTAATAACCCCGTGCGGAAAGGGCCTAAGTCATTTTAATTCCAGAGTCTGAAGGCAAGATTGTACCCTTCTCCAATCTATGGACTGGATTAGACTGATAATTGAACCTTACTTCAGCATTAGCAATGGATCCTGTCCTGTACTGCACCTGAAGGAAGTAGGGTATTTTGGTGTCTGTCCATGTGTGCATGCATATATATAAGGCAAGCAGCACGGCATATAGAGATCTATATTGCAACACCCTGTTGCTACCTCTGGCCCTAGCCTCTGTTGCCTGAAGCCCCAACTTCACTTTGCCTAATAGTGCAACCATCCTTACTGTGGATACTTTCTTTCACACACACACACACGCACGCACGCACGCACGCACACGTGTGTGTGCGTGTGTGTGTGTGCGTGTGTGCGTGCGTGCGTGCGTGTGCGTGTGTGTGTGTGTGTATGAGTTGCAGCCTTTTCTAAAGAGCCAAGGACTGCCACTAGTAATTAGCATCTATTACCAAAGGTGTCCTCTATACACTATGAAAGATGGTAGAGCATGCCTTATACTCTGGGAATGATGGGTTTTCATTAATGGCAGTTCTGGATTTGAATTTGAAGTCTGCAAACTGAATGTATGAATCAAGACTGATTTTCAATGTTTTTTTTCAGTATCAACAAGTTTTCTTTATTTTATGGCATCTAAGAGACTGTACCTCATTTTTCAGCCCCTTCATCCCACAATTTTTCTCTTGTCATTTGCTAAGAAAATGCCCAAATGAGAAATCTGCATAATTAGCAGTTAGTACTGCTGTTCGACCAAAATGTTTTTTAAAGCTTCACATAAGTATCCATTTTCATGAAGCTGTAATAAACATAGAACACTCAAGGGGGCACCCAAATCACTGGGAATTTTATTTTAATGGTTCAAAGCTGGGAACTGAAGACATGAAAACAACAGAGCATGGTTATAACCATTGGAGGGAGTTTTTTTTTTAAAATCCAAATAAGACAACTTTTTTTTGGTAAGTTGATACTGAACATGTATGCTGTATTTTTACCAGGAGCAAATGCCACTTCAACATTGTTGCTGTCATGTGCCTTCAGGTCATTTTCGACTTACGACAACCCCAAAGCAACTCTATCATGGGTTTTCTCAGCAAGATTTGTTCAGAGGGGGTTTTGCCTTTGCCTCCCTCTGAAGCTGAGAGAGTATGACTTGCCCAAGGTGGGTTTCCACGGCCGAGCGAGGATGCAAACTCTGGTCTCCAGAGTAATAGTCCAATGCTCAAACCACTGTACCGCGCTGGTACTGCTTTACCCTACATCTACAAATATGTCCACTGCTCAAATTATAGGAGGGCAGAGGCACTCTTCCCTCTTCCTTTTTTTGCACCTTCTAGCAATTGTTTTTAGACAGTCGTAGAAAACATGATGTGGCTAAAATTTGGGGGAATTAAGGAATTAGCCTTGGTAAAGTAGAAGGGAGTAGGAAAAGAGGAAGGCCACATTACAGATGGATAGACTCAATCAAGGAAGCCACAGCCCTGAGTCTGCAAGATCTGAGTAGGGCTGTTGATGATAGGGTGACTTAAAGGTCCCTCTTTCACAGAATCGCTGTAAGTCAAAGTCAACATGACAACAATTTAGAACAAAAACAAGGGTGTCAGTCTGTCCTGGTACTGTGTCATCAAAGCTAGTTTAACAGAAGAATGTGTCAAATAACGATTGACAGCAGATGTGAAGCAGGTGGGGTGTGATGCGTGGGATCCTGTTGGAATGATAGGTTAGGTATTTCAATTGAGAATTTCCACTTAGAGAAGAGGATGAGAGAGACAAGTGGGAAGACTTAGAGTCATGGAATCATAGAATTGGAAGAGACCACAAGAGCCATTGAGTCCAACCCCCTGCCATGCAGCAATATACCATCAAAGCATTCCTGACAGATGGCCATCCAGCCACTGTTTAAAAATCTCCAAAGAAGGAGACTCCACCAGACTCTGAAGCAGTGCATTCCACTATCAAACTGCTCTTACTGTCAGGAAGTTCTCCCTAATGTTTAGGTGGAATCACTTTTCCTGAATTTTGAAGTCATTGCTCTGTGTCCTAGTCTCTGGAACAGCAGAAAACAGGTTTGCTCCATCCCTACCTTATGACATACCTTCATATATTTAAACATAACTATCACGTTGCATCTTAACCTTCTCTTCTCTAGACTTAGTGGGATAAAAGTAAGAAAAACTGCATAAAAGCTTGCTAGCTAAGACCAGAGGTTGGAAAAGGTTTTTCTTTTTAATGAAAACTTCCAGAATCCCCTAGCCAGCATGGTCAGTAGTCTGGTTGTGCAATTCTGGGAGTTCTAATCTAAAAAATCAACACTTCTAAACTCTAGTTAGGATGGCTGTTGAAAAGAGGAGTCCGTATATTAGTTTAGATTATCAGAATTAAATATTATTTATTGTTGTTTACGAAGTATCTACTCGTTCAGGATTCAATGTTCTGTAAATAAATACATGTTTGCCGATTTTATAGTCTGTTGTGTTTTCATCTGGGGGGATTCTGTGAACAATATATCTTTCCTCACTTGCTAGTGTTTTTTTAAACTAAGTAAATGGCAGAAGCAGATTATTTTGGCTGAATCTAAGAGGAGTCTTAACCCTTTTATATTCTGTCACTTTGTTGCCCTACTCAGCATCTTAGCTGTAACATGATGCAACAGGTACAGCTTCTGGACCAGCAATAAAATATATTGCAGTAATCCATTGTAAAAGTTACCTTGCCTTGATTGCTGTGGCAAACTATACCAGTCCAAAAATGACTACATCTGATATAGCAAGCCAAAGAGTGGGGAAAGCACTCAAAGTCCTTCAGGAAGCAGCACGGACAACTCCAAAGAACCTCCCCAGACTGTGTACCTGGACCTTCAGAGGGAGAATAATCCCATTCACAACGGGTAGCCTCCCTGTCTCCTTGATCTGGGTATCACTAAGCTAAGATTCATCTTGCTAGAATTCAGCCTAAGTTTATTGGAGCTCATCTGGCCTATCCCTATTTTCAGGTGAAGCAGAACTCTCAGTCCTGACTTTCATGGAACCTGTCACATGTAGAAGATTCATTCCATTTCAGACCTGTTGTTTTTGCTGCGAGCCAAATAATTATGATGGTGTGGCAGGGCTAGCAAGTACTTTTCCACTATGTTCTTTTAATCCCTTTTGCATGACTGAGTTAGAGCTTAGTATCATCAGCATGCCACTTCAAATATCCTAAAGACTTTTCTATATGTAGATCAAAGGTGGAACTGTGTATGAGGCCTGGAGGACTTCTCTGCAACCTTTGGACCCTCCCCCAAAACCCTATATGCAAAAAGGTTCCGAAGTGGAGAATCATGCTTTCAGAGGCATCAAAGAGGAATGCTTCTGTTTCTGACTTCTGCATCCTACAAAAGTCCTGAACACTAAAATATCCAAATTGAAAGAGACTGCAAAATCACTTTGCCAAAAATAGCGTGATCAAACTACAGGAGTCTAGAACAAACCAAAATGGGGTGAGGTGGCTCTCTGACCATTTGTGGCTGTCCACCCTGATACAGACATTGGAAAATCTCACAGAGTGCTCTCCCAGGAGTCTCATCCAGGTTGACCCGACAGTTCCAACTGTTGGGCTCCTATTACTCACCTCGCCCTTACCTTTATACCCCTCCTTGAATCCGGCACTTGGGTCTCAAGGTGACCACTAAACTGGACAAGTGTATATGTTGATGAGTGGGTTTACTGTGGTATTGTGTGGCCAAATCCACCTTATCAGTTCTTAAATGAAAACATTTAAATAGAGGCCCTTTTCACACGTGGAGGGGGGAAACGGGTGAAAACACGCTAAAACGGAGCTTACCCACAGCCGGGTAAGTCCGTCACCATGCGGAGCAGCGCGAGCTCGCTGCTCCACACTCGTCCGGTGTCCCAAATGGCAGCTTCCGGTTGGTGGAGGCTCTCCACCAACCGGAGAAGCTCGCCAGCCGGAAGCCCGCCCCCCGCAGATCTGCAGGCACGCACTTGCGCGCGCCTGCAAATCCACTTTAGAGCCGGGCGACGGAGCGGCACGGGGCTGCGCGCTCCGTGCTTTTTAAAAACCTCTAAAAAGAGATTTTTAAAAAACACGGAGCCCGGCTAGTTCCGGCGCTCCTGAGTGGATTCTGGTGTGGAACTACGAAAAGTAGTCCACGCCAGTCCACTCTACGGTGTAGAAGACCTCCGTTAGAGGTCGCTCTGCACCGTTTTAGAAGCCCGGTAAGGAAATGGCCAGAGTTAGAAAATAAAAGCAATGAAGATTTATTATATAACAAATAAATGAAACATCTAGCCTTATGCTGGTTCCATACACAGCACACTGCAACAACTCAGTTTCAAAGAAAGTAAGACTTAATTCCTCCCTCTTTTCACATTGTTACCTCTCAAAACACTCTATTCAGATTGTTTCCATTCCCCTCTTCCTAACTGGCCCACTGCAACCTGACCTTCTCAAGAATTAATCATTTCTCTCTGCTCCTATTTTTATTTCTACCTGTCCCCAACTTTTTTCCTAACAGGTTTTTATATTGTCCTTCCGTAGACACCCCTAACATTCCATGAGCTGTGTTTGGCTGGCTTGATCCAGGCTCACCCAGCTTCTCATTTCACAAGTGCTTCAAGGTACCATAGAGTTCCAAGCCATATTCAACAGTCGCCCCATCCTACTTGCTTGAATTAGTAATGTTGGGAGTTGTATGTTTGGGTCTTGAAAAGCAACACACTGGCCAGCGACTGTAGGAATGACTGAGTTCTGGCTATTCGATGATGTGATGCTGGAGAACAATGACATTAAGGCAGCTTTAAAACAAGAAGAAAAAGCAACCTTAGAGAACGCTTGCCTATTAGTATTGTTTGTATTGTAAGTTTACCTTCTTGAACTTTTCCTGTTGTATCACAGTGTGCTCATTATCTTAGGGAGTGCCAGTACCCTCTTCTTGGTTTTCAGCTTTCTGAGCTGTGTGCCTCAGAAACCTTGGACTTGGAGATTTAAAGTGACCCATGGTTAATTAAGCAAATAACACCATGAGCTTTTGAAATTTGTGAAGCAACAGAAACCAAGCTAACTTTGTAAAGGTCGTTAACGACACAGTTTACCTGTCAACTGCTGCCAGAGGTTGGCTGTCTAGGGAAGAGGAATCTGTGATCTCTTCCCTGATTATGGGCTTTTAAAGCAAAAGAAATAGCACAACAATTATATCGTACCCAACTTTGGTTTATGGATATGAAACATGAGATGGAGCCAGGTCAGTTTACATTCCTGGGCATATTCTGAGTCTGCCCTGAAATGTTAAGAATGATGCACTAACATGAAAAGTTGAAATCTCCTTTATTTTATAGACATTTTCTATCAACGCTAATATATGTCCCCGGTTTTGGTGTGTATTTACACATGTGCTTGGTGCCTACAAATTACATGGCAGGGATGTTAAAAGATACTTATACTTTGGCTGAAGAAATTAAATGTGAAAGCCAATCAGATTGGATCGTCATTAATGCAGTTAAAGAAATGCAATTTATACAGAAGTTAAACAACAAATTGCAAATAGACTATTTGTTATGGATTTTCAGGCCATTATCAGAGCCAAACAGTGTTTATTCACCATTAAAGTGGGATGTAGAACTACGATCAAATTATTTCATGGTTTTTTTTACTTTCTGTCATTAAATATAGGAAAGTACACTCTATAGCTTGTTTTAATTGTTTTCATTCAGTAGTCAAAGAGGGATTTTTAAAGTTTTAAAGGACTGCGGAGCAGCGAACTTGCGCTGCTCCTCGTGGCGACGGACTCGGCCAGCCGGAAAACAAAGCCGGTAAGCTCTGTTTTCTGCCATTCCCCCCCCCACATGCGGAAAGGGGCGTAATTATGTTTATTTAAATTATACCCGAACAAATTCAATAAACACTGCTGCACACCCCTCCCCAGTGATGGTTAATTCATACTCCCTTGCCTCCCAATGATGGATCATGAATAATTTTGGCTATTGGAAGGAATCATTGGCTTCTACATGAACCAGAAAAGCTTTGCTTTGAGCTCTGAATCTTGAACACATTTGCACTTTCATTGGAAGGGAGAAAACGTACAATATGTTTTAAGGAATGAGCTTTCAGTGCTGTCATCCATGCACTGAATTTATTGTAGCTGCAGGGAATCCACCAGCAATTCATGGTTCACATGATAACAAGAGAAAGTTTGCAGCAGAGAATTGCCAGTAGTAGTCAGGGGATCTCTGTCTTTCAAAGATTAAATGAGGCCAATGCGATCTTTGCCCCCCCCCCCCATTTTAGTTACATTGCTCCTCCCTGTTCTCATTTTGCTTGCAGCAATATGTAGGAAAGCTGTTTTTTTTTGTTTAATTTTTGCATTCCATCCATCTTCTGCAATTTTGTTATCTGTACGTTTGTGATGATGTCAGAGGCAAAACAGGGAGAAAGCTACTACCCAGCTGTCCACCCTTTTCATCTCTTTGCCCAACTGCATACTTTTCTCCATCTGCCATGGGTGGTGAGATGATGTCCTGATTCATGTTTCTCACATTCCATGCTCCTATTGTATAGCTTCAAACTTTCCTTTTGCCTCTGAGCATGTCAGCAGTGGAATGTGTTTTTTGCTTGAGTCCAACTGTTATCATTAGACACAGAACAACTCATACTTGTCCTCTGTTCTTCTCCAGTAACTGATTTAGTGTCTTCCAACCTGGAAGTCTCATCTTCTGGCACTATCTCTTGTTTCATTTTGGATTGTCTCATCCTAGGGTTTTCATGGTAAACAGCCATTTAGAACTGGTTTATCAGTGCCTTCTGCATAGTACTAACAAGTGTTAGCTATGGTGCCATAACTGTTGTTTCTGAGAGATCCTCCACCAGCGTCACCCTGTATCAGTTCTGCTACCCAGTAGCTGTTTGGGATATATGGTCTGGTTTCTCAGAAAAAGCCTGCCTGACGTAGGAGACCCAGCAGCAGGCTACCATCAGCACAGCCTTTTTCGCACAGGAGTACACAATCCCACCACCATGGAAAAGTAGTGCCAAGGTGGGTACTGGTTTAGTTATTGTTATTATAACAGGTCTCACTGCATAGGTCTGTTTTGTGTCATAGGCCAGTGATTTGTAGTATCTGATTTTTTTTTTAAAAAAAGTAGCTCCCATTAAACCCAAATAAAAATAAACAGTTACCTTTGAAAAACTGTAACTGTACCAGACTACCCCATGGGAGTGGCACAGAATGTTGGCTATGAATAATTACTTTTGAAAAGGAACTTTCCAAACTCAGAGAAGAATGGAATATAACAGCACAGCAACCTACCAGCCTCAAAAACCTCTACAGCTCCAGCTAATTCTGTAGAATAGATGTGGTGGGAAGGAGTTTCAACTGCACTGAGCTCACAGGCGGCTAAGATAACGCAGCACTGTCAAGTAGTTCTTAAGTAATGACAACTGCCATATGGGTAATAAAGAAAACATTGCTGACACAGAAGTTTGAGGGTTAGGGCAGCTCTGTCACTATTGCACAGCAGAGGATACACAATGCTTGGCTATAAGGCCATTGAGAACTGCTCGTGTGTTTGGTACTACTGACCTTTGGTTGCAATGAACTTCATTTGGGGTCAGGTCAGTGTACTTCGTATTGCATCTATCAATTACTGGAAAACATAAAAGAGTTTATATATCCTAACTATATGTCCTAATGAATCAAGAGACTTTGGGGTGCTCAGATTCTTTGAGAGACTAGCAAAGAACAGAAGGTTCTAATATTTTCCTACTTCCACCGCTAGCTTAGTTACTGGCACTCCCGTGTCTCAGACTGAAGCTTTGCCTGGAGGCACTGTCATCAGAATCCAGACAGACAGAACATTTACTGAAAAGATTTCACATCATAAGACTTCACAGTTGGGTTTAAGAAGAGAAAAAAAAAGTCACAAGACAGCCTTGTTGTCTCTTTCTCAACATTTATTGTGAATAATCACAAACACGTAAGCCAATTTCTTCTGTGAAGGCAGGTTGCAGTCTTAAAGTAGTATCAGGGTCGAGAAGTCCAAGGCTTCAGTTTCCTCAGAAAACATTTAGTTTCATTCCAGAGTAGACAATACATTTTTTAGCTTACCAAATGCTAGGAATATGTAATGGACTGCAAGTGTCCACTGTCAATCACTATGGATTATTGCATGCTAAGAACCTCAAGGGAGAGCCATTTCTCTGTTTGATATAACATGACAACATGGATCTAAGCAGCAATAACTTATAATATCAGGTGCACAGAGTGGAACTATTAACTATTTAGGAATTTCATATGGGTGGGTGGGCAGATGGAACCTGCCTTTAACAAAAAAGAGGTTTACATGAATGCAAATTGTATTTAAAAACAACAACATCACCCTGAACAGTTCCCTGGTGATCTATTTGAGCTCATCTTTTCTGCCTTTTCCCCTCTTTTCAGCAGAGGGCACTCTTAACTAAAAGATAGCAACCACATATTTTTTTGTTAAATCTTTTAAAAAAATAAAGAACATTTGTTCCTGTCTGTGAAGAGATTAAATGCAATCTCAGTTTTCAAAAGCATCTTTTAAGTTTCATTAAAAAAAAAACAGAACCAGCCAAATCTAAGGCCCTTTCCGCACGAGGCTGGTGAATCGATTTGTGCCATTTCTTACTGGATTTTCTGGGCTCGAAACAAGGCGGACTTTCCCTCATTTCCTTCCACACAGCTACTGCATATGTTTCATTCTGATTCGGAGGAGTGTGAGTTCATGAATCCACACTGCCTTCACTGTGGGCCACTCCCGCTATCCACCTCACGCTGCCCCGTCGGCCGTGATTGGCACCCCCCTTTTTTTGGCATGGTTTAGTACGTCATTGTGTACATGCGTACGTGCGTAAGTCCATACTACCCCCTGGCCCCTCCCATGAGCCCTCCCCTGACCACCAATTCGCATTGGCGCGAATGTACGTGTCTGCACCACTGTGAAAGTACAAATTGGATCGATCCAGAAAACCGGAAAATCAATTTCTTCCAGTTTTCAAATAGTGCGCTTTACCACCACATGGGGGAGCATTTAGTCAGAATTACGTGTGGAACGAAGGTAAATAAACCAAACCTAGTCCGCTCCAAGGTGCACAAGACCTCTGTGGCAAGACACATTGGCCCGCCTTAATAACCGCGTGCGGAAAGGGCCTAAGTCAGACCTTGTGTGTAAAGCTTCATTTTCTGCACTGAGTAAACAGATGTTTGACTGTTGCTGGGGACTGGTAGAGGGCTTTGTTTTGTTGGAACAGGTCAGGGGAACCTCTGCTCTTTCAGATACTTTGGACTATAGCTCCCATAATTCATTATGCTTTGCCTTCCATACTCCCCAGTAGCTAGCTGGACCTGAAACATTGGGAGTGCCAATTCTTCCTGAGCTCTGTCTTAGAAGGATAATATGTGATTAGGGTGCTGCCGTGGAGAGGAAAATGAAGGACACTTGATACATGTCAGCCTCTTCCAAATTAGTCATGCTTCTGGAAGCTGCCGTAGGTCCCAGTCTGGGAGAAAGGCAGTATACAAATGCAAGCAAGCAAGCAAGCAAGCAAGCAAGCAAGCAAGCAATAAATAAATAAATAAATAAATAAATAAATAAAGTAAGTCTCTTGTTAAAGCCTTTATAACTCCTTTTTCCTATTTCTTGAGATATTGCTTGATGTCTCTGTGTGAGGGCTGGCCCAAGATGTTGTCTACTGGAAGGGAAGTAGTAAATAGCACTTGAACTCACCCAAGTCAAGGTGCTTAGTATCTTAAGTGGGGGTGGAAATCATTGGCCTTCCGCATGTTGTTGGACTGCAACTCCCATCAGTCCTAGCCAGCAAAGCTAATGATAAGCAATGGTGGAAGCTGCATTCAAGAACATGTAAAGGACTGCATGAGTCCTACCCTAATGCAAAGTCAGAAAAATTATTTGTCATACAAGGTCCAGATCCCAGAAGCAGCTCTCTCCATAGTTGACAGTAAAAATAAACCACTAACAAAGTAAAATGCTCAGCCATTTGATGCCATTTTGTGACACTCAGAACCTGATTCCTGAGGCCCCTCCCACATTCTGCCTAACAGGGCTGCTGAGTCAACAGCATCCCAGTCCCTGAGATCTGAAGGCTAAAGCCTGAGAGAAAGGGCTGGGCCTTTGTAATGTCACACAAGTAGAGTTGCAGAGCTTTTCCTAAGCTGCTGCTGGGGAGTATGGAAGGCACAGCAGCAGCCCTTAGGGAATCTCCCCACCCTGACCCTGTGCTGCTCTTGCCACAGCTTGTACAGTAAAAAAGCTCACCATTTGCATCTTTGGCCCTCCATTACCTGCACTGGTCTACTCACTATACTGATATCTGTACAAGCACAAAAAACCATACAAACAACTCAGGCTTTAAAGCTGCCACACAGCCAAAATAAAATAATGTCAGTTTAATCCTCCCATTTTTTTTCTCCTCACTGGAACTGTGCCTTCAATATCTCACTTTTAAGACACTCCCATCCATCATGAACTCCCTTCTCTTTTAATATTCCTGACCAGGGGATCGCATCCAGTATTTTGCTAAGTTTACTGGAATCAGATTTCTTAAGGTATAGAATGCATGTCTGACTATGCTTGGTTTTCCCTTTTTGCTGTATAACAAACTCCAGGAGAACATGGTCATTTCCACCTGAGGAACCCACCACTTCTACTCCATTAATCAGGTCATCACTGTTGGTTAGGATCAGATCCAAAATAACTGATCCTCTTGTTGCCTATCCTACCTTCTGAACAATGAAATTGTCTTCAAGACAAATGAGAAATTTGTTGAACCTTATATTCTTGGCAGAGTTTGACTTCAAACAAATATCAGGACAGTTGAAATATTCCATGACTACTACACTTCTCCTTTCTGTATGTTTGGGCATCTGTCCAGGAAGGCATAATTCAAGGTCTCAGTCTGATTTTGGGGTTTGTGGTAGACCCCCACAATGACATTGTAGTTTGTTGTAGATCTCTTTAAAGATGTAAACATCCTTTCTTTTGTGTTTGGTTTACTCTCCGAACTAGGTTATATCTCTCTATTTGTACATTCTACTCGTAAGACTTATCCCACCAGGTTTCAATGATGGGCATTATATCGTATTTGCTTTGCTGTGTTAAGAGTTCAATTTCATCTTGTTTATTTCCCATGCTCTGTGCATTAGTGTAGAGACATCTGAGACCATGGGTCATTCCCCCAGTTGCTTATTTAAGGGTTTTTTTCCCCTTCCCACTGTTGGGTTCTTGTACTACTCACAGAGTTCTCCCTATAACATTTGGGCTATTTTCTCCAGCACTCACCCCCACATAACTCAGTTTAACGCTCTCCTGATCAGGTTTGTAAGACTCTTAGCAAAAATGCTGCTACCAGCTGCTGTGAGGCACAACCTACCACGTGCTGAATCTTCAAAGGTCCTGTGCACATTCTGAGGACTGCCACTGTTGCTCTTGGTCCTTTTCTTCATCTTCATTGCTGAGGGAGAGAACTTCAAATTGATTCTGTGGCTCCAAACTCACAGAAAGATCCCTGGTCTTTCTATTTCTACGTGTCATGTTACTCCAGATATCTACTTTCTTTGTTAGGGAACTGACCTTCTCCTTAGAGATATCCCCTCTGTGTTCCCCATCTAGGACAGTCTGCTCCACTCAGTCCAAGAAAGCCTCCTGCTCCCTAATACTCTGACGAGTAGATACATGGGCCTCAAGTTGCTGGACCTTCTCTTCCAACAGGGCAACCCACTTGCACTTGTTGCAGCTGTAGCTACCCACATCCTCCAGCAAGAACACAAACATACCACAGCTATTGCAGGTGACTGCAGCAGCTCCCTCACTATCCATTTGCAGTAGTCTTAAGTAGGCACCAAAACAGAATTCTGGGTCTACTCATAAAACTCCCCTGCTAAATGCCCATGTTAAAACATGTGTTAGCCAAACTCCTGTTCTCTGAGCTCCAGGGACTGGGGCTGCAGTAATCGTCGTCGTCATCATCATCATCAATTTGTTACCTGCTTCTCCTCAAGGCAGGTTTCTGCTATAGAGTGCCAGTGACTGCTACATCTCCAACAACAAGTTTCTGACTTACTTCATCTGGGCCTACACACAATAGAATAGAGCACTAATGAGCACACAAGCAAGCCTGCCTCATATCACACGGTCAGCCTTAACGCAACGGACATAAGCTCACAAAAACACAATAGAGCACTGACAAACACACAAGCAAGCTTCCTCTCAGCTCACACAAACAAATAGCCTTACCTCAACAGACACAATAGCTTTAACCCAACAAACTATCCCAAAAGACTCTCCATGACTGGGGAGATTTAACGCAACAGACACACGATCATCTTATGTTGTCTCTTCCAGTATGTCTGCATGAAAACTTGTTGGCCTTGCTGCTTGTCAGTTGAGTTCCTGTTCACCTTTCTTCATTCTGCCCAGTGGCTTTTACCTTGTTGGTGGTCTTTTGGGCAGCCATCTTAGTGCTTAAGTTTTCCCTCCCCAAGGGATTTGCTGTAACTTGAGATGCTCTCCTGCTTGTTATGGTGCAAACTCCGTAGCATCAATTCAGTACCAGGCTAATTTTCCATCTCGTTGACCTAGCAGTTGGATGTATCATAGCACTGTGCCTGGTTTCATCCACTGCCTTTTATATCGTGTTTGTTTATCCCACTCCTTGTCTTGCAAAACAGTGAAAAGGCATTGTTTCGTGCATTATGAGTCTCATCTGTGCATTGCAGGTTTATCAGTATAGTGTCAGTTTCCTCACATCCCATTATTGGGTTTCCACAGGATTAACCTGTACTTTTTTTCTGAATGATATGCAAGAAGAGGATGCTGACTTTGAATAAAAAGAAAAGCAAAGATGCTTTTCTTGTTATTCAAGATAAGGTGCCAGCTTGTAAGAAAGTATCTTGTTGTACTTCTTGCACTAAAGAAAACTAATTTTCCTATGGGAACTGGATCAGAAGATTTGTGTAGGGGAAAAACCCTTCTAAACTGATGCATAGTTTCTGCTAATGCTGCAGGGGCTCTGTGCTCTACCAGCCCACTCATGCAATGAGTCATGATAACAGTGTGAAAGTTGAAGACCATACATCTGAGCAAGAACTAGCTAGCTAGATATAAATAAAATTCCAAGTGAGACTTCTTATACTAAAAACAGCCCTCCGCATTTCAATTGTATCACACATGAAGTTAAAATTTTAAAAAATTGCACACCCAAGCAACCTTAAAGTCTTTCTTTTTGAAAATGAACAGTATCTCATTTGTTTAAGGAAAATGTGATACGGATGTCTTTCACAACTTAATTCAATGTTCTGTAAAAATATTGAAGCAAACAGAGGTGTTCTTCTATCACAGTTAGAGTTCCCCATTGATTAGGAAAACACAGCTTGGCCAGCTCCTTTGTTTTAAACAGCTGTTAGCAGTTTCAGAAATCAGCTGCTGAAGCACCACAAAAGATTGGAGATGTCTGTGCTAAAACTGCTGTAGAAAGCATAGGATCAGTGATATCAAAAAGCTGGCCATCTTAGTCACTAAATTATGAAAGTTTTATCCTTTCCGAGTTTTTCTCCCCCTCTGGGCTAATAGTCAGGGGAGATTGGTAATTCAATGGGGTGGTGGATCTGTGCTGAGTTTTAGTCTGATCCTTAGAGGAGCTATACAAGAATAGGTTCAGCATCCTAAATGGTTCATTGAAACTGGATTCATTGTCCTAATGACACCAAAGTCTCTAACCTCCTATATTCAGACTTTAGAAATAAGACTACACCAAACATCCAAATACATTTTGTTCCTCCAAAGAACAAAAAATTAATCTTGCAGTTTTCCCAAGTTTATTGTGCAGTTGCCTATTTCAGACATTTTTTTTTTCTCAGTAGGAAAAAAAAATAATGAAAAAAGAAAGAGTAGATGTACATTACTTTCTGACTGGTAGCAACCAGGACCTTTTGTCTGGGAGCAACTTTACTAGAGAGTTGTGAAAATATTGTTTTTTTAGCTGAAATAAAGGGAAAGTGAGTGCTATGACAGACAGATGTCTTTTACCCCTTGGGCGTGTTCAACTCTTAAATATGTGTTAAACATATCCAGTCTCACCCAGCTGCTCCGGAATGACCCCAAGTGGTTGTCCAGCGTGCCTTTGAAAGACTGCTAAAAACAGGTCTTTCAAAAGCACGGAGCGCGCCACTGTGAGCCTGCTCCCTTATGCAGATTCGCAGGCTCGCATTGGTGTGAGCCTGCGATCTGCCGGGGCCGGGCTTTAGGCCGGTGAGCTTCAGTGGTTGGTCAAGAGCCTCGACCAACGGGAAGCCGCCATTTTCGTCCCCGGAGCAGTGCAGAGAGGCGGTCGTGCACTGCTCCAGAGCAGCGTGGACCGGACTGTGGAGCCCAAAAGTCCGGTGAGTAGTGTCAAGGGGCGATTCCCTCGCCCAGTGCGGAAAGGGCCATAGTCATGATTGTATAGATTAGAGCTTAGAAAATATCTAGCATATTAAGGCTACCCACTAATTTGATTTTTTTAAATAAATGTGGCTTGATTCACTAAACTTCCTGATTAAAGCTGACATTAGTCTTGTGCTTTAATGAGTTAGCTAGTTCTAGAACATTAGAATTCATTAAAATATCTGACTTTTCTTCTAGGAGATTCAGCAAGACAAAAAGACTCAAGGAGAAAAAGAATTAAGATTGGAGGAAATGCATCACATATCTTTATTACTTGGTATACTAATATAGTTATTAGCATTGCTGACTTTGGGAAAAGTAAGATAGACAAGGTTCTAGAAACCAGTGGATGAACAGCTGGGAAGCAATTAAAGAACAATTGAAGAAGAACAGAAATGAATGAAATATGAGTCCTGATAAGGAATGGAATGGAATGGAATGTGGGGTTGATTTGTTTACTTAGCCCTCAAGCAGTCATTATCTTTATAGAATGTCAGGCTATTTATTCCTGAAATGTTATTCTGTGTGTCTTTCTGTGTGTGTCTTTGTGATGTGAATCTCTTCAAATCTTCCCTTCTATTGATTTTATTCTGATTTATATTGCATAATATAATAAAATGTAATATATGGTATTGTTTATTATTATTTGTGGAGAGCCATAATGATCCCTTTGTAATCCTTTGATGTATTTACTGTTGTTTTATCAGTGCTAGGAACTTGGTTAATTAAAAAAAAGTGTTCCTCACTCACCACCATTTTCTCTTGTTTTGACTTCTCACCTGTTCCATGCATCCTCTGATTTAGTTGGTCACACTTTCTGAAGAGACTGGTGAAGCTAGAGCTATTTATTTGGAACCAAAAGATTCTTTTAGCTAAATTCATGGCCTCTCTATGTCTACTCAGAAATAAATCCCATTGAACTATTTTGTAATGCTTCAGTATGTTGTCGAAGGACACTTGGATAACTAAATGGAAAGTTTTCCCAGTCCTCACCCCCATTTCCGTTTGTCTTGTTCTCTCTCTTTCACCTGCTCTCTTGTTCTCTCTTTCTCTTGTTCTCCTTATTTCTACCCACCTTCCCTCCTGCTTCTTCCCTTCAGTAGATCTCTTCAAGCCAAAATATACAAATAGATAAATTCTCACTCTCCCATCTCTGCCTCTTGCCTTTCTTAAAAATAAACCAGGCAGAAATTTCCAATTGATTTAATTGAGCAAAACATGTGCTGTATCCCTGATCTTGACAGAGAATGTGGAGGCAAGGAACATGTGATGATTCATTTGTGCAGAAGAATGTTCTTCATATGTTTAAAACATTTTTAATTAAGGATTCTCCATCTTTCATTCACTTGCTGATATTTGCAGCCAGTCAACTATTGCTGGACTTGCACCGGACCTCTGTCCTCTAGCTGAAATTAATGCATCATACATTATTAACCTTAAACACATGGATGGGAATTACATGGCCTTCCAGATATGGCTAGACTACAATTCCCTAAAGCTGTAGCCAACCTAGCCAATGATAAGAAATGCTGGCAGTTTAACCACATCTGCAGGGTGGCATAGTTCACACTCCTGCTTTTAAGTCACTCCTTATTAACTTTTATTAAACAAAGCATTATTTGTGTTGGCAAGGGTAAGAGGTAGTAGGGGGAGAAAAGGAGAGACACAGAAAAATTTTTGAACAGGTTGTAAGAGGAGATTCTACACTATAAGACACCCTTTCCCAACCTGACAATTTCTAGATATAATGAAGTTGCATCATCACCAGTTCACAGTTGTATTATGGGCTTTTTATTCCAGTGGGAGGAATGAAGGAATGCAACTTTGGGAGGAATGAAGGAATGCAACTTCTAGGTTGAAGGAATGCAACTCTAAAATGACAAAAAGAACACTTTTGAAGGTGGAAATAACAAAATGTTCCCCTAGGATCTATGTAATTATTTATTAATCCCATTATCTTCCTGGACAATAATGTTTTTAATAATTGAGTCAGTTATTAGTATTGGTGATAATGAATCAATTCCCTCATTTCTAATGTATAGAATTATAGAATTAATTTTTAAATCTAATGTTCTAGGTACAAGTGTGTTTGTATCCATCTGAAATCTGAACAGTCTAGATCTACCACCCTGGTGAGAGCCTGTGTTTTGCTATGTTTCTAATTTTCAGTTCTTTCTAGTTTTCTTTCTCTTGGACTGCTGAGAATAGAATTTGAAAGCAAGCAACAGCTCAGGAGGGGTGATATTACGTCTATTTATAGAATCAAGCATGTTGGAGAGTTCTATTGTGTTTCAGCTAAGGCAAACTGAAGTGGTTTGAGCATGAGATGCCATTTGGTTGTTACTTTCTCAATCTCCACACAATATAAAATCAAGGACATTCCAGTCATTACCTCTGTACAATTTTGAACTGTTAATAATGTTGAATTTTCTGTTCTTTGGGGAAATTCTGATGCTATTTTCTTGGTTTTATCAGCAGGAACTTTGAAGGCTTGGGTGGTGATAATTTTGTATCCTGAAAAGATTGGTTGTAGATCCAAAGAGCTTCCTTCAGTATTATGCTATGGTATCTTGTATAGTGGTAAATTTAGAAGTCAGACAGTGATAGCAGTCCCTGCAATCAAGCCCCTAGACAGTTTACCAAAATGCTGCTGTCTGTATTGATTCATGTGAACAAATAAGTTCTATCCATTTTTATTTCAACAAAGAGCAGAGCCTTTCTAAGGCCAATGGACCTTAATAGTCCATTCAATATTAAGTCATCCCCAAATACTTCACATTACAACATGTTGTGTGCCTTCAAGTCATTTCTAACTTATAGTGACTCTAAAGTGAACCTATCACAAGGTTTTCTTGGCAAGATTTGTTCAGATGGAGCTTGCCATTGCCTTTTCCTGGGACTACAAGAGTGTGGCTTGCCCAAGGTCACTCTGCGTTTGCCTGTTTGAGTGGGGATTTGAACCCTGGTGTCTCAGATTCCTAGTCCAACACTCAGTCCATTATATCACACTGGCTCTTTACAACAGGGGTCATTTTCAGCAATATAGCTTCTTCCCACCCTCATTTATTATGTGCATTGCAACTAAGTTCACAGGAAGAGGGAAGCCTCAGATGGATAGCTAATGACATCACCATCTCTGCTAATCATGAATCCCCACAGAATTGACTTTTAACCCCTGACACTGCTTGTGGTGTTCTAGAAAATACTTCAGTGGAAATCCTGTCAACAAATCCTCATGGTGTTCTAACAGAGACATAATCACATGAAAACCAGTGGAAACAAAGCCTGCCTCACACAGTGATGCTAATGAGTGGGAATTTGAGTATTTGCTTCTTATGTTCTGCTGCATGGTCTCTTGCAAAAGCCCATATAGGCCAAAATACTACTGGTTAATCCCAACCAGAAGAGACCCACTGAACCACTAAAATTTACCTATGTGTTGAACAATTGATTCTACTCTACCTCAGATGAACAAATAGGATTCCAGCTGTAGTGTGTAGGAGGCTATATAGAAGTTCACTAATGCACCAGGGCCCTTTACAGAGATTTAAAAAAAGAATGAACCCATAGTGATATAAGTATGTGCAATTTCCGTGCACATTATGATCAAGGAAAGTTTCACGATTTATGTGAAAGCATGGTAATGGTGGTGGTGATGATGACCCTACCATTTCTCACTAGATCTCAGGGCTCTTGGGTTCATTACTTTCATGTCCTGTAGTCCAAATGTGTACCTAGTTCTGGATTGTCAAGCCTTCTACATTTCATAATGGGTTGACTAAGGGAATGAATTTTTTGTGTCAACCTGAGACAGGGTTGAAATGTTCCATCCTGACATTTCAAGCCCAGGACATTTTGATTGGCACTTCAAATAGTTGTAAGAGAACTTTTTGTACAAAGTTCTATCATTGAGGGAAGAGCTGATGAACAGCTAAAGGAACTATTTTTGTACTATGGAGTATAATGGGAAATTTCTAGCAGGGCCATAATGAGGAAGTAGAATGTAACAAACGGCATACAAGCAGAGATGGCAGAGAATTCAACTGGGAGAAAAATAATAATGATGGAAGGATGGATGAGTAGAAATAGAAAGAACTGTGAGAATTGAAAGTCTGAGCAAAATGACTGCAGTCTGAGACAAAGATTACAGTAGGCAGGCGGTCGCCAACCTTTCAGACCTCACGGACCACTAAACTCACAATTTTGAATCCTGCGGACCACTAATATGGATTTTTTTACAAAGGTACAAATGTCTACAAAATAATGATACTAAAAGTTCCATTTTATTAATATGAAATGTACGTGTTTAATTATAACAAAATTATTATTTACAAGCAACTTAAATCATCAAGTAGATATTCTAGAGAGAAATCAAAATACTAATTGATTCATATTCTGATATTTACAGAAACCTTAGTTCATCAGGCAGATACTATGAAGATAAATCAAAATATCAGTTTGTTCATTAGCCACTGTGTCAATTCATTCAAAATAGCTATCCTAATAATATATTTAGTATTTCTGCAGTGTGGGTGTTACAGCATTCATACAATGACTTTTGGTTTCCCAATCTATACAGAAATTGATTCAATAGATTCATCAAATAAATTCATCAAATAAATTCATTAAGCAGGTTCAATAAACAAGTTTATCTTTCACTGTCCTCTCTCCACTCTCCCCTCTTCTCCCTCTCTCGTAGTCTCTTTCTCCTTTACTGTCATTTCTCACAGTTCCTTTCACTTCTTCTCACTAAGTTGTTCTTTTCTCTTTGTGTTGCAGTTGGTTTTGGTTTTGGAGGGTAAACAGATATAGCTGTCAAATGTGTAACAGTATGGATCTCAGTTAGAGCAGTAACAGTTGCAGTCATAGAGCTGACACACAATACCCTCCAACAAACCTGGGTGAAGATGACAGGAGAATCACACTCAAGTTGGAAAGGAGGGTTGAGCAGAGGATAAATCAACAAAATGCAGCATCTCAAGCAGTCAAATCTACATAGATTGAGAGAGTCTTTTGCGTTGTCAATTTTCACACACGTGGGGTCTCCAAAATTAAAAAAAGGGGGGGAAAAATCAGTTTTGGAAAATGGATCTCACTGAAAATTTAAACCAAGTACTTCTGGCCTGTTAGTTCATTTTGAGTTTAGAGCAGCAGGAAAAAAAGAAATGAAGGATTGTCTTCAGCTGTGTCTTAGCAAACGAAGAGGGAAATGCCAGGAATTAGGCACAGAAACAAAATGCAACAAAAAACTTCAGTCTGTTAGGGAAACAGCAAGGTTCAGTTTAGTTTATGTGTTGTATGATAGTTGTTAAATACCTTGTGCTGGGCTTCTTCTTCTTAGAGCAACAAATGGACAGTTCCAAGAAGCATGAGGGAAGGGGAGGAAATCGTCCTGGACTCACAGAGCTCCTCTGTAGAAAGTTAATTCAAAGTCCCAACTAGAAGGTCTTATTTCCCTATCCCTAACACAGGTCTTCCAGCTTTATCATGTAGTGAAAAAATAAGCAATAGTATATGTATGTATGTATGTATGTGTGTGTGTGTGTGTGTGTGTGTAATATATATGTATATATGTACATATATACATATGTATATATGAATATATGTGTATAAAATTGGCCAGAAGAAATTTGGTGGCCGGGTTTATGGAGAGAGAGGTAATTCCAACCATCTCCTCCAAATTGCTGCAGATGAGATAAAAAAATGACGGCAACAGCCTCTTGGGAGACCCTTTGGCTACCTCCTCCTGGTTTACCATACAGGTCCTGTCTTAGCTCCTGGTCACAAATCTACCTCTGGCAAGATCCCTTTAGTTCAAGGTACTTGGAAAGCCAGTATGGGGGTCTCCCCACTATCAGCAGCCCTCGATAGTGGTGGTCTTTGGCAGAGCATGCCGAGGCCCGTGTCTCCAGCTCTTGTATCTGAACTGGAGGTTGGAAATCAAATAATGTCCAAATTTCTCTACGGACCACCAAAATTTTCTTGTGGACCATCAGTGGTCCACACACCACTGGTTGGCAACTGCTGCGCTAGGCAGTGCTGGATCAAGAGAGGGTTAAATTACCCATTTTGTCTGTGTGAAGATGTCCCAGGAAGTTAGAACAATATCCAGCAACAGGGATTTTTTTTTTAAAAAAACTTACTTTCTGCTTCCTAGAGCTCTTAATCCTTTCCCATGTGTCTTTATTTTGTAATATTGGCATTTTTATTTCCCCTGTGACACTTGCAAAGAGAGAAATATGGCCCAAGATGTGGAAAATGTGAAGTACAAGTATGCCTCAGTTAACAAAGTAGATATGTTCCTCACTGGAATTATTTATGACCAAGACAAGTCCAAGTTGAGTCACTGAACCAACTTAAGTCTGACTTGATTCCAAGTCAGTTGACTTGAGTTTACATCACTGATTATACCTGTGAAATTACCCAAATGCTGGAGGGAATGTACAGCAAGCGGTGTGTTGTTTCATATGTAGTGGAAATGTTCTTGCATTCAGAAACTTTGAAGTGCTGTCTTCAAGATAATTTTAAATAAATAAATATTAATAAATATCTTTAAGATAATTTTAAATAAATACTAGTAATAAATAAATATTAAATACTCTCCTTCACATCTGATGATAATCAAAATTGTAATCTTTCTAGCAAGACCTTGTATGGTTTTTAAAGGGCATTGAGAAACAGCACAAGGTCAAACGGTTGGCAAGTAAATGCTCAGAAGAAAGCTTTCGAAAAAAAGGGACACAATAAAATAAAGTTTATTTTTAAATTCATGGCTTCCCTTTTATTTTATTTTTCAGTACATGTTCTTTTCAACTGTGCATATTGTACACTCATCCGTCCTTTTGGATCAATACCATAATTTGTGAAAACAGAAGTTTTTGAGCATCACTTGCCTATTAATATAGATTGTACCAACATAATAATAACATTCTCTTAATCATTTCAGTATGCATGTATGTTGACAAGTTAATATACATTATTTCTTATTGTTGTATGTGTAAAGCAAAAGTTTAATAGAAACATATTTTAAAAAGTAATTATAAGATGACTAGTAAACAAGAGGAGCTATTTCACCAAATTGTAACAAGCATGTCCAATCTGTCTGAGGCTTGTCATCCAAAACCAGAAATTCATTAGTGGAGTTAGCCTACTAAAATCTGTTTGTATGCAGCAGCAGCAGCCCACACTGTACACTTAAGTATTTTTCTTATGTAAAGTACAATTTATCTTTGTAGCTGATTGCTTAAACAAAAAATCCATGACTTTTGATTTTATGTTCTTGGCTTTTTTCCCCCATCCCACTCCCCCCCTTTTCTTTAAAAGCTTTATGATCTTGGCTTTTACCCATACATGGTTTTTATTTCTCCATTGTTACTTATTTTCTTCCAGTCCAATTGCCTATCTCTTTTATTCCTTGGAAAAGTCACCTTTAAAAACAGCTTAACCCTCCTCAAACCCTAAAATCTCCAACCATCTTTTCATTACAGACCTAACATAATTCAATGTAGTTCTGTCTAAATAATTCACATTTTTCAACATTTTGTTCAAAAATAGAATATTAAAAATATGCTCTTTTCTTTCATGTGACGTTTATGTGAGGGAGTCCGATGCAGTATTCTTCAACCAGATTTCACATCTTTGTTCCCCAAATTGAATGTACACTAATATTTTGCAGTTGCGGAGAGCCAACATGGTGCAATGATTTGGATGTTGGACTATGACCCTGGAAACCAGGGTTTGAATCAGCACTCAGCAGTGGCAACCCATTGGGTGACCTTGGGCAAGTCACACTCCCTCAGGCTCAGATGAAACAAAGGTAAACCCCCTCTGAACAAGTCTTGCCAAGAAAACTCGCCATAAATCAGAAATGACTTGAAGGCATGCAGAAACAACAATAACAACAAGAAGAAGCAGTTGTTACTGCCCTGCCTAGCCCGAGCTTTGGGGGATATAAAAAGATATCTCTTGATATCAATAATTCGGCCTCACATACCCATTCCCTTCCACGTGCTTGTGAGGCCCCCGGACAAGCACGCACACAAGCTCGGCCGATAATCGCCGTAATATACCAACACAATACAGGCAGGCCAGAAATAGCCGACTCACTGCTTTAGGAGACCTCAAGGCAAGTACCTTCATTAAGTATGCAAGCAACTTTCAAAGGATCCTCTGCCCCACGCTGGCAGCTTGATGATCTGGCTATACAACGCTCAAGTACTCCGCGTTTGCATACTGGCTATCCTATTGACAATTTGGCTGCAACTCAATCATTCAAATTCTGACCTTTCTGACCTTTGTCTCCAGCCCCAAATCTATAGTTTTCCCCAAGTCCGACCTAGCCTGTGGTCACAATTCTCCTTATAAAAACCCCTGACTTTGAGCGCTTCCTTGGATCGCTCTTGGCTTCCATCCCGCCTTGCTGTCGCTTTGTCCAGCGAGTCTTCCCCTCAGCTCCACGCGCTGAGATCCACTCTCCCCAGCTTTTCTGCTTCCAACTGGGCTTCAGGACAGGTGAAGTATCACCCAAACCAACAACTCCTCTAAAAACCCCTCTATCCCACTCCAACCTTTATTTCTTTAGTTATCTTGTGTGAGTGTGCCGCATACACTGTTGGATTGTGTTTTTAATAAAACCACATTTATTATTTCAACTTCTGTGTGCTCTTTGACTCGACCTGACCCCGTAGACATAGGGCTCAAGAGCCTGCTAAGTTACCCTGCCTCTTACAACGCTAAAGCAGTGCTCAGAGCTAATCTTCCCCTCCTGTTGTTGAGCACATTTTGGTGTCCCTCACGGGACCCCCAGTAAACAGGGTAACACAGTTACATTTGAAAAGTCTTTAATCCATTTTATGATAACCCTGAATCAGATTCACTTTTTGTGACCTTTTCAATCAGAGGTGATATTTTGTATTGCTACAAAGGAAAGAAAATACTCATGGTAAATGGCCAGGAAAATTAACTGTAGACTGCATAGCTTAAATATCTAGCCAACTATTTGGACTGAAATGTTCCCAGTTACATCTTTCTGGGCCCTATTTACTTAGCTTGCTGAAGAGTTCTGGAAACTCAAAGGTATGCACGCTATTGAGGAATTATCTTGGTCCTTATAAAGGTACTGCCTGCTGTGGACTTTGGATTCTGTTTTGGACCTTCACAGCAAACTTTCACCTATTTGTGAATTAAATGATTCATTCCAAGTCTACCTCCACAGACACATTAGAAAGAATATTTACAACCAGCTAGTCTTTGTGCTTATGGTTGAAGACTCTTCTGATGATGATTCTACATGCATAAAATGTGTGGAGGAAAAGCCAAGATTGCACCTAGCCCTTGTGGGACTGCCACCTCCCACCAATCCTCATCATTGACTATACTGGATACAGGCTCAAGGGAATTGTAGTTCAGCAACATCAGGAAGCCCACACTCTGCTTGTTCCCGAATGTGGAAACACCACCTGTATAAGGCTAAAACCAGCAAGTAAAAGATTGTTGATGAGTGGCCAATATGGAGGGTTGAATGCAGAGGTAGAAAAGGCATAAGCTGCTCAGAGCTACTCCAAGTGTACTATCCAGCACAAGGACTAGTAATCCCAGCTCTATTACTATGTGGAACTCACAGTGTGGATTGTGGTGAAGTTCCTCATGCTAACATATCGTTTGTAGGTGGGGAAACCTGGCAGCCCCAGCTCATGTGGCCAAATGAGTTGTATTATGTGATTATAAAATTGGAGAAAATGTGCAACCATTTACAAAAGCAACTGTGTGCTTCTAGGAGTAGTAGAGATTGTGAGAGAGAGGTTTTTAGTGTCTTCTTGCCTCGTTTTGTCTAATCTATTGCTTCATTGCCTATATACTGGAAGTGGAAAGCTGTGGAGAATCAGGGAAATGTACTTGCTCCATTTTCAAGTCCTGCATCTCCTTACAGAGTGTACCTGCCCATTTTTTTTCAAAAACAGAAGTGAACATTTGGTTTTGAAAAAGAGCCCCCTAATACCCACTCCCAGAAATAGCCTTACCATGGAGGACCATCACCCTCTGGAGAATTCTGGGGGCATGATTCTCTATTTGGGGGCAATTTTTCAATGACGCGGGTCTCACCAGGGGGCTTGTTGGGGTCATGGTTACTCTGATTGAATAAATCCACCTCCAGTGTGGTCTCCCTCTTCCCTATTGTCTTCTACTTTATCAAGCATTATTATCTTTTCCTGTGAGTCACGTCATCCCATGACATGTCCAAATATGGCAGCCTTAGCTTTGTCTTATTTGCTTCTAGGGAGAGTTCAAGCTTGATTTGCTCTAGGATCTATTTATTTCTCTTTTTAGTGGTCTATGATGTCTGTAGAATTCTTCTTCAAATGAGTCAATTTTCTTCTTGCCAGCTTTCTTTACTGTTTAAGCTTTCATAGAAATTGGAAGTACAATGGTCTGATTCTGACTTTGGTATTTAATGATATGTCTTTATACTTGAGGATATTATCCAGTTATTTCATGGCCGCCTTTTGAAGTCTTAGTCTCAGCTATAGTCTTCATTTTAATTAATGACTGAGCCAAGATATACAGAATCTAACTATTTCATTGTCTTTGTTACCCACTTTAAATCTCTGTAAATCATCTGTGGCCACTATTTTTATCTTCTTAATGTTCCTCTGTAACTGCTTTTGCACATTTTTCTGTAACTTCCATCAGTAGTCATTCTAAGTCTTTGCTATTTTCTGCAAGTAATATAGTCTTATCTACATATCTTAGACTGTTGGTGTGCCTTCCCCC
Source organism: Cyclura pinguis (assembly GCA_030412105.1). NCBI lineage: Eukaryota > Metazoa > Chordata > Lepidosauria > Squamata > Iguanidae > Cyclura > Cyclura pinguis. The sequence goes on from CM059601.1 coordinate 199,080,514, forward strand.
AGTTTTCACACCTGTTTCGTCTGAGTCTAATGCTGCTTTCTGTCTGATATATTCTGCATATAAATTAAACAGATAGGGTGGTTAAATGAAGTCTTGCCTGCCCTCCTTGCCAATGAAAAAAACCAACAACTCTGTTTCTCCATATTGTGTCCTGATGGTGACTTCTTGTACAGCGTATAGGTTACACATTAGGACAATCGGAAACCATAATTTCTCATGATTGTGCTGTAGACTGATATTTTCAGATCTGATTTTACTTCTTCTCACTCCTCCTCTGCCTAGAATCTTTGTCTTAGTCATGCAGCTGTAGCCAGGAACACCACCATTCCTTGTCTGTCAGACACATAATTCCCTCAATAAATACTTCTCTTTCATAAGATGGGTGTTTGAGCTTGATTCCATGCTGCCAGCTTCCACACAAAACCCGTACATGATACAGCTGAGAGTGTGTGAGAAACCCTCAACAGGAATGTTGATCCTTATGAACATATCTCCTTTATGGTCCCTGATGGCACACTCCTTCCCTTAGTGAACATAGAGTGCAAGTGTACCTTCTCCTTCCCAGTGACGTAGACCAGGGCCAGGATGAGTTCCGTATGCTGGTGTGAGGCCCTCAGTGTCCTTGAGGAGTGGTGTACTATCCGGCACCATTGGTGAGAGACAAGAGAGAAAATTAGGCAGGAAATTTTCCAGTCCTTCCAACCCCTTCTCTTAACTTGCCTGCTAGATTTGTCAGCCTTAACCAACAAAAGGGCTGGATCATAGACATTTTTTGTAATAGCACGCATAAACAGGAGCTTTGTTCATTGCAATGTTAACTTCACTCAACAGCAAAAAGAAAATACTGCTATGTTTCAGATGGAAACTCAGCATCTCTAAAGCAGCTGGATTATTAGGTTTGTTTCTTCAGGATTATGCCAGGCTGATCCTGAAGAAACCTAGCGCCAAAACCTAGCAATGGTCCCTGGTGATGTTACAAATAATTATACATTAAGTATCAACTGTCATGTGGACATCTGGGCCAGCCAGGGCTATGACAGACCAGGCCTTCTTTTTATTCTCCCTTCCTGGAGAAGCAGCACCCTTTCATATGCTTATTATCCCCTGGCTCCCTCTCCACACTTAATCAACCTTCTGCTTTCCCTAAGCCCACAACCCTTGCAGATATAAGGCAAAGCATCTTCAGGTTTATTCCAAATGAATGTGTTACTTGTGGTAGTGAGTATAAATGAACTCAAATTGAAGAAAATCTGTACTGAGGCTGATCTTAAAAAAATAGAATAAAATCTTTATTAAAAAAAGAAACCTAACAAGGGAAAGGTACTGGGTAAATCAATATTTTCTATATCAAAGAACTTCTGGGTCTTAACAGGCAAATACTTCCCTAGGTTAACAGGCCTTTGGCTTTCCTTCTACACAGAGATTTATTTTCCTAAGTATAGGTCCACCCTTATGACCTAACTCAGAATTACTTTGGTCTCTCTTCTGTCTTTTCTCTTTAGACTTTTGAGAAGACCAACACTAAATTTCAGACAACCTCTTTCTTTCTGGTTGACTGAAGTCTTTTTTTCAACTCTCTCTCTCCTCCTAGTATTTATCTGTTCTGCTGACTCACCAACATAGCCCCTCCCCCTGGCTAACCTGGAGGCCAATCAAATTAAGTTCCCTCTGTTGCTAGGCAGCTCTGCTGACTGTGCCCCCCCCCCCCAGGGTTTGTCACACCAACCACAGTTGTTCTCAGGTTGTCATTCACACACAGAGAGAAAATGTATTTTCCTGTTTGGAAAGTAAGACAGAAACCTTAAACAAAGGGGCTGTTCCCAGATCAAAGTGAAATGAGGGGATTAGTCTTTCTCACCTACCTAGGGAAACATGAAAAGGAACTCTTAACCTAACCTACTTGCTTCTAGCCAGAACATGGGTGCAGTGCAGAGTGGAGAGTGAGCCCTAGCACCACAACTTTCTGCAGAAAGAGGAGAAAGTGAACTGAAGTAAATGCATGGACCTAGAATCATAGAATCATAGAGTTGGAAGAGATCACAAGGGCTAGTGAGTCCAACTCCCTGCCATGCAGGAACTCACACTCAAAGCACCCCCAGCAAATAGCCATCAAGCTGTTTAAAAACCTCCAAAGAAGGTGACTCCACCACACTCTGAGACGGCATATTCCACTGTCGAATGCCTCTTACTGCAGGAAGTTCTTCCTGATGTTTAGATGAAATCTCTTTTTCTGTAGTTTGAATCCATTGCTCTATGTCCTAGTCTCTGGAGCTGTAAAAAACAAGCTTGCTCCATCTTCAACATGACATCCCTTCAAATATTTAAACATGGCTATCATATCACCTCTTTATCTTCTTTTCATCAGGCTAAACATATCTAGTTCCTTAAGCTGCTCCTTCTGGGCATGGTTTCCAAACCCATTACCATTTTGGAGAATCTTTGCAAATGGCAGCAACAAATCAATCAATCTTTGAAAATTGTAGCAAGCTGCTGCTTTACTAGCTAAGCTGGAGATTTGTTCAAAGTCCTTTCCTCTTGCCTGGAGCTGAGCCTGCCAAAACTGGAGAAGTTGCGTTATTGTCTATCAGCTGGAGATGACCCACAAAAACTGTAGATGTAGGGCCAGACCTTGTCATCCAGCAACCCTAAATTGGAAGAACTTGCTCTAAATATCACCTGTAAAATCTGATTATTAGTCCTAACTAAAGCAAACCCACTGAATCAATGAGGTTTAGATACATAGTGGACTTGCTTTCCGCTGCTCCAGAGACTAGGACCAGGAGTAGTGGATTCAAGCGTCAGGAAAGGAGATTCCACTTGACCCTCAGTAAGAACTTCCTGATGGTCAGAGCTGTCTGGCAGTGGAATATGCTGCCTTGGAGTGTGGTGGAGTTTCCTTCTTTGGAGGTTTTTAAGCAAAGGCTGGATGCCCATCTGTTGGGAATACTTTGATGGATGTTCTTGCATAGCAGGCGTTTGGACTGGATGACCCCTGGGGTTTCTTCCAACTCTATGATTCTGTGATGTGTTGTGTATGTTTAAGATGTGATTAGCAGTTGGATTTAGGCCACTGATTTTAATAATACTTCCATCTATGAATATGCATTTAATTATAGAATTGGCTTTTTAAAAACATGGCTTACATTTTTGTTTGCTAGTAATTTTTTTAAAAGGTTGTTTAAAAAAATGGAAAAAAAAGATGACAAGGAGGAAGAAATGTAGATTGTCTCTTCTAATTAGGCAGAGCCAGCACTCAGTGTGATCTGTTTTTATTCAGATTTGTAGGACATTTACTACTGACTTTTTAAGGATAGCACCTAACACATATAAATTTAGAGGAATAATTTGCATCTAGAAAATGTGGAGGGTTTTTAAATTGCCTTCCAAAATTTAGGGAAAAAATTGTAGAAATTATTGCCAATGTATTACTATTTGTGTTTCTTTTCCCTTATCTTTCCACATGCAAATTTAGTGGCTTAATTGCATCTAGAAAATGTGGAGGGTTTTTACATTGCCTTCTAAATTTTAAGAACAAAATTGTGGGAGACATTGACAACATATTACCATTTATGTTTATTTTCCCTTAGCTTTTTTTTTTCTAAAAATGATGCACTACACCATATTTTTGTTGATGCTTGTTATTCAAATGCATGTTTCAGAGAATCAGTTAGTTCCAATGCCAACATGAAAAATGAAAAATCATTGAACAGCTATAGAAGGTATTCCTGGGGAAATCATAATTCACATGGCTATGTGTCAGGAAGGACAAGTAGCTGTAATTTTGCCTATAATTCAGCTATATAATTCTCCAGGCTATATCACAATGCAGCATTACAGCTTTGGTTGTTCTGAGAAATGTCCAGAACAGATAGACAAAGTGAAAATGCCAACTATTTTCTGCAGTGCTGATTTTGTGCCAGAGGGGAAAATATCTATTTGACCAGAAATGCATAAAATGGAAAGGAAAAGTATATAGCACACACTCATTTTAAACTTTTTGGAATCCTTTCTCGGTCATCTCAAGGAGTTCAAAAAGGAAGCTTTTAAAATAAATACATATGAATACCATGAAGCTAAAACAATTGCCCCCAAAGAAACCTATATCTTCTGTGTCTCCAAGTTCTAGGCCCTTTTCGCACACCATTTCTAAAGCGAAAGGGCCCCTTGAGCGTCGCGTAAATGGGAGGAGAGGTCTGTATGACGCACTCCCAGTTACGCGACACTCAAGAGCCAGACGCACAGTGGACACGCACCTTTTTATTTTCAGCTCTAAGCCGAAAATGGTGTGGTCGCGTAATGCTCCCGGGGCCCGCGCGCACTTACCTGCTGTGCGGTGCGTCAGGAGCCGGGCCGGTCGCGCTTCCTGCCTCAGCGCTAGCCTGCAATTCCCAGGTTGCGCTGCGGTAGGAAGGGGCAGGGCGTTCGCGTGACGTTTGCGCGACCAGGAAGCTGATGCAGAACTCAAGCAGCAGGGAAGCAGCAGCGTTTCTGCTGAGGCTTTTCGCTCGACCGCCACCCCCCACCTCTGCGAAAGGGTAAGGTGCGGAAAGGCACCTAGTGATGCCCCTCAACTTCAGAGAGCCTTGAAATTTTCTCCTGTCCTTTTTTTGGTAGTTTCCAGAACCTTCCAATGTTTCTCAAAATACTGATGATCATTGTTGAGTGCCTCTGATACTCTCTGAAGGCTCTGATATTCTTCAAAATACTGATGATTGTGTCACATTCCTTGACGCTTCCAATATTTCCTGAAGTGCAGGCCATCATTGAGGAGCACTATGTTCCTAGAAACTTCCAACTGTGGAGGTTAGTGGCTTCCATGTTAGTGGCATTGATGGCACGAAATAAAAATAAAATAAAAATATGGATTTTGTGAGGGGAAATCTGTTTAGTTGTAGTTAGAACATGCTGGGTCATGCAATCAAATACTCTTTTAAAAGTCATGCTAAATCCAGCTTGCTAGTCCTTGAAAGCCTTGTTGTTTGCTCTCTCCTAGGAAGTGTGCCATTCTCTTTGGAATTCAGACAGACATTGACATTGAAAGTTACATTTTGAAACAGGAATAGAATGATGTCTGTATGTCACAGATAGATGTACAAATCTTTGGACATTAGAGACAGCTCTTTCCTTTGTAGTCAACTAAGATAAGAAAATGCAATAGCTAATTTAACTTTGTAATCAAGAAGCAGTTGAGACTGCATTGTTGGGAGGGGCAACCACAAAAGTTGAACTGTAATTGACCTGTAGTTCATTCAAACTCATCATAATATTAAATTTTAATAGAGTAGAGTTTGGTATTATAATTTTAGACCACCTATATGAACATGCTCAGTGCTTGAATGCTGACACAATAATGTATTCATGACATAATTCCTATATGTATGTATTTGGAGTAGCCAATTAACTGGTATTTTCTGTAATCATGCTTAGCAGGGTATTTCGCTGCCTGAGTGTCGCCATTTCTTTGGAGTGGTTTGCCCTGGGTGCATGAGCACAGCTACTCCCCACTTGCACAAACTAAATAAAAAGAACCCTTTTGTTATGATCCAGATGTTATTGACTAATCATTAATTGGGAGTTTGCTACTACAGCATGTTGAATCCACTCTCGGTTTTATACGAAGTGCTGAATGCATTATGGCCCACAGAATGCAATCTCCCCCACCACTGGCAGTCTAGTGATTCTAGTCAGTCAGCATCACTCCATTTAGTTTTATTCAAGTGAAAACCTAAGTTTCCAGCTGCTGTTCTTTTCTTATTGAAGAGAGATGCTGTCACTGACACGCTGCATCCAGAGATGTGTCTCTGGCATGTAGCTATGAGATCTCTCCCAATGCAACTCCCCAACTTACATTTTCTTTGCTGCAGCCCCCATAAGATGGTGATTTCTATATTGGTGGAAAGTGTGGGGAGCTATTTTCCTTTAGCTGGACACACTGCAACAGGCATCCTCAGGGACCTGGCAGGCAGGCTTAGAAGATCCCTGATGATGACATTATTGCTGTGTGTCCAACTAAAGGAATATAGGTGGATGCATCTCTGCTGCTGCCTCTGCACCCCATTAATATAGAAATGACCATGCTGGGGGTGCTGTAGCAGAAAACAAAAAGCCAAGAGTTTTGATGGGGATTTTGGTCATTATCTGGCTGGAAAAAATTCTAACTGCCACCATGACCAAAAAAGTGAAATATGATGGCATAAGTTGGATTCACTAACAGGCTGTCACCCTCCATTTTGTGTTGTGCAGCTTTATTTTCTAAACCTGGTAAGGCACTTAACTACCTAGTAGTCAGGACTGTATTTGTGCTATGATCTGATGATATACCATACCAGCCTGCAGCTAAGGGATGAGTTTAGCATCTGGAATCCTCCAGAGGTACAGTTCACCAATTTTAGTATGTGCTGAACTCCCTTTTTGAAATCAAGACTCAATTACTTTTCTTAGAGGAGGTTGGTTTTCTCTGCAACCTTTCTTCCAGCTATTGGCCTATGAACCAGGTTGCAGGGAGTGAAACAGCAGTGTTTTCTTTGTGTGAGTTTGACTCTGTGCGGAAACAGATCATTCTGCTTTGGTCTGTATTTGGATTGCCAGGTAATTTGAGCACTTACAGCAGAGAGCTGCAGAACTGATGATTTGTTCTAACCTAACAGCCAGGATATTATATTGGCTGAACTTGACTTGTCCCAGTGATTTTGGTGGGAACAAAGTTCATCTCAGAACTTGGAAGAATTACTTTTGGATGATGTGCTGGCTAGGAGTTGTAATCCAAAAAACATTTTTTCCCCAAGCACAGGTTCAACTAACTTTGTCTCAACCCAGTTTTATGTGTGGTAGCGATTAAATGATGTTATGCTGATTTGTTAATGTAAGCACTCTGTCACCTTGTATGCATTGATAATTGGAACTCATCAATGAAAGCCATATTATTGTCCTGTTCTATTAGTGTAATTTACCTAAAAATCAGCTGGAGCCAGATGCAAGCAAATTATAGTCTAGGAAAGTTGAGTAAATTACTAGGAGAGATCAAATGCTGAAACAGATTGCAGAAAATATTTAAGGACCAGTCCAAGGTTAAGTGTAAGGTAATCAATCAGGTAATCAGTCTGGAGATCTAAGGGTTTATCATCTTGGTGATATTTGTTCAAAGAGAGCTTGCCTTTGCCTTCCTCTGAGGCTGAAAGAGTGTGATTTGCCCAAGGTCACCTAGGGGGTTTCCATGACTGAGTGGGAACTTGAACTCTGGTCTGCAGCATTGTAACCTGACACTCAAATCACTATAACAAGCTAGTTGTAAACAAGGTTGTAAACCATTTGGGGTAGTTTTGACCCAACTTTCCACTCTGTTAAGGTCATTTTGGTCCTGATCCCATCCTCTAGGGCTTAATATTGTCCCCTATGCTTTATAACATCTCCATGAAATCAATGGGGGAGGTCATCTGGAATTTTGGGGCTGTGAATCATCAATATGGTGGTGATAGCCATCACAATTTCTCTTGTACACCTGGTACAAAGAAAGCTGTGGAAGTTCTGAATAATTGTTTGCAGGTAGTAAAAGACACGGATGAACAAACGAGGCTCACTCCAGAAAAGCAGACGTTCTGTTGGCCAGGAAGAAAACCAGTCTGAGACTGGAACTATGGCCCATTCTAGATGAGGTTGTATTCCCTTTGAAAGACCAAACTTTCAGCTTGGGTGTATTCCTGGATCTCATATTTCTCCTGGAAGCTGGTTGCTGCAGCCACCTCCTGTGCTGTATTGTTGTCTTTCTCCATTTTTGATTGGTGTGCCAGATTCCTAGGGAAGTCAGATTTGGCCACAGTGGTTCATAACTTAAATACCTACTGTCTACATGGGGCAACACTTGAAAAGTGTTTGGAAAAAATATACAGTACAAAATGCAGTGGTCAGATTATCATCTAATGTATCCTTTTGAGATCACATATCACCACGCATGTATCAGCTCCACTGGTTTCTAATTTGCTTCTGAGCTCAGTTCAAGGTGTTGAGCTTGATGTACAATGTGTTGAGGCAAGGATAACTGAAGAACTGCCTCCTCATGTATGAATCTGCCTGAAATCTGAAATCCTCAATGGAGGCTTTGTTACATGTCTGAGAACTCTAAGAGGTCAAGTCAAGGCCTTCTCTGTAGCAGCACCTCAATTGTGGAACTCCCTCTGAAGGTTTTTAAAATCACGATAGCTTTTGAACTATCTTTACTGTGTGTCTGTGCTTGGGAACTGGGTTTTAGAATACCATTTTGATTGTTTTAATGGAATATCTATCTATTTCTATCCATCGTGCATTGCTTTGGCAGAGGGATTGGTGAGGGCTGAAAGGTGATAAACATGTTTTTTAATAAATAAATAAAATATTGATGACACATGTTTCTATTCTCTTTCAGTGGAAAAACTGAGGCAGGGAATAGAGGGTAGGACAGATAGATAGAAAATAAAGACTAATTTGATTTGGCATATCATAGCATGTAGCCTTAGCTACACTAATTTAAATTCCTTGTCTTCTTAATATAGCTGGTAATTATTCCTTGGGGTGAGGACTATTCATCAAGTGTCTATTTAAAGTACCTAATAAGCTATCTCTGACAGCTTTGTGATTGGAATTCCATAGACATGAATGTAAAGGAGGTTTTTTTTCCCTTCTACCACCCAGAGCTTAATTTTAAACATAGTATCCTGACATCTATCATAGGGATTAGAGCTATTTTTTAGATTTGGAATAATCTGAAAATTCATCTTATGCAAAGAAAAAGGTTTCTAATTTGGTGAAAAATTCTGTTACTGTTTGACTAGCTACAAAAAACAGTTATGTTGCAACTCCCCCCCAACACACACAAAAAGTACCCAAAAACAGGGCGAGCCAGCATGGTGTAGTGATCTGAGCATTGGACTATGGTCCTGGAGATGAGGGCTTGATTCCTCACTTAGCCATGGGAACTCACTTGGTGACTATGGGCATGTCACATACTCTCAGATCCAGAAAACCCCATGATAGGTTCACCTTAGGGTCACCATAAGTTGGAAATGACTTGAAGGCACACAACAACAACCCAAAAGCAACTTTCAGAAACAAAAAGAAGAGTTGATTTGTTTTTTTTAAAAACAACTTGCAACTGGAATGATAACTATCTGTGGAGTGGGCTTGATATACTGTAAGTGTAACTAATTACTTCTTGAAAGTGATATTCCAAGTTTCAGATTCTTGTAAGACATGAATCCAAGCAGAGCCAAAGAGAAAAAACAGGATTCAGATGGAAGGCAAAGGAGTCAACATAAATGAAGCAGAAGTCAGGAGTATTTTAGCAGATGGTCTGAGATGCTGCTGGACAGACTTGACTCTTTTCTCAATGTCAGTGAATACAGGCTGCCATGGGGATGCAGAAGGAAATTCATGGAAACACTTGTTCTCCTGTGGATTTATCTTATTTCATCTGTCTCCCCCTCACCCCGCCTGAAGGTTTGTTCATAGAGGGAACAGCAAGTTTTAAGCACACAATGTCTTCTACTGTGGAGTGGTTCCAAACTAGAAAATACTGTATGTTCAATTTGTGATTCCATGTAATGTGTCTAGCCCCCCTCTTAAATGACAGCTGCGTTAGCAATGTTTGAGAGGAACAATCAGGGACTGGTAGTCTCATGAGGCCAGAGGGAGACTTAAACCTTCCTCTCTCCTGCAGTCATGACATAAATCCTCCCCCCAGCTGCTATTTGCTCCAGAACAGAAGCTGTCATTGGAATCAGCATTAAACCCTTGCACTCCTGATCAGACATCCCTGTAACTGTTGATTAAAAGAACAGGGAATGGAGGCATTAAATGCAATTGGGCATTTAATGTATTGTCTAGTTTATCCAACCATTTAGTTTCAAAGCACTCCATGGATTTCAGCACAAACAGTCACTAGAAAATATTGTCTGAGGCAGGAGCGTAGTCTAGGAGCTCATTCTGCACAAATATACCACACAGGGCCCAAGAAGCTTCTATTGAGTGGATGGGAGTTTTAGGCCTTCTCACTAGACGTAGAATACCTGCTTTGAAAAGTTACTTTTGAGATCATAACTCCCATTGCTAGCCATGATACCTGGGGGATTCTGGGAAGTGCAATCAATCATCAGCTTCATTTGTATCCCACTTTTTCCTGGGAAGGACTCAAAGCAGCTTACAGTACTTTAAAAAAAATGGTTTAAAAATCATCATATACAAAAGTTAAAACACAAATTAAACAATCAAATAGTAATTAAAATTGAGTTAAAATATTTAAAAACACAAGCAAATCACATATGCTGCATAAATTAAGAATAGCTTGCACCTTTCATCAGCCAGGCAAAGATCACATATTGAATGCCTGCCGAAATAAAAATGCCCTTGCTTGTCTACAAAAAGAAGGAAGGGAAAGTACTAGCCTGACTTCTCTGTGAAGGGAGATTCCAGAGCCTGGGAGAGCACTCACTGAGAAGGCCCTCTCCTGTGTTCCCATCAGGGGCGCCTGAGAAGGTGGTGGGACAGAGAGAAGGGCCTCTCCAGTAGATCTCAAAGCTTGGGCTGGCTCATAAGGGAGAATATGGTTCTTCAAATAAATGATGTTTCCAAGCTCAGAACACCCCAGTGTGCATGATGGCATGCCCCTAGGTCTTATAATAAACACGGGCAAAGTGTACTAAAACAGCTGCAGGAGAAGAAAAAACCCACCCTCCATATCTCTCTATCTTTATCATCTCTAACTCTGTCTCTATCTCTAATCTATCTATCATCTATCCAAACAAGTCAAGACAATTTTTTTCTTTTTTTGCATAGTGCCAATGGCCATGGCAGTTTTCACAAGTATGGCACATGTCAACAAAAACTTGAACACTGGTGAAGAAATGAGTTACTACTTAGTATGCCACTCTGAGATCTCTAGATAGAGGTTGGGATATAAATATTTAGTTAAACAAATAAATAGGATAGGATAGAGGGCATTCAGCAAGGCTTAAAATCACACCAAGACTGACAATACAAAACAAAAATTAAAAAAAAAAATAGATCCATATCATCATGAAAGATATCAAGGTAGGATTACTTCAGTTGGTCTAGGGGCCACTTTTCTGCTCTAGGATCTTCCCAGGGACCACACAGGGTAAGAAACACCTCCTCACAAATGAAAAACAACGACCCAGATGTGGGTACAAATCACTTTTGGTTTTGGAAACTGTGTGCTTTATTTATTTATTTATTTATTTTTTAAAAAGCACTGTGATTTATTTAAAAATTGAATCACTTCTGCTCTTGGAGGTTTCTAGAAAATGCAATTCGCCTTCCCCCCCTTCCCCCGAAGAGCATGATCCAAGGGAATCAAGAGAGATGCAAAAACAGCCCTGCACTGTGCCCACCCCTTGTATGTACTAATACTGACTTGAGTTTCCTTGTACTAGTAGAATGAGAAGCAAAACTGCATTCTCCCCATAAAACAAATGGGCAGTTGAATTCATAGGACAACCCAAAGATTTTTGGATATGCATAAGCATTTACATCCCAGTAACAGGTCACAGAAGAATTCCAACTCTCAGTCCCTGAAATCTAGTCACTAGAAAGAAATATTGATTGTAGCTCCCTGTCTCAAACTATGTTGTGTTCAATCACAGTGAATTAGCTACACTGTGGTATGGTGTGTGTGTGTGTAGGAACAAATTGGCTTCCTCCTCTCCCTTGTCTAGGGAAAAGCCCTGTGCAGGCCTGTGTTAAGAAGCCTACCATGGAACTGTAACAAAATCTATTAATAAATGAGTTAAATTGTCAACGTTGTGTTTCAACAGGCAATACAAAGATGACATTAGATTTCACAGCTCATGACTAAGTGATAAGGTTATATTTGCAAAGAGAGGAAAAGAAAAAATGGGGTACCAATTGTGATGGCCACTATTATAATTAGAATGTGGCAGAAAACATGATACTGTGAATTCCTTTCAAAATAAACAAGGAAAGCTAACTTCAGAATAGACCTTATATGGCTAACTTCTAGCAATTATCTTTTTTTAAAAAAGTCAAACTGATTTCTGAATACTGTTTTATAACTTACATGGTATTGACTGAGACATTAGAATTCTTGATGGAAGAATTTGGACTATAGATGGGACATGTTTCAAACTTCCATTGTAAATGTGGAGAAATATTTTTCTTGGTCTTGCCCCGATGTGCTAATGCATTGTGTGCAGAAGGCTTTATTTATGAGAAGTATTCAAAAATGTTACCTCTCCAACCTGCATTCTGAACTGACACAATCAATGTGGTGTCAGTTCTGATTTTAAATATTGTTTAAAAGAAACATTTGCTTCTTGTGAGACTGAGAAATCTATAATACATCTTTTGCTTTGGTCATTTATACCAAAAGTTAAGAGTAATATCCTATTAGTTACATCTGCACATCAAAGGCCCTTTCTGCAGCTTACCTTTTTTCAGCACTGGGGTGCAGGGATTGCATGAGCAGCCTCCAGCAAGAGGCTCTCGCGTCCCCACTGCTTCAGCTCCACACGAGTTGCCTGCTCCCGAGCAGGCAATGTGAGAGCCCCGCCTCTTCCTTCCGCAGAGCAGCCTGCGAGTTTCCCATGCTGCACTGGGATAGGAAGCGCGAGCGCTGCGGCTCCGGAGGCTCCGCACACACGGCAAGTGCACGCGGGGCCCTGGAGCAATGCGCGATTGCGCACCATTTTCAGCTGAAAGCCGAAAATGAAAAAGTGCACGAGCAGTGCCTGTCCTACCCTGGAGCGTTGCGTGATTGTGAGTGCGTCGTGCAGATCGTTCCTTATAATCGTGCGATGCTCCAGGTGCCCTTTCGCATGGCATTTGCCATGTGAAAAGGGCCTAGGTGTTTCTTTTTAGATGGTCCACAGATGGCTATTCTTTAGCCCTTGTGCACCATCTAAAATCTTTCCCAGACTTTGAAGCTCTGTAAAGGGCTACTGCTGCTTACTGGTAGGAAAAGATGGGAGAGGAGAGGGAATTCAGATGATAAAGCTGGTCTGACTTCAAGAGGAAAGAAAAGGAGGGTGAACTTAATCTGTGAATATACCCTCACTTCATTCCTATTCTGAGCCCAGGTCAGCTCCTGCTTCTTTGTCTGAATTGCCTTTCTCTCACTCTCCATCCCACTAGTAAGCAGCAGGAGAAGCAGCAGGCCCCTCCTAGAACTTGACAGCTGCTGGGGTTGGGGTAGGACAACGAATTATGCTGGTGGAATGTTACATTCCATCTCCTTGAAATAGGATCTCTGTCTTTGTGTTTATATCTAATTTTTGAAAAAGTAGGATATCTGAGATAGTAATGTACAATCAAAACTTGGACAGGTTATATTTATGGAATTGTTCTGTGCCTTCAAATCATCTCTAACTTATGATGACCCTAAGGTGAACCTATTATAGAAATTTCTATGTGCCACCACATATTGTCTGAGAGTGTGTGATACGCCCAAGGTTACCCAGTGGGTTTCCATGGCCAAGCAGAGAACAAATAATGGCCTGGGTCATAGTCCAATGGTCACACCACTACACCACGCTGGCTCATTTATGGAATACAGCTCCCCAAATTATGTAGCCAACACAGTAAATGTAACATGCTGGCTGGGGATTCTAAGAACTGTAGTGCAAAAACAACTTTCCCAAGCTCCGTATGGAATTTAACTTTCAAATGTTTTAAGAGGCATTTGTTTTAAAATATTAATATTTTCTGGTTGTGAGTGTATTTTGTACAGAGAGGTGATATATTGTTGATATTTGCATGTGTGTGTGCCTTTGAAGTTGCCAGTTGACTTATGTTGGCCACATGAATCTCATAGGGTTTTCTTAGCTAGGTAATATTCTGAAGTGATACGTAAGACTTTTAAAATACATTGTGGTTTAATGGCCTGCTTATAATCAATTGGAAAGTTCTTCTTTTCTAATCGATATTACTCAACATGCACATATTTAAGTGATACCCTTGTAACCAAAATGACAATTATTCAGTGATATCTATTATTTCATATTCAGACTGCAAACTATTTGTAATACTTATAGTACGGTCAATTCAGTCACAGAGAAGCTGCTCACAACCACAAGTCTTCAATCTTTGTTCCTCATGGAATGGTACTATTTACTCTTGCTTAAGCCATTGGGAGCTAAAGTATTGACTCAGATATCAGCACTGCAGATCTGGATCAGGTATCTGGGAAGTCATCTCTTGAAACTCAGCATTAGAATGTTTTATGCCAAAAAAAAAAAAAAAAAGTTAAGGGGAGGTAAAAATGAAACAAGTTCATCTTTTTTTTTTTTTTTTAAAAGAGTACCACGGTATGTGAACTAGAAAGCAAAAACAAATGATTTTTTAATAAAAAACCATATTAAAGTGGTTAGGTTATTCTACCTCCTAATAAGATTTCTTGAGGAAAATTATGTGTGAAAGTGTGTATGTGTGTGAAGCTCATACATCAGGATTAAAAAACATCACAGGGTATTTTCTCATCCCACAGAGAATGCTGATGCATTGAGGGCTATGGATGTGGTTGGGGTTAGGGTTAGGTTCTAACATATACTTGTATTTCCTGACCTACTGAAAACTGCAGCTCCCCATTTCCCCACTCTGGATGGAGCCAACATAATGACAAGCTGAAAATGCTGCCTGCCTTGTTCTATAGGGGTTTACCAAATATGGCAAGGAGGCATCTTTTCATATTGGTTGTGTGAGTAGGAAGTAGTGGCAGAAACACTAGATTTATTTGAACATTTTTGTGGTTCCAGCCTTGTACATGCAATTAGCAATGGTTCAGGAGGCAATGCCCCAGAATGTTTGCATTGTAGCAATAGTCTGTGTCAACTCTGAAACAAAATTTGTCTCTGAGGTGATAAAAATTAAAAACATACCTTCATGGAAAAAAATTAGCCATACAAGTAACTTACTGGAAAAAATGTAATGAGTCCAGTGAAGTACATATACCATAGAATCCTGGACCAAAAAAAGAACTATCATATATTATCATAGTTAAGGATTATCAGGCTAATCTTCACTTATCTGTTCCAGGATTTAAGCACAAACTAATCAAAGATGATGAAAAAAGGATGAAAGGTAAGTGGCAGCGAGAGCAGCATTTTTAAGAAACAAAATTAGGCTAAGCACATTCACCCACCAGCCCATGTGCCCAAGATACAAGATAAGTCCTGCAGCACACAGGACTGAAGGCATAAATCCTACACTAGAAAAATTACAGAAAACATTTTTTCATGCTGTCATTTCATCAGCTACATTATTCACATGTCATGAAGAGATGAATTCATAAGCTTAGGCAGGCCCGTAGCTATAAAGGCTATATTGCCACCCCATAAGAATTCTGCCCCCCAAACAAAATTGAAAACCATTCATACCTAAAATCGTGTGTGTGTGTGTGTTTGCACTCCTTTGGCAGCTTTGCCTGGCCTTTTGCTTTGAATTCCTAAACTGTATTTTTAAATGCTCAGCTGAATTTTTAAGTTTCTGCAATGCTAGAAATTTGGGGACTAACAAAAGCTTTCACAAGGGTGAGTGTAAATGAAATTCTTATTTGGTGAGAAAATTCCTTCATTTTGCAGCCCCTCACAGCTTTACCCCTGGGCTTAAGATCATGGTGTTGTGACTTGGATTATATGATAGTGATTTTCTTTTTAAAATTATGTTGAATAGCAGTAAGATCTACTGTATTTATCTACTGTTAATAACAAAGGCTAGATATTAGCACACACCAAGTATAGCTGCTATCCACTCATCAGGAAACACAACCACCACTACGGTTCATGGTGCCTTTGGATTGTCCAGTTTCGTTGAATCCTTGATTGGCTGTATCTCCTCATTTTTGCAGAAAGAATCAAATTCTATCTATACCCTGGCCTCAGGCAGGAACCTGCAGAAGGAATATTGTTGTGTGTTTAGCTGGCCATATAGTTCTGTGATTCTTCTGAGTTTTTGTTACTTCTCTCAGAAATTGGAAAATGTCCAGTGTGGACATCTGTCAGAGGGAAGGACACTGCTAGTATAGAACAGATCCTCCCTTTTCCTGCAGCCCCCTTTGTGTTCCCTTAAATTGCTTTGGAGACTTGAAAGGTGCTCTGGAGCAGCTTTTGGGGGAAATTCATGTAGGCATACAGGGAAAAGTGGAGAAAAGGAAAGTCCCATTTGTGCAAGTGGACATCAGTTTATGTGATGTTGGACTCTATGGTGATATGAAACTCTTTGAGCCCTGCCCTTTTTGAAAATGGGTTATTTAGCTCTGTGTCCATCAGATTGATGGCTAGCTATTAGCTATGCTAGCTGAGGCATTTGGAGAACTGTATTAAAAACTTTTCCAAGTTCCAACTTGAACACGTATAAACATAGGAAGTTGTCTTCTGATGAGTTTGTTCTGACTGACAGCACTCTCCAGGGCCTCAGGCAGAGGGCTTTCCTGTCCTGTGTTATCCAGTATTTTAAACTGGAAATGTCTGGGACAGAACTGGAAGCCTTATACATGCAAAGTATGTCTTCCACCCATAAGTTGCTTGGCCGCTTTCGAGAACAACACAAGCATAGATAGCTAAATGACAGCATGTAACAATTTTTGTACACACCATGTAAAATGGGAACATTTCATCTCTAGCAATTGGCCTCAGTCTCATTTCAGAACCTACCGTCTCTTTTTACTTTCCCACAAACACCTTTAGATTGCGGCCTGCATTTTAATACTAGAGGAACAGATGCTATAAACCGCTGAGAAGACCTGTTTAAAGATTTAGCACGGAGAGAAATTGTAACAGTTATCAAAGTAGTTCCATTAAGCTATGCATGGCTTCTTTTGGAAGCTCTTGGTGTTGCCATGGAGACCACAGCCAGCTCCACTTTTGTTCCTCACTGACTGCTGGGTACGAATATTGATATGTTGACCTATCTAGCAAAATGCCTTTGGAACACTTTAGCTAATCATAAATTAATTTACTTCCTTTGTATTAACAGTTAAATGGACAGAGTATGTGAGCAATGTATTCTGAAAATGAGTCTGCTGGATGCCACTTACAGGGAGAGGTAGAATACGTTGAAATTTGGTGATCAACAGCTGGAAATTGAAAGATTCCCATACATTCATCAGAACATTTTGTTCTCAGCAACATTTCACCCATGTGGAAATTGTATCACATAAACTGATGGCGTGTTATTGGCCCTTTCCGCATGAGGCGAGTGGATCGCTCCGTGCCGTTACTTACCGGCTCTTCTTGGGTCCGAAGTAACGCACACTGTCCCTTGAGCCCTTCCGCAGGGCTCCTCCATTGGTGCAGGGTGAACCGGAGCAGTGAGAGGTCTGTAGATCCGCACTGCTCCGGCTCAAAATGGCGGCTTCCTGTGGCTTCGGGCTCAAAATGGTGGCTTCCGGTGTCTTCGTGGGAGTGGACCAACTGCTGAGGCTGGCCACGCCCACAGCCCGCCCTCTGCGGATCGTAGGCTCGCATTGGTGCGAGCCTGTGCATCTGCACAGGTAAGTAGGAACTCAATGGCACGTTCAAGAAAATGTAAAGACCTGATTTTTCTGGTCTTTACTTGGCACAGGGGAGGACCACTTGGGGGTGGGCTGGATAGGACTAAGGTGCGGAACTAAGTTAAATAGTCCGCACCTAGTCCAATCCAAGGTGCAGACGACGTCCGTGCCAGGACGCCTTGGCCCGTTTTAACTGCCTCGTGCGGAAAGGGCCATTGTTTCACTAAAAGTAATTATTGTATATACTTGTGTATAAGTTGACTTCACATATAAGTCAAGGTCAGGTTTGGAGGCAAAATTATGGATTTTGGTTTGACCCATAGATAAGTTGAATGTCATGGAGAAGGGAAAATGCCAGTGCCAACTCAGGGGTCTAGCCACCCCTGGCCATTGCTGTTGCCATTTTCCCACCTAGGCATTCAAAAGGATGGTTCTTATTTTGATAAAAAGTTAAGGTACAGTATTAACGCTTGTTTTTTAAAAAAGGAACCATCCCCTTTTCTGAGTAGAGTAGTGAAAAGCGAGAGCTTAGCCCATCTCAGGCAAACCGAAAGGAAGCATTAGCCCCCTCTACTCTCTTGGGGTAAGTGCCAAAGAGATGCCACTGCTACCATTTTCTCACCCAGGCATTCAAAAAAACCCACAAGTGGTATTGCAATGGAAATAGTAGAGGGAGTCAGTGTTTCTTTTAAACTTTCCCAGGATGGACTAAGCTCTTGCCCTTCACCACTTTACTCAGAGAAGGGGATGGTTCCTTTCTTTATAAGAGTTAAGGTACAGTACTTACATTGACCCATGGATAAGCTGACTCACATTTTTTTGACTAAGATTTCTAGACTTACACATGAATATATACAGTAAATATAATGATCACTCTGAAGTTAAGCTGGACCCAGTTGCCCTCTCATCAAAACATGCAAAGATAAGGTGCATCCAGGCCAATAGTGTTTTCTTCCTAAATTAAGATCAAAGACGTAACTTTCTAAGGCTCAAGAGATATAAATAATGTCAATGAATTTGTTCAAAAGGATCTGATCCTACTAGGCAGATGTGAGTATGAAAAATTTTGCATATATTTGGAGGTCTTTTCAGCCATGACTTCATATTGCTTGTTCATAATAAAAAAAATGTATTATTTATGATCTAGTTACTGGCTTTTAAGGTAACATGCTGCAATTATAAAGATGAAATGAAAAAAACTCACAAAAATGTAAAAGCCTGCTTTCAAAATTTAACTGACTGGCCGCTAGATTTTGAAAAGATCACCAGCTGGATAGCTCTTAGATTTCAGTCTGAGTTTTGAAACATTCAAATACATTGATATTGGAATATCACACTCAGCATTCATACAAAGAAAAAAAGCCCCACCACTAAGATTGTGAAAATAAAACTTTTCTGAAAATAACGCTTAAGTCACTAGACTCTAGAAATAGATATTTTACACTAAGCTGGCAGTGTTCAGATGTTTATTTGGCAAAGTGTTGTTACAAGTGTGAATTTCTCTTGAAAACAATACTAGCTGAACAGTGGTAGAAACTCTTATTTCTTTTGAAGAAAATGGTGCAATGTAGAAGAAAGTTGGCAAACATTGTGATCTAAAAGGCATATACAAATGGCAATTTAAACTCAAATTCTGTTTAAAATGGCTTCAGACAAAAGGAATCACCTCTTATTCTTTTGTTCCTTTCTTTGCTTTCTCTGTCTACGTGCCTAAATTCCCTTAGGTTAATATTACCACAATGGAGAACATTATCTTCAGTAACGTTACCTGTCTGCCTTTGTGCTTTTCTCCAAAGCTAACAGGAAAAGCTAGAACATATGCCATTTATCTTATAAAGATTTGTGGTGTAATCTTCACTTAGAAAGCTCACAGGCATTTCAGTACTGCTTGAGGAAAATACAGCATTATATCTTAAATTCATTTATTTAGATCTTCTAGTAGATATTGTGGTTGAGTCTACGATTGCTGTTATTTGTTCCAAGTCAAGTTTCACTAAACAGCAATCCTATCATAAGTTTTTTTCGCAAGATTTGTTCAGGAGGGGATTGCCATTGCATTCCTCTAATGCTGAGAGGCTGTGACTTGTCCAAGGTCACCCAGTTGATTTCTATTGCTGAGTAAGGATTTGAATCTCAATCTTCCAGAGTCCTGTGACAGCCAGCATAGTATGATGGTCAGAGAGTTGGCCTATGACCCTGTAGACCAGAGTTTGATTCTCTGCTCTGCCATGGAAACTCAGTGGGTGAACTTGGATGTGTCACACACTCTCAGCCCCAGAAAACCATGTGATAAGTTCACCTTAGGGTCACCATAAGTCAGAAGCAACTTGAAGGCACACAACAACAGCAACTCCCAGAGTCCTAGTCTAATATTCAAACTACTACACCACACTGGCTTGATTATGTTGTTGTTGCTGTTGTTCTTGTTGTTGTTGTTTGCCTTCCAGTCATTGTGACTTGTCCCTGTCTAGTCTGGATTAAGCTTTGATTTGTTCACCCTCATCCAGTCCACAACTGATAACAGACTCCAGTTTAGCACTGAAACATTGTCCTTGGATTTAGATGGAAGCAGAAATAACAGTTGGGTGTTATTTGAGTTGCCATAGTCCATTTCCTCAATCCAGACACCTAATTTGCACATTATGCACATTATTGCAATCAATTCCAATCACTCAGCAGCTAGCACGGGCATTCAGGGCAGGTCACATACAGCTCTGCTCTCCCCAGCACTTTGTTGCTGCTTGCTCCCCGGTGCTGATCGCTTGCTTCTGCTATCCAAAGCAGTACTTGCTTCACTATGCCAGTGGTAGAGATGGCCCTGTACTGGCCTTTTTGGTTTTTAATTCTGTTCCTCATTTCAAGATACACCTGTTCATTTCTAGCATTATCATTCTTCTCAACTTTATTGCCTTGTCTTCATGGGGCAATACACTGAGAATTACACATTTACACTGCTGTAAAGTGACCAGCTTCATTTCCTTGTTGTAATTTTAGACCCTTCGCAAGTCAAGAGTGACCGTGAAGAGACTTGGTAACCTGGGATTGTAGATTTGTGGTAGACTTGTGCCTTCCGAGAATACCTTGAGTTTCGGGTACACCCTCTCTCTCTTTAACTCACTTCTTTATCGATAACAAATGAAAAATTGTTTTTAATTTGGAATCCAACAGTTCAGGGAACCTTCCCATAAATTATCTTTAATTATGGTAAATCATTCTGTGGTACTGAGAGCTTTCTCTTCCATCCATAAGCTATAAATGCCACCACTAAATAAATATAATGTATGTGCTTCCAACCTCTGTCTCTACCAAGTGCTGATTTACAGCAGTAAAACAAGCAGTATGTCATCTTGACGTTAAAGCTTGTGATAACAAACAAAAAAAAAAAAAAAGTGGGGGCATTGCTTGTTTGTTTTATGGTAAAAATTGATCACCTCCTCCAACTGGAGAGCACATCAAACATTTCCTTACTGCCACGGAAAGCATTTAATCAGGCTTACAAATGTAAACATATATTTGTCAGAGTTCAGAAACCGTCAAGTGGATCATCACCAAGCTAGAAGACAGATGGGTCGGAGTCTGGAGTCTGAGGTGAACTGTGAATACATTTCTCAGTATTATTATGTTTTGTTTTGTTTTTTTTAAAAAACAGTGAATGCAATGTTTTCTTACACATTCGTTTGCTAAATCCTCTTAGCAACTTGTGTGAAAAATTAATCAATTTCTGCTTATTTTCCTAATATGATGCTTAGTGTCATAGAGTTGGAAGGGATACCAAGGGTTATTAGTCCAATCCCTTGACGGTGCTGGAAGCTACAGCAAAAACGTCCCTGAAAGTTGGCCTTGGACAGAGCTCTTTGAAAACTGTAATAATTCTTGGCACAGAACAACAAGTTTCCTATGAGTTTGAATCCCACTGAACCCAATGGGATATACTTTTGAGAAGACAGACTTGTTTTGTCTGTCACTGAATGGTACTAATAAGACTATAGTAATTTGCTCACTTGTCAGGGGGTTAAGCCCTGTTGAACATGGCACTTATTTCTGAATATATGTAGGGTTGCATTGTAAATACAATTATTTTTACTTTAGGAAGGCTCAAATGACAGACTTCCACACATGGAATGGCAGAACAAGAAGGGGAGCTTGCCCCTTCTTCACTGCAACCTTCCCTGAATATCCCCACAACCGACTCTGGAATGCTTGGCGCCCATCCAGAGCTGGGGTTTTGGTTTAGTTTGGTTTTCTGGAATGGTGGAGACATTAAATACTGCAGAGAAGAAGATTCCACAAGTTCCACCTGTGGAATACTGGACTTAGCTCTTAAGCTAGAAAACCTATGAGACTGTTCTATGTTAATAGTGATACTTTGAAATTGAGCGAAAGCAACTATGGAGGTGGGAAGGGGAATAATAGTTAAAAGTTTGACCATGAAGTGACCATGGAATGACTAAGCAGGGTACAGTAATAAATCCAGCATAAAGTTAGTAAGGGAAAACAGTACACTAGCAAAGTTCCATAGATTTTTCCAGTCGCACAAATGGTGCATTTATTCTTAGGGTCCCAGTGACGCAGAATGTAGTGGAAGTGGTTCTATAACCAATTTTGCTATTAATTGTATAACTGGAAACTGTTCCAGATTCCCCTTTTGCACATACTACACAACTAGGTGTCTCTGTAAACAATGTATGTTACAGTAGATGTTGGCCTTTGTGCAAGTTAATCAGCACACCTCTGTTACTGTCCGTAAGGGTAAGGCTGTGTAATGCAACACTGACCCTTTCCACATGTGTGGGGGGGGAATGGGCGAAAACGCCCAAAAACGGAGCTTACCGGCGGCTGGGTAAGTCCGTCGCTACGCGGAGCAGCACGAGCTCGCTGCTCCGCAGTCCTCCGGCGTCCCAAATGGCGGCTTCTGGTTGGTGGAGGCTCTCCACCAACCGGAGAAGCTCGCTAGCTGGAAGCCCACCCCGGCAGATCTGCAGGCACGCACTTGCGTGTGCCTGCAAATCCGCTTCAGAGCCGGGCAACGGAGCGGCACGGGGCTGCGCGCTCCGTGTTTTTTAAAAACCTTGAAAAAGAGGTTTTTAAAAAACACGGAGCGTGGCTTGTTCCCGCCGCTCCTGAGTGGATTCTGGTGTGGAACTACAAAAAGTAGTCCACGCCAGTCCACTCTACGGTGTAGAAGACCTCCGTTAGAGGTTGCTCTGCACCATTTCAGAAGCCCGGTATGGAAATGGCCACTGAGAAATGTACTTTGTACATTCCCAGCATCCCTGCCTTCTTTGTTATTACTTTGCATATGTTCAAGTAGTGACACTGAGTAAATGTTTCAGGGTTCATCTGTTACAAAAAAAGGTGAATTATGTATGCTTTCTTTCACCAGTGGAAGAGACAGTGTACATTTTCATACAGCAGCTGTAATGAGAAAGAAAGAATGGAAACTTGTAAAGTTTTCAGAATAAAACAAAAAAAGCAAAACCCTTTTAACTTCATTTTTTCAGCATTTATCTCTCATTCCATACAAATGCATGCATGTATCTCTCTCCAGGGCACTTAATTCCCCCTCCCTACTTCTCTGGATGGCATTCAAGGTATGAATTGCCAAGCCCATCTGTCCCTACATTCACAGTCAGTCTTGGTTTCATGAAATCTACATGCTGTGCAGTATTCTTGTAGAACAATTAGCTTCTCCTCTGCAGTACTCTTCATTCTTGATGAATTGATTGGCTCCTGTCCATCTTTGACCTTCTGGACAGTCACACAACCTTGCCTATTCACTCTTGACAATTCTGAATTTGAGTGTCTTGGCCTATTAATGTGGAAGCAAAATAGGGGCAGTCAGAAATAATGTAATGGTTTCAGCATGCTTTGGCGATGCTTTAGCTAAGCCCAATTTCTTAGTTTGCCACCAACAAGCTTGATCAGACTGGTTCTATTGGCCATGCTTGCTGAGATTTTCTTGGAGAGTATCTAAAAAGTAATTTTTCCAAGTTCAGGTTGCAGAGCAAAGCCAGAAATCTGAATCATACCTACAAACCGATCAGTTGTTAGCTGCAAAATCCTACTAACTTCTGGTAGTGCCAGCTGTAGATAATCTCACACATGCATGCATACACACAGAGTGCTGGAATTGAGCTTTAAAGTAACACACACACACACACACACACACGTAGAGGCAGGGGAGAGTTTGTGATAAGAAGAAAGATAATGCTTTGTTTCCAAAATATGCATCTCTGAGTTGTTTTGTTCTTGGTTCTTAGTCCAAATAAACCCAAAAACTGTATTACTCTGTTACCCTGATTGCTGGGGGTCCCAGGAGGGACACCAAATTGCTCTCAAAATTATACAAGTTGGGGGAAATTAGTCAAAGAGCACAAGTTAGCACTGCGAGGGGCAGGGTAACATAGCGAGATCTTGAACCCAATGTCTACGGGGTCAGGCCGAGTCAAGGAGCACACCAGAGTGAAATAACAAATGTGATTTTTATTAAAAATACAATCAATCAGTGTATGCAGCACACTCACACAGATGACTGAAGAAATAAAGGTTGGAGTGGGATAGAGGGATTTTTAGAGGAGTTGTTGGTTTGGGTAATACTCCACCTGTCCTGAAGCCCGGTTAGAAGTGGAGAAGCTGGGGAGAGTGGATCTCAGCACGTGGAGCTGAGGGGAAGGCTCACTGGACAAATGACAGCAAGGCGGGATGGAAGCCAAGAGCAATCCGAAGAAGTGCTCAAAGTCAGGGGTTTTTATAAGGAGAATTGTGACCGCAGGCTAGGTCGGACTTGGGGAAAACAATGGATTTGGGGCTGGAGACAAAGCCTCCGAAAGGTCAGAATTTGAATGATTGAATTATAGCCAAATTATCGATATGATAGCCAGTATGCAAACGCGGAGTACTTGAGCGGTGTATAGTCCGATCATCAAGCTGCCGGCGCGGGGCAGAGGAACTTTTGAAAGTTGCATGCATACATAATTGAGTACTTACCTTGAGGTCTCCTGAAGCTGCAAGTCGGCTGTTTTCTGGCCTGCCTGTATTGTGTTGTAATATTACAGCAATTATCAGCTGAGCCTGTACGCGTGCTTGTCCGGGGGCCTCGCAAGGACGTGGAGGGGAATGGATACGTGAAGCCGAATTAGTGATATCAAGAGATATCTTTTTAAATCGCCCAAGCTCGGGCTAGCCAGGGCAGTAACAATTCCCTTCTAACCCTTGTATTATATTTTCTAAAATAAACAGTCTATCAATTGTAGCATTCAGATAGCAACTGAACTATCATCACCTCTTAGTAATCCACAGTACAAAATATGTGACTACATTTTTTCACAACCGGTTAGAAGCTTTCTCATCAGGCTAACAGATTCCTAGATTGTCATTTCACACCTCCTCCATAAAATCCTATTAATAATCTAATCTGCATATGGGACAGACAGATAAGACCTCATATATATTAGCTCATGTGATATTCTTTCTGTTCTGTCTTTTTCTTTTCTTTGTTTAGTTTTCATTACCATATGTGCTCTCATTTTCTTGTGCTCTCTCTCTCTCTCTCTCTCTCTCTCCCCACACACACACACTCACACACATTCACACACTCATACACTAAGAAGCTTTATTCAAATTTCCTTGTGGAAAAAATTAAAACAGCTTGTATATGTGGATTGTTTGAAATGCTTGAGTGAAGTGACACACAAAGGAAATGTGTTCTCTTCCTTCGTATTTACATATAATAAGATCCTGAAAGCAAGACCCAGAAAGTATCTTTCATAAAGTAGCCTATGAACAACCAGTAATTTTATGAATGCACTTGTAAAACAGCTAATGAAACACCAAGCCTTTTACATACAGTTTTGCCTATGTAGTCAAAAGACGTATGCATATAACTCCCATTAAAGAAGGGACAATTTGCTTTCAAAATAGTCTAGTAGGAATTCCCAGGTTAAAATAATTAACACTATCATCTAAAGTAGGCTCTCCCTGAAAATGGGGAGAAAAACAAAATATAAATAAAACAAACAAACTTGAGCATTGTCTTGGGCTTGCAGAAATGTAGATGGAATAATTAGTGAAGAAAAAGGCGAAGCACACATGTAAAGAGGAGGAAAAATGGCACGTGTCTAAAGAAACCAGAATGGTTGATGAAAGAACTCTCAGCTGGGCTAAGGATTAAAAGAAACATGTACAGGAAATGGAAGAATGGTAAAACTACCAAAGACGAATTCAAGCAAATAGCCAGGATATGTAGGGAGTAAGGTCAGAAAAGCTAAGGCTCAGAATGCACTCAGGCTTGCCAGAGACATTAAAAACAATAAAAATAGCTTTTTAGATATGTCCTCAGCAAAAGGAAAAAGAAGGAAATGATAAGGTCACTGCGCTTAGAAGATGGCCAATTACTAACAGGGGAAGAAAGAAGGCAGAACTACTCAATACCTTCTTTGCCTCAGTTTTCTCCCAAAAGGATAGAACTACTCAACCTGGGGGGTGGGGAGCAGGTGAGGAACGAGGGGAAATGCAGCACAGAATAAATAGAGAAGTAGTACAGGAATACCTGGCTAAACTAGATGAAGTCAAGTCTCCAGGGTCAGATGAATTACATCCAAGGATATTAAAAGAACTGGCAGAAGTCATTTCAGAACCACTTGCAATAATCTTTGAGAACTCTTGGAGAACAGGAGAAGTCCCAGCAGACTGGAAGATGGCAAATGTCATCCCCATCTTTAAGAAGGGAAAAAAAGAAGACCCAAATAATTGTCGCCCGGTCAGCCTGACATCAATACCAGGAAAGATCCTAGAGCAGATCATTAAACAGTCAGTTTGTAATTACTCAGAAAGCAATGCCATAATCACTAAAAGTCAACATGGGTTTCTCAAAAATAAGTCATGCCAGACTAATCTTATCTCTTTTTACAATAGAGTTACAAGCTTGATAGATGAAGGGAATGCTGTGGACGTATCATATCTTGATTTCAGTAAGGCCTTTGACAAAGTCCCCCATGACATTCTTGCAAAGAAGCTAGTAAAATGTGGGCTGGACAGGGCTACTGTTAGATCGATTTGTAATTGGTTGACCGACTGAATCCAAAGGGTGCTCACCAATGGCTTTTCATCCTGGAGAGAAGTGACTAGTGGGGTGCCACAGGGCTCTGTCCTGGGCCCGGTGCTATTCAACATCTTTATCAATTACTTGGATGAAGGACTGGAGGGCATGCTGATCAAATTTGCAGATGATACCAAATTGGGAAGGGTTGCTAATACCCGAGAGGACAGGGTCAAAATTCAAAATGACCTTGACAGATTGGAGAGCTGGGCCAAAGCTAACAAAAGGAATTTCAATAGAGAGAATGTAAAGTCCTGCACTTAGGCAGAAAAAATGGAGTGCACAAATATAGGATGGGAGACATGTGGCTGGATAACAGTACGTGTGAAAGGGATCTAGGAGTCTTGGTAGACCACAAGCTTAACGTGAATCAGCAGTGTGATGTGGCAATGAAGGAAGCCAACACGATTCTTGGTTGCATCAATAGGAGTATGGTATCTAGATTGAGGGAGGTAATGGTACCACTCTATTCTGCATTGGTCAGACCTCACTTGGAATACTGTGTCCAGTTCTGGGCACCTCAATTCAAGAAGGATATTGACAAGCTGGAAGGTGTCTAGAGGAGGGCGACCAAAATGGTGAAGGGTCTGGAAGCCATGCCCTATGAAGAGTGGCTTAGGGAGCTGGGTATGTTTAGTCTGCAGAAGAGAAGGTTAAGAGGGAACATGATAGCCATGTTTAAATATTTGAAGGGATGTTATGTTGAGGAGGGAGCAGGCTTGATTTCCACTGCTACAGAGACTAGGGCCCTTTCTGCACCTTACCTGTTCGCGGAGGTGGGGGCGGTGCTCGCGTGAACAGCCTCTTGCGCGAGGCACTCACTTCCCTGCTCCTTCGTCGCAGCAGCTGGCTTGCCGGTCGTGCGAACGCCCTGCCCCCGCCCTGCTCCTTCCTTCCGCAGTGCAGCCTGGGAGCTGTAGGCTGCACTGGGGCAGGAAGCGCAACCGGCCCGGCTCCAGAGGCTCCGCAGGGCAGGTAAGTGCGCACGGGGCCTCGGACCGACGCGCAACCGTGCAGCATTTTCGGCTTTAAGCTGAAAATGAAAAAATGGGTGCGTGGTCTTCGTTAGGTTCTTGAGCGTTGCGTAAATGTGAGTGCGTCGTGTGGACTGCTCCTCACATTTACGTGACGCTCAAGAGGCCCTTTCTCTTAAAAAACGCCATGTGAATAGGGCCTAGGACAAGGAGCAATGGATTCAAGCTACAGGAAAGGAGATTCCATCTGAACCTCAAGAAGAACTTCCTGACGGTCAGAGCTCTCAGGCAGTGGAATATGCTGCCTCGGAGTGTGGTGGAGTTTCCTTCTTTGGAGGTTTTTAAGCAGAGGCTGGGTGGCCATCTGTCTGGAATGCTTTGATGTGTGTTCCTGCATAGCAGGGGGTTGGACTGGATGGCCCCTGTCCTCTCTTCTAGCTCTATGATTCTATGTTATCATAGTTAAAGTTTATGCTAAATATTATGAGAAGACTAAAGAAGAATGAATACCTAGTGCTGTAGGCTATATTTTAGAGGAGGGCAAAAGCAAATTACCTCTGAGTATTCCTTGCCTAAGAAAACCTATGAAATTCCATGGGGTCATTCTAAGCTGACAAGCAATTTGAAGGTATGTACATACATGCAAAGAAGATGGAGGAAACAACTATTTAAATATTCACAATTATAAGCTAAAACCCAGAATATTAGGGCACAGTTGGATGTGGGGACAGAAACAACTGGCACAAAGGGTGAAATCCTCAAAGAGAAACTCATGACATTTACCAGAACTACTGGGAAGTCTGGAGGAGCCTTCAGTTAAAGCAGCCATCTTGCCTCTAGCTTAGATGCCATGAAAAGGCAATGAAGGAAATTCATGGAGAATAAAACTGTTAGCCACTAGTAGTTAAAGAACTTATAGTTTTACGAAGACAGAGGCATGCTCATTCAGTATGAAGTCAGAACTAAAGGAACAGTGGCACTTGGGAGATGGAATACTCCAAGGCCTTCTCCCACTGCACAGGTTCTTGGAAAGACTCAAGTCCTAATCAGCTCTGTTCTTTCGGTCCTATCTCCTGATTCACTGCTGGAGAGTGCTAGAATGATTGAGACGAAGGGGAAATTAAATAGGGTAAAAATCTCTTTCTGCTCTCTACTGCTGTTAAATGCCGCTTCCATTTGCCACTTGTGGAAAGGGAATTGTAAGAAGGGTGTTTTGGGAATGAGTGGGCTGTCCCTTTGGATTGGATAATGAATAGGCTTTTTGATCTGAAGTAGAGAGGGCAAATCTGTTCATCTGTGAGTCACTGTAACAAGAGCTTGGTGGGGTTCACCCATGCATCTCCTGGAGCCCTTTCACACAACACAGTTGTAGGTGTATGATTCCACTTTAAATGCTATGGCAATATCCTATGGAATCCTGGGCTTTGCAGTTTAGAGCATGGCATTTAGAATTCTCAATCTCAGATCTTCTAGTGCTTCACCAAACTAAAAACCCAGGATTTTACAAGATCCAGCCAAGACAGTTAAAGTGGAATCATAGTGCTGTGATTATGGCCATTTCCGCACTAGACTGTTATAGCGCCATTATTCCACTTTCAACGTCCTATGAGATCCTGGGGTTTGCAGTTTCGGGAGGGGCCAGCTGGCTCCTCCTGAAACTGCAAACCCCAGGATCCCATAGGACGTTGAAAGTGGAATAATGGCGCTATAACAGTCTAGTGCGGAAAAGGCCTATGTAATGTAAAAGGGCCCCTGTTTCACACATCGTGGATAAGGAAAAATTGCTTGCTTTCAGTAGAGAAAACTCTCTTGTCATCATTCTGTTTCCTAAACCTGAAACAAATCAATTCCTGTCTGTGATGTGAAATTCTGAATTACGTTATCAGTAGTTGGTGCCATATCCCATATTCCTAAAGAAACAAGAGCCTAAGGTTAAACTGAACTTCCAGGGTTGCACTTTTATAGTGACACCTCAAGCAAACACAACACTACCCTAAAGGGGAAAAAACCTTTGAAAAAAAAATGTTTTTGTACTACAGGCTTGCCTCATAAAATAGATCACTTCAAAATTGAAACATATGCTTGTCCCCAGGCTTACAAACTTAACCCCTCCCCCCCAAAAAACCCACCAAGAAATACAAGCAGGGCCAGTCCAAGATATTCTGATGCATAAGGCAAAGAACAAAATGTTTTCTTCCCCTCATTCCTTGTAACAAAAGTCAACTGGACTGGCATTTTTTTTCCCCAAGAGTGGAGATGGGACAATGCCCTCTGTCACACCAGAAGGCAACAGGCTGGGTCAGGTATATCA
This sequence comes from Cyclura pinguis, assembly GCA_030412105.1. Lineage (NCBI taxonomy): Eukaryota > Metazoa > Chordata > Lepidosauria > Squamata > Iguanidae > Cyclura > Cyclura pinguis. The sequence continues at coordinate 199,110,387 of CM059601.1, forward strand.
AGGCAGGCTTCGTAGTACACAACTGCCTTTCCTATACTCTCTTTTGCTACCTGAGGCAACCACATCTTTCTGTTTAATGATACGGCTGGCCCTGCATGTGAGGAATGGGAAGTGAAAGGAGAGACAGCAGAGGAAAGAGAATAATTTCACAATATCAAAATAAACTGATGAGTTGCAAGCAAGACAGATTGATCTTCTCTAGCTGATGCCGTCTTCTTACTCGGATAAATGTGGGGTAACCATACAGTGGTCTGTGTTCCTTTGGTCAGTGGCAGAGGCTAGACTATACTTAGGTCTCCTTAAAGATCTATGTGTCTGGAGGCAAGGCACAATATATCAAGGATCCCTTATCTGAGAATATCATATCCTGAAAAGAACAGCGGTGGCCAGAAACCTTTGTTTAATTTTGTTGTTTTGTCTTCCATAACTTGCGTGTTTGTGTGAGAGAGAGCAAGTGAGTGGACCACTGTTTTAGTATTTGAGACTGAACTCCTACAATGTCCTGGAAGAAAGATGGTACATTGTTATTGTGTGCCTTCAAGTTGTTTCTGACTTATGGCAACCCTATCATAGGGTTTTCTGGGGCTGAGAGTTCATGATATGCCCAAGGTCACCCAGTGGGTTTCCATGGGTGAGCACATAATTGAACTCTGATTTCCAGTGTTATAGTCTGATGCTCAAACCACTATTCTGTGCTGGCTTTCAAGATGGTACATACATGTAGAGAATGATGAAAGAAGAAACACATGGCTTTATGCATCAAATAGAAAGTATTAAATGTTTCTGGTGGCAATTGAATGGAGACTGAGTATCTCTTATCTGAAATGCTTGGGAACAGAAGTATTTCATATTTTGGGTTTTTTTGGATGTTGTAAAATGCGTACTTGCACAAAAATAAAATAAGATACTGTACAGGAGATCTCTAGGAAGCCTGCCAGCCACCCACCCACTTCCACCTTTGGAATGGTTGCTGTGACATTCCTGCTTGTTCATTTGTGGGCTGGAAAGAGATACAAGGATCAATGAAATGATGGGAAGTGTGGATTCACTGAGCACTATGTTTGGATTCCCATCATTTCACAGATACTTGCATCTTTCTCCAAACTTGCATCTCTCTCTCTCCAACCTCACATCTTCTTTGTTCACTTCTTGTGTCATGTATGAGTTATGAAGCTGAAGAGAGGCTGAGGATCTGAGAGATGAACAAGCAAGAGTGCTGAGCTGCCACCTCAAAGGCAGAAGTGGGCAGTAAACATTTTGGGTTTTGGAAGTTTTCAGATATCCAGATTAGAGATGCTCAACCTGTACACTGTCTTCTGTGCAAATCAGCTTCACGAGAATTTTGCACAGGATAAGTCCCCAGTTACAGCTTTTGCTGCACAGGAAAAAAAGGCTTTTTCTATGAGAATAATATTTTTTCATAGAAATATCACTTTCTTTGGAGAAAATGCTGTTTTCTGCACAAAACAACCATGTGCAAAATTCGCACAGAATAAGTGTCAATCTGCAACAATTCTCTTCAGTCTAGGATTTTCTCACCAAGGTTTCTGAACACTTGAAAAACATGTTTGTTTGTTTTTTACTATTTTCAAATATTCTTTCCATCCCCAAGGAAGATCCTATACAGGTAGAGTGGGATTCATGACAAATACTTCATCTCATATAAGGCAAAAGACTCCCAGATCGCAGTGCCTGGACCCTGTCTTTCTTAATTTAGGATCCCTGCATCCTAAATTAATCTATGTAGTTCATTTGGTTGCTTATGTTTCCTTATCTGTCTTGCTTCGTGGTTCCTTGTGTGCTGCTATCACCATGGCTTCATAAACAGTTCCTTCCTCATAATACGTTTCTTCCTTTTTTTTAAGTTTATAATCTCATTGCACTAAAACAGGGATGGGGAAAAGGTAGCCCTTCTATATTTTACTGGACTGCAGTTCTCATCAGGCCTAGCCAGCATTGCCAGTAATGAGGGATGCCATTCATTAAGTCCCTTTTCGCATGGCATTTGCCATGTGAAAGGGCCTCCGGAGCGTCACGCGATTGTGAGGAGCGTTTCAGACAACGTCCTCGCAATTGCGTGACGCTACCGGGGCTGGCAAGTGCCAATCAAACACTATTTCATTTTCGGCTTTTATCTGAAAATGGTGCTTGATTGCACATTGCTCCGGGGGCCACGCGCACTTACCTTGTGTGCAGAGCTCTGGAGCCACGGCCCTTGCGCTTCCTCCCCCAGCGCAGCCTGGGAAAATACCCAGCTGCACTGCAGAAGGAAGAGGTGGAACTGTCATGCTTCCTGCTGGCTGGCCGGCAGCTCCTGCAGAGCCGAAACAGCGGGGACGAAAGAGCCTCTCACAAGAGGCTGCTCACGTGATCCCCGTGCCGGGAAGAGGTAAGGTGCGGAAAGGGCCTAAGAGTTGGTATTATCACTAGGGACTGTAGTCCAGCAACATCTGGAGAGGAAGTAAAAGGAGCATTTGAATTTTTAATGTATGCTGGCAGTTTGGTCTTTAGCAAAAGGAAAGTAATTGCACAGAATGCTGAAACTTTGGAACATATATTTAATATCAAATCGAATGAAGTGAAACCTGGCTTGTCACAAAAGTTAATAAACTGATGGTATTGGCAGGTCTCAGATAATGACCATTTATTAAAACTTGAGGACTACTTTATGAAGTAATGGTATGTGATTCTTTTTTAATGCTAAGGTTCCAAGCACATACTGTCTCTGGTATAATAGCAATTTCCATATTGCAAGTACACTTGGGAATTTATCCAGTGTTGCCTTAGTTGTTGCTGATGCTTTTGTTTATGATTGGAATGAAACAAATCAAAACTGTAGGACTTAATAACCCTACAGTTTATTTCACATCAATTTCCATGCAAAATAGACAAAAAAACAAACCAAAACCAAAAAAATCTCTCAGACATTTTCTGAAAAAAAGCCAAAGCTTGCTGATTGATTCCAAATTTGCATAAAAATGTTTCACACAACAATCTAAATATAAATATCAGTTCCAGCCAAAATAGGTTCATAAATGTGCATTCCTCCAAATTAAAACAACAACAAAGCAACTTTCCCCAAACCAACTTCTATAAACAAAATCCCACCAGAAATGTGAAGTATTTGGTGGGGAGGTACTTAAAGCAGCTGACAAACTGGGTCCCAAACCTTAATTTGGTCTTTACTTTGATCCTGTTAATTTAATACATCAAGTTTAGTCATTCTGTGATGAAACAAAGTAGATTCGTTTAGCATAACACGCATAACCCTTAACCTTGCAATATAGATACAGTACATAATTATGCTTTCTGAAAGAAAATGCATCGTGTGGTTCAAGCAAGATTAAGCCTCTAATGGCCATATGTAAATAGGTTTGTTCATCAGTAAAGCTCTTCTGTAAGAACATAGGTGGACCATCTGCTTCTGCCCACTATGACACTGTACCTCTCTTCCAAGACCTGCCTGTGAAGATCTGCTCCTGCAGGCAGGAAACAGGATCTCCCTGGGAAAACAACACAGTATGTTGGAGGAGCGAGGGCTGGCAGATGTCAGCCTACCTTACAGCGAGATTAAAACCACTCCTTTTTCTCAGCAGAAAGAAAATCAATATATCACTGACTTACCACTAGCTATAAGGAAGGTCTTAATATTTTGCCTGTCATGCTATAAAGAATTTTATATTCCATTAATTATACCATGGAGATGCTGTGCTGTGTATATCAATAAGGTTAACAAAAGATGATACCTTGTGATGGGCAGGTGTTGCTATGCAGTTGCTAATATGTGGCACAAGGAAACATAACTTGCATCTTTTAGGCAGGTAGACTAACTGGTAGTGAGAGTGTTGTCTTCAGAACTCTGATATGAATGTTGCTTTGAATGAAGGAATCATCATATAAGTGTAGGTATGCATGTGTCTGGCTGTGCACACTGAATCCATACATGAAATACAAGTTTTTTTTATGCAGGAATGACAGAGAAGGATATTAGGAACTGTCTCAGGGTTAAGAACTGACAGTACTGTGCAAAGCAGCCACACGTAATGAGCCACCAAGGCTGCAGATTGAAACATTTCCATGGGTATTACAGATGATTGATTCAGCAGAGCTATTGGTTCTTGTCAACAGGAAGGTTTCCTGTTCAGTGTGGGACATGGCTTGGGAAATCATCTTTCTTGGGTTTGGTGTACTCCCTGTTGATACATTTCACACTGTCAATGTCTGATACTTGGTCCATCTCTTCAGTGCCAGCAGTTACCTTCCATTTGATGGCGGTCTATGGCTGAACTCTCACAAGAAATGACACAATAGCTATATATTTTTCTTGTCTTTTGATCTACTGATTATTCTTAATCCCAACATTTTGCTTCTCATGTCTCAAAGATCTCGAAATCTTGGACAAAGCAGCTAAGGCAGGGCTTTCCAAATGGTGTGTTGTGACACATTAGTGTGTTGGCTGTAGTATGTTGGTGTACCTCCCTGGCCAAGAAAGACCCCCCCCCCACAAGCCTGGCTCACTGCCATTGCTCTAGCTGAGGCCTATCCCTGGCAAAAACGATGGCAGCAGGCAAGGACCAGGTGGGAGGGGTCTGCCTTTCCTTCTGCCATTGCTCTTGCTGGGACCTTTCCCCGGCAAGAACGATGGCAGCAGGCCAGGATCTAGATAAGCCTAGATAAGCCTCTGTGTACCTCCAGTTTGCTAGTAAAACTGAATTACTGTGTCACAAAATGATGCATGTCGAAAAAGTGCATCACCAACATGAAAACTTTGGAAAGCTCTGAGCTAAGGATAGGTTTAAATTATGGAATCCATGCAAACAAATGATTTGTTGTTGTTGGATGCCTTCAAGTCGTTTCTGATTTACGGTAATCCTAAGGTGAACCTATTATGGGGTTTTCTCAGCAGAATTTGTTCAGGGGGAGCTTGCCCTTGCCTTCTTCTGAGGCTGAGTGTGTGACTTTCCCAAGGTCACCTGGATGGATTCCATGGCCGAGTAGAGATTTGAACTCTGGTCTCCCAGTGTTGAGGTCCAGCACTCTTACCTCTACACTATGCTGGCTCCAAACTAACGACACAGAGCATTATTTGTTAGCGGCTAATCCAGTAAGGCCATTTCTGCCATACACTGTTATAGTGCTGTTATTCCACTTTAAACATCCTAAGGAATCCTGGGAGCATTCAGAATTCTCAGCCAGAGAACTCTTTGGCTTCAGTAAACTACAAACCCCAGAATTCCACAGGATGTTGAAAGTGGAATAATAGCACTATAGTAGTGTAGTGCAGAAATGGTCTAAGTCTATTAACAAAAATTCCTAACATTATCTACTGATTCTTTGAGCACAATCCTATTCCTGTTTACTTATAAAGAAATCCCACTATATTCAGAGCAACTTACTCCAAGATAAGTGTCCAGGAGATATTGTAGCCTTATTTAGAAACTCACAAAATGTGTGTGTGTGTGTGTGTGTGTAATGCACCAGATTTTTTTCTTGATTTGCACACAGATTCCAACACAAATAAAAAGAGATTTAATGATTTCACTTTAGAATATTGGCATATCAACCTTCCTGAGTTTTGAACTGCCGTGACAAAAGTGTTAGACACTTCTAATCATTCCAAAAATGTTATCCATAGTGTACAGCACTTATAAGTAAAACAATGAACAAACAAATAAACCTGCTAGTCCATAATAGCTAACATATACTGTGCTTGAGACATCTCTTGTAATTTAATAGCTACATTTAATAGCTACATTTTAAAATTTCTATCTCCAATACTGATCCTGAAAACTAATTTTTGACATTGAAAAGTATTCGTTGTTCCTCAAAGATCATATTCTGCCATTGCCCTTATGTTCTTTGTTCTACAAATATTTCATAAAACAATCCTGCATGTACCACAAAATCCTGTGCAAGTTTCCTCAAAAGGAGATCTGATTAAATTCTTGTAGCCTTACTCTGAAGCAGGACTGCAGTCTTAAACACATTGAGGAGCCACCCCTTTTAAACACAATGACAGAGTGTCAGTTTCAGAGTAAACCCACTGGATCAATTGGAATAGGAACTTGGTAAGTCAACACTTATGTAAGTTCTGTTGATTCCATTGTCATAACTGACTCGAAGAATTAGATTTAGGCCTTTTTGGTAAATATGCACAGGATTGCGCTGCATATTGGTATTCCAAATTAGAGTACTGTACGAGTTTACCGTCTATTCTTAGCTAAATATTTGTTTCAGTTGAATAAAGCATCAAAATTGTATTGGATTAATGGAGTATGTGCACAATGCCATATAAATAACCATTTTCAACTACACATTTCCTCCTTTGGCATAGTTCAGATTTCTTTTTCTTGAAGTGAAATAGCAGGGCAACTCTCCTATAATTCTTGTATTGTCGCTTATTTTTATTATTTCATCTCCTTTTCTGTTCATAATCTGCATTTAATAAAAGGCTTTGCTATGCCTGGCCACCAGGTAGCTCACAAAAGCTTCATTAGTGTATGGATTGCCTTTAACCCCTCTCTGAGAAAACGTTTGTTAGTATGCAGCTCTCATTCCCAGGCATACTGGTGGCTGCATGGTGTAATGTAAATAGCTTATAATAAGGTGTTAGATGCATAAAATAACATTAATAATGCTTTGAACCAAACACTGCTGGTGTCTGAATTTAAACAAGATTTCAACATGCCACCAGTCATAAGACGCATGACTTAGCATCAGTAATGTGCAATAACTTTGGAGAAATTTATTGTATTATTTAATAATTTTTCTCTAAATTTTTGTGATTGAAATAAGTTCATTTTACAATACTGTTTATAATTCTACAACACAGTGCTGAAGTTTTTACTTATCTATTTATATTTGGTTGGGGATTTGTCCTGTTTTCCTAGTAGCTGACTCATCTTCTGGTCTTCTTTTGTCTGAACACAGCATGGATACTAGATTTTCTTTGATAGGAGTATGATTAAAAAAAAACACCAGAAATGAATTAATGTCACCATCCTAGAAACATTGTAGATTCCCCTGTTACTACCCTTAAGTCCTGGGGGAAACAGCAAGCAAAAGTATAGAAAAGCAAAAAGACTAATTACAGTCTGAAATATTGCATGCCCAGCTCACCTTCAGGGAAAAGCAGAGTTTCTTACATAGGTTTCCAACAAGGAAATGGTATGCATGAGACTTGCATAATCCTTCACTATCAGATGTGATATCTTTTATTTGTTAGGCGAAATCCAACATAGCACTAACATACTTTTGAACATGATTTCAATGGTGTCAATGATATATGGAGTCCCATTGATGTTTATTATGAAGAGCTCTTTGTCACTGGCCAATGGTCAGTCTGATTACTTACCCCCAGATGGTGGTAATATTATGCTTTCTTTTAAGTTACGTTATTAAAATAAAACAAAACCAGTTAAAGGATGATGTTAAACCTCAGTTTACTGTTATTTTATGGAGGCAATTTTACTTTATTTTACTTCCCACAGAAACTAGAGCAATTGAACTTGCTTTTGTATATATCATGCACAGGATGGGGTCCAGTCTGTATGAGAGATGAGAGGGAACTCTAGGTTTTATTGTGAACACCAAAAAGGGCTACCCAAGGTGTAGAAAATATTTTGGGCACAAGGTTTAAGTTGGGAAACTTTTTAAAAATCTGGAATAAAACTTGGAAAAGACTGATTGTGCTCCTGATTTGGAAATGACCCAGTTAGCATTATTGGACTTCCAGCTATTTTCAGTACAGTAGCCTAGAAAAAGGCTTAGTGTGCTCACAAAGCTTGACTGTTCAGATTTTTGCAAGCTTCCAATCACGAGAGAGAGACTTTAACTCAGTTGAGGGCTACATGAGACCCACAAAAGTCTCCCCATCTGCACCACAAGCTTCTCACGCTGTTCTCTTGGATGAGACCAAAGCAATAAGAACTTTGGGAAACTCATGCAGGGAGCTGAGCTGTGGGCTGCAGCCCATGAAAATGTTGTGCTGGGCCTTATTCCTCAGTAGACATGTACAGAGTGAACTATGCTTTGTTAATTTGATAGAAGAATGTCCAAATTTCATTTCTCTCTGCTTATTCTGCTTATATCCCATTTAGTGCTCTTTTTAATTTTTTTCAATTTTTTGGTAACACATATGAAGTATTTTAGCATCCATAGAACTAGAAGGTACAAATGGAACCCAACACAAGGGGATAAAAAGAGGCAGGGACAGAAGTAAAAGAAAAATGAGTACAGTCATATTTAAAATTTAGACAAAAGAGATTGCATTCATGTTGAAGATAAGTATGTTTGTATTCTTGTTTTTGAATCTCTTAACTTTTTCTATCCACTGGATATTGTCCTCTCAGCTTGTGACTAGGTAGCTGGACTATGAGGAGTCTTTCATAGATATGACATATCTTCATCCAGGTGGAATTTGGATTATAGGACATCTTTCCAAAAGTATATTTGTTCTCTTGCTGGTTTTGAAAGGTGTGAACCTTTGTTGACATATTCAATAAATCCATATCATTTTGCAACAAATCTGTCCTAATTGTCTATTCTGTTTATTGTTTTCATCTTCAAATTAGCTTTTCACAGAGGGCAATGGTCCATACTTTCTTTATCCAGGATTGGGTATTTAGTCCCTCCAATTTTTTTCATTTGGTGGACACTTCCAATCTGTCTTAACAATTTTGGAGTCATCAAAAATCTACTGATCCTCTCATCCCAGCAGACTACACAAGGGAACAACAAAAGACCATCAGATTATAGCTAGGATAGACTTAAAGGAGATTTGGAGGGCTTAATTCTCCAAAACTAAAGAGTCATTGCTGACTATTCACTGTATTATAAACTCTGTTCTTGAATAAACCATTTCTGGATTTTCTTTGATGCCATGTTACACATAACTGGTATACACACTGGGCAAATAAGTGCCTCTGATAACTTCCTGATTTTCTTAACTTGGGAAGAAGAATCACAGATTAACCCTTCTCCAAACCAACATGGAGACTTAACCCAGATCTCCTCACCTGACAGATTACAGATAGGATAAAGAAAGCCGCTACTCTTATTTCAAAGACAGTGCAAGTCCTGGAGCACTGCTTGTATTAGATTGCTTAATTGTTTTCAGCATTCTAGTTTGCTTGATAGAGGAAGCTAGTCTGTTAACATTTCATGAAAGAATACATGGCTTTTCAAACACTTAGAAAGATGTAGTTGCCTAGGCAGGTTGTTAACATGTGTTCATCATGGACTTGTAAAGCCAAGTGTGAAGCATTAATATGATTTCAAAGCACAGCAAGAGTGGACTTAGTTGCATATTAACAACATGGTGCAATACACAAAAAGAAAATTTCAACTGTACTTTGAACCTTCCTTTATGGCACAGGGGTGGGGACTATCAGATTAGCTCACCTATTCAGTCTCTTGGAAAACAAGGTGGACTTTTAGAAATTAGTAAACCATGAACATTCTTTTTCCCTGCCATTTTTGTAAGCTCAAACTGATCAAGACAGCAAGATACAACAATGGCCATCTTTTAGAAACTTCAGAAACAACGGTCGTAGTACCACTCTGACATTTAGTGATAAAAATCAAATAAACTATCAATGGGGGGAAATGGGGATTTGTTCTCTGGTGTTCCTGTCTTCATTTAGCTAGTGAGTTGGGAACACCACTGTGGTTCTTTTTGTTCTTAGTTGCTGACCTCTACTCATATTGAGGTTGTGGTTTGTTTAGGATCCTTTTTCCCCCCCATTGCATCTGGTTGATGTACTCACAACAGTTCAAAGGAAGTTCAATGGTCACTTCAAAGGGAAATATTTAATTTTGACTTCACTCTGGGGTTCTGTATATGGATGCAGCTATTTTTGTCTTATTAAAGAGTTTAATGTGCTGAATCTTGATATAGACTCACTTAAACGTTCAATTGGGTTCTGTCAAATTCTATACTAGGAAGATCATTTCAGGCTCTAAGCACCTGCATTTGTGTGCCTGTGTGTGTGTGTGAATCATGCAAACCACTATGTCATGACTTTGTCATGGCCTTGCTGTGGACTTTCTCCATACCATCATTGACAACATTTAAAAGATGAACATAGCTTCTGTAACTGTGCAGTCAGAAGGCTGACATGTCTCTGCCCTCCAATTTTTCAGGAACATTGCATAATTGCGGGTTAATTCTTCAACACCTGTCCTCCAGGTTCTTGACCTTTATATGATGCATCTGTAGCAGTGTGTCTGCTTTTCAAGCTTAGTTCCATAGCTTCACTGGCAGTCTATTCAACTGCTGTCAGTTTGGATGAGTGTTGAGTGTAGATCCACATGGAATTTCCCTCTTATTTGTTTCAACAGTTTCTTAGCTGAGACTTTGCCAAGATTTTCCAAAAACTTTCTTGTGTTACAGGTGCTTCTGGAATACATGTCAATCAATGTCAGAGTGAAGTCAAACATGGCTGGCGTAAGAAGAAGCCTGTTAAATTTCATCCAGGAGATGTTATGAGGTAATCTTTCATATTCAAAGGCAATTTTAGCAGTAGTGTAGCTTATGATTTCAGTGCTCTGATCTCTTTTTAAAATGTAACTAGTCAACACGAATTGGGTTGAGGCAGCCATCTTGCATAGTAGCTAGCTCTGCCTCCCCAGGGGTCTGCACCACTCAGACTCTTCCCAGTATCGGAATTCAACACATGGGCTATAAAAGCTTCTCCACTCCTGCCCCAACACATACATATTGCATAAAGTATAAGTATATATATAACCCAACATATCACTTTCTCTGATTATTGAGGGTAACAGCAATAGTCCAGATGGGATAAAAGAGAAGAAAGGTAGGAATGAGAAAGAGGAAAAAAAACCCTGTTATAGTTTTAATACTAACCAGGCTGACCCAGCTTAGTTTCCAAATTCACATTGGATGCTGTTTCTGAGTTAATTCACAGCAGTTAGGGAGAACACAACAGTAGGGAATCATCTTACTGTTAAAGATAACATAGGCCCTTTCCTCATGGCATTTGCCATGTGATAGGGCATCTGGAGTGTTGCGCGATTGTGAGGAGCGATCTGCACGATGCACTCACAATCGTGCGATGGTCCAGGGGCCGGCAGGGGCTGATCATGCACCTTTTCATTTTCAGCTAGAAGCCGGAAATGATGTGTGATTGTGCATTGCTCCAGGGCCCCGCACACACTTACCTGGCTTGCGGAGCCTCCGGAGCTGTGCCAGTCGCTCTTCCTGCCCCAGCGCAGCCTGGGAAACTCTCGCCGGAGGCTGCTCACGTGATCCCTGCACCCGAGTGCCGGAAAAAGGTAAGGTGCAGAAAGGGCTATAGTCTTGTCATATTTATTTTCATGAAGTAAAATTATCTATAGGGAGATTGCAGTGATATTTTCTCAAGGTCTTGTCAACTTTTCAGCAGCTTAAAAATAAAAGGGCATGCCTTTGCAGTGCTGCACAGATTCTGACATTTGGTTACTCTAGCCTTCCAGAACATTACATGGAGTAACACATTGACTTAGGCCATTTCTGCACTATACTGTTATAGTGCTATTATTCCACTTTCAACATCCTGTGGAATTCTGGGGTTTGTAGTTTACTAAGACCAAAGAACTCTCTGGCTGAGAATTCTAAATGTCCCTGCTAAGCTCCAAGCCTCAGGATTCCATAGGATGTTGAAAGTGGAATAATAGCACTATAACACCGTGCTGTGGAAACAGACTGACTAAGAAGCATGCCTCACCAATGCACAATCTGTGGAACTGAGTGTAAGAAAATGGCCTACACAATAGTGTGGAAGGCTAAGCTTGATGGATTTAGATTAACAATCCTGGCGTATTTTGGAGCAGCAAATTTTGGTTACCCTTATGCTTCCCAGCCTAGCATTCCCATGGTCCTGTTTATAACAAGTCCTTTGTTTTCTCTTCCCACAGAAAAGGATGGCAAATGCCAAATAAGCTGTTTAGGCTAGCAGAAAAGTTGCCAGAACAGGTTCTTCTTCCTCACAGAAGCTAGAGTGCATTTTGCACAACATTGGAAAGGTGGAATGGAGGAATGGAAAGTTAAGATTATTGATATGATGGAAACAGATAAATTAGCATGTCTGTTAAAAGATAAGATGATTCAGCAAACTGAAAGAGAATGGAAACCAATACTGGATTGGATAAAGAAAAGATAGAAAAAGGGATAAGATAGATAAAGCGATAAAAGAAAATGATACAAATCAAAGACAATGTAAGAAATCAAAATATTGGTGTATAGTAAAACAAAATTATTTTCAGCAATGATTACTAATAAGAATAGAGAATAGAAAAGAATATTTCTGGGAAATGGATAAGGAAAATACTAAGATTAAGGTGTAACTTTGGGGAAACGCATTTAAAATGGAATGTTAGGGGAAGAGCAAAGAAAGAATGGAAATATGTATATAAAAATGGAAGAAATTGCAATTTTAATCGATGTAAATTTTATATATATATGTGTGTGTGTATAAATAAAAAGAATAGGTTCTTCTTTCCATTTGCTGAATCTTTCGAGTCTTTGGGTTGTAGTAGGGATATGCTCACAAGCATTTAATAAGTATGGATTCAAATGGTGGTATCATGAGGGGTTTGATAGCTTCTCCCATTCTTTTGCTAAGTCTTTAGGGTATGTCTGAGTGCCCAGGTGTATAATGAGTGACGCAGAGAGGAGAGGAGAAATTCTCTGCACTGCTACTGAGAGAAATACAAAAAGAAGAACCAGCTTGGAGAGTGGCACAACCATTTGCTGGAAAGCTAGGTATTTGTCCCAGGATGTAATTTACTTGGACTGTATTTAGATAGGGTGGGAGAAAGATGGAGCCATACTAAATATTCCAGCAGCCTCAATAGATTCTCAAATATACACCACATGAAAACCAGTGTGATGTACTGGTTTGAGCACTGGACTATGATGTTGGAGACCAGAGTTTGAATGCCTGCTCAGTCATGGAAACTCTTTGGGTGACCATGGACAAGTTACATCCTCTCAGCCTCAGAGGAAGGCAAAGGCAAACTTTCTTTGAACAAATCTTGCCAAGAAAACCCCATGATTGGTTCATCTTAGGGTTGCCATAAGTCAGAAATGACTTGAAGGCACATCACAACAAAAACCATCTATGGTGTCCTTACAATTAGGCAGAGTAAAACAGCCACCTCAGACAACAGATTTTGGGTTCATGAAATGGCAAGAAATGGTTAGTTATTTGATGTCTTACTGTTGAACTTTGACTGCCAGGGATTGGGAGAAGTGATTGTTGGATTTTTTCCCCCATCTGCTGAGATAACTTAGATATTGCACAACTTGACCTGGACAAGGGCACCATTTATTGCTCTGCCTCATGCAGCAAAATGTCTTGGGTCAGCCCTGAAACCACTGGATAGCGATATGAACTGCAGTTGGAGGACTGGACTAGAACTTTTTAATGGAGAATTCTAAGTACCTCACTTATCTTCCTAGAATTCCCAGAAAGATCCCAGTAGGTTAATTCTACCGTAAAGCATCTGACCTTGAGAAAATTACTTTCGGGGATTACAGTTTCCAAAATCTCATATGTAGGGAATTGTGGGAATTATGGCTGGAATTTTCCAACCTCCAAATAAGAAATGTCTTGAGAATAAACTGTTGGTCACGTCAATAAAATGGATTTGAAACTGCATAGATTGATTTTTTTTAAACCTATAATTTCATTTACCAAAGGGAAACTATGCATGAGATTAACTTTTCCAAGACCATGAGACAACAATGCCTGAGCTGAAAGGTTTCTGGCCTGGGCATCTTATGGTCAACTATTGAATTATTGCTATATTTTTACTGACAGGATGCGGCCTTTTGGATTACCTGCCACAGGCACCAAAGTGACTGGGGATACTTTGTCTTGGCATTCACTACCTACTAATTATCCTGGTCTCTTTATTTTACATTTCTATGGCTTCTTTCTTTTTTTGAGTTTCTCTGTGTAAATTATTGAGCTACTTTGTACTGAGCTATCTGGGATACGTGTATTAGCATTTTATCCAAAATGTCTATCTTGCAGGATATTAGGAAATAGTTAGAAAATTGAGAGTTATTATTATTGTTATTAAAATCAGTGCTCAGACAGAAACAATAAGCAGAGGCGTTTTTGCTGCAGACCGTGAAAAAAATGTTTTAACAAAGGTAGGATAATCTGCAGCCAAATTGCTTGCTTTTTTGTGAGCTAGCACAAAATAAAATTAAAATAAAAAAACTTGACGTCTTATGTGACAGAACCTGAGTAGGCAGAGCAGCATTTATCACCTCCTGTTCACTAGTTTTTTTCTGTTTTTAAATTAGTGAGATCTATCTTATATGACGCCTACTCGCAGGCTTTGGCATAAAGTAAGAGCAAAAAGGAGGGATATAGAATAAATACATTGGACCTGCTTTTACCAATGCCGCATATACTGTGGGAGGTTGTTTATAAAAGTCTGAGAGCTTGACAATACTGAATTTTGCAAATGTAAATCTGGAATAAGAGTTGTGTTGAAGTGGAAGAAAGTAGGCTCCGTGCACTCCTGGCTATCCAGAATGTGGCTGGAACATAGAAAGTTGCATTATGCCGTATCTCCTAGCTGTCCAAGTTTGACAGGGACAGCCCTGGTGAATCCTCTGATGTCCCACTTTCTCAGCTGCTTTTAAAATGTCCCAGTTTCTCTCTCTTCCTCCCACTTTTTTCCATCACTCTCACCTTATTGCAACTCAATTGTTGCAAATTGAGTTCAGAGCACAAAAGCAGTTAGCACTCAACCTAGCAGGAGAGAGTTCTACTCAACATATTTATGTAAAGTCAATAAATAAACTCCAGGATTTTTTTTGGTTCTGCTTGAAAGAGTCAGGTTGTGTGCTCTTCCTCTTTAATAGCATCTCACCACTTGTTCCCTGGCCACGCTTTTTGGATTGTCCTCTGGTGTGCATCAGCTACCTGTGTCCTGTGAAACATTGCAGGGTATTTTATGCAATGTTAGATACAGTCAGCCTTCCACATTTGTGGGTCTGACGTTCATGGATTTGATTGTTTGCAAGTTTCTCCAACTCCTGCCCTCCCACTTCAGGTGCTTCTTTTTGGGGGAAACCTTCCCTCTTGGTGGCTCCACATAGCCCTTTAAAAACCCACCTCTGATCCTCCTCTTCCTCCACCAGTCTCTGCCTGGCCAGCTAAGGATGGGTCTCTCCCCAAACTCTCAGCACCACAAACCGCACTGATGTGCCCCACACACCCAAGGAAGGAGATGGGCAAGAGAGAGGAAGTACAGGACCATCATGCCAACCATCTCCTTTCCCTGACCTGGTTTAGACCCTGGATGCCCACTTTCCCCGCCCTTGCCTCAGCCCCGTTCCCACAGACACACAAATTTTGTTATTTGTGAAATTTTCACTTTTGCAAGGGTCCTGTGTCCCTAAACCTAACCCTTGGAGGGCCAAGTGTATTTGACTGTTTAGCCCAATAATCTCTGCTCTGAGTGGTAGCATTTCTCTGGGAGCTCAGGAAAAGATGGGGGTTTGAGCTTCGTGAATTTGAAGGTGTATGTGTGCCTTCCCCCTCATTCTCCTCTTCCCATTCCTTTGCGTTTTGCCGGGTGTGTCGGAGGAAGGGAAGCACCTAGAAAAAAGCCAAGGAAAGAGGGGGGAAGCATGCACAAGCCTTTCTTCTCCCCCCCTCCAGGGCTTCCCTCTCCCCTTCCCTTGCCTCTGGCCCAGGTGCAGAGAACTCATGCCGAGGGAGTAGGCAAGGGAACAGGAGGGAAGGCTCAGGCAAGCCTTCCTTTTCCCCTCCAGAGCTTCCTCTCCCATTCCCTTGCCTCTAGCCCAGTGCACAAAAGGCAAGAGAATGGGAGGGGAATCCGGGGAGGGGGGGAGTTATCGGCAGTTTTTCCATTTTCGTGAGGGTTCTTCACCCAAACCCTCGTGAAAATGGAGAGACCATTATACTTTTGGACTTTGAACATTTGTAGCAATTGAAATAAACTGAGGACAAAGGAAGAAAGTGGAGGTGAAAGAAACTGGAACATTTCAACAGCAGCTAAAACAAAATGTGATGACAGAAGGTTACTCAGGACTGTCTCTGCGAAATTGGGAAAGTTGGACAGTATGGCTCAATCATTACTGAGCCCCAGCTTGGAAACAATTGGTTTGTTATTTATTTATAGTATTTACCCTACCCAATATTCTAAGAGCTCTTGGCAACTTGTAAAAAAAAAATTAGATGAACAATTTAAAATGTGAAACAATAAAACAATGCTATTTAAAACTATAAACGTAATTTAAACATTCTAAAAACGTTTAAACAATTGTACAGTTTAAAAAGCTAAAACAATCTAAAATAAAGTATATATGTAGTTACAGATGACATCAGTAGCTAAGAGCTAACTGATAGAATTGTAACTCAGTACGGTTAATGCCATTTCCTTTCAGTGTTAACTGTAACTTTTAGTTACTTTTATAACTGCAGAAGTGTGGCTTCACTGAATGGTAGAACAGGAACATGGCTCAAGTGGTAGCTCACGGGGAGCCTTTGGCTACTTCCTCATTCTCTCCTGTTGGTGCTGAGGCCACAATGAGATGGATAGGAAGACAGAGTGTTTTGCATCGTAGATCCATTGCTTGTAGGCCATTCCACTGCAATCCCAAATCGGAGGTTAAAGCACATGTTTTAAAAACCAGTGTTTCCCCAAAACTGCAGAGTAAACTGGAAGTTTTTAAAAATTGCCTTACAGCCCTCAAGTATCAAAAATAAGTATTTTCACATCAGAAGGAAAGAAATGTAATGTTTTCCAACAGGACTGGGACTGAGATAAGGATTCATTATTTAGCCTGTATAGTTTCAGTTTAAGTAAGCTTTCATGGCCTGACCCTCCCCAAACCTGCCAGAAATACAATTCACCATTGGTCCAATCACCAGCAGAATGGGCCACCCTCTCCATTATGCAACTGGTGCCTGGAATCATAACTAGCGCCATTTCTGCACTAGACTGTTATAACGCTATGATTCCACTTTCAACAACCTATGGAATCCTAGGGTTTGCAGTTTCGGGAGGGGTCGGCCGGCCCCTCCCAAAACTGCAAACCCCAGGATTCCATAGGATGTTGAAAGTGGAATCATAGTGCTATAACCGTCTAGTGCGGAAATTCTGTAAGTAGCAGTCATGAATACAAAACAGGAGTGAGTAAATCTAGGTAACAGTGTTGTATTTACAATCACTACTTAGTTATGATTGTGACACTATTGCCCTGATTAGAGCATGGGTGAATGAAGCTTCCATCAGGTGGGGAGGGGGTAGAGCCAGGAGAGTTTATTTATTTTTATTAAATATACTTAATACACTTATGTATACGTAAGTAAGACCCTTTTCACACCTTACCTTTTCGCGGTGCTGGGGTGCGGGGCTCGCTCGAGCAGCCTCCAGCAAGAGGCTCTCGTGTCCCGGAAGTGCGACCGGCCCGGCTCCTGAGGCTTCGCACGCAAGGTAAATGCGCGTGGGGCCCCGGAGCGATGCACGGCTGCGCACCATTTTCAGCTTAAAGCCGAAAATGAAAAAAGTGCGTGAGCGGTCCCTGCCAGGCCCTGGAGCGTCGCGCAAATGTGAGTGCGTTGTGTGGACCGCTCCTCACATGTGCACGACGCTCGAGGGGCCCTTTCGCATCGAAAATGCCATGAGAAAAGGGCCTAAATAGCTGATACGGGATTCCAACTATGGTAACTAATTGCTTTTTGAGCACCAGAAGTTAATTACATTTTTAAAAGTAGCACCCAAAGCTCTAGAAGCTATTTTGTTTCTCCATGGAATTTTTTATTCCTAAACTGGGTAATAGTGTACCAAAACTTTACCTTTGTTTTGCCTTGACCCTGAGCCTGTGCAAACATAGGACTACTTCAGACTCTGGAGTGATCCCACTAGAGCTGGCCCAACTTCTGTAGAGTGAGTTGGCTGGGTTAGGCAGCAGATGGTAGGCTACATGAAAGGGCAGCAAAGTGCTGGATATTTGACTTGTTATTGCATCTGTACTGTCAGGATTGCAGAGCAGTGCTTAGGGGGTTTCTTTGGCCTGAGGTGCCAAAATAACTTGCCTAGCTCTGGACATTTGTCTATTCTTTGAATTCAGTGGTTAGCGTGGTGGAGCATTTGCTGCGCTACTTAAGACAGCAAAGTGCCTTGACTTAACCTTCGTTCTCACTAGCATTGTTCGTTGGATCCAGTTACTTCGTTCAAAGCTTCACAGCCCTTTCTATTTAAAACTGTGGGGCTGGGACATTATGAGTGCAGAGGTCAGTTATGTGCCCAGAATTTGGGATTTTCGTCAGAAAACTGCCCTCTTGTTAGCCCCAAACGACCTCTAGTTGCATAATAATCAAAATTCGGTATTGCTTTTTACTTCACAGGCTCTGCATCTTGGCAGCAGGACTGCATGACTCTTCCCGCTGTTTTAATTCTTTTCAGAGCTCACAGCAGAGGCGAGGATGAAAGAATGTTATCACCACCTGCAAGGCCACAACTCAGGTTTGCATTTGAAGCAATTGGTTTTAAATCATTATGAAAAAGGAGGCAGATTTTATTTTTAAGGGGGAAGTCAATGAAATACAAAATGAGAAAGGGCACCAGATGAGAGCTTATATCCCGGGTGTCAGGAGACAGTGGAAAAAGGTGACTCCTTCCTGCTTTGGAATCACACAGGGGATATAAAAATACCTCCTGTGCAAGGACTTTAGCTTGGGGTTGAAAGTGAACAATATGTTGGGAAATGTACATCACAGAACAGGAATTTATTTATAAAGTCCCTTTTGACAGGCTTATTCACAGTGTTATAATGCCTCCTCAGCCACTAGAAGCTTGATATTTAGTTCATAAACACTTACCATAAAACCTAATGTTATAGTGTGTGATTTGCCAATCTTAAGGCTGGGGTTCTATTCACATCTACTGGGGACTGAATTCTATTGAACTTAATGGAACTTCTCAATAAATATGCTCAATTTTGCACTGCTCATAAATTACATAAAGAAGCCAATACATGCCATCTGCCAGCTTGTCTACCTGTTTAGACCTTTCACATTTTAAGGGCAATTGCACAGAAAGAAAGAAAGCAACAACAGCAACAAAAACGTAAAGATGGTTGTATGTAATGTGTTAATCTGTGTTGTTTTACGCCAGTGCAAATTCAGAGTAAATTTACCTTTCCTGGCTACATATACTGTCTCTCCTCTGCATGTGATATTATCATACTGCAAGCTCAAGCCAGTTGGGGTTAATCAATATTATTATTACCTTTGTAACCAAAATTGCTTAAATTAGTGGGAAATACTTTCTTCCAAGTGTATTTTTTTATAATGACCCTACCAGAGACCAACCCAAGCTCTCCCCGTGACAAGTTTGATGGGTGTAGGAATCTTCCCTTTATACACCAAATATGTGAGTGGGTGGGGGAGTGTTTCCCATGTCTGACAAAAGAAGCATCTAAAAATGGCCAAGAATCAGAACTGTGGTATACTTTTCCTATTACATTTCCCCACCTTAACAGTGACAGAGGATTTCTTGTCATATCCAAAACATATTTATTACGAAATGCAGTGCTGCCAGTTTTACAAAATAACAACAACAACAACAAAATCCATGTAAGCTTTGTTTTGAACCAGATTTTCAATAATAATTGGAATAATTGGATAGTGGTTTAAACACAGAGCTATCTCAACTACACTGAGAACTGGATGGCAGGAACATGCCCCTGTTGGTTCTGGTAGATCTTTCAATGGCTTTCAGTAGCATTGATCATGATATCCTCCTGGGCCACCTTATTGATATGGAAATTGGAGACATTCTTTTACACTGGCTTCATTCCTTTCTGGAGGGACAAACCCAGCAAATAGTGCTTGGGGATCAATGTGCTTGGGGATTAATTACAAATGTGGAGCTGGTTATCATGTTACTGGCAAACTAAAATGTATATGCTGCTTTTCTGTGCAAATGCATACTGATGATGGCTTACAGCACTGAAACATAAGAACAATCTAACAACATTGCTTTATATATAAGCCCAAATAGAGAACCATGTCTATTTAGTCTTTGGTTGGAGATGATATAAGAAATGAACTTGCTTGTTAAGTATATAGCAGCATTTTATTTGTTCTTCAGAAATCTCACATTTCTTTTCTTATTTCAAGGATGCCAGTAATATTCTTTCATCCCAAGGACAACTGGAAGGGGACGTGGTCATTCTTATATCCTGCAGCCTTACCATGTAATCCTATACATTCCAACTCAAAAATAAGCCCATTGAGTTCAGTAGAAATTGTATGTGGGCATGCTTCCCAGAAAGTGTATATGGGATTGCAACCTCAATAATTCTTTGACAAATTGGAGCCATCTTTTTACTAGATAGAAGAATAAGACATATTAGGATAGAATTATGCTCTCCAGGTTTTTGCAGATATTCTGGGCTTTCCTGCTGTGGTTGTCCGAAATGTCAAAACCTTCCATATGGCCATCAATATGTGCAGAATTGTTTAGGCACCATCTGTAAGCTCGGATACTTCCCACTGTGCTCCTAACCCCTACCATGGACCTGGTGAAAGGACAAAAACAGACAGGAATGTTTGCTGACCTGCTTAATGGAACTGGCTGGGAAAGGTTTGATATGCAAAAGCTACTAATGTGCTTTGGTTAAAGCCATAGGGAAGGCAGAGATAGTGGCAAAATTAATATAAGAAACTGGATGATTCAGTGCCATGATCCAAATATGATTTCTCTTTTAAACTGTATGCCTCATACAGTTTACACTATGCACACATAGCTCTGTTGGCCAAAACTTGCCTACCATTCTCTGCTTACTAGCATTTTCTATCAATGACAGCCACCTCATTCTGTCTAGTGGTAGGGCTGACCCCAGGGGTGTGTGCGTAAATGTGAGTGTTACCTCCCATATAAGAATTATGTCCCCCAATGAAATTTTCTTTCAGTTCCCAGAGTTCTAGCTTGAAATAACTTAAAACTTCAACTGAGCATTTAGAAATAATTATTTAGGCATTTAAAGAAAAGAGGCAAGCAAAGTTACCATGAGAATTCAAACAGCAGATACAGGAAATCTAGATGTGAACAACTTTCAATATCTCACTTTCTGAAATGCTAGAAAAATTGGGGAATGAAGTTCATGGGAAAGCAGAATTCTTTTTTGGGGATACAATGCTCTTCCCATTTTGCTCTTCCTATAGCTGCATCCTTAGTTGGCTTTGAGACTCTGCCTGCACAGGTTATCGTAGCTAATTAGGTCTTCTTTAGCATCTTAAATATAACAAGCCAACACGCACACATATCCCTTTTTTGGCATCACAAATCTTAACATCAAAATTCCAACAAAATAAAATAAAAATCCCACAACTTTGACTTCAAGGCTGGCATCAGAAACAAGCTATGCTGTGGAGCGCTTTGTAGTTCTTCCATCTTGTCCCCATATACAAGGAGAGAAGCAAGTAGAAATGAATTTAGAACAGGAGATTCATTTTTATGTTATACTTGGAACAGATCTGATTTAGGAAACAACTCTACAGCATGGAAAGCAGCACCTTTTCTCTTATGTTCACTTCACTGCTAAACAGATTGGAAGAACTGGCTTACCCTAAATCTATTAGTCTATTTTCAGGTAAAAATGTCATACCAGTTTCCTTGCAAGATGAACTTTGTTTATTGTTTAAAAGTGGAAGCAACTTCCTCTATAGATGACAGCATGAAACATGGTACACAACAAGGAGGTATATTAAAATATAGTAGAGGGTTTACCACTCTCTTTTAAAAAAGATATTGAATTATTTTATGTTGAAAGGAAGACAAGGATGCCATTAGATAAACAAGGAGATTACAGAAAGTAATGTGTTAGCAGATAACTGCTACTACTACTATTTTTATAATTACAACTTAGTAATTCAGAAAAATAAATTGCGTCTTTCAGTTCAACCGTGTGTTAACTCAGGAAAGACTACTGACATTTGGACT
This sequence comes from Cyclura pinguis, assembly GCA_030412105.1. Lineage (NCBI taxonomy): Eukaryota > Metazoa > Chordata > Lepidosauria > Squamata > Iguanidae > Cyclura > Cyclura pinguis. The sequence continues at coordinate 199,132,389 of CM059601.1, forward strand.
GTGGAACTGAATTCCTCTTCCTTGCTGGCAGAATGGATTTCCTGTCCCTTCTGCAGCTTCCTCTGTAACTGCCCTTCCAATTTATTATGGGAAGTTTGGGAGTCTTCTGGAGCAAAGCTGGTTTCTACATAGTGAATGCAGGAAGATGGAGGGGGAGAGGAAATCCTGTGTGAGATTCTGACCCCTCCCAGCTCACCTTAAGAGCCAGCAGATGGATTGAACAAAAGAGGGCCATTCAGCTTCCAGTTAGGTGCAAGGAGACAGATATTTCCACCTTCCTCACATGAACAAGCAAGGCTTCAACAAGGACTTGCAACAAGAGTCTTGCTTCTGATCATTGTAACCTCACTCACTGGCAATAGGAGTGTGGAAGCATCATCTTCCCTGTGCTTCTGATCAGAAGGTGAATGGGCTTCCTTTGCTCAATCCAGCTATGCCAGCTATGACTCTTAAGGTGGGCTGGGGTGGCATTCACATAGCCTTTCAGTAAGACCACATAGTCTTACTGAATAGCAAGACTACATTGTCTTACTGAATACAGAGCAGTTACAGATCTGTAACTCTAGGTTACAAATCTATAACTGAAATGGAAGTGTACCTTTTCTATCATTCAGTACAACATGTTCTTGTAATTCAAATGCATTTAGCACATCTAGCTGCTTAGAAAATTTCCCAAATGGTTTGCACTCTGTCTCATACAAAAGAGTCCAGTTTACAGCTATAACACAGCTTTCCTATTTTTCTTCACTGAGATGCTTTTTTACATGAGCCATAGATTAGAAATTCAGCTCCATGTATTTTAGGATGCCAACAGCATGTGTTCTTTAAAATAATATCACAATGTTTGCTCTTTGATCCAGCATTCCTTCTTAATAGCATCCTGTATGAAGCCCAGGTACCCTGCTTACTAGGCACCCTGTTTATGTCCCTAAGACGTACAGAGAACAGGAGGAGACTAGTAAAGTCATGATAGGCCAATTTGGAAGCTGGTTGGCTACATAACATGCCAGGTGTCCCTCTTCTGCCTGGGCCAGTCAGCAGCATAACTTGCATTAGAGGACAAGACTTGATGCAGGGTGGACATTGGGGAGTATTTCTCATTCTGGTCTATTAGATATAGTTGTGCTTGTTGCATCCCATTTTCACTGAGATGAACTTCTCCTGTCACCCTTGACTCTCTCCCTCCTTCCGGTATTTACTAACTGCCTTTGTTTGGACCTAAGTTAGGTCCTGTTTGTTCAAGACTGGGGGGTTGTTTTTCACCTCATTCACAGCCTTTCCCCTGTTTGTCTCTATTTCATTCCATACATTATTTCTTATCTCAATGTTGTCGTGTAGGCTGTAATGGGCATTTGACTGGATCCATTTCTGGGGTAAATGGGGGAGGCTTACCTGATCCCCCCACACACAAAGAACCTGTTGGTAGGATCTCCAAGCACCTGCCTGGCTCAAAGATTGACATCCTGGCCCCATTCTCAGCTGGTAGAAAGGGCTTCCATCTATTGACCCACATCCTGGTGACAGTGGCAGCAGGTGGCTTCCATGTCAATAGGCAGTGAATCCAGTTGAATGTTACTCTGAATTTTAATATTAAAGTTATGTTTCTTTCCCTCCCTCTCAACCCTTTCTATACCAATCGTCATTGAGGAAAGCAGGCAACTGCTGCACCTTAGTCACAGTATCTTTACAACTCCCTGCAGTGTTCAATCAGTGTATATTATTCTGTAATTGATAGGATGCTGTGATCATATCCATCTCCACTGGATGGATGTACTACAATGCTGTACCAAAGGTTGGTAGATATTCCCAAAATAATAGCATTGACCTCTGTTTCTGCAAAGGCTTTAGAGAATGATCCTGGCTTTCCTCTAAATACAGACATAAAACAGCACCTGGTGATGGTGTTATAGCAGTTTCATAGAAACCTCACCATCTTATTTCCTGATAGGATTAAGATTTAGGGGACTGCTGTCAATCTGTTTTCACTCTGAATCTTCAGATAATTTAGGCTGAGAACAGTTATATAACCCAACGAGTCATTTTTGCGTTTCATGACTCTGGCAGTTTGAGAATGTGACACATTTCCCAAGAAGCTAGTTAACTTAGGAGTAGCATCTAAAATCCACATTTGGGAGGAGGGGGGAAATGGCTAAAGAGAGTGAAAAAAACCCGTAGCATTTTCCCTCTTGCCATTTAAATATTTCTTACTTCCCTTCCCCAGTGATTTTTGTGACAGGCTAAACCACTACAGAGGCAGTGCCTATTAAGAGAAAAACAATCATGATGGAAGATCCTGTTAAAAGATGACAGGCATGTACATGTGTGAGGGTTTTCAAAAGGGAACCAAAGGATACAAACATTTTTAACATATATAGTAGCAGAGTTTTGCCTTATTCGGGAATTCTGTAACATACAGATTAAAAAAACATGTTAGGAGGAAGCATGTTAATTCCAGCACTCCATCATCGCGCTCCTCATGTAGATAACAACACTCTCATTTTTCAGCATTCCTGATCACATCAAAAGCCATTATACACAGAGGAAGCCCTCCTGTCCAAATCATCACACTACACATGTATAGAATGTCGTCAGAGGGGCAGGGCTCTCCTCTTCATATATTTACTTGATCTATATTACAGAACACTTGAATGGGCATTCATGGGAAGATTTTTCAAGGCAGATTCATATTGACTTGAAAGGTGTCTCATCCACTCATGTATGTTTGTTTTTTCATGAATGTAAATGGCACTATCTTTCCATGGTGGTGGGATTACCTCCTGTGGGGCAAGAAGCTATGCTGTTAGAAGCAGTGTTGCCAGTTGGTCCCCATGTCAGGCTTCTCCTGAGGAACCAGACTAAATGTGCCGAACAGCTAATGGGCAGCAGCAGTAGTGGACAGTGACACTGGCAGAGAATCTCTCAGAGACAACAGCAGTGACACCATAGACAACACTTGTTAGTACTGCACAGGAGACACAGTAAACCCCTTTTGAATATCTTCTACTAAGAAAATCCTATGATGAGACAATCCAAAATGAAACAAGAGGTAGTGTCAGAAGATGACACTCCTGGGTCAGATGGAACACAATGAGCTACTAGGGTACAGCAAAGAACAACTACAAGTAGCACTGTGACACAATGACGCAACTAGATTCAAGCTGAAGAGATGTTCAACTGTTAATGTGCAGAGAGGTGAAAGGAAAGTCCAAAGCTGCACAACACGTATTACAGGAACATGGAATATGAGAAGTGTGAATCTGGAGAAGCTAGAGATAGTAAAACAAGAAATGGAACATATAAACATTGCAATACTTGGGGTGAGTGAGCGAAAGTGCACTGGAATGGGACATTTTGAGTCAGACAATTACAGTGTTTCACTCAGGAAATGAAAATCTAAGAAAATATCTCATTAATAATGAGGAGAGAGGTATCAAAAGCAGTCAAAGGATATAATCCAATGTCTGACCAAATAATAGTAATAAGAATTCAGGGAAAATGTATCAGTATAACCAAAATACAAGTTTATGCTCCAGCTACAGAGGCAGAAGGAAAAACTGAAAGATTCTGTGTTGGAGTCTAGGAGGAAATTGATCACACATTAAAACAGGATATAAATCAGAGGTGATTGGAATGCAACAGTAGGAAACAGAGCGGAATCAAAGATTGTAAGAAAATTTGACCTAGGATCAAGAAATGAAGCAGGAAAACAACAGACTAAATTTTGTGAAGGCAACAGTTTGTTTATCACAAATACATGCTTCAAGCTATCCAAGAAGTGCCAGTATACATGAACACCACCTGATGGCCAATATAGAAATCAAATAAACTATATAATTGGAAGCAGAAGACTGAGAAGCTCCATTCTCTCCCCAAAAACAAGACCAGGAGCACATTGTGGCATAGACCATGAACTGCTAATATAAAAAATTAGAGTAAAGCTAAAAAAGAAAAGTAAACTAACCATTGTCTCAAAGTACAACCTGAAGAACATCCCTGTAGAATTTAAAGAGAATATATAAAATAGATTTTCGCTATTAAGCCTAATTGACTGGGAGTCAGAAGAACTCTGGATCGAAGCCAGGGACATTGTCAAGGAGAAATGCAAAAAGATGCTAACTGCAGCCAAAAAGGAGGAGGAGCCTCAATGGGTGACAGATGAAAGTCTTCAAGTGGTTAAGGACAGATGAGAAGCAACAGTAAAAGGTGAGAGAAACAAAGTCATAACCATGAATGCAACTGTCTAGTGACTTGTGCACAGGCACAAGTCAAAACTACTATAACAGTCAATGCAGAGAAGTAGAAGGTGAAAACAAAAAAAAGAAGAAAAAGAAACCTCTTCTACAAGACCTGAGAAATCAAAAGTAAATTGAAACTAAGAGTAGAAATGCTCTATGACTAGCATTACATGTTGAAGCAGAAATAATGGAAATGAAACAATGCACTGAAGAACTATATAAAAGAGATTAAAGGTTTCAGATTCATTCAAGGAGCAAAGGCATACCAATAGACCTGTTTCAGGCTATAGAGACAGAATCTGTTCTAGTTCTAACTAACATCTATCAACAAATATGGAAAACAAAACAATGGCCCACAGACTGGAGGTGCTCAATATACATTCCAGTCCAAGAAAGAGGACATCAGGAATTGCAGTAACCACAGGATCATTGCATTATGTTCCCACGCAAGCAAAGTGGTGCTCAAAATTCTACAACAAAGACTTTTACCATATATGAAGTGAGATATTCCAGGTCTCCAAGCTGGGTTCAGGAAAAGAAGGAGCACCAGGGATCATACTGCCAACATACTTTGGATGATGGAGTGCACCAAAGAATTTCAAAAGAAAACCAGTCTGTGGTTTATAGATTATAGCAAAGCCTTTCATTGTGTAGATCACAAAAAATGGTAGATTTCTCTTAAAAAAATGGGCTCTTTAATTTAATTGAAAATGCAAAATCAAGATTGCACCTGAACATTAGAAAGACAAAAATAATGGCCACAGATGATAGTTTAAAGTGGATAACAAAGACACGGAAATAGGAAAATGTTCCCCATACCTTGACTCACTCATTAATCAGAATGGAGACTAAAGTCAAGAAATTAGGAGAAGACTAGGAAGTAGAAGGGTAGCTCTGAAGCAAGTAGACAAGATTCTCAAGTGTAAAGATATATCATTGAATACTAAAGTTAGGATGCCGTTGTATTTCCATTTTCTAGGTATGGTTGTGAAAGTTAGACAGTGAAGAAAGCTGATATGAAGAAAATCAACTCATTTTGTGATGTGGCATTAGTGTGATAGATGACAGCTCAGAAATTTATGAGCAATTGATTGTGCCATAAACAGAGCCAGTGATAGACCAAACTACCTTGCCAATGTACCCATCAGCTGAAAGACAAACTGAGACAGAATTGTTGCAACCAGTGCCAGAGGGAGAGGGGACCAGCAATGATTTAGAGGAGTTAGATCCACCTCTGGCCCCCAGGTCCCCAATCATGGAGGAGACTAAAATGAGCAGCTCAGAAGGAAGCCATTTTGGTGAGATTGAGAAAACAGAGCAATGATGAGTAACACCTGTTTCTGCTGGCTATATAAATCTCTCAGCATGGCTTGCTGTTTGCTTGTAGCAAATCGCTACCCAAGCCCTCATGTCCCTTGTGTTCCAGCTCTCTTGACCCCTTTTGGATGGACCTCCAGTGTTCTGGACCTTTTGGATTTGACCTTGACTTCGGCTTGACTCAGTGCTTCTACTGGTTGTGTGCATTGGACACTTGCCACGGCCTTCTCCTCTTGGGCAAGTAATATCACCTTTGTTCCCTTGCTGGCAGAGAGGAACAGGCTGGGAGCTGAATTCTGACAATTAGAGGAGAGTTCTGCAGATACATTGGACTGCTGAAAAGACACATGAATGGGCCTAGAACAAATCAAGCTTAAACTCTCCCTGGAAACCAGGATGACTAAACTATTGTACTTTGGACATGAGAAGACATGACTCACTAGTAAGGACAAGAATGCTTGGCAAGCTAGAAGGCAGTAGGAAACAAGGAAGTCCCCGTTACCAGTGTGTAGACTCAATCAAGGAAGCCATGACTCTGAGCCTGCAAGATCTGAGCAAGCTGTTGATGGCAGGGTGACTTGAAGATCTCTCATTCATAGAACCACTATAAGTCAGCATTGACTTGATGGCAGTTAACAACAACAAAATTTGAAAATCATGATGGAAGTTGAAGGTATGTGGCTCACATCCATTTCTTCTTTCTGATGATCATAGGTATCAGTATAATGTCACTAGGAAACACCGATCCAATCTAAACAACTCAGGCACCAGTACATGCAACTGAGTCCTGGAAACCTCCAGTGTATCAAATCTCGTGGATCAGCAACCACTCATAGAGGTTAGATAGCCATGAATTCTAACACTAAGCACGTGGAGGCCAACAGGTTGGCCATCCCTGCTTCTTTCAGCAACCATTAGTGCTTCTGCATTAATCCAGAAGACATGCAGTATCTTCCAGTCAGGCCTGCTATTGCTCATAAGAGGAGGAGAGCTTGTGACTGTGTTATTGCGAAATGTATATTTGGGAAGAGTATGCAGAATATATGCAGAGTATCTTGGGAAGAAATGATATAACGTAAGCAGGATTAGGAACTACATACTTCCATGGCACCAACCTGGGGACCAACTATGACAGAGCTTCTAGAAGTTAGCCATAATAATGGTCCCAATTCCTTTTAGCTGCAAGTTAGTCTTGGAAATGTGATTACAAACAATTTTGCTCTTTACAGACTCTTCCTTGCCATTTTTTTCTTCTTGGATCCACTTTGCAGAGAAATTCCTTGTTCAAATAGTGACACAAAACTGTGACACTGAAAGTGTTTCAAATGTGTTCCAAATATTTCACAAACTAGTTGCATTGGTTCTCATTTTCTTCCAGATCTCTGTCTTTTTCCCATTAGGGAATAATGAAACACTGAAATTGCTCTGAGCAACAGAAAAGTGATCCATGTTTTTGTAGTCCTCCATTTAAAAAGATGTTTCTCATAGTCTGTTCATCATGGGTGGTGTACTAGATGAAGCTCGTGTATATCAATATGGTAAAAAAGAAATATTTGCAGTGAATAATTGGTAGAATCTAGATTATTGAAAGAAAGGGAGGTTGATAGGTTAAGATTTGTGAAGTCTTTTAAATTTGGAGTTCTGACATGAAAATTGCCAAATAGTGATTCATTGAGCTCTGCACATGTTAGAGAAGAAAAGAGTATTTATATGTTTGAAACCAGTAACACAGCTTAAAACTCTCATCATATTTATGGGGTTGCCATTAGCAAGATAAACTGTTGGTTTCTGGTCAGTTATTATACATATTTAAATCTTGTTGACATTTATTTATTTTGGTAATATATTTATATCCTGTCCCATATCTGAAGTTCTCAGGGTAGTGTACAATAAAAATCATTTTAGGACAATAAATAACAGTAACAATAATTTTAAAAGGCTAAAAACATATTAAGCCATTTATCACCTAAAACCTGGCAATTTGAAATCAGATAAAACAAGTTAAAAATAAGGCCAACCATACCACATGTGCAAATTGGATATAATCAATTAGGTCCTAAAGGTCTTAATAAAAAAACCATTTTTGACTTGGTAGTGTCAGAACGACACCAGTGTTGGTGCCAATTGGACATCTGAGGGAAGGCTATTCTGTAACTGGAGTGTCACAGCAAAGAAAATCATTTCCTACATCTTCCCATCAGGTACTGCTCCCACCAGTGGAATATGGAGGAGGGCCCCTCAAATAGAACTCAGTTCGCAGACAGTCATATACAAGGAGAGATGCTCCCTCAATTATTGAGGTCCCAAACCATTTAGGACTTTAACTAGCACTTTGAATTCAGATTGGAAGTATGTGGCATCTCCAAGGGTAGCCCCATGTAGAGTACATTGCCATAGTTTAATCGGGAAGTTACTAGTGCATGGACTATTCTGGCTAAATTATCCCTGTTCAGGAAAGGCCATTGCTTGAGGGACCAGTTGAAGTTAGCCCCAAGCACTCTGAGTCACAGAGACCACTTGGGCCTCCAGTGTCAAAGTTAGATCCAAAAATACTCCCAATCTCCTTCAGGGACAGTGAATTCCAATCTAGGGTATGTAGCTTATCCAGTTCTTGGACCCAAAAACCATCAGTCTATAAAGCCTCTCTCTCATCTCATAGTGGTGATGGTGGCAGGAATAGCATTAGAAAAAAAAAGAAAAGAAAGAAACTGAACTTAAGGTAAACAGAGAAGCACAACCCATTAAAGTACCTGTGGGTGGCAATTTGTGGCCCTAAGGCAGTAGTGAGAAAGCTCTGGGAGTCCATAGGCTATTCTTCCAGGCCCCCAAAGGGCTGCAGCAGCTCACCATGTGACTGAAGGAAGTGGTTGAAAGGCCACCTACAGTTTGTGGATGAAACATTTTCAGTTTGGTGAAAGGAATGAATTTCTCAGGGGACACCTTGCTCAGTAGACATTTTTTAATCAAAATATGGAACAGTCTCCAGGAAGAGTCTAGGGCCATAAGGATGAACTTTGGGGGCAACACAATTCCCACAGGCTACATGATTCCACCCCTACTTAGGACCTCATGCAAACCCACCACCTAACTTGAAAAGCCCTCTGCAAGCAAGAAGTTGAAACTTATTGCAAGATTATCTGTACCTGCCCCATTAACCCCCAGAGCAAGGAGGAAGAGAGTGAATGAGGCAAGAAGAAAGGGAGAGATTGTGATAGAGGAGAGCTCAGAGACTGAAGAGCAATTTATTTTGCCTGAAACAGACTTTACAGCTGATGCCTGCAATAGATGAGGGCTCAGAGACTGAAGAACAATCTATGGCCATTTCCGCACGGGCTAATAGAAACGGTGCAGAGCATCCTTCAGGGAGGACATCTGCACCTGGGAGCAGACTGGGTTGGACCTACTTAACGTAGATCCACACCTCAGCCCACTCCGGAACCACCCCAAGTGGTCGTCAAGCGTGCTTTTGAAAGACCGCTTAAAACAGGTCTTTCAAAAGCATGGAGCGCACCATTCTGTGCCCACTCTCCGGTGCAGATTTGCAGGCTCACACCAGTGCGAGCCTGCGATCTGCTGGGGGCGGGCTTTAGGTTGGCGAGCTTCAGCGGTTGGTCGATACCCTCGACCCACCGGAAGCCGCCATTTTCATCTCCGGAGCAGTGCGGAGCTATGAGCACTCACTGCTCTAGAGCAGTGCGTACTGGACCGGGGAGCCAAGAAGTCTGGTAAGTAGTGGCACTGGGTGATTCCCTCGCCCCGTGTGGAAATGACCTATGTTGCCCCTGCCTCCACCATCTGAAAGACAAGTTGAAATAGAGACTTTACAACCGGTCCCTGACGGAGAAGGGGTTAGACATAATTTTGAGAAATTAAATTCATCTTTGTCTCCCAGACTTCAGTGACATGGATAGCAAAAAAGGGCGGCTCAGAAGCAAGCCATTTCGCTGAGGCTCAGAAGACAAGAGGCTGATTAAGAACACCTGTTCTCCCTGCTATTTAAGTCTGTCGGTGTGTCTTGCTTTTCACTTGTGGCAAATTGCTATCAAGCTCCCTTGGCATTCCTGCTCTGTGACTGTGTGAACTCCAGCATTCTTGACTCCTTGGACTGGCTTGATTTTGGCTCAGCATTCTCCTGGATTGTTTGCTCTGGACACATCCTATTTCCTCCACCTCCTTGGCAAGTACTGTCCCATTCCTTCTCTCGCTGACAGATAAGCATGGGTTAAACTCTGACAGAGTGAAGAAGGTAGCAAAAAATGAGAGAAAAGGAGATGTCAGAGATTTTAAAGGGGCATTGCTATTCACTTTCACATTTGGAAGACTCCACCACTGGTTTAGCTCCACCCATCATCACCGTGGCATCTCTAACAGATTACCATGAAGAAGTATGTCTTTCAACACATAGAAGGTTCCCCACCTCTACACAGAAGGAAGATGGTTTCATCATGAAGCATCTTCCTCTGTACTAGACCTGGAGGATCTAACCTTCGGGGTGAGGGCTACAAAATGTTTCCTTTCTCTTGATCTTTCCTTCTGATTAACAAACAGTCCTGATTTATGACTTAGGATGTGTCTTGGGTAGCAGATGGTAAATCGCAACACTCAAGAAGGAGAATGAAGTCCTTGAGACTTCATAAGGAGGCAAAAATAAAATGATTGATCTAGACAACACATACATGAGTTTCTTATGTTGCAGGAACCCACAGCCACAGCTTCCACTGAAGAAAAGGAAATCCCAGAGTTCAAAGGGTGGCAACATTCATTTAATAAATGTATTAATCATCAGAAACTGTCACTTGTTCTTTCCAAGTCCAGCTTTTGCTCCAATCAAGAAAGGTGTTTTTTGTGATAACTTCAAGTTTTGTGGTCAAACAGCTCTCTTCTCCTGCCAGCTTTAACAGTGACTGTGATGCTACCGACTGAGTGATAAGATGATAGACTGGCTGAGTTATTCCTGAACTGTTCCTGTGAGAATCATTGATTTCTTATTTATTCTTTTTCTCATTGCTTGCCTGTAGGAGATTTTTAACAGGTGTAGCATCCCCAATGATTTTAAGTCAAACCATGACAGCTCCACTGAGAACTTTTCAGAAAAGTCAAAGTAGCAAATTGAGTTAGGAGAATTTCCAACTTCCTTGGTTTGTCTAAAAATGTCTGACTTTTGTGCTTAATTGCATTTGAATGGCTTGGCAGGACAATTAACACAGGTTTTCGGAAAGAGTATAGAGGAAGCAAGCAAATGTGTGGTTGTATATATGGGTGTGTATGATTTGAATGTTATCTCTCAGAAGCTCTCTGCATGTGACTTGTATAATAAATCATAAATAGTAACTGAGCTCTAATTTCCATCCCTTTGTTAATTCTGAGAGAATATGTTTAGTAATATATACAGTATGCCAGTAAGCCAATATTGACGGATAAGATGCTGTTTCTTTGCTCCCTGCACCACCACAGCTGCTTGTTGGGGGAAAGAACTACATGTACTTCCAAAAGGGAATTTACCCAACACATCTGTGTCTTGAGATGTCAGGTGCCTGAAAAGACCAGTCTCAGACCACTGGTTGATATAAAACTTCTGATACCTTCTCTTAGTTTGGGCCATGTGAACTTGAGAGAACCTAACAGGGACTCCTTCACAGTCACTATTGCAATGCTATGATGCCATTTTAAAAGCCATAGCAACACCCAATTCTTTGTGAAAGAACTCCAGTGCTTCAAGGATTTCATAGTTCTTTCTGAACTTCTAGAAATATGTTCTAGACTTTGCCTCCTGCCAAAGTTACTATCTCCTCTTAATGACTGGACATGCTGCGAAAAAAAAAAAAGAGACAGAGAGAGAGAGAGAGAGTGGAGAAAGCTCTTGTGTGAAAGGGAGAAAGAATCCAGCAGAGAATCCAGGAATGTCAAGATTTACAGAATTCAGTATGATCACATTTAGACAGTGATATGTATGTTATTAGATAATAGTGCTAGTGATATGCAACATGAACATATCCTTCTGCCTAGCCAAAAATGTATCTGGCTCAGAAGGTTATACTTTCCAGAATTATTTGGTACCAGTATCTGTCAGGGATTCCAGGCAGGGAACCCTGGGAAAATGATCAGCCCACTGCAAAGATGTTGCATCATGCCCCAGCTGTGGGTAATTACAAGGTTGCATAAGAAACTGGGGTCATGTGCAGATGGTAGAGGGAGGTGTGCAAACCTCTACCTGATTGGTTGTAAATATGTATATAAGAAAGCAATCCCCAGTATGTATTTGTCTGTTGACCAAACTGGTGTCTGGCGCAAGCCTTTGTCCGTCTGTTCCATGTTTTGTATATAACGGAACTTTGCTGCAAGATAAAGTGCCTCCTGTTTGGAAGAAACTCCTCTGTGTGTGAGTATCCTTACTGGGGAACAAGGCTGCTGCTGCTGGCTCGCTGAACTCTGGTTTTTCCGCTGCATTTCTGTGGGGCTGAAACTCCTATCATTCCCCAACAGTATCTTTATTGAAAGCGAGGAAAACCTAATCTCTGCCTCCTCTGCTGGAAACCTCTCTCTATATTTTTCTCTAGATTTCAGTTGTGCGAATTATACCAATGCACTAGCTAGTCTCTTAATTTTTCCCTGGATTTCATCTGCATATTAAACAACTCAGGCCATTTCCACACCGGGCTTCTGAAATGGTGCAGAGCGACCTCTCACGGAGGTCTTCTGCACCGTAGAGTGGACTGGCGTGGACTACTTTTTGTAGTTCCACACCAGAATCCCCTCAGGAGCAGCCGGAACTAGCCGCGCTGCATGTTTTTCAAAAACCTCTTTTGAGAGGTTTTTAAAAAGCACGGAGCGCACAGCCCCGTGCTGCTCTGTTGCCCGGCTCCGACGCGGATTTGCAGGCGCGCGCAAGTGCGTGCCTGCAGATCTGCCCGGGGCGGGCTTCCAGCTGGTGAGCTTCTCCGGTTGGTGGAGAGCCTCCACCAACCGGAAGCCACCATTTGGGACGCCGGAGGACTGCGGAGCAGTGAGCTTGCGCTGCTCCACGTGGCGACGGACTTACCCGGCTGCCGGTAAGCTCCGTTTTTGGCCGTTTTCGCCCGTTCCCCTCCCACATGTGGAAAGGGCCTCAGTGTAAATTGAAAAATTGAAAATTTTTGAAAAATTAACTGTGTCTCATCTGAAACTTGACATCACATCAGATTCATCAGTTTTTTGCCATAACAGAGAAAAGTTCTGAATCTCCTTGTCTTGGAATATTTAGTATTGTGTTTGCTGAATTGTTATTTCTATGGATAAATGTAATGTAATATAAACAGAGTATTTCCTCTGAGAAATTCTTCAGATAAGATTGTAATCCTTTGGAGGCAACTGCCATTAGACTGGATTCTATTGTAACAGCTAAACTGAAGGAGTATACTAGTCAGAATTCTGGTCAACTTTGTCTTTATTTTCCTCATCCAGCAAAACATAAGAAGAAGGACTGCTTTCGTTTGTCTGTTTCTGTCTTCTGTACTATTCTGTACTTGTCCACCTGTACCGTTATATATTTAATGTTTTTAAACTGCTTTTAACTCAGTGCTGTTTTACTCTTTTAATCAGCTGTTTTGTTTTGTTTTGTTTTATTTTATTTTATTTTACTATTATGGTAGATTTTCCATAGGTTCTGTTTTAATATATATTGTGAATGGCTTTGGGCAGTTCTCTATTGCAAGAAAAGTGGGATGTAAATAAATACTACCATTGTAAAACCACTGAATTACAGGTTGACTGAGATACCGAGATATTTGATAACAAGTGACACTGACAACTCAAGAAAATTAGAAAATAATTATTTGGTACCTTTTATAGGATTTTTGAGGTAATCCTGTGCATGTTAACTCAAAGGTAGGTCCCACTGTCTTCTATCAGCATGCTTAGGGTTGCAGCTGAGCAGTGCAATCCTAACTCAAAGATCCATGGAGTGTAGCCATTTAGGATTAGACACAAACATCTTCTACCAGTAGAAATTCCTTTCTGCCAGCAGAACTCTTGTCAGCCAGTTAATTTCAGAGTTCTGTAAGCATTGCAGTTGCTGGCAAGACTGTTTTATTGGCTAAAAGCTTATCACAATAGGGAAGGAGAAAGGAGTAGGGTGAGGGAGAAGCAAAAGTATCCCAGATTCAGACCACTTCCAGTCGCAGACACAGCCATGATACCAGCAGAAAGCCAGGGCAGGACGAGGGGTTGTTGTTGTTTGTTGTTGTTGTTGCTTGTTGTTGTGTGCCTTCAAGTCATTTCTGACTTACGACAACTGTAAGATGACTCCTATCACAGGGTCTTCTGGGGCTGAGAGTGTGTGACACACTCATGGTCACCCAGTGGGTTTCCATGGCTGAGCAAGGAATAGTTCTGACACTCCTAAGCCGGAAGGAGTTTGGAGTCAATGTACCTGCAGCTGACCTACTGCTGACTTGACTGGCTCTTGGCCATGTTCATTAGTAGGGTTGTGTTCATTTGCCCCTTTTTTTCCCAGTGGAATGCCTAGAGTTTAGAAAAAGGATGATTTGGGCACAATTGATATTAAAAGCCAGGTGAGATCATTTTGAAGATTCCATTGGAAATGTTATTGCTTTTTATTTAGCATAATGGATAAATGTTGTATTTTACAGGAGTTTAATAAATGAAAATAGACTGTATGAAAGAATTGCAATTTTAGTTGTTTTGCTACTGTGGTATTACAAAATCTCATTTGACTTCCCAGAAAGGCTTGCCGGTCTGCATCTCTCTCTCTCTTTCTCTTTGTTGTGATTTGGTCCAGCTTACACAATCTGAAATCTGGAAATATTGCACATATAGTATCACAATATACAACCACAGCCTCCATATCATGCGTACAACATACCATTTACCCTGCACATAACATGGCACATCCATGCTCACAAATAGCAATGCTAGATTTTGTGATCGAAAAGGAGATTGAAGTTTCCTGAACAGTACAAAAGATCTTATATGATTTGTGTGGAGGACAAAGAAAGAATACATTTCCAGACTTTGGACTCTGAAACTTTGTTGCTTGAGGTATGAAAAAAATACAGTGACCCATATTGTAAAGTTGCTGTAGGGTCATGGATAAAAGATTGACATATGAACCTGAAACCAAAATCCACTGTGCTATGAATTCAAAGTAGGTAGCCTTATGGCATCTTACCTGATATGTAAGAGTTATAGGTTGCCTATGTGACACAGTGGTTGACTACCTTGCTTGTTTAGTTTGAGTGTGTGAAACTCAGATTCATATCCCTCTCTGAGAGCATGATGAAACTCATGAGGTTATTTGGAGGCCAAAGTATTTGTCTAAGTTGATTTGAAAATAACTGGAAAGACAGATGAGAAATACATCACAGACTCCCCCCTTGCCTTGCCCCCACTTGCTAAAAATAAAAGAGGAGAGATTCTCTTTATGCTTACAACTCAGCTGTATATTAATGCAAAGTTAAGAGTGCCATAGTGCTCTGGGGATCTCAAACAAAATAACCTGACCCAACTGAGAAAATTAAAATTACAATTTAGAGACATTTGGCTCTTTACTTGGGTCTGTACATTTTCCGTTCCTTCTCCTTGTTCATTTTAAACTGGCTTTAAAAGTCACTCTCCTTTGAAACTTTTAGTAGCCAAATGCATCAACATAGAAAAGCCATCTGCATATGTATTGAATGTTCTATATTTTATTTGAAACATGGCTAAAGTAACTTGTTAGATGAAATGTTCCCGTAGAGATTGTACTACGAGATAACTGGAATAGCTTGCCTCTTGCTTTTCTTTGTTTTTAAAAATATGCTGAGCTACAAATACAACGGTGCACTTACACAATGAAAGGGATGCTCCAGCTCCTTTCTAAATCCAAACTCAGCCTTCTGTCTACCAAGGCAGAATATTTTTGAGACACACTACTTCATATTTAGCACTGACAGAACTTGACATGATGGCAGCTGATGATAGGATTAAGGGGATTAGGAAAGACATTCTAATGTGTAGAGAAAACTTTGACAGAGAACCTGGCTCTAAGGTGATGATGCTATGGTTGTATCATCTGTATATATAGTTGGCTTCTGTTAACATTTTAGCAAGTAGCACAATAACAACGAAAAACAATATAATGATTTGGTATCTTTGTCTAACAACTGTGTCATCGCTTTGAAGGGATTCCAATATTATAGTCTTTTAAATACTTTTTCCCGCAAATAGGAATCTTGACTGCATATTCTTGGTGTAAGCTCATCATTTCACTGCTGTATGAGTTCCAGAAATAGCAGATTTTTATTCTATATTTCCCCACCACCACCACCACCCCCTGGAAGCAAAGAAGTCTATAGATAGCTTTGGAGACAAAGTTAATGGTTCTATGGCTCTGTGCGTGTGTGTCAAATGACACTATTATACCTTATTTTAGCCTCCTTCACTTCACTCTTTATCACATTACAGTTTTCTAATAAATGGTGGATTATTCTATATAGTGGAGGTGAGGAAACTCAGGCCCTGGGGTTGAATCCAGACCTCCTGGCATCCAAATCCATTCCTCTGACTTTCCTCATAGGGCCACACCTCCTTATTCACCGTGACGTTATCTTCTCACGATTTTCTGCCATTTGTCTATGTTGTTTCTTCCTATTCTGAAAGGTTGGAATGACACTGTCAAGATTTTACTATTGGTGGCAAAAGTTTTAAGCTAACATAAGCTGGCTTTTTGAGTCAATCCTTTTGCTTTTGTCTCTGGCTGCTACAATGTGGCCCCTCAGACTTTCTCTGAAATTAAATTTGGTCTGCAGTCTGAAAGCAGGCCCATACTCTTGTTGTATTTGGTGATATTTTCCCATATTGGAGAAATTCTAGACAAAGCCTCCCATAGATCCTCAGCCTGGAAAAGCTGTTTCCAAACAACAGCCCCCAGGATACAATAGCCAGCATAGCTACTGGCCGTGCTGACTGGGTGATTCAGATGGTTTTAGCCTCCCAAAATAGATTCTCCAAGTGCTGCCCCTATTTTACCTCTTAACTATTTCTGCCTGTGACCTTGGCTCATCCAGTCCAAAGCCTATTCAAAGCTTTCTTGTTCCCTCAGAAGGTTTTGCTTTTTGTTCCTTGCTGCCACAAGAGGGTTGGAACGCCTGCTCAGTTTCTACATCAGTGCCACCTCTTTTCCCATTCAGATAGCCCTTCAAAATTTCTCCTTCTCTGCGAAGCCTCTGGCACAACAGCCTTGTTCATATGCCCTTTGGTAACTCCAAGTGAGGCATGTGCAACTGAAGCAACTGTGCCTACTTATCCTTTGCTTCCCCCTCTATTTTGCCTATCTTGAATGTTCCCTTGTGGGCAGGGCCTTGTCTTTCTGTATTTTGTAAAAATGCCAAACAGATTGCTGGATAAATCTAGTTACATCAAATGAGATAACAAAACTAATATTACATATAATTTATACACCACCACCAGTGCGAAATCCAGCCGTTTTGGGGTGCCCCCATCATATGAATAACATGAAATGTATATATGATGTGATTGCTAGTGTATCAGACATTGTGCTTAGAAAGTGTCAACATCACATACCTGTACTTGCTTGTGGCATTTGTCTTGTTTTATCACATTTTCCTTGTATTTTAATATTTCCCTCGGTATATATTTAATTGAGACAGAGACAAGAATAGAGCTTGGAAAAAGTTATACTTTTCAACCAGAAAAGTAACTCATTCCAAGCTTAGGAACAGAGCTTTTTTGTTCTGTATTTTCTTTTAGTGGGAACTTACCAGAAGCATCCGTTGCTATAACAGCATTATCCTACTGTGCTAACAACATTGATAAAGAAATGGAGCATTATGAGGACATTCATAGTATTGCTGGGCAAAAAGGGCCTCTTCACACTACTGAAATATAGGTCTATAATTCACTTTATCAATAATGGCTACATCCTGTGGAACCCTGGGGTTTGTAGTTTGCAGAGGCACTAGCACTCTTTGGTTGAGAACTATAAATATTTCTCCCTAAACTGCAAATCCCAGGACTGTTATCATTGCAGTTAGATTGTAGACAGATTGTTGCCATGACCGTTAAAGTGGAATCATAGTGCTATAGTTGTGTGGTGTGAAGAGCCAAAGAAGTATAGGATGAGCACTTTACTGTATGCTTGTTTGTATGAGAAAACAATTCCCAAAAGATTACTCCAGTTAAAAAAGGAGCAATCAACATAAAGGAATGTATTTCTGTTTTTGATTCTACAGAATTTTGGACAGATAAAATACACTCAGTTCAGCTTTCAGTCTTTGCTGTACCTGATCTAAGGGGCTTGTCCTTTCAGTAGCAAGCTGTTGCAAGGAAATACTTTGTTCTTTTAAAAAATGGAAATAAAGGTTTATCCAGACAATTTCTTCACCTAAGAAACGCCCTGAATGCAGAACTTAGAAAAGTTATTTTTGTGGGCTGTTATTGTTACTTGCCATCCAGTTGGCTTTGACTAATAGTGACCACAGAGACCCTGTTATTAACAGACTTGCTCAGGTCTTGCAAAGTCAAGGCTTCCCGAATCTCACAGCTGGCATGACCACTCATCAGACATGCTGGCTGGAGGCTTTTGGAACTTGTAGTGCACAACAGTTACTCTCCCAAGTTTTGGCCAGATGAAATCAATGGTGCCCAACCAGTTACTCCTTTGTAAAGTCCACAAGCACACTGTAGCTCTCACTGACTGCTGGGACCTGCAGTTTATAGCAAGATGCATACTACTACCAAACTTCATATGTGGTACATGGCCATCATGATCAATAGCCATTGTCATGCCTATCCACTACGAATTTGTACATTTCCATTCAAAAGCCATCTCAGCTGGAGATGGGAGAATCATCCTCTGGTAGCAAATTAATTAGGGACTGGAGCCAGTCATCTGTTCAGAAGGGGAGGGATCTCAGACGAAATATATGTTTTTAGTGTTGTCACTGAGAGTTTCTATCTTTCTTTTAAGACTAAAAAGTGCTGAAGAAACATCAAGATTGATTTAATAGGACACGAGCTTTTTGCACAAGATAGCCTACTTCAAAATTTCATCAGCTCTTATGCTGTTTCCATAAAAGCTCATGCCACAAAGAATATTAATCTCTAAGATGCCTGCCACTTCTTGTATTTGTGTTTTTCTAGACCAACATGAATATGCTTTCAGTATTTAATTTAAAAAAAATCTTCAGAAACATGCTACGTGACAAACCAACCCCAAAATCCAGTATGGGATTTTATCTCCTTAAAGTACAACAAATAGGCAACAGAAAAGTCATTCTTCTTTCTCAAATTTATGTTTGTTTGTCAGAGATATTGCATTTTCCAGTGTTGAAAAGGCAGCATTTTGTCCCAGGAAAACTGCAATTACTATTCAGTTTTGCAGATCCATAATAATTTGGAGTGTGACTTTCTTTGCATGGTTAGCCCCAAGGACTCTCAAAATAAACAAACAGAATATTTGAATCGTCAGCACATATTAGATAGCGCCTGTGGAAAAACAGCTTGTTTGGAGATAAAAGTTATTAAAATATTGTGTAAAATGTAGAACCGCATTGTTGTAACTACAAATAGTTAGATGTGAAAGGTGAACAAGGTACATTTAAATGGAGGCTTAATAGATACCTTGTAAAAACTCTGCTATTGGCAGCCTGCCAAGTGCCAGAATTGTATTACTGAGAGAAATAGTGATTACCGTAGGAGATTTACCATTGGACCCAGTGTTTATAGGCAGGATCAGATAATTTTAGAAGTCTGCTTGTAATAGGTCAGTTGATGAAGATGTCGTTGGCTTTCCTGTCTTCGTAGCAAATATATCTGGCCCAGTAGACTGGCAGCTAACAATATGATGGAAGTTCATTGGTCAGAGAGAATGTAAAAGGAGCAGAAGCAGGAGATCTTTCACATTACGCAATTATAGCATTATGATTTCACTTTAATTGCCGTGCAGAATCTTGGTATTTGTAGTTTGATGAGGCACTAGAGGTCTCTGGCTGAGAATTCTAAATGACCCCCCTCGATCTGCATATCCAAGGATTCCAATGGCAGTCGAAATGTTGCCATGGCAGTTAAACTGGGATCATAACACTACAGCTGTGTAGGCCTTGTTAACCATTGTCAGAGCAGGCTAGTTAGCCAGAGAATAGCCTGAGAAAGAAGATGATATCTCCAGTATTTAAAAAACAGCTAATGAAAGCAGCTGAAATCTCAGATTTCAGTACTATGTATTGCCAGGGGAGAAAGATTCCAGAAGCGGGTCTGAACAATATCAGCAGAAACAGCTGATTTCAAGAACCAACAAGACTTCAGAAAAGAACTACTGAATGACATCTTCTCTGCCATGTCCTTGCCAATCAAGCCTGCTGACTAAAAAAATAGACTTTATTGAAATCTGAGGGAAACCTAGAAACTATTTGACTTGGGCAGCTGTGAGTTTAATGGGTGAGAGAACCAACTTGAAAGAACCAAACTGTTACCCTGATTCCTGGGGTCCCGAGAGGGACACCTAAATGGGCTCTCAATTATATAAGTTGGGGAAATTAGCCAAGAGCACAGCCTAGCAATACGAGAGGCAGGGTAACGTAGCGAGATCTTGAACCCTATGTTTACGGGGTCAGGCCGAGTCAAGGAGCACACAGAAGTTGAAACAATAAATGATGTTTTATTAAAACACAATCAAACAGTGTATGCAGCACACTCACACAGATAACTAAGGAAATAAAGGTTGGAGTGGGATAGAGGGATTTTTAGAAGAGTTGTTGGTTTGGGTGATACTTCACCTGTCCCGAAGCCCAGTTGGAAGCGGAGAAGCTGGGGAGAGTGGATCTCAGCGCGTGGAGCTGAGGGGAAGGCTCGCTGGACAAAGCGACAGCAAGGTGGGATGGAAGCCAAGAGCGATCCAAGGAAGCGCTCAAAGTCAGGGGTTTTCATAAGGAAAATTGTGACCGCAGGCTAGTTCGTACTTGGGGAAAACAATGGATTTGGGGCTGGAGACAAAGCCTCCGAAAGGTCAGAATTTGAATGATTGAATTATAGCCAAATTGTCAATAGGATAGCCAGTATGCAAACGTGGAGTACTTGAGCGTGGTATAGTCAGATCATCAAGCTGCCAGCGTGGGGCAGAGGATCCTTTGAAAGTTGCTTGCATACTTAATGAACGTACTTGCCTTTGAGGTCTCCTGAAGCTGCGAGTCGGCTATTTCTGGCCTGCCTGTATTGTTTTGGAATATTACGGCGATTATCGGCCAAGCCTGTGTGCGTGCTTGTCCGGGGGCCTCACAAGCATGTGGAAGGGAATGGGTATGTGAGGCCGAATTATTGATATCAAGAGATATCTTTTTATATCTCCCAAGCTCGGGCTAGCCAGGGCAGTAACAAAACTTGGATGAATTCAGAAACTCCTTGGCTTAGAGAGAGGCCCTGGGGACGGGTAACATTCCATGGGATCCTTGGATCTGCAGTTTGGGTCTTGGGTCCCAAACTCTTAGGTCTTTTCTTCACGACAACGATCTCCCATGATGTCCCATCACAATTCCAACAGACGCCCTAGGAACGTGTTCCCAATGCTCTTCTCTGTACACAACCAACTGCCTGCAGAAGGAAGCATGAGGGACACACTCCATCCTTCCAGACTGCATCTGGCCTTCTTCTCATGCTGAAGCAGAGGAGGAAACATGTAGTTCATGCTTCTGGCCCTTCTGCATGACTGGCTGCAATGAAAGGCTCGTGCGATTGGGGGTCACTGACAGAGTTTCTCCATCAACGATATAGTCTGCAATCACACCAGCTGGCAATGCAAGAAGGGTGGGACGGTGGTGACATCATGCGGAAGAGTTGTCGTGGTCCCACTACTGCTGCATCTCCATGCCAGGATGCTGTCATCATGAGGGAAGGGCATTAGTCACTCTGGGTGAGTTTACTCAAGTGGAGAGCACTAGAAAGTAACTGTTAATCAAGTTCTAATAGGGAAATTAAATCAATTAAGGTAATAGCTGCTTCATTAGAGAAATTGTAACTTTTAAAACAAGTGGCTTGTTGTTAACTGCTATCAAGTCAACTTCAACTCTGTGCGTGAGAGTCACCCTGCCATCAACAGCCCTCAGGTCTTGCAGACTCCAGGTTGCAGCTTAAATTGGAACCTTAAATTTGAACTCAAAGTTTCAATTTAGAATGTGCCATTTTATCTTTAAATTACTACTTTTATTTTACTCAGACTGTCAAATGTGAAATACCATGTATCATATGCGATCAACTGCTTAGAATGCTTATCTGAAATGCAGTAAAAAATATTGTCAGATCCTAAATCCCAAATATTAAATATTTTGATATCAAAATGTAATATTATCAAATACTAAAAACAGATATAATCAAGCCACATTTTATATCAGATATATGTTGAATGTCCAACAAATATTTGATAGCTCAGACTGTTTTGGATAAAAATGAACGTAATTTTCAGAAGCAAATTGATTTACTTAATCATATTTTTACATATTTACAGGATATTAGAAACTAATAAGTTACCCACTGACTTTAAAAATTGAATCTCAGTGGGAATAGAGATATCAGCATGTGCTTTATTTAACTTTACACAGTACTAATTGTTGTTTTTTTTAAAATAGCTTGCTGCATACAAAACACAATACTTGTCCATCCATAACGAATTATGTGGGAAGGAGGTGGTGTCACTGCTTTTGGCGAAAAAAAACAGTTCAAAAGGATATTCTGAGTTTCTTAGACTAAGGGCACATCCTGACTGATAGAAAAGTCCCAGATTTTGTTTCTGTTCTTTCCATTTTTTTCCCTGCTGGGTTAAAATAAACTGATGTTTTTTAAGTCTCTGATCATATTGGGAGCTGACGGAAAATATTCTGGGATAAACCAAATGCATATGAATCTCCACAACAAAATTGGAAAGAACAGGAACAACATTTGGGAGTTCCTGGTCTTTTTGTTCATTCTGGATGTGCCCTGAAAGAGTCAGGAGTTATAGCTGTTGAAGAAAAGAGCTGGTAGCTACAAATGAAAAGTGGAGTTAATGGAGTGGAGTTTAAACAGTTGAGTTTAAAGAAAGAGAGAGAGAGAGGTGTATTTTTAAAGTAGTGGTCTAACGATCACTCTTGCTTTTAGCATCTTGAATATGTAAAACACTCTTTGCAGGCTGGAACCACTGCTTAATGTTTCATTTTATTGTATTTGTGTTCCTTGCTTCCTTGCTTCCTTGCTTCCTTCCTTCCTTCCTTTCTTCCTCTTTTGCACTTGTGTGTGCATACACACACACAAGAATAATATAGAATATTTTTCTTATCATCTCATTTATGCTGTCAAGCTCATCAATATTTTCTTTAAAAAAAATCTTTTTTTTCCCATTCCCATTGCTACCATTTAAATTCTTGTTGCTCTCATTATTCTGGGGCCTTCTAGAATCCCCACAGGTTGGTGTTAAAGTTGTAATCTCCTGAAAAAAGCTGTTAAAATATTTCAGGTTGAAATGCAGGAGACTATTTTCAAGAATAAAGTCATTTTTTAAACACTCTGAGACTTTGGCCCTTTCCGCACGTGGGGTGTGAATCGGGCAGAAATGGGACTCACCGGATTTTTCCTGCGACTGGGCGAGTCTGTTGCAAAGAGCAGCAGTGCGAGTTCGCCGCTCCGCAGTTCTCCGGCGTCCAAAATGGCGGCTTCTGGTTGGTGGAGGCTCTCCACCAACCAGAGAAGCTCGCCAGCCGAAAGCCGGCCCCCAGAAGATCTGCAGGCATGCACTTGCGCGCTCCTGCAAATCTGCTCCAAAGCGCGGCAATGGAGCTAGACGGGGTTGCCCACTCCGTGCTTTTTAAAAACCTCTAAAAAGAGGTTTTTAAAAAGCACGCTGCGAAACCAGTTCCGGTCATGCAGAACTGGACTAAGGTGTGGAACTACAAAAAGTAGTCCACCCCAGTCCACTCTACGGTGCAGAAGACCTCCGTCGGAGGTCACTCTGCACCATTTTAAATACCCGGTGTGGAAATGGCCTTTATCTCTTTTCTACACTGCACCAGTTCTAGATCTGGGGCAGCTGAAATGAAGTTCCAAGTAAAGCTGGCTTTTGCTTTCCTTTTTCCTGGCTTGGCAGGTTCCAATTTTCACCACAGAGCTACTACCACTCTCTCCAGATTGCAGTGATGTATTTAAGTCTTTTACTCAAAGTCTCAAGTCACATCTCCAGTCTCTACCTTCAAGTCTCAAGTTGAGTCTCAAGTCCCTGCAAGATACTTCCAAGTCGAGTCTCAAGTCTGGGCACCAGTTTCTGAAGTGCGGAATAGGGTCTTTCTTACTTCTCATTATAGAAGCTTCAAAAGCTTTAGAAGGAAAGATCCTTCCCTGTGCTCTGGGGGCAGGTCTTGCCTTCTTTTGTGAGGAAAAGTTTTAGAAGGCTCCTCTGATATGTAGTGGGGACAGGCTGCCCAGCAGATCTCAAGCCCACCTCAAGCCCCTTGCCTAACACATGTGTTGCTTCCTTCTGAGAAATGGCCCAAGCTTTGGACTTGAGACAGATCATCATGTGACCAGTAGGCAAAAAGATACGGAAGCGTTGTTCAAAGTTTCAAGGTTTCTGGATGAATGTGTTATGTTACTGAAGCAAGAATAGCAAGTCAGTCACTAAGAATATACAAGTCTCGAGTCAGTGTGTCATTTCTTGCCAAGTCGAGCCTAAGGCCCTTTTCGCACCTTACCTTTTACCGGTGCTGGGCTGCTTGGCTTGCGCACAAAGGCTTGGGAGGAATGCTGTCATATCCCTCCTGCTTCGGCTCTGCAGCTCCTTCCTTGTCATGTGAACGCCCCTCTTCTTCCATTCGCAGTGCAGCCTGGGACCTTACAGGCTGCACTGAGGAGAGGACGCGTGACTGGCCCGGCTCCCGAGGCTTTGCACGGCAGGTGAATGTGTGCGAGGCCCTGGCGCAATGCGCGATTGTGCAGCATTTTCGGCTTTGAACCGAAAATGAAAAGTTGCGTGCGCGGTCCACGTCAGGCTCTTGAGCATCATGTAAATGTGAGTGCATCGTGCAGACCGCTCCTCACATTTACGCAACGCTCAAGAGGCCCTTTCGCTTCAAAAACGCCATGCGAAAAGGGCCTAAGTCAAGTCACTGAAATGACTTGAGTCTGACTTGAATCTGAGTCAATTGACTCCAGTCTACATTACTGCCAGATTGTACTTGTAGAGTGCTTTCTCCTTATGCAGAGCCTTCCTTCAGGAAGGGGGGGTAGTGGAAATGGGGAGGAGGGGAAAGGGTGGGGGAAAGGAGCAACATTGTTTAAGCGCAAAAGGTTTTGTGTCTTCTTTTCCACAGATGTGAAGTAAATGGGGCCCAAATGGGCTCTTCACCAGCAACAAATTTCCTAGTGCAAGAGCCAGGCTTTCTTTTTCCCAGCATGGAAATGGACAGAGAACTGCGGAGCAGCAGAGAGCTGTACCTGACTGACAAGAACAGAGATCCATGGACGAGAACAGAGATACTGGACGTGACCTACTTGTCCAACTGCTTGCACAGCCAGGGGTTGCAAAGTTTTATAGCTACCGTTGGACCCTGCCTCATACTCTATGTTGTTCCCAGCTTTTTGTAGATATTAGGCTGGGTCAAAGCTTTTGTATCAAGGCCTTGAGGCATTCACTGAACTCTGTTTTAACAAGTCTCTTGGAAAAAAAAAAAAGCCCTTACTAGAAATCAAAGGCATTTCAAACAGATGATACAACATATTGTGGTTTTAGATATTCTAATGTTCAGCCATATAATAATTTAAATGTATAATCCATGCTCCCGGTTATTTTGAGTGTATAAAGGATTCTTCTCTTTAAGCACTGAGCTAAAACAGAATATGCCATGCGGTGGGGGACCAATCCGTTTTGCTTACGGGAATTAATGATGTTCTCCTGAGAGAGACATAAGAAAGTTGTCTCCAAATACAGATTTATGCATTTTCAGATTTTGTTCCTTTGAAGTCTGAAATATGTGCCTGAAGAACATGTTTCATATTGTTACAGGTTTGCTATCAGATTACTAGGAAAAGGATATTATTGTGTGTGTGCCTGGAAGCAAGCTTGGATCCTAATTTGGCCTGGATGAAAGCATGCCTAACAATTGTCCAGGATGTTTAGTTGGAGCTCATCTTTCAATGGTTGATTCTTCACACTGAAAATGCTCTGGAATGTTCTGCATCAACGGAAAACCATTTTAGAGAAAGTGGCTGTGACAGCTCTCCTCTCGAGGCTGGCCCTCCAGTTCCAAACTCTTGTCATATTCAAATGAAAGTTGCTTATGTTACCTACTCTTCAACATTTTACAGATGAAAACTGAGCCATGTATGGCCAATCAACATCAGAGTGTGGTAAAAATGGAAGGAGCTGTTAATAAGAAGAACACAAAAAGTGGGAGAGGCTGCAGCAGTTGCTTTTGCTTGAGTTTACAGGGAAGGGCAAGCCTCTGCCCTCTCCTGTTGTCTCTCCCTGCCTGACTTAATTGAGTACCAACCGATCTGAACTCAGTTGAACCAATGGAAATAAGCTGTGGACAAAGGGGGAAAATGGGAGAAGGAGAGAGAGAAACTGGAGCCTTTTAAAAGCAAATGAGAAGGTGGTACAGCAAAGGATTAATCGTCTGTCCCTGCCAAATCCAGACAGTTAGAGAGTACAATGTTACACTACAACTACATTAACAAGGGATAATTTCGCTCAGTTTTGGGCCCTTTCCTCATGTGGGGAGGAGGAACGCCCGAAAACAGAGCTTACCGGCTTTGTTTTCCAGCCGGCCAAGTCTGTCACCACGAGGAGCAGCGCGAATTCGCTGCTCCGCAGTCCTCCAGTGTCCCAAATGGCGGCTTCTGGTTGGTGGAGGCTCTCCACCAACCGGAGAAGCTCGCCAGCCTAAAGCCCACCCCCAGAAGATCTGCAGGCACACACTTGCGTGTGCCTGCAAATCTGCTCCGGAGCCCGGCGACGGAGCTACACGGCTTCGCTCGCTCCATGCTTTTTAAAAACCTCAAAAAAGAGGTTTTTAAAAACCACGCTGCGTGACCACTTCTGGTCGCGCAGAACCGGACTGAGGTGTGGATCTACAGAAAGTAGTCCACCCCAGTCCACTCTACAGTGCAGAAGACCTCTGTTGGAGGTCACTCTGCACTATTTTAAATTCCCAGTGCGGAAATGGCCTTGGTCTAATTATAACTTTTGGAAGTTTGAGAATGAGGTCTCCCTGAGTAATAGAGATGGAACGTCACAAAGTTCAAGTGCTGTCTTCTGCTGGGTCTCACGTGGCTGTCTCAGGCTCTATTGTGGGTATTAAGGTCATGCTGTGGCAGATATGAGGAGACTGTGGTGTGTACCACAGGCCAGTGGTTTGGAACGTTTGGGTAGGATTTTAAAGCAAGTAAACTTAAGTTTTTCATTACTTTGAAAATGGAAAACAGAACAGCCAAGTTTGCTTTTAAAAAATTGTGACTACGTTTTTGAAAGGATTTTGAATTATACAGTCATTCCTCTGTATCTGTGGGTTCTGCATCCATGGATTCAACAATCATGGCTTGAAAAATGTTTTTTTTATAAAAATCCAAATAGCAAAGCTTGATTTTGCTATACGCTGAGCGCTACACTGATGCATAGGCATATTCCACTGTAACTTCCCACCATTTCACAGATCCTTAGGTTTTCTCTGGCATTTGTTCTATTTGTTCACCACTTTATATAAAGGACACCATTTTACTACACCAGGCAGCTAATTCAGGGCAAAGTTACCACGCTCCAGTTTCCCAAACCTGGGTAGCTTAATTTGCATGTTACGGCAATTTGTATAATATGCAAATAAAATGTATTATGCAAGTAAACCAAATTAATTGTATTGTTTTTCTACAACTAGGCCAAGGAAAGACCTCTTTCAAAGCAGAAGAGTCACTTCCAGTGTTGAAAAAATAATCCCCCAGGCATAAAACATTAATGAGTGAGCAAAAATACTGCAAAATTGGGAGGCATTGTGAGTTTCCAAAAATGCAACAATTTGGAGGGGTGTGGGAACCTTGGGGACCTCAAAATGGCCTTGAGAAGCTCCATGCGGCTAATAGGTCACAATTTCCTGACCATTGGTTCATGGAGTGTCCCTGGGGAGAGAAATAAAATATATTTTAGTTTATGCAGTATTATTAACATGTATTACTAACATATATGTATTAGCTTATACGTATAACACATTTTAGACATATTTACACATATATTTCGGTATATTTTGTATTTGAGCTTCAGTAAAATAGCAAGTCTAAGAAGGAAGATTTTTAGATAGCAGTCGAACAAGGGAGGGCCTCCCAAAGACCTTGAAGAGCGACTGGTATATTTCAGATAACACAGGAAGACAAGACAAGGCCTATGTAAGGCGTAAACTGATTTATAGGGACATGGCAGAGCACAAAGGGGTACTTTGAAACTGCTGATAAGACACCTGGGATGTAATATGATGCATGAAGGAAATGCATAATTAATGCGTGATGACATACACTGTAAATATGGGGAAGGGGAAAAGTAACTTCTTAGGCGGTTCTGATAGGCCTCTAACCCTTGGGGTTCTATCCAATGGGATCCCAGGGGAGGGAAAACCTGCGTCGGGGATAGGGATAAAACATGAGGCGTTCAATAGTGGGTGTGTCCTCTTTATGGGCGCCCTCTTCTGCAGAATGAGTACTTAAAATAAATGTGATTCATTTGATCCTGTGCCTAATTTCTTTGTGAGTTTTCTTTTTCTCCAGGTTATTTATTACACTTGGGCCACTCATTGCCTCTCAGACAAAAGCACCTCACAGGTTTTATCAAGCACAAGAGTTTCTTGTATCATTTTGTAGTTTTCCCATCAGTTTTCTCTCTCTCTGTCTCTCAATCTCTCTGTAGAAATGATGGCAAGAAGCACACATTTCTATAAGAATACAGTGATAATACTGTCATTGGACTGACAGGAAGAAATGCAGAATAAAATGATGGAAAACATCAGAAATCACAGGGGAAAATAAGATTAATTTTAACTAGAAGATAGCCTAGTTTTCTTTATCCTATTTTATTTTTCTTCACATCAAATGTGTTAATCAGTTCATCTGTGGTAGGATGTTTGAACTATCACCCAGCTACAGGTTTGTACAGACCAGTTAAGGTAATAATCATTTTTTTATACTTTTTGCATATGAATTCCCTTTTATACCACTTTTTGCAACCTCCCACTCAAAAATATGTATAATAGTCTGCCAATTAAGGGAGGAATCCATGCACTTGATGAAGTAGGGTCACATTGAGTCAGTAGTCTATAAGCTATAATGAAGTAGAACGAAGCAACTGTTGTAGACAGCAGGTTGCCAGGAGTGATGAAGTATGATGCTCAATGTGATCCACACTAAGAGGGTCCTCCTGCTGCTGTTGTCTTAACTCACCCTTTTCTTGGCTCATCCCAGCTCAGACTGCTGTGGTGCCTGTCCATCACTCTTCCACTCCCACCTACCAATTCCTCCTGCATACTTTTGAACCACTTCTTCTTTGCCCTCATCCAATGCCTCTCATAACTCCCTGGCCCTCCATCTCCTGTGCTTTTGTTCATCTGTACAACAATCACTGCTTCTCCTTGAAGCTGTACCTGCTGTTTACCTGACCATCTCCTGTTCAGCAGTGGCAGAAGCTGCCCCTTTTTCTTTTTGTCCCGTCTTCTCCTGCCTGCCATCCACCCACCTTCCCCTATTTTATTTCCACTTCTCACAGTGGCAGAGCTTGGAGTGTGTGTGTGTGTGGGGGGGGCGGAAGGGGGGCAGGGCAATGGCATCAGGGGCGTGGCCACTGTGCGCAGGGGTGTGGCTGTGGTACATGGAGGCTACAGGCCAGGATGCCCCAAAAACATTGCTGCCCAGGGTGAATTGTCCCCCCTGCTCCCATGTCCCTATGTGGCTGACTTCTCATAGCCACTGCTTGATCCTCTGCTATGGGTTACATTATAGTAGGGAATGGGATGGAGAAAGAGAAAGTTGAATTACTGCTCCACCTTGGAGGAGTGAAGGGCTTTATTATTATTTGAATCTATATATCAGAAATCTAAGATTCACCCTCAACATCTACCTTACTACATCTATCATTATTACACTATTACTACTCATCTATCCATCTAGTATTGTGTGCCTTCAAGTCATTTCTGACTTATGGTGAAGCTAGGATGAACCTATCAAATCATGGCAAGATTTGCTCAGAGATGGTTTGCCCTTGCCTTCCTCTGAGGGTGGAAAAGTGTGATTTCATAGAATCATAGAATCATAGAGTTGGAAGAGACCCCAGGGGCCATCGAGTCCAACCCCCTGCCATGCAGGAACACACATCAAAGCATTCCCAACAGATGGCCATCCAGCCTCTGCTTAAAAACCTCCAAAGAAGGAGACTCAACCACACTCCGAGGCAGCATATTCCACTGCCAGACAGCTCTGACTGTCAGGAAGTTCTTCCTAAGGTTCAAGTGGAATCTCCTTTCCTGCAGCTTGAGTCCATTGCTCCTTGTCCTAGTCTCTGGAGTGGTAGAGAACAAGCCTGCTCTCTCCTCTACATGACATCCCTTCAAATATTTAAACATGGCTATCACGTCCCCTCTTAACCTTCCCTTCTGCAGACTAAAGATAGATTTCCATCTATCTTGGCTGTCCATCCATCCATCCATCCATCCATCCATCCATCCATCCATCCAAACTTTCTCTCATGTCCTCCTTTCAACCTGGCAGCACTCAGTTCTACTCTCAAGAAGCCTGGGGTTGCTCTTTCAGAACACACCTTTTCTGAAAGCAAATAGGCTAAGCTTCCCTCCAAAATTGCAACATTTACTTGGGGGAGAGTACGTTTACACCTTAGTGATACTGTGATAATCCACTCGTTGTTGCTGTTGTGTGCCTTCAAGTAGCTTCTGACTTAGGGTGACCCTAAGGCAAATCTATCATGAGGTTTTCTTAGCCAGCCTTGTTCAGAGTGGTTTGCCTTTGCTTCCCTCTGAGGCTGAAAGAACGTGACTTGCCTAAGGTCACCCACTGGGTTTCCCAGGCCAAGCAGGGATTCAAACATTGGTCTCCAAGGTCATGGTCCAATTCACAAATCACTGCACCATGCTGGCTCTCTCTACTCATTGTGTAAACATAAAAGGGAACAGCAAGCTTGTCTGATGCAAAATAACGTGGCTGTACTTCTTCCTTTCTATCTCTGCTTCCAGAAATGATAGAAACTTACTTTTAAAAAATTAAGCTTAGACTATGGGGCAGCTAATGGCC
Organism: Cyclura pinguis; assembly: GCA_030412105.1. NCBI lineage: Eukaryota > Metazoa > Chordata > Lepidosauria > Squamata > Iguanidae > Cyclura > Cyclura pinguis. The sequence continues at coordinate 199,163,225 of CM059601.1, forward strand.
CAAATGGGTACTAAGTAGAATGACTAGAATCTGGACACCCAGATACCCTGGGAATATGGCAATCCTACTTATGCTGTTATGAAAGGGACACAAATTATTTAATTTATTGTTCAGTGTTTATTCTCAGGGAGGAAGAGAGGTGCTTGTTAAACTTTTATGTCTGGGTACTTAAATAACTTGGAAGGTACTAAGTTCCTTGAGTTAAAGGAGACGGGAAATAATGGCCATTTACGCACGGGACGAGGGAATCGCCCCGTGCCGCTACTTACCGGACTTCTTGGCTCCCCGATCCGCTCCGCGCTGCTCTGGAGCAGTGCATGCTCGTCGCTCTGCACTGCTCCGGGGATGAAAATGGCGGCTTCCGGTTGGTTGAGGGTCTCGACCAACCACTGAAGCTCGCCAGCCTAAAGCCCGCCCCCAGCAGATTGCAGGCTCACACTGGTGCGAGCCTGCAAATCTGCACCGGAGAGCAGGCACAGAATGGTGCGCTCCATGCTTTTGAAAGACCTGTTTTAAGTGGTCTTTCAAAAGCACACTTGACGGCCACCTGGGGTCATTCCGGAGCGGGCTGAGGTGCGGATCTACATTAAGTAGGTCCGACCCAGTCCGCTCCCAGGTGCAGATGTCCTACCTGGAGGACGCTCTGCACCGTTTCTATTAGCCCGTGCGGAAATGGCCAATATGTTGCTATGTCTCAAGCAACAAGATGTGAGGATTGTCTGTATCTTCATAGAAAGACACGAGAAAGATTGTGAAGAATTTGGATCTCTTTTCTGGTTTTTCTTTGAAATGAAGGTTCTTTAAAGTATCTTATGTTTTCCAGCAGAAGGTTTCACTGACAGATTTTATGATTCATTTTTCATTTGAATTCAGATTATAGTAATTTCTTGGGCTTTTGATAAATGAGTTTTTCAACCATGTTTATTCTCTAGCAAGATTCTAATTGTAGGGCCAGCTGCTGTTCATGATCAGTTTCTGTTCCATGCCAATCTCACGCTCCCTTCTCATTTTCTAGTAGGGCACACTAGCTACAGAAGTTACAGGAGACAAAATATTTCCCAGTAACTTATCCAGTGTTGCATAGATTGAAATGGATAATATTGCTTATATGAATAAAACTAAAGTTTGAGCATCAGCACTTGCAGTCCTTCATATTTGTTTCACACCAACTTCCATTCAAAATGGAGTGAAACAACAATTTTTTACAAAAGGCAGAAGTTTATTGTTTGATCTTGAAGTTGCACTGAAATATTTGGGATGTTCACATAAGTCTAAATATTGTGTTTGACAAAAATTGGCTCATAAGTATGTATTGTGTAGTGTGTGCATGCGTGTGTGTGTGTGTATGAAGTGTATACTCAGAAGGTACCTAAAGTACCTGACAGAACCTTAAACCTAAAATACCTGACAGAACCTTTGTTTGAGTCCCATTAGATAATACACCTTGTTTAGTGATTACATGATCAAGCTGGATTTGCACAGCATGACAAAGACAAACACTTTAAATTATAGTAAGAGAAGATACTAGATGCTATAAATGAGGCTGATAAAGATGTAAAGATCTGATGATGTCCTAGAGTTTAACAATATTGGGCACCAGCTGGTACAGGAATTAAAATTCATTTGATCACAGCATAAAACTGAGTACAGTGCCTTTTGCAGAGATCAACTGCCAACTGTGTCTGCTTCATACACAAAAAAAGCTTTAGCAGTGGTGTAGCTATAGGCGAAGGCAAAATGGAGGCATTGCTCTGCCCGAATAAGAATTCTGTTCTCCCAGATTGAATTTGCCTTCAGTGTCCACATTTTTGATATTGCAGAAAGTGAGATAATGACAATTGTTCATATCTAGAATAATTGCGTTTGCATTCTCTGAGCAATTTTGCCTGCCTGTTTTCTTTGGATGCATAAACTGTACTTCTATATACTCAACTGAAGTTGTATGCTAATATAATGCTAGGAATTTGGGAATGAAGGAAATGTCTTTGGGGAGAAAAGAAGAATTCTTATGAGAGGTGTAATCCTGAGTGATAGCCTGATATTTCTTAAGCGCATTGCCTGGAAAAGCTAACTTTTTAAAAATTGTAGAGTTGAAGGCTTTCATGGCCAGAATCCATTGGTTCTTGTGGGTTTTTTGGGCTTTGAGACCATGTTCTGGCTGTATTTTCTCCTGACGTTTCGCCTGCATGGCGTCTTCAGAGGAAATTTTTAAAAATTATTTTTGTTCAAACATCAAAAAGATATAAAAATGAACAAAACGAAAGGACAATTTTTAAAATACATTAAAAACTACAAATTACATAGCTAAAAAAAAACTAATAAAAAAGAGAAAAAAGAAAAAGAAAAAAAGAAGAGACAATAAGTGGAAAAAAGAAAATAGGAAGAGAGAAAAAAGAGACAGAGAAAGAGAGACAGAGGAAAAAAAGGAAAAACCATTACACTCACATACATTTGACTTGTCACCCCACTGCATCCAGATTATACCTATATTTTAATTATACTTCCTATTGGTTCTTTCCTATTGGTTCTTAAAGTGAAATTATCATTCTCATACCTCACAATATTTAAAAAATAAAACATTACAATGATATCTCTCTACTAATCTAGATTAAACAGTTCCAGCTATATCCAGCGGACTTAAACTTTTAATTAAATCCCTTTACAGCTAATCTTCCACCTTCTGATCTGAAATACAGTATAACCTTCTTCCATTGTTCTTTATATTTAATAAGTGAATGTTCTCTCATCAAAGTTGTCAAGGTTATCCATTTCAGCCATCTCTAGAAGTCGCAGTACCCATTCTTCTTGCGTCAGTATTGTTGGTTCCTTCCACTTTTGTGCATACAGTATTCTTGCTGAAACAGTCATATACTGAATGATTTTGATAGTCTTTATGTAATTGATTTTCTGTTAAACCCAACAAAAACAGTTCTGAAGTCAATTGAATTTTAACCTTCAATATCTTTTCTATCATAATGTGTATCATCACCCAATATCTTCTGGCTTTATCATAAGTCCACACATATGAAAGAAAGTCCCTTCAGCATGTTTGCACTTCCAACATTTATTAGAAGAACCTTTATACATTTTAGAAAGTTTTTAAAAGCCAGGGATAGTTAGCAGAAAGACTTCTAGATTCCTCCAGCCAACTGCAATCCAAAATAATTTTTCCAGGCTCTCAGTAGAGTTGTGTCTGCCACAAGAATCAGACATAGCCACTAATATGGGCAGCTTCCAAAGTGGGTTGGACAGATTAATGGAGAAAACTAGCTTGTGATAATGGATATACACTGCTACGAGTATCTGACGTAGTTTAGAGTATAGTATAGTATGTCGGGAGATGGATTTTACAGCATCTAGCACAAAATCCTCCCAGTAACCGCTGTGCTCTGAACAAATGTGTCCCAGAGGCAAGCATTAAACACACAGCAGAGTATCAAAAGAGCAACAAGCGTGAGCAGCAGCCGAGTGTAACATACAGCTTCAGCACTGACCCCACTCTACCCACTGGTTAGTAACTCTAGCACACCGAGATGTCATCCAAAAATACCTGGAGGGAGGCTTTTATTCTTCAAGTTCCAATATATACGCATCTGTACAAGCAGAGTCCTCAGTCATCGGTTCAGCATCACAGCATCAGGCAGAGTTCCCTCGGACAGAGTTCCGGTATCATAGCATCAGCAAGAGTCAGAGAAAGAACCTGTCTGAGCTCACCTCTTTTATACACACCTGCTGATAGCTCATCAGCTAGGGACAATGGCTGATGCAACCCCTTGCCAGGATTTCATATTACCATGACTCAGCCTTACTGTCCCCTAGGGATTACATCATGACTTGCCAAATCATTCCCCAGGTGTATCCCCATATGCTCATCAAAAGTATTTTTAACTGGGGCAACTGTCACAGCATTTCTATCCAAAATAGTGTAGACATAGTATAGAGGTAGGAGAGTTCTGCCATGGATTGCCAAAATGACCAAATAAAGGGTCTGAGAAAAAATTAATCCTGAATTTTCATTAGAGGCCAAGAGGATTAAACTGACGCTGTCATACTTTGGGCATATCATGCAACAATATGATTCATTGAAAAAGAGAATAGTGTTAGCTAAAGTGAAAGGCAGTAAGAAAAGAGAAGATTGTATCACAGGTAGATTGATTCAGTCAAGTAAGCCACAGACATGAGTTTGCAAGACCTGAGTAGGGCTGTTGATGACTGGGAATCTTGGAGGTCTCTCTTTTATAGTGTCACCATAAGTCGAAGTCAATTTGATGGCAGACGACGACAACAACAACTATTTGCTTGAACACAATTGCCAACATGAAGACGGACTAAATAGGCCTTTTAACTGATCTGTCTGAAATGTTCTTACTTTCCTAAGAGCATCACTGTCATCACAATGAGATCAGCTTCCTCACCCACCTGTGCCATCCTCTTGATTACTGATATCCCTAGAAATGTATGATCCCCTATGTGCATTAAAAAAAAAATTCTGATCTTGTGGTCAAGTATTGGATTTTATCTAGGACTGACCCTGTGAGATGGGCTTGTGAGTACTTCTGAAACTGTGAGTACTTCTGAATGGTAAGGAAGGCTTATTCTCACCTCTCTGAGCAGATGGTTAGATTGGAAGGAGGTAGCTTGGAAGAATGCCATATATTAAGGAACTATGAAAGTAATAGCCCTGCTTTTTAACTGTATAGGAATATCAGAGCAGCTACTGTTGAGCAGGGTCATGTTTTGTGTACAGCTGCTGTCTAGAAGGGTCCAAGGCAAATCCAGTGCTGATCACAAATGATTTTCCAGAGTAATATTCTTGACCTGTATTGTTTCACCACTGTGAAGTTTCTGCAATGTTTAAAGACAATGGCAAAATGAGAAACTTCTGCTTCATCCTGATTGCTGTGTTGATGGTGCAATGACTCACAGGATTAGATCATTAATTTATTTCTCAGCTATAAAGTTTTCATCAGTCAGATAGGGAAAGCACTGTTTCAGCCACCTGCTCCATCTCAAAAGCCTACAGCACAATAAAAAAAAGTTCAAACAGTTACTTGTTTAAACATGACATATTTTGTTTGATTTGTTCACATCTGTGTTTGATTTTCATTAAGACCAAGACCCTATTGATTGTCTATGACCAATCTACACATGTAATGACAATAAGGTTAATGGAACTTGTGTTGGGAATATCTCATAAGTCAATGGCAGAATGCATCCATTAGCAGACTTAAACAAACATCGCTTTCCTCTGACCTTGTTCATACTCGTTCTAGCAAAAGACACGTAACTGAACAATTTCTGATCACTTTCATGAGGTAGATATTTCACTGCACAGTAAGATCTGAAGTGAAATGTCACAAATTCAAACCATAGCTGTTTTCTCAGTATTCATTTGGTTTGAACAAATACAGTATCTTGTAAAGAAAAACTGTACATACATGTACCTAAATATTTTACTGATGGCTGGTAGCTTCTGTATTGGTGATGCTCTGAATCTGCTCTGGGTCCAGACTTTGCAGGATCTATTCAAAGTAGTGAACCATTTTCCCCTAATAGGTTCAATAAGTTGGATAGTTCCTTTAAAGTTCAGACTAAAACCCAGATCAGATTAACTTCATTAGCTGACATAGAAGTCACTAGCCACCGCTGCTCGGTCAGTGAATCTGAACGTTGCAGTTTCACTTCAATGCCTATACCAAATTTGTACTCATATAATTACACTTGATTTGGTATTAACTAGTTATGTCAAGTGATCTACCAGAGAAGAAGACAGTGCTTCTATATTTTTTATGCTGCGCACATTGCTTATTTCGGTTACTAATATTACATATTGCATTGTCATGGTCTGGCAGCGATTAAAAAAAACTCAAAAATTGTTATCTACTGATAATTAGAGAATAATTTTGCAAGAATCTGGTTGTACAAAGGGCAACACAGAATATAAATTATTAACTCTGACTGAGATCCTGCATGGGAAGTGTAGCTATGATGACACAGCTATAATCCATCTCTGAAGCCTCCAAAATCCACATTAAAAAGCTAAACAGCCATACCAACCAGAGGAGTTCTGTAGTGCTGAGGAGCGGAGCACTAAAGGGTGATGTGTCTAGCCCTTCCCACCAAGCTGCAATGTGGAGTAGTGGCAGGGACCCCGGGGTCCTCATCACCCCATGATGAATGAGTTGCTCATCACACTGCAACTTACTGGTGGGAAGGGGCTTGATGTGCCATCCTTCAGTGCTCTGCTTGCCAGTTCTACAGAACTGCATTGGTTGGTACAGCTGCTTGGCTTTTAAAATATGTGGGGCCTTTTTGTGAGAGGGGGATTTGCAGTTTTGGCAATTGTGTCATGACTATAAATAGCAAAATTTATGAGATTGTATGTCTAGCATACAACAACATATATACTGAACAGCATGTCAGCCATAGGCCATTTCCGCACAGGGTTTTTAAAACGGTGCAGTCCGTCCTCCAAGGAGGAGGTCTGCACCTGGGAGCGGACTGGGTCAGACCTACTTAACGTAGATCCGCACCTCAGTCCGCTCCGGAACAACACCAAGTGGTCGTCCAGCGTGCTTTTGAAAGACCGCTAAAAACAGGTCTTTCAAAAGCACGGAGTGCACCACTGCTAGCCTGCTCCCTTATGCAGATTCGCAGGCTCGCCCCAATGCGAGCCTGCGATCTGCCGGGGGCGGGCTTTAGGCTGGCGAGCTTCAGTGGTTGGTTGGGACCCTCGACCAACCAGCAGCTGCCATTTGGGATGCCAGAACAGTGCGTATCAACGAGCACACACTGCCCCGGAGCGGCGTGGACCGGGCTGGGGAGATGAAAAGTCCAGTAAGTAGCGGCGCGGGGCGATTCCCTCGGCCCGTGCGGAAATGGCCATAGTCTTTAATTCTATGTTAATCCACATATACAAAGAGATTGGTCTAACAGTTTTAGGCACGATGTTAAATTCTCTGTCTGGAGGACTGCCATGAAGAAAAATTTCAGACCACACCTTCCAGTCCCACCTGCAACACTGTGCAGTCTACCTTTAGTGGTCTTACCCAGCTCTGTGTGTTTGCTCTTACTGGCTCCAAGCTATTAAGATGTAATTACTTTACAATAGCCTCATTCTAATGGCCAGTTTGAAAATCTTTACAAAAACACCCAATATCCTTTGATAACAAGCAGTGACCTAGTTTTGGATGAGGATGCTAGAAATGTACTGTTAAAAATGATTACTCAGTTGTGTGTGACTATGATTCATCAAGAGAAATAAACAATTTCTGGATCTCTCCCCCCATGCTTTTTTGAAAAAAAAAAAGGTTTGGCTAAAGTCGCATTTGGTAATGGGGTACAGAGGAAGATAAAAGCTCCCCAACCATTCACTTTTGTCTGAAAGGATTTGCTGGACTGTAGATTAAAGGTTTTTAGTCATTTGTTAATTTCATTGCTAATTTGAAGCAAATGTATTCTTCTGTATGGTATACCTGCCTAAGAAAATAGAAAGTAACAACAGGAGATGACTCCAGTTCTTTTAACTGTGTAGCCTATTGTAAAGCTGATGTCACTAGATGATTCAAATAGCTTTGCTTCATTTTGAAAATCATCAGTGAATCTGAATCACTGCTGACAGTACAAGATCATGACATTAAAAAAGTGGCCATGAAATGTACCCTACTGTAGCTTTGTGAGTTGCTTCTATGTCACAAGCAAGCAGCATGGCTATAAGAATGAAAAAAAGAATCAAGCAGGGGAGATAGGGGGATTCACATTGGTTTTTTTTATTCAGACCGCTGATTTAATTACTGGCACATTTCAAAACTGTAATTGAAAGCTTGCAAGTCACCTGTTCAAATAGGGAACTCGGCTGGTGAGTATCAACAGGACTAGACAAAATGGGAACGCTGAGAAATGTTGCAATTATCAGCCTGCTTGGCGAAAACCCCACTCTTTGCAAATGTCCTGCAAATAGATTGTACATATATTTAGGGAACTAAATCCTAAGGGGACAAAAAAACTCTGGAGAAGACTGTCTCTGCTAAAAGGCCACAGAAATCTATGGGTATCTATGAAAAGCCAGGAGTTGGGTTTGGATGAAGCTGGTGAATAGAATGGAGAAGGCATAGCTGGTTATCTGGTAGGCTATATTGCAGAGAATTACACATTGATTAATGTGATGCAGGTTCCATTTATTTTCTTTCCATACCGCTTTTATTTTTCCATTTTTCAGTTCTAGGGTGTGGAAGTATCAGCACCTTTTTCATTTTGGAAAAAAATATATATACTTTTATAAACTTCAGAATCAATATGTTTTGGGGACTGATTTTTCATCTACATTGCTGTATATGGAGAGGGCTACTTGCTATTGGACTATAGCTCCCATCATCCCTCACCATTATCTATGCTGACTATGGCTAATGTGAATTGCAGTCCAACACCTGGTGAGCCACAATGTACTCATTTTTGTTGCATGGGATGAATAACAAAGGTATATCATTATATCCTACTTCTTCTGTAACCAAAATCCAATATTTTATAGCATGAACCAACAACTGAACCCAAAATATATGAACAAAGACAAGTTCCTCTTGGTGGAAGACATGGCACTTTCCTGAATACCTCTACTGCTCTTAGCATTTTTGCTATGAATACTGGCAGTTAGAGATTATTATGCAGTCATGACTGGAGGTAAGAAACTGAAAGGTTGTCTAGAATCCTGGATCAACCACTTAGTTAAGTAGACTTAACTTAGTATACTTAACAGTGAATAAACTGGCACTCAGAACAAATAAGGTGCACCTTTTGTGCATGAAAGGTGAGTCCATTTGGGTGAATAAAATTCATCCTGTCGTGGAAAAGTTTACACAACCAGATTCTCAAGTTAGATCCAACATTTCCATATGAGATTTAAATGATATTTGTGGTTAGAAGCATCTCTTACTAGTTTTGGTGGATCACCCAGTCTTTATGTACATAAAGACTATGTCTGGAATCCTGTGCAGTGGCCCGTCCACCTTCATGAAGGTTCAGGGTACAGAACCCCTGTGAAAGTGAAAAAGACACAAATAACTCCCCACACAATGCTTCTCTTCCCATTCCCTTGCCCTGGTGTGTGTGCTTTCCTTCTTTGCTCCTGGGCAAAAAGCAAGGGAATGCAGGGGAGGGGAGGCACACTCTTGCCTTCTTTCCCCATGCACAGTGCTTCCCTCTCCCATTACCTTGCCTTTTGCCTCTGTGCATGTTCTCCACATCTGAGCAAAAGGCAAGAGAATGAGGGGGAGGAAGGCATATGCATGCTTTGTTTTTCTGTATGTGGTGCTCCCCCTCCTACTTCTTTGCTTTTTGCCTCTGAGTACATTCTCCATGCCTGGGCAAAAGGCAAAGGAATAGGAATAAGAGGGAGGCATATGTACACTTTCCTTTTCCGCAGAGAGTGCTCTGCCCTCCTATTCCCTTGCCTTTTGCCTGGATGCAGAGAAGAAAGGCATGCGCACCCAGGCAAAAGGCAAGGGAATGGGAGGAGGGGAATGGGGAGGCATGCCTGTACCTCTCAGATAATTAAATTCACAAAGGTCTAACCTGCGAATGTGGAGGAAGAACTGTATACTTAACCAAGTGACCTCTCCTGGCCCAATCTGATGGAAATGTCATCCACCCATGTTCCAATCACCAGCAGAATGGTTCTTCTTCCCTCGATGCAGCTGATGCCCAGTAAAGTAGATTGGAGAGGGAGTTAGAATGTCACAATCATGACTAAGGAGCAATCGTGAAAATGGAACAGTTACAGAGGAGTAAATCTAAGTAAACGTTTCGTATTCATGATCACTACTTAGTCATGGTTGTGACATTACTGTCATGATTGTAACTCCCCTCCCAACCTACTTTGCCAGGCATCAGCTGAATGGAGAGAAGAAGGCCCATTTTGCCAGTGATTGGAATATGAGTGAATGGATGTTTCTGTCAGGTTTGGGGGCAGGGCTAGTCCAGGAGAAGTTGCTTAGTTAAGTATACAGGATTCTGGCCATAAGTCTTTGTGTACATAAAGGCTGGGTAATCCGCCAAAACTTGGTGCTTATAACCACAAATGTCATTTGAATCCCATATGAAAATGTTGGATCTAACTTAAGAAGCTGGTTATTAAACCCTTTCCAGAACAGGTTGAAAGCTATTCATCCAAATGGACTCATCTTCTGCCTACAGTACCTGCATCCTCTCTGCACTGAATCTCAGTTTATTCACAGTCCCCTAAGCCAAAACTGATTCTTGGTTCATGAGAGTCATCATTTCACTTGTATCTGATGGAAGAGAGACAGCAATAGCTGGGTGTCAGTCATACACTGTAAAATAAAGAGTTCTGTGACATTTTTGAAACAAATATATTTATTACAACACATGCTTTTGTGGATACAGTTCTCTCCCTGAGATCTGTGAAATAATTTTAGGCAACAGTTATCAATGAATGCTCATGTTAAATAATGCTATTAGTCTTAAAGATGCCATGTGACTCCTTGTCATTTTGCTGTAACAAAATTAACACAATCACTATTTTGAAAATCTACGTCTTGATGATGTCTCAGATCAAGTCCTTTGGATGACCTCTCCCAGAAGTTTCATGTCAACTGGTGACTCCATATGATTCATGTTTGGAGGTATTGGGCTACAAGATATGACCCAGTTATTTAGCATAGCAATAGCAATAGCATATGTATACCACTTATCAGCTAAGTGCTCTCTAAGCAGTTTACAATGTGTTTTAGCTAATTGCCCCCAACAAGCTGGGTACTCATTTTACCAACCTGCAGAAGGATTTAAGGCTGAGTCAACCTGGAGCCCGGCAGGATCGAACTCACAACCTTTTGACTGCAGTACTGGCATTTAACCACTGGGCCACCAGAGCTTTGAAAGATGCAACTATACCTGCATTTCTGCAAAGGGTGAGTAGTAGGGAGAGGAAGTGTTTCGCTTAACTGGAATTCTAAATTAAAATAAATAATATCTTGATTTCTCTTATGGCATCTATAGCAATGGCCTTGCTTGTAAAAGCCTCCAGGCTTTTCTTACTGTAACATATTCTTCTTTTTACAGTCTATTAAAACTGGACGCAGCCTATAGCATGTTTGGCATTATACTTACGAAGCATCTTTTCACAGTGGCTATTGGCATTGATGCAGGGAAAGGACATGGGAGTAGTTTTCCTGACCCAATAATCCTTAAATTCCTTTTTTATTTTTTAAAGCAAATCACCATCCCTTAGAAGCTGAGATATGAGGGAACATGTGAAGCCGTATTCTGCCTATTTGTTCTGTAAGGAACTAGCTTGATCCTAGACTGTTTTTAGCTGATGAATTAATTCATAGCAATGACTGACATCTTTCTCTCTCTGGAGAAGGAATTTCCAGGTTGCTCTAAAAGCTGTTATGTTGATCTTCCAAAGTGAAAAATGACTGCTGTCCAATAAAAACAAACAAACAAAGTGAAGTTCAGGAGTTCTGTAAGTGAGATTCTGCATGTGTATATACAACCTCTTCAAAGGGCAACCACAAAGACAGAAGTTTATGATCCTTATAACTCAGGTCTTAAAGTAAATCTAGAGTGTAGTCTGGTGTTGTTATTCAGTCTCCTCCCGAAATGGCAGTGGTGAACCTATGACATGGACATAGATTATAACAGCAGTGTGATTTTTTCAAGGGATAGAGGGCCATTATATTGTGTGAAGCAGAGAAAGAACTGAAGTTATGAGCTACAGATAGAAAGAGATATTCCACACACCAGATCTACTTATTGGGAAGCAACAGAGGCATAAAGCTACTATGGATTTCTCAGAGAATAGATCCATCTATCTCAATAATCTGGTGCCTAGGCCAGACTGACCAGAAGCAATAGATGCCTTTGAAACTCTCTGGGATTTTTCACACCCAAAATGTGCAGTTCTAGAAAAACAGTTGTACATTTCAAGTTCAAGTAATACAAAGGGTCTTTTTTGTTATAGATAAAAGAAAACCCTTTTAATAATAATGTTAACAGTAAAATGAAACAGCCATTCTCGTCTAGAAACCCTAAATCTGATTAAGGACTGCCATACCTCTTCCCTCTGCCATAGATTACCCTGTGGACCATAGTTGGGCATAGTTGGTTACCCTGTGGACCATAGTTGGAGATTAGAGGGTTACATTGCCCCCACCCTGGGCACTTGGACAGCTGTATCCCATTGGAAAAAAAATTAAAAAGATATCTTTCGCACCCAACACCCCCAATGGGGCATGTGGACAATTTTGTTACATTTTTGGCTTATGATCACTGGCTCAATTCCTCTTGGAAAGAAAAGAACTTTCCTGGGGTTCAAATAGGTTAGGCAACATTTATTTGGAAAAAAAAAAAGGTGGCCCTAGTGGCCATAAAATGGCTGTCAGGGCATATGTGCCCCTGACCTCCTGCTGTAACCCCTAATGCTACTCTCACCAACGTTTCTAAGATAAAGGCATTGTTCCAGAACATGGGGACCATTCTTCTGAAAGGTCTTGTGAAGTTGTTATGGTAAGCTGTCGAGAAAATACCCAGTGCATTCTTAAGTACTGTGTTGATTCATCTGAGTTCCTATCCTACCCCCTCTTCTTAAGCTGTTTTTGTAAGATGTCCCTCATTCAACATACATTTTTCCACCTGAACTTCATGATGCTGCTTGTGTTATGCTTTAGTGCTGTCATATTCCAACTTCTGAGGGTTTTCCTCCCACTGTTTATAGGCTTTTAAATGTCATTGACTGCAATGCTAAGGATCAAAGCACATGTGCACACTCAGAAGGAAAATGTACAGGAATGTTGTAGCAGTATGTGCTGCATATGAAAATTCTACTCACATACTGCTCTGCATGTTTAGCCCCGTCTGGAAATATTCCTGTGCACACCTTTACAACCATCATTCACTGCCATGGATGCATGGGGGTGGAGAGGATCACCTTAATCATGTTAAGTATAAGTCAGGGTAGGAATCTGATGGCCTTCTGCAACAGCTATAAAGTGTGTATTTATTTTATCTTTAATACTTGATGGATGTGTTTGTGTTCCAGTTAATTTGCCTGTCATCTTTATCTTGGCATCAAAAGCATAGCTGTAACACTTCCAACCTATTGTGGGTGGATTATAAAACTTTAAGCTTTTACTTACTTTTATGAAGCCCTTGGTTGTCATGTTCACAGGAATAGACCAAAGTGTTTAAATGAAGGAATGCATTGAGGATTACTATTTTTTAAAATCTAAAGGAAACCTGTGAGGAAAAAAACATCACAATCAGGGTTGCCACCCAACTTCATTCGGCTTCTCCTTCCCCCACTCTTCCATCTTTCACAACAGTCAGTCAGCGTTCTATACCAGAAAGAGAGAAAAAAGGCAGTGAAAGTGTGCTGGTACCTCACACTAAGTAGCTAAATGGGGGTATTCACCAGAATCCTGTTGGGGCCTTATATCTTCACAAGAGGATATTGCGTAGCTGTATAGCATCCGTATCCAGTAGAGGGCTGCTGATACGTTACTAAGTAGGAGAGACAGCAAAGTGCCTGATTCACATCAGTGTGCAGTGTGCATTAGTGCCCAATCTGCACCAAAGTGCATTCGTGCATGGTGCATTGATGTGCATTGCACGCCAAAGCACACTGGGCACTCTTGCTGGTATTCCATTATGCACCTTCACAGTTCAGTAGAGAGGTTTCTCAGCACCTCTGCTAGGTAGCTAGGTATACATAAAGTTACATTACCATGTACAGGATTCTGGTGAGCTTTTCTAACTTGGTGTTTAAATTTATGCTGTGTTACGGCAATAACAAGCTTATGGAAATGAAAGTGAAAATTGCATTCATGATTTTATTTCTCCTACTCTCCTTCCCTGTTTTGGACTTGGGAGAGAATGAAACTACTGCATGGATTTTGGAATAGTATGTATGTATGTATGCATGCAGAGTGTTTATACCCTGTCCTTCAGCAAAATATGCTCCCAGGTTGGCTTACAAATCATTAATTTGACAGTTCTCTGCCTCAGGCTTGCAATCTAGCTAAGACATGACACATAAGGAAAGGGGGATAGAAGTGGAGGAGAAGAATGAACCCAGCAGATGTTGGTAGCTGTTCTCTCCCTCAGAGGCCATAGTACTGGCAGCTGAAATGGAGGGAGGGCCTCTCACTGGCCTCTGAGACCAAGGCATGATGGAGCTATACCTGACTGTTGTTCTCTCCCTCAGAGGTCACAGCAGTGGCAGTGGGAATGGAAGGAGGGCTTCTTGTCATCCGGTAAGCCAAAGCACGATGAGTTTGTGCCTGGCTGTCCTTCCTTGACCTCAGAGGCCAGAGTAATCAATTTTTCACCCACCCACTCACTGAAATGGTTAAAAAGAAAGATGGAGGAAGGATACAGGGAACAAAAGCTTTTATCCATAAATATAAATTAAAATCTGGATCCACTCTATACCCTAATAACAATTCCCCACATTAAAAATCAGAATTTTGCATATTTGATTTATAGCTAGTCACAACAATCAACAAGCACATTTCTGCTATTTTTACTCAGAAATATTTTGTTAAAACAGGTAGTTCAACAGCAACACTGCTCAATATCTGCTGCTTCCCTGGGAGGCTTCCACTCTGCTGGTGTTCCTCTACTTTTCATTGTCCCCTTATTCTCCAATGATGTCTATGATTTCATTCTATTTCTTAGGATGTGCTTCTGAAAGACGAAAGGAAAAGAAAGAGATTCTGAGACAAAATCAGAAAGAAAGGTATTTCACATTCACAACATGTTAAAAACACAAAACATATCATTTTTTATTATATAAAACCCAAAAGCTCTTTAGGGGAAGACCGGTAATTTCAACAAGACTTACTTGAAAATGCTGCTTGATATTGACCGAGAAGTGTACCTTTGCACAAATGACTCTACAAATGTATAAACTGCTGTGTTTCCTCAACAGGTTTTCTCCTTACCAGTTATAAGGATTACTGTATACATGTATATTATAATAGAAGCCAAGAGTAAATAGTGGTGGCTGCTTTACCACTTGTTTCATGTCTGCAATAGCGTCAGTAATGATAACATTTGTGAAAGAAAATAGATAAGTTGGCTAATTTTTTCCATCTGAATGCAGTCATATTATGAAGTGATAATATAGTCATATGCTAAAATGAACAAGATTTCTATATCCTTTTACCCTTATAGAAATGCTTGATGTTGAAATAGGTATGTATTATTTCTTCCTATTCATTCTATTTCTTCTATAAGATTCTTCATCATCTCATTTCAATGGAGTGGACTATTTGGACTGTGCTGCACTGAAATATTACTTGTACCCCAGAAAAAAACACCCCATTCTACAATAGAACAGTAATCAGCACAGTGCTGTTCCTGTAGGTGAAAAGACATACCCTGAGATCTTATTGAGCTTGTACAGATTCGTAAGTGGGCTTATGTCTGTGGGAATTAGAATTGTGCAGATGCATAATGTCCATATCCAATAGAGGGCTGCTGCTACGTTACTATATAGAAGAACTGACAAAATGCCTAATGCTCATTGGTACACAAAGTGATGTGCATTGTGCATCAATGCCCAACGCATGTCAGGTCCTGATGTGCATCTTGTGAGTGTCCCATTAGACATCTCTGCAATTCAGTAAAGCTGTTTCTTAGCACCTCTACTAAGTTGCTGTGGTGTAAATAAAAATGCATAATGTAATGGGTCACATGGGATTTCTTTTTGAAATTTTCAGGTTGGGCATATCATCTTCAAGAACACTAGCATTTTTCATTTCAGGCCAGTGACTTTTCCAGCCTCTGATTTCCTCACTCCATGTGTTACTTTCAGTGCTGATGATGAGAAATTTTCAGCGTTTTTGATAACTATAGTCTAGGACTTCTGGGCTTCATGTTAAACCTTTCTATAGAGTTTAAGAACTATGACCAACAGTTTAAATCTTTCTAGGCATCAGTGAGTTTTCCAGTCATTTGAACCACAATTTTTTCATATTTTATTTTTTAAAAATTCATTTGTTGGTATTTTTTCATGTGGCTTTTCTTCTTGCTTACCTTACACTGGGCTTCTTTAAACCTCATTTCCTTGATTGCCCTCTACTTTCTATCCTATTGTAATCCTATTGATTATCCCATTTCCCCAGTTTTTTGACATGTACAAATGTCACAGTGATATTTAAATCATCACATTTTGGAGTTATGAGGGATCTTGGATAATTTATAAGTGATTTTATCAACAATCAAGGTGAATACACGATCTGCAATGGAAGATGCATTTCTAACATCCTTGCAAGTTGATTGCCCAGCCTTCACTGTAATACCTGATTAAATGGGCCATTATTATGTATGGCTTATTATGTGTTCAGCCACAGATGCAGGCAAAACGTCAGGAGAAAATACTAACAGAACACTGCCTCAAAACCTGGAAAACCCACAACGTCCTATGTTCAGCTTCTTTTCACTATACTACACAGTCTTTTTTTTATTAATTAAATTATTAATAGGATATTAGGCAATTTCAAGAGAGACATTACTCTTTTGATTATATGAAAATAATATCAGAAAAATAAAGGCACAAGACCTTAAATGTGATGAGTTCATTACTACTGTTATGAATCTTATTTTAGCTATGTTATATAAGCAGAGCTCTTCAGCACTGCCATAAATCTGATATAAAATTGAAGCCTTTACAAATATTAGTCTTTAAAATTGTATGTATGTATCACATCACAGTGACAGAGCTGTGTATGAATTCAAGGAAGAGATAATAACTTTAGTTTCCTTCTCTTAATCTATGGTTAAATTGCAGATAGTTTATATGCATGGAATAAATGTAGCATAGCAACAAAACAGAGAGTAACCTACTGTTGTGTAGTTAGATGGGATACTGCTGGAGATGAAGGCACAGATTAAAAGCAGATTTCCAAAGTCATAGAAAAGGAAAAGCCAGGGTGGGTATATACAGCATATCGACCTTCTTAACAATTGTCCTTTACTTTATTTTGCATTAGGCAGTATGATGCAACCACTTGTGCAAACAACTTAGAGATGCACATCACTTCACACATCACTTAAAAGGTGAATTGGGTTGTTTTTCACTTAGGATACAAAACAAAGTGGTCTTTCACTCTTTTTCTTTCTTTGTCAGACCCTAGATACTGAGATCTGTATTAAGCCGTCTTGCTCCCCTGTTAAAAGTTCTGCCAAACTAAGCAAAAGAGGGCCGATCCCAGCAATGGTACCCCATTTGAGCTGCTCATTCCATTTTGACTGATTACTGTTACTGTTAATGGTGCCACAGGGTGCCCAGTAAAATGCCAGAAAGAACAAAAATGGATAGGTGATTGTGTAGAGTGATGTGAGTGTCCACCTATAGGGGATCAATCTTTTCAAGAGAACTCACAACACACTATAGTGAACTTCATATGTTAATTATTAATCCTTTGCAACGAGCTATTCTTCACTTAGCATTTTTACTTTGTTGGGGATCATTAATCAGATTTCATACTCAAATCAGTGAACTCAGAGCCTTTCCATCCTACGCTGTTATAGTGCTATTATTTCACTTTCAACACCATATGGAATCATGGACTTTCCAGTTTAGGGAGGGGCATTTAGAATTCTCAGCCAGAGAGCTCTTTGGCCTCAGGAAACTACAAACCCCAGGGTTCCACAGGGTGCTGAAAGTAGAATAATAACACTGTAACAGTGTAGGGTGGAAAAGCTCTGAGGCTTAGTGAGTACAATACACCACTTTAACTGCCATGGCATCATCCTATGTAATCCTGGGGTCTGTAGTTTGATGAAGCACTAGATCTATCGAGGGAAGTCTATATAGTCTTCCTTAAACTGCACACCCAAGTATTCCATGTGATGTTGCCATGGCAGTTAAAGTGCACTATACCACTATACTTGTGTTCCTTGGAATCGAGTTTGCTGGCAGCCTAATATTGTCTTGTGACCAGCAATACATGGGGACCTCCCTACCTGCAACCTCCACGTGTGCAATTTCCAGTTCACACAAAGCATTGCATCCCTATACCTAAAATGGCAGCAATGTGTGTGCAGACGTGTTGAAGCGTCCATGCGCACATCATTACCATTGTATAAATTGGGACATCACTTTTCACAAATTCTGCTATTCACAGGGGTTCCTGGAACAGAACCCCCACATATATGGAGGGCTGCGGTCTATGGTGGAGAATACAGCATAGTTTTCTTACTTTCTGGGACAGTTTATATTTAACAAAAAATAGTTTTGCATATTTTGTTCTCCAGTTAATCATGACTGACAAATAGGAATAGCATCTTCCTTTAGAAAAGGGTAAGCAGCTTTTACCCCTATGTGCTTCCTGGAGGTCAGATTAGTTCATCAGTGCTGTAGCAGAAATGATGTCCTTTCATTTTCAGTTCTCATTTTAGCCAGTTTTCTGTGATTTTAGAGGGGTTGGGAGGGAGAAGGATAAGGAGACAAATGGGCAGTTTTGATATATTTGGGATGATGTCCAGGCCCCCAAACTCCAGAATATTGCACCCCTTAAAAATGCATCTGGGCTGAATTCAAAGTGCTGGTTGCAACCTACATAGACCTATGTGACTTTATTTCAGGACTATTTGAAAGATTGTATCTCCCTGTATGAGCTTGCCTGAGTCTTGAGATCTTCAGGGCAGAGCTTTCCTTCAGACTCTCTAGCTCCGTAGGCCTGCATGTTGAGAAGTGAGAGGGCTTTCTTAGTTGCTGTTCCTGGACTATGGAATTCCCTCTCATGAGACACCATCCTCTGCTCTGTTTTCACCAACAGGCAAAAACTTTTTAAAAAAAATTTAGGTAAGATTTTGACTTTTAATTGGCTATGGCAGAAGGGTTTTTAATGGTATGTGCTGGACTTTTATCCTAATTACATTTAAAATTTGTTTTTAAATACTGTAACATTCTATTTAATTGAATTGTTTATTTGTAAAAACTATTTGTATTGGACACTCTTTTATTTTTATTTTGTATGTTTTAACCTACATTGTAAGCTATCTTGAACCTGATATTGGGAGGAAAGTGGAGTGAAAATTAATTAATTAATTAAATACATTTTGGGAACCTGGAGCTTTAGGAATGTGCTAAGGGGCTTCAGTGGCAACATAGGTGGGATCCAGTGACCGCATGTGACTTGTAGGCCACACCTTCCTAACTCCTAACTTAGGAGATTGTAACAAGTGAGTGGGGATACTGCCTGAGGTGGAAAGAACACTGCCTTGGTAGCAAGTACATATTCTCCATCACTCCCTTGCTCTAAGGGCAGGAGGAAGAATTACGCAACCTTCCAGAGATGCTATTGTACTGCAGTTTCCAGTATTCCTCACCCTTGGCTATGGTGAGAGAGGCAGCTGAGATTTGCGACACATCAAAGTCTAGAGAGCCTTGCAATTCCTACAAGTGGCAGCTGCTGGTGCCCATGTCAGTGGAGTGGTGAATTCATTACATGTTTTGGCTAGCTTTAGAGGAGCTGTCCAAGGTTCTGGACCTGTTCAGGGATAGGTTTCAGCATCTTGGACAGCTTGTTTAAAGCCTGCTATGAAATTTAGAGTAGATTCATTGTCCCACTGACCTAAAAGTCACTAGCCACCATTGACCGCCACCTTGGCTTCTGTCAAACACGGGACAGATGGACACTCCAAATGTTGCAGTGATAAGGGTAGGCATGGTGGTGATGGCTAAGGAAACATAGAGGTAGTGATCAGCCCAATAGGAATTCAGAGAAAAGATGATGGGAGACAGCGTTGGTTGTAGGCAGGAGCTCTGACCCTGATGCCCTACTTCCTCTATTTCACTAGAGTCTTACCCTGCCTTGTGAGAGGTCTATCCCTGGTTTATCAGAAGAATAGTGGAAGTACAATATAGATACTACATCCCACAAACACTTTTGTAATTGAAACTTAAATACATCAACCTGGGACTAAATGTTTTAAAGCTCACAGGCTGTAATGCTATATAGGAAAGATCTCTCCAGTAATAACCCTCCAAATGTTGTTGCTGTGGGACTCCCATCAACCTAAGCTAGCAGAACTAATAGTGAGACCCAGAAACTGCTTAATTTGTTTCAATGATATTGTTACCAACTTTGGGTGCTTTTTTCAATGGAAAAGCAGGATGAAAATGTAATAAAAGAACTAAGATCAATCTCTGCTGTACAATTTATGCAGAAGTAACTTTTCTACAACCTGCATTTATCTGCTGTTTGTAATGGAGAGTTCACGGAGATTCATGTTCAAATGAACTAACAGGACAGGAATCTGATTATGAATGCTCTTAATCCACAGAGTGCACTACATTTCTTTCAAGGGAATAATCATTTGTATCTATACCTGGATTCATATTCCATTGAAAGCAATGGTGTGCAGATGGTGCACCGTCCCTGAGGTATGCACTGGTATACAAATCCACACACGAACTATGAATTTTCTTCACTTGATCTGTGCTTGTAAACAGAAACCAAATCCTACCTGTTCAAACTGAATCACAGCCTCTCCTTGCCATGACTCACTCATTTCTGCATATGCAAATGTGTTCCTAGTTTATAAGAACAACTTTACTACCAGAAACTTTCTTTAGAAGTAAAATTAGATTCATATATTTACACTCGGATATATTTCTTCTTAAAATTTCAGTTGTCTATCTAACTTTGCTATTAATATCATTTTGTAGTAGTTAAAAAAATTAAAATATTCCCAACTCCTAGTTAAACACTGTCACTAGCACTTAGATGAACAGCTGGTTGCTTTAAAGCCAGATTTTTAAAATGTTATTCAAGTATGTGCCAACCAGTGCAAGCCAAATTAATTCAGTCAAAAAATATGTAATACAAGTTTGAATCCAATCTCAAACTATTGGACTTAACCCAGATATAAGGTAAAAATTAAATGTGTAACTTTATTGTTTATAACTGTGAGCCATTACAATTTTGTACATAGAAATAAAATCCAGAATGCATAAAAAGATACAAACCTCCACAAATTTAGCTTAATGTGTAATTTATATTTATCACACAACAACCAATGCTGAAACCATTAAAATTACTGAGAATAAAATTTATAATAAAAATTTCTCTTGCAGTACAAAAGGCACACTAAGCCCTTGTTGTTTATCATCAAGTAGATTTTGATTTATGGTTCCTCTATGAACAAGAGACTTCCATGAGCCTCAGTCATTAGCTGCTCTGTTCAGATCTTGCAAACTCATGGCTGTGGCTTCCTTGATTGAGTCCATCCATTCATGATGTGGGCTTTGTTTTCCCCCCACTGTCTTCTACTTTCCATAGCATTATCGTCTTTCTAGGGAGTCATGTCTTCTCGGGATAAGCGCACAGTACGGCAGCCTCAGTTATTCTTCTTGTCTTCTTCTGGGACCTATTTATGTGTCTTTTTGGTGGTCCATGTAGTCACAGAACTCCCTCTCAGGACCACATTTCAAATCTGTTGATATTCCTGTTAGCTTTCCTCGCCGTCCAGCTTTCATAACCACACAGAGAAAGTGGTAATACTATGGCAAAGATGATTCTGACTTTGGTATTTATATATCATGACTCTGATATGTCTTTACACTAGGAGATCTTGCTCTTTCACTGCTGGTTATCTGAGTCTTAGTCTTCTGCTTTCTTGACCTTGGTTTCCATTTTGATTACTGACTCAACCAAGGTATAGAATATCTTATAACTATTTCAATGTGTTCATTACCCACTTTAAAGTGATGTAAATCATCTGTGGTCATTATTTTGTTCTCGTAATATTCAACAGCGTGCTTTTGCACTTTCTTCTTTAACTTTCATCAATAGTTATTCTAAGTCTTTGCTGTTTTCTGCTAGTAATATGGTATCACCTGCACATCTTAAAATGGTTGGTATTTCTCCCCAGATTTTTCACACCTCCTTCCTCTTGAGTCTAATCTCGCTTTCTTTGTATGTTCTGCATATAAATTAACCAGTCAGGGTAATAAAATGCAGTCTTGTCTGACTGCTTGGCAGTATGAAACCATTTTTTTTTCTACGTAGTGTCCTAATAGTGGCCTCTCGTCCAGAATAGAGGTTACACATCAGGACAATCAGAGGTTGTTGCACTCCCATTTCCTTTAAACTGAACCATAATTTCTCATGATCTATATAATTGAAGGGTTTGTTATAAGTTAGCATAGTAAGCTAACTGCTTACCTTATACTAAACTATAGCTACAAAAAAACTTACAAAGTCAAGAGAAAGCAGTAGAAGAGATAATTCACTAGTATGTGGTTTCAGAATGAGGCATCTGCGGGTTGTTGAAATGAAGTCATCAAACAATTAATATAGAGTACACCCCACATATAGCAGAGAGGCTGACTTTAAAGTAGAGATGCATATGAGGTTGAATTATTGTTGTTTCCTATTGATTATTTTTTTACATATTATTGAATGGTAAGGGGTTTTTTGAGGAGTGGGATAGCAGGAACAATGCGCAGGTATTAGCCATTGTGGAGAATTAAAGCATTACTACTTCAAAGTAGCAAATCAAGCCTTTAAATAAAAAAGCAGCTGACTTTGGCAAGCTTCTTCTAAGAATGATTCTGCTATTTCATGGCTCTTATCTTGTTTTCCTTGTTTCTTTCAGCTGAAAAAATGCATAGCTTGGCTCACTGGTTCTGCCCCTTAAATTACCTGTGAATATTATGCCTTTAAAAAAAATAGCATTGCTGATTTTACTTGTGTAACTGTCAAAGTTCTACAGCAAGGATTATTCTTCATCTATGTTCTGTCCTTTGCAGAAATGATGCAATATATTTTGTTTTTTGCAGAATTATTATTGCAATGGAAGAAAGTGGTTGGACTACACTTTGCAGAAATGATGCAATATATTTTGTTTTTTGCAGAATTATTATTGCAATGGAAGAAAGTGGCTGGACTACACTTCGCAGGGTCATATCTATATAACCTTCAAAACTGTTTTTTTTTTAATCTCTAAACATGCATCTTTTCTAAACTTATGCAGCATTTACTTTGGGAAACAACTATTTGTAATTGGAATTCTAGTCCTTTATGTGCCTCTGTGACTGGAAGGCTCTTGTGGGTTCCAATTTTGCTGTCTCTGTTAACCACCATGGTAATAGCACTGTGAAAATGTTTTATTTTGTATTGCTTTTTCTGGTCTAAAGATATGGGAACCAAGGGAGCTAAGAAGGACCCTCTATGTTGAATTACCTATGTTCCTACAAAGAAAGGAGAAACTCCTCAGGCTGTTGAAGATGACACAAACCTGGTTTGACTGTGAAATTCATTATACAGGTATTAATTTAAACCCTACTTTTTTCCCCTCAGGACACACAGGTAGCTAACAACACAGTATAGAACCAAAAAATAAATAAAACTACAAAAGCACAAAATTAATGGATATATCGAGCATTCAACCAGCAAGAATTCCTTCACTCATGCCAAAAGGTTGTCTTGTATTTGCCTAGTGGCAGCACAACAACAGAGAGGAAGCCAATCTAGCATTCCTTGGAAGGAGATTCAAGGACCATACACCAAGAAGTTGCTACCATGCAGTTCCAAAGCAAGAGAGTCATGTGCTCAACTTGAGTCAGAATGCCCAAAGAATTTGTCTAAGATAGAAGTGGATCATAAAGAAATGCCAATGGCTCTAACAAGTGCCTTTCTCCATAATATGCTCCATATTACGCACACATACTCATACATTTTTTTGTTTCTTTGAGATCAGTGAAAAAGGGAGTATTCCTAAGCACATTTATGAAGGACTTGCCTGTCCAATTTACCCTGATAAAGGCTGATCAAAGCACATTGAGAACGTTAGCTGTCCTTTTCAGACTAAGGCTGCAGTCTTGCATGGCTCAGCATAACATAGTAGTTCTACATGTACAACTGCACCATGTTGAATCATTTAACAGCACCCTGGTCCTACTATAGAACCAATAAAGACCTCCCATGGATATTCTGTGCCTGGTGGAATGTGTTTTGGGGCGGGGGCATTGCAGAAGCATCTGGCTATGTCTTGGTAGCCAGATGCAAAGCTGTTACATCATCTATGGAAGTGTGCCAGAGTTCTCTGGAGGTCTCAGCAGACGATATAATAATTCTGCATATGGCTATGGGGATGTAGTCAGGTGGTTCACTGACCTCCTCTCACTCTCCATCAGGCATAGAAGGGCCTGGGATGCAGGGCTCAGCAGCTCTATGGTAAGATTTTGCTCACTGCAGAGAAAGAAAGGAAATACCAATCCCTGCAAAGACCCAAAAAAAAAAAAAAAAGACATATGCAGGCATAAGGTTAACCTGCATATGCCACCTATAGGATCACAGCCAGAGTCTGCATCATTTAACAGCAGTTCTTAATTCCCCTTATTGCTTGCATGTAGAACAATTAACCTCAGAAGTCTACCATTTGGAATGGTCTTCTCCAATCCTGTCCTTTCGGATTCCAGGAATATTGCAATCTGTTCCTCTTCCCACTTGGAAATATGTAGTGTCTGAGTCTGCACACAGAATGTTCTTTGAAGCAGATTAGTTATGCAGCAAAGCAGGACAACTACCCAGCTCAGATACAGCTGCAGAAACAGTGCTCAGAATAAGCCTTTTTTTTTAAAAAAAATGTGAATAGTATTTCAGCTTTGCAGGGGATATTATTTAGTCAGCTCCATATTCAGCACAGAGGTGACCTGCAGCATGGTGGAGAATAAGTATGGCTTGGCTGTACATCGATATCACTCTGATGTGCAGTGAACCTATGAATATCTTCTAGTGAGCTTGCAGCATTAGGTTAAAAAACAACAACTTTGATTATGCACTGCAGAACATACATTTTTCCCCCCAGAAGTAGTTCTTATATTAGACCAGGTCTCCATTCCTACCACACTTTAATGTAAATAACGACTGAGGCCCTGCATGGGACATGTAGTTATCACCCATTTCCGCACTAGCCTGTTCCGCACTAGCCTGCAGCTGGCCCCTCCCAAAGCTGCAAACCTCAGGATTCCATAGGATGTTGAAAGTGGAATCATAGCGCTAGAACAGGCTAATGTGGAAATGGGCATGATGTCTATCTGCCAATCCAACTCCCTAAAGCCCACCTTAAAAGCCAGGCAGCCATACCAAGTAGAGGTGTTCTGTCATGCTGCTGAGCAGGATGCTAAAGGATGACACCCTTCCACCAGCAAGCTGTGATGCAAAGAGCAGAAGCAGGAACCCTTGTGGGTCCTACAGGAACTCCTCATCGCACTGTGGCTCCATAGCGAGGAGAGGATGGATGCATCATCTCACCTGCCAGTGCCACAGAACTCCCCTGCTCAGTATGACAGGCTGACTTTAAGAGAGGTTTTAGTGACATTTGCAGTTGTGGCAATGGTTCCATGATCATAAATGTGCATATGAAACAGTTACAAGGAGGATGCCAGTCGTTAATTTTTAAGTTGCCTATAGGGTAGAGATGGGGATCATGCAACCTTTCTGGTTGGTACTGCAACTCTAATCAACTCTTATCTTATTTTCTGCTGCTCCTGAGATTAGGACATGGAGCAATGACTTCAAACTACAGGAAAAAAAATTAGGAAGAACTTCCTGATAGTAAGAGCTGTTTGACAGTGGAATATGCTGCCTCAGGGTATGATGGAATCATCTTCTCTGAAAGTTTTTAAAAAGAGGCTAGATGGCCATCTTTTGGGAGCATTTTTTTTCCTGAATGGGAGGGGATTGGAGTGGATAGGCCTGGTGGTCTCTTCCAACACTATGATTCTATAATTTTATGATTCTATGTTTTAGGGTTGTTTTTTTTTGAAGGTCAAAGGCAGTAAAAAGCATTGTATGCCCTACTGAGTATATGAATCAATCAATAAATTATATCTTATTTTAAATGTATATTCATTTCAATTTCCTTTTCCCTATGCATAAAACATAACTTTCAACTGGAGGAAAACTATGGTCATCTTCAGATGTATTTTAAGAATGGCTCTATTTTGCTACTCTAAACTTACTGATTTCTTAATGAAGACCATTTGCCCTAGAAGGTACTGGAAATTTGGCTCAGAATTAGCATTCTTACTGTAGCGCTCTGCTGATGGTGAACTGATGTCCACGGATGACACTTTAAAAGGACCTGTGTACTATGAGAAATTAAAATATTGAACTTTTAAAGTTGGGACAGGGAAGGGTGGTGGAAGAGATTTGTCTGTCACACTCTGAATTGCCTTTTGAATTGTGTGCATTTACAAATCTTAGTAATTTTAGCATTTCATTTGGCATACTGAAAGCTTGCCCACTAGTCCTATACTAATATTTGAGAATTGATTTATAGACTTCAATCTATTGTGATCATTAGGCAGAAAAATCAGTGAACATGGTCAGATTTTTTTTAACTAGTAAGAGGATCTTTACTGCTTAGTCTGTAGTTGCTAATTTGCAATTAATCTCAGCTGAGAGATAAATACTTTTCAGACAGTGAATAATAACCACATATGTTTTAAAGTGAATTCATCTGGAAGACTTATTAACAACCACTTGTTCATTTAATGCTCTTGCCTATTTCTTAGTAGAAAACATACCTAACTTCAGCATCAGTGATTATATTCTTTAGTGATAATAGATGGCAACAAGGACCTCATCACTTCACAGTTTCATTGGACATAGGTTTCCATTCACTGGCAGTGTTTATCTGTACAGATTCATACTCAGTGATACACTTCTGTGCTTCCTCATGCCAGATTTCACTTCCTCATATTGATCAGTTATGACTTATTGTTCCTCTTTGCCTCTGGTAACAGTCTACCACAACTTGGTTTTAATGAGTTAGATATTTCAGTGCTTAGAAAAGTTACTTTTTGAACAATTGGACTACAATTCCCAGGAACTCCCAGCCAGGAGGACTTTAAATGCAGTAAATGATGAAAAACATCATTGTACCACCAGTGCTAAGATAAAAGAAAACCACTAGCATCACTGCAATCCATAAGGTTAGCTGTATTTTTCAATGACAAGCATAATACTTTGGGAGATTTCAACAGCAGAAGTAATAAATCTTGCTGAAATGGCTTGTATTTTTCCTTTATGGAAAGGTCTTGAGAAAACATGCCAGCACTGAATTTACTAGTTTTCCTGTTCCCAGATTGGTAAAAGATCAAACCAAGTCCCAAATTTTCATGAGATATTGCATGGATAAAACTGAATATTGCAAAAAAAGACAATCTTTAGCAAGTCACTCAGCAATGCTTCTCTTGAGAGTATTTGTATGTGCAAGTCCTACACTTGAGGCTGAGCATTAGGAATTAAAAACAAAAAAACTACATTAAAATCATTTATAGAAAATGTATCACTGACTCAGATGAAAATACAACTGATTTGAACTGGTAAGGAATCTGTGGCCCTTTCCGCACCGGGCTATTAAAACGGTGCAGAGCGACCTCCGACGGAGGTCTTCTGCACCGTAGAGCGGACTGGGGCGGACTACTTTTCGTAGTTCCACACTTCAGTCCGGTTCGGAGCGACCGGAACTGGTCGTGCAGCGTGTTTTTTAAAAACCTCTTTTTAGAGGTTTTTAAAAAGCACGGAGCGTGCGACTCTGTGTCACTCCGTCGCTGCGCTCCGGTGCAGATTTGCAGGTGCGCACAAGTGCGTGCCTGCAGATCTGCCAGGGGTGGGCTTTAGGCTGGAGAGCTTCTCCGGTTGGTGGAGAGCCTCCACCAATCGGAAGCCACCATTTTGGACACCGGAGCAGTGCGGAGCGACGAGCTCGCACTGCTCCTCGTCCCGACGGACTCGCCTGAACGCTCAGGAAATCCGGTGAGTCCCGTTTTCGCCTGGTTATTTTCCCACATGCGGAAAGGGCCTGTGTAAGGGTCAAATTAATGATGGTTTAATTCCTACTATTAGTCCAAACAAGAACAAACCCATTGTATTGGTTGGATTGGTTTCAATGCACCATTCAGTAATTTATTTAATGGATCTACCGTAGCTGATTTCCTCATTTGGTAAAAGATGCCTATTTATCATGGCATGCATTGCCTTCTACTGTTTTGCATTCATCATGCTTCATTTTATGATAGTAAGCGTGTATAGTGGTCTGAGAACTGAACTGTGCCCCTGGAGAGCAGAGTTCAATTCCCCACATGGCCATGGAAACCCCTGAGTGACCTTGGGTATATCACATACTCTCAGCCACAGAAACCCCATGATAGGTTTGTTTTAGGGTTGGTACAAGTCAGAAATGACTTGAAGGCACACAACAACAACAACAACAACAACAACATGCTTTGCTTTGTGACTGGCCACTGAATGGTGAACACAAGTTAAATGTGTAAGCCTGGTTGCTGAGGCATGCACCTCTGAGGAAAGGCCTGCTGTCTGAGCAAAAACAGGTTAATTGGCGGTAGTGTACATTCCCTTTAATGTCTAGTTTGACCTGAAACCAGAGAGTGGAAAAAATTACCTTTTGACTGTAACTCCCAGAATCCCCCAGAGATTCAAATATCTACTGACTGGTGCAGGGCACCTAGTGAAGTATGTATTGGATTTTAATCTTAAATTCTTATAAATCTTCTCTACAGTTTTTAATGTTTTGTTAAAAACCATTTCTTCTGCAGGGAGATGAACATAATGGGTCAAAAACAGTGCAACAGAGACCTGCATCATTTTGAATATATCAGTGCAGACTAACTGTGGGCCTAATTTTTAGGACTTTTTCAAAAAAATAAAAGTATAATGTGAAGCTGCCAAAACCTGTATTTACATCAATATCAACAGTGGCTGGCTAGCTTTTATGCCGCATAAACTGATCTAAATCCAAAACTCCTTTGCTGATATCTTTGGGATTTGCAATACCCCACTGAACAGATCAGCTTCAATTACACAGAAATTCCAGCCTCTGGTGGTGACAATGTAATTAAACTTTTTAAACTGACTTCAGCAGACAACATAACAGAATAGCCATAAAATGGATACTTTATGTCTTCAAGTTATAAAATAGAGGAATATTACACTGAAGAAAGATATTATGACCATGGAACAAGTAGTGCGCAATTTCTTTGCCAATATCAGCCTGTTTAATCTGAGAACAACCAAAATAATTTGTCAGCAGAAGCTACCTTGAAATGTATAAGCCCTTATATTGGCAGGACTAGTTTGAGAACTGTAGTTTGAAACTTCAAATTTTGGCATTCAAAAGAGCATTTTAACACAGCTGACAAGATCTTTGTTTGTCTTCTTTCAGATTAAAACATTTAGAAGTCTCCAAAGTAAGGGTGAAAAATCACTATATACATGGGATTTTATCTTGCTCCTTATCTTTGTACAATCCCTTGAAAAACCAAACTGTCTTATTCTAAAGAACAGAACGGTTCTTAAAGTGCATTGTTAAAAATGTGGCAAATAATCATACACTCTGAATGACTCAGCTCCACTGTCTGCTCTCCGTGTCCCCACTTCACATTCAAGCTGTTTAGTTCTGGGTTATTCAGAATGAGAACTGTGGGTGATGACACTAGAAAATTATGGGAGAATAATCAAATAGTCTCTACAAATAGTCTCAAATCCCACTTTCAACATCCTGTGAAATTCTGAGGTTTGCAGTTTACTGAGGCCAAAGAGCTCTTTGGCTGAGACTTCTAAATGCCCCTCCCTAAAATGCAAACCCCAGGATTCCATACAATGTTGAAAGTGGAACAATAGCTCTGTAACAGTGTAGTGCAGAAAGGCCCTGAGTACAAATTACTTTTGTACTTTGAACCTTCTTTGCAGAAACTGAAGTAAGCCAAGAATAAAGGGGGAATGTGGGAGGAGGAGAGAGAAACTTGAACTTTTAAAAAAGCAGCTGAAAAAGCAAGACAACTTTTTCAGGACTGTTCCTGCCAAATTGGGATAGTTGGAAGGTATGTTCTTTGAAAAGATGAGGAATCATTCACCAAGGGCCTAATTTAATTGTGTAGTTTTGCACTGCATTGTTATTTTCTCTTTTTTTAAGATAGATGTAGGGAGAGGAGTGATTTCCACTGAGACCAGCACATGTGGGGAGGTTGACCTTTCTCTTCAGTTAAGGAAAGAAAACACCAATGAGAGTTTATACTATTACAAGTTGCTGCACAGAAGCTGTTTTTGTAATGATTGTGGCTGGGTAGGAAAGACTTAACATTGTTTTTTCTTTTTTCTTTTCTAGTACACTATATGCCTGGTGGAAATCCCTACCCCTTTCCATTCATCTAGAATAAAAGAAAAAGAAAAAAAGTGATGTGGTACATTATTAATGTAACATGAATTTCAGATGCAACAATTTTACCTTTGCGGTGGTATCCTGTAAGCATTCTGCAACTCCTATTGACTTGGAGTTCTCAATAATATGGGAGTATGGTTCATTACTGCTATATCAGAGATAGCTACAATTGATAGGAAAGAAAAAATCAGATTTGGACCTGGAGTAGGATAGCTATTTGTTAGCACTCTGAAGATATGACTTGTGTATTTGTCTGTATTTTTGTATTCCTAGCAGTCACACTGGCATAGTGTCCTCAAAGTGTGTGCTCTTCCTTTTGGGAAGCATATGCCTTTAGGCACTCATACTTTAAGTACACCATTGCAAGGTCAACTCCCAATCTTAACACTGTAGAGGGTGTTCCAACATCTAAATCTAATTCTACATCTTATCTCATGTTTGCTTAGTTGAGATTTGTGGAAAGCTTCCTCATCTATAACTAAGCAATTGGCTGAAGGCCAATTTTCAGAACTTGGGAAAGTTATTTTTGGCTACAAATCCCAGAAAACTCCCAGCCAACATGGTCAGTGGTCATAGTATGTGGAGGATTCTGGGAGCTGTAGCCCACAAGAGTATTCCGTGCTGTAGCTTTTTCATTGCAATCCTACCCAGCTTTGGGTTCATATCCACATGACTGAATCTACTGAAGCTATAAACTACTTGATCTCAGATTCTCATTGTTATGTTTTTGTTCATGTAAATAATACATTTTCCTTGACAGAATTTTGTGGTCTTGATGTAAAATCTGTATTTATGCATTTTACAAATTGTGTTATCCCCTCCTACATGCCAGCTATTAGATAAGAAGGACAAAGCCAAATGTTACTGGAAACATCCTGCCATTCTGCCATAACTTCACCAATAACATTCTTTGAAGATGATAACTGTGAAAATAGGACATTGCCTCAAGAGCCTTTCCCTTTAAGAATCTCTCCTACTGGTCAGCTCTACCTTTTAAAAACTACCTACCTCTTGTCAGAGCTTGGAAAAGTTACTCTTTTGTGTATTATAACTCCCAGAATCCCCGATCCAATATGGAGAACATTCATGTTGGCCGGAGGATTTGGAGTGTTTATCAAAAAAATTAACCTTCCAGATTTCTGCCTCTTACATCCCAAGCATTTGACATGCATCCATCCAGGAAATCTGATAATTATTTCAAGCCTTTCACACTACACAATTATAACACTATGATTCCACTTTGACTGCCATGACATCATCCTATGTAATCCTAGAGTTTAGAGAAGGCCATTCAGAATTCTCAGCCAGAGATCTCTAATGTGTTACCAAACTACAAACCCCAGGATTCCACAGAATGCAGCCATGGCTATTACTGTAGAATCACAGTGTATAACTGTGTATTGTTACACTGGAACATTTTTCCAGTTCTTGAGTCCTTTTTCCTTGCTTCTTTAATATGAGGAAAGTGCCAGGTTGCCGGTCATAGATGCTATCTTCTGCATGCATTGATCATGCCATGCCCTACATACCAAACAAGTGTGTTTCCACATGTGGGGAATCCCAGACATAGAAAGATGTTCAACTACAGGATAGTGTTTAATCCAGGGGTGGAAAAAGAGTGTCCCATATACCACATGTCACCCAGGAACATTTGTAGCCCCCAGGCTCTCCTGTATCCACAAAGATCCCAACCTCCGTCCAATATGTGGGGGCAAAACAGCAAATCACCATTCCTAGAGATGCTTAGGAGGGAAGAGCTTCCCACTCAGTATAGCTGGAAACAGATACAGCAGCTCTTTCACATTGTACTATTATAGCATTATGATTCTACTTCAACTGCCATGACAACATCCTATGAAATCCTGGGATTTATAGTTTAGGGATGGTACCCTAATGGCACCGGATACTGTCTGATCCTGGAAGCTAAGCAGGGTCCCTGGTTAGTACTTGGATGGGACACTGCCAGTGAATACCAGATGCCATAGGCTATATTTCAGAGAAACTAACTGGTGAAACCACCTCTGAGTATTCCTTGCCTAAGAAAATCCTATGAATTGCCATTAAATTGACAGGTAGCCTGAGGGTACCTGTATACAGTTAGAATTCTTAGCCAAAGAGTTCTTGTGCTTCTGACCAAACAACAAACGCTAGGATTGCAGAGGATGCAGCCCTGGTAGTTAAAGTAGTGTGAAAGGGACTCAGGAATCACATTGGGTTTTATATCTGGCCACATGTGGCCAATTTTCAGCTGAGCCTTCATACACCCTGCCCTGATCCACAGAATTCTTTTCTAATGCTGTGCACTGTTTTCTCCTGAATATCCAAGATAATCTGGGGTTTGTGTTGTGTTTATTCAGTGGACTTGAGATGGGACTTCACCCTAAGCTTATTAGAATTTTAAACTTCTGTTTTCTTTTCATTTCATTAGTTTCCTCAAACCCATCTATAACTCCAGATGCATTCTTTAACAAAGTATTCTTTAGTTTAGGGAAATTAGATTGTGGTATGGTGACTAGGAAAACCAAGTACACTAAGAAAAAGTGTGATAAGGTTTCTCTAGATTGGGGCTGTCATATTTAAATTATTTCATACTATTTACTTCTACATTTTGAAAGCCTGTGGTGAAAGGAATTCCTTTTGCTTAAGTACCTCTCTATCCCCTGTGAGTTCTCAGTCACCAGAAAACGCAACTGTGAGCATCTTAATAATTAGAAGCAAACACCATTAAAGAGAAATGTTTATTGCCTGCTATTGAAGGAGATGACCTCTCAATCACTAATCTGAAAGTCAGCAAAACAAAATCTACCTGATATGATGCAGGCACATCCATTTGGATACAAATGTAAACGTAAATTTTCTTAAAACTTACTAGATTTAAGTAAACAGATTGCTTGAATGATTCAGATCAATGCCCATCCAATCCAGTAATGATTTTTTCCAGTGAACAGATTCAAATGCTAGATGCCATGTTTGACAGCACTTTCTGTGCTTTCTCTGTCACTCCCATAGATGGTAACATTTTTTAGGGAACCAAGCATTAGCAGCATCAGTTCTAACACTCTGAGGTTTTCTTTAATAGCTGTTGACACTGCGGCATTCTGTGAATTTGTCTGTCTTTTTTCATCATGCTGCTGGCCATCACAACTTCTGTATCTAATCTTGCTAACCTCTTTCTAAGGGAAATGATAATGCATTGTGATAGCAGTAGAGACAAAGCCTGCATGCAGATTATTGTTTCTGCAGAGCAGTGAATGTGACTTCTTTTCAGCCTATGGTAGCATTAACCCCGATCCAGCATTGGTAATAGTTTGTATCACTGGCAAAAGAAAAAAAGAAAAAGGAGAAGTACTTCCAGCTGTCTTTAAGAGCTGATGTCTGTACACTGTTGGGGATCCAATGCTCACAGGTCTTCCTATAATCCAAGAATGAGGTTGGACCAGATGTGGCCTGAGAGAGAGTCCCATTCTGTTTCATGCTTCTGCTGCTGCTATCTCTGATCAATTATCAGGAAGGCTTTTTAAAGCTCCTGAAGCTGTTGCATAGAACTGAATTCTCTTTTGCAGCCTGATAAGCTGTTTTGCTCTTCAGCAGGCATGCTTAGTGCTTTGCAGTCCAAACAGCTGTTGCATTGAGGCTTATTCCTCAGTGGAAATATACAAAACTGGGCAGTGTTTGTACACTCAGTATGAAAATGTTCAAATGGCTGGTGGGACAAACCATATGGCCTCCATTAAAGATCTCAGACTCTGAGCAGATGAGACCCTCTTCTTTCACTGCTGTCATTAGAGTAATGGGAGCTCATGTCCTGTGGTACCTTTCTGGTCTACAGTAGCAGCAAGGTCCTGTGAATTTAGGCCATTTCTGCCCTACACTGTTCTAGTGCTATTATTCCACTTTCAAAATCCTACGGAATCCTGTGGTTTGCAGTTTGGGGAGGGGCACCTTTGGCCTCAGTAAACTACAAACCCCAGAAATCCACAGGATGTTGAAAGTGAAATAATAGCACTAGAACAGTGTAGGGCAGAAACAGCCTTACTCTCCATACCTGTATTGTTCTTGTTTTTATAGAAGAGTTGTAACTAGTGTAAGAAGGAGCCACAGCCTTGGCTCTCCTTAAGTAATCTACAGCCTTGATGTTACCAAGCAGTATGGGAAAATGCCACATGAAAGATAATATTAGAAGGGACCCTCAGCAACTGCATGAGTTGTCCAAATAGAATTGTGGCAGTCAGAGGCCCTTTTCACACACCAGTCCTGTTGCGAAATGGCCTTGGGAGTGCCGAGTGATTGTGAGGACCGTTCCACATGATGTCCTTGCAATCGCGTGATGCTCCCGAGGCCATTAGGTGGCAATCGTGCATTATATCATTTTCGGCTCATTGCTGAAAATGATACTCGATCATGCATCCCTCCCGTGCCCCACATGCACTTACCTTGTGTGCGGAGGGTCTGGACATGCGGAGGGTCTGGACCTGTGAAAGTACTCCGCTGCACTGCGGATGGAAGGGGTGGAGCGCTTACGCTTCCTTCCAGCCAGCATGGAGCTGGTGCGGAGGGGAAGCACAGGGGATGTGAGTGCCTCCCAGATGAGGCTTTTTGCACAATCCCCGCACGATGCCAGCAGCACAAGGTAAGGTGAGGAAAGGGTCAGAGAAATCTAAGATGATATTGCTTGTAACACCAGAATTATTCTGGAAGAAATTTGGACACCTGTCCCAAAATGTGTTTGTTGCCCATCCTCTATCCATTCACTCAAATCAAGGGACATAGTACCCAAGACCACATAAGTTATTGTGACAGGTAAGACACATAATTCCTCCAATGCCTCCTCCCCAATTTGACAACAAAAATATATCAAATAAGAATTTAAACAATTTAATACAATGCCCTTTCATTCCATCCCAAATCAGGTGGCTGACCTGGTGGCCTTACTCTATCTAACCCTCCAACATTTCCAGATGAAAACTGTGACACATGTGGCCAAGCAACATCAGAATGTGGTCAAGATAGCAAAGATTATTAATGAGAAAAATACACAGGTTTGCAGAGGCTGCAGCAGTTTGCTTTTGCCTGACATGTCTGGGAAGGGCAAGACTCTGTCCCTTCTTGCCCCACGGCTGAATTAATGGAGTAAGAACTACTTTTGTACTTTCAGCTCAGTTTGCAACAATTAAAGTAAGTTGAGGGCAAAGGGGGAAAATGATATGAGGAGAGAGAAACTGGTACATTTCAAAAGTAGCTGAAATAGTGGGATGACAGAAGACCATTTTCCACACTACACTATTAGAGTGCTATTGTCCCACTTTAAACATCCTGTGGAATCCTGGGGTTTGTAGCTTACTGAGGCCAAAGAGCTCTCTGGTTGGGAATTCTAAATGCTCCTCCCTAAACTGCAAACCATAGGATTCCACAGAATATTGAAAGTGGAATAGTAATACTGTAATAGCGTACTGTGGCAATGGCCAGAAGATTAGTTCTGACTGTCCCTGCCAAATTGGGACAATTGGTGGCATACCTACAAACGGTCCCCGTATTGTAAAGAAAACCAGCAGGCACTTGGTTTGAAATCTTCTGCTGAAGTAGTGTATGTATACAAAAATTTGTGAAAAAAAACACAATGATTGATGCAAGTATTAGGTTTGGGTTGCAATATCTTGCACAAAAGTGCAATTAATTCAGACAATTCAGGCAAGAAAATAATTATTCTGCAGTAATATTGAATACTTCCTTGGTAAAGTGTTATGAATAAAGACAACGTAATTAGGTTCAGACAGAGAGGTTAACTACAGTATTAGAAATGCAAAGAAGCTATATAAAGATTAATGTTATTCTCAGAACTTGTTCACTAACAATTACCATCAGGCAAAATGTAAAAGAAACAATTTGGGATAATTAAAATAGACATGAAGAACATACATTATTCCACAGACTTAATACAATCAAAAGCAAATCAACACTGGAAAAAAATTGTTATGTATTAAGTGACAATATTTATACCACCTTTTACCAAAACCTCCTCAAAAGAATTTACTGTGTAAGGTGGCTGTGGGGATAAAGACCTGATAAACAGAAGAATGTACACTGGAAGGGGCTGTGAGACACAACAGCAAGGAGACTCATGGTTTGGGATTCTGCCACTAAACTGCTTAATGCTTACAATGTAGGTGTATTGTGGAATAATTTTTTCTCTATCTCTCAACGCCCACACAGCTCTCCAATGCACAAAGGTACAGTTCTGTTCTTATTAAACATTGGTTATTCTAAAATCAAGCAAGCTTTAATTTAATCTTACTGTGGAAATTACTATGCACTGATTAGATATTATATAACCATGACTCCCCCAATGCACATTTTAGACCAGCTTTAGGACCACAAACAAAGGTCTCTAACTTCTTACACGTGAACTTATTCTCTAGGTGACAACACAACCATCACTTGTATCATCCATACAGAACTTCTGTAACAGAAAGATACAAGTAGTGTAAAGCTTCTCACAAGGTCCTGGCTTAAGAAGCTGACAGCTGTCCACTTTCATAAAGCTAAACTTCATGCCCCAGCCATCTTAGAGAGAAGAATCTTTTGGCCCACATTAGAAACAGCAGGGAGTGCTGCAAATTGTTGGCTTTTAGCTATATATATTCTGCAGAAGATTGGCTGGACAGAAATAGATTGCAAGGACATGAAAATACTTCTCCTTGCTGGGCCAGCAAAACCAGAAACAGAAAACTTAGCTGTTGCCTATAATGAGAAAATTTAAGAACTTTCTCTACCATGTGAGGATGAATATAGAAATCTAGATTCAGGGGCCTATAGACTATTGTTAATCCCAGCTGAATCAATAAAAATTTGACAAGTCAGCACTTAGCTCTAAAGTCTATTTACTCAGTGGGCCTACTCTAGCTGGGGGTTCAGTTCTGGATTTATGCCAGGGATTGGAATCATGCCGTCTTTCAGATGTTATTGGACTTCAAGTCCTAGCAGTTGTAACCAGCAAAACTAATGGTGGAGAATGCCGGGAGTTGCATTTGTCACCATTGCATGATTGCATGATGAGTCTAACTTAAACCAATAACTGCTTCTGCCGTTATATTTTTTGTTCATAAAAGTGCACCCAGAATCTTTTTCAACATCACAGTAGCCTCTTGGAGTAAATAGGGTTTAAAGAGGTCATTGACTATGCTATGCTGTTCAGGTACTATCCCAGTTTAGCAACAACATTCCCTATTAATCCTCTATCATTAAAATTTTTCAGCAGCCTCAGTTTCTCTTTCTTCCTGAAATGCCTCTGTTTCTCCCTCTTCTTCCTACTTTGCCCATTTTCCCCCAACGTACTTCAGTTGATGCAAACTGAGTTCAAAATACAAATGTAGATTATACTCAGTTAACTCAGTGGGGAGGAGGAGAGCACATGAGGGGGCAGAATCTTGCCCTCCAGGCAAAGAAAAACTGCTACAGGCTCTCTTAGCTTGTTTGTTCTTCCTCATCAATAACCTTTGCCATCTTGACTACAATTGGATGTTGCTTGGCCACATATGTTCCAGTTACAGGATACATGTTCATAGTGTACAGGATGAATTATTTTTGCACACTGAATGCCAATCATGGCTGTGTGAGTCCCTGTTCAGTTTTGATGAAAGGATCTATGTTGTGACCTAAATTCAGTGGCAGACCTTGGAGTGTGTGGAGGGAGGGCGGGAGGGGGCAGGGCTACAGCATGAGGGGCGTGGCTGCAGTGTGTGGGGTGTGGCCAGGGTGCACGGGGGCGTGGCTACGGGCCGGGATGCCCCAAAAACATTACCGCCTGGGGCAACTTGTCCCCCCCGCCCCCACGTCCCTACGTGACTGCCTAAATTTGCATTGTTTGGGCCTCAACAGCAGCAGGAATGTGCTTTGTAATGTGATAGAAGAGTAATGAGTAAGAACAGAGTAATAAACATCCAAGGAGATTTCCAGCTGTTTCATTTATTGAGTCTGTACTTTAAAGAATATTTTAAAAATCTCTACAAGTGCTACTCAGCAGTATTGTTGTAAAGATTCCAGAGTCCATCCAAGCTGTTAGTGCTACCAGTCAAATTATTTTTCTGTGCAAAGGGCTGGCATTTGTTTTTGTAAGCAACTGAACCTAGTGTTTATGCATGCTATACACATCTGACCCATGGGAGATAGCAGATCAAGTGTGATTTACCTTCTTAGGTGACTGTATGTTAGAATATGCTGCAGAAACTGAGAAAGAGAAGAGACACCTTTGAATGTAACTATCTGGTTGGTTTGAGATACAGTAGGAAACATAATTTTTGAAAAACATTCTTGCAATGACATCCAAGAGAAAAATAATCAGAAACAGACATGGAATACAGAAAATAAAAGAATTTCCCCAAAAGCAGTAGTGATAAACAAGTAAAAGATCTAGGAGACTGTAGGTAGAAAAAACAAATACATTTTGCAGTGAGTTAGCAATGGATGGTTCTTTTATGTCAGTATGGAGTGCCATAAAAAAAATGAGGTCATCAAAGAAGCAACTCTACAGTATATTCATTCAAATAAATGGGAAGATATGGGTTTTCTTTCTAGTACGGATTTCAGCAGAGTGGCCTAAGATGGTTTCTCATATTTTTTTTTATTTGTCCTTGTTCAGTGGTTAGAGAGCAGTCTTCAGGAGTAGCACAAAGGTCCAACGCTGTTTAGTTCTTTTGCTTCTTTTAAGACTGGAACTGCATCTTCAGTCAGCTTTGCGTAAATCACTCCTTGCCCTGCATGTGTTCCTAGATTTGTATGTTTGTTTGTTTTCTCTTAGACAGGGATGCCAATGTGTGGAAAGCAGAATGTCACAAAGGTAGTAAGTTGTTGTTGTCTGTTTTGCAAGACTTTACTGAAGTGGTAAATCCTCTGACATCTAACCATTTCTCTGGCAGCCTGCTGCAGTAATTTCAATCCCAAGAGGGGTTTACAGACTGAAGTAGCTGTTTTTATGGCTTTGCAAGCAAGAAGTAATTTTTTATCATTGATTTTTACCTGATAAAACACAGTGTCATGGGGCTAGGGGAATAAAAGCCACTGATACAGCTTCATTACTTATATTAATTGGCACTCCTGCAAGCCACCTGGAGCTTTTGCAAAGGAGTCACAGTTCCATACCTGAAATTAAAACAGCTAAGAACATTCAGGGTTCTCATATCCACCAATTCAACGTGGGCATGATTTTCTTTAGGGTCTTATACCAGTGCTACACAAAGTGGTGATCCCTGGACCGGGGCTGTTCCCTGAGGCATTAGCTGCCAGCCCCTGTCAAGTTCCCAGGAAAGAAAGAAACAAGCGCAGCCAGTGGGTGCAAATATGGTACCAGTCCCTGGCACATTGGGGAAAAAAATTGCTGGTCCCCCCACATCAGATAGCCTGAAAAGTACTGTGCTAGACCTTATAGCAAGGTAGGGAACTCTGGTCCTCTATATGTTTCTGGACTGCAACTTCCACAGTCCCCCATCACTTGCTGTGCTGACTAGGGCTGATGGGAGTTAAAGGAAAAAGAAACACCCAGAGAGACTGCTGTATAGGGACACAGAGTTAAGATAGATAAATTAAAATATCCAAAATATTCCCTCAGGTAATTAACCTGCTTATGTGTCAGTGTCCATGATGAATAATGATTAGAATTCACAATTCACATTTATGTCAAATTATTTACATAATAAGGAGATAAATGCATCTGTCCAGCATAGTCTTCATACATCAGTAAGTCTCTGTGGTGATACCCATAGTTGATAACTAGAGTGATTCATTTTAACCAAGTTTTAATTGGATGTGATTTGTTAGGGATGGGATCACATCAGAAGCATGGCAGGTCTTCACAAATTGGCTACATGCAAATTATTAGACATTCAGCACTTGGCCAAAGAAAGCTTAGCACTAAAGTTTGGAACATGTTTGGTTTAGTCATCTCAGGCCCTTTCTGCAACTCACCTTTTTGCGGAGCTGGGGTCTGGGGATCGTGCAAGCAGCCTCTTCCGAGAGGCTCTCACATCCTGGTTCCTTCAGCTCCGCAGCTGCTGCCTCCTCTTCCTTCTGCGGTGGATTTTCCCAGGTTGCACTGGGGCAGGAAGCATGAGTGCCATGCCTCCAGAGCTCCGCACACACGGCAAGTGCGTGCGGGGCCCCAGAGCGATGTGCAATTGCGCGCCATTTTCGGCTCACAGCCGAAAATGAAATAGTGTGTGATCGGCGCCTTCCAGGCCCTGTAGCGTCGTGCGATTGTAAGTGTGTCATGTGGAGTGCTCCTTGCAGTTGTGCAGTGCTCCAGGGGCCCTTTCACATGGCAAATGCCATGCGAAAAGGGCCTCAGTATCACTTGTAAATTACCAGTGTCTCTAAAGTCCCACTTCTATAAAGTTTTAAATACATTATGAATATATGTATATTTATTTTTAAACATGTACTCTGCCTTTCAACCAAATGTTGATTAAAACAATTAAAAATGAACAAACACAATTATGAAGCAAAATACATAGCATCAAATACATAGAAGAAAATCCAACACAGGTAAAAACACAGCAATCTAATCAGTAAAGCTGACGTATTTGCTGGAGTATAAGATGCACTTTTTTTCCTAAAAAATACTTGAAAAATGGAGTGCATCAATATTTGTCGATGCATCTAATATGCTGACAAATATGGTAATATAGATGATAACTAGCTAAATAAATAACCCTAAATGTACTGTGTTGACCATATTAAGTCAATATGAAGTCTGTCTCGATAAATCTGACTCCCTGGCATGTCAATCTTCCAGTCTGGGTCAGTCTTGCCTGCACTTACTTTTGAATAAGTGAAAACAAAAAACAACCCCCCACCCCCCCACACAGAGGGAACTGAATGCTGAATATCAAACAGAATGGGGCCTCAGATAATATGAGAACCAGGTCTTCATCTAGGGATTTACGGTGTTCCATTGCATAGGCATGTTGGCCTGACATTTTTAGTAGGTTCATGTAACCAATGAACTGGATAAATAATATTGCTGATGCACTAGAAAGATTCTCCAAGCACAGATTTTCCTAAATGTGACTTTCTATCCCAGCCCTGGGGGGCTGGTGGCTTTCAAGTCAGAGGGGAGATGAATCTGCCATGAGTTAGTCCTGACTTAAAGAAGTTATCCAAGTTGCTGACCCTTATTCTCCAAATAGTTCCTTTACAGTTTTGGCTAAAATCCAACGTCATGGGAGCCACTAATGGCTGCTGATCCTTAGGGTTGCCAGATCACAGTGTCTGGCCTTGAGCCTATAGTTTTCACTGGTCATCTCCAGGCAGAACATGAGAATTCTCTGGCTTTGACAGATTCAAGTCTGGGCAATAGGAAAGGAATGTATATAAATCTCCAGCTAAACTAGTAAAACAGCAGCTTGCTATAATTTCCCTGCCTTAATTGTTGATTGATTTGTTGCTGGAACTTGCACAGAGTCTCTCTGTGTGTGTGCGTCTGTGTGTCTGTGTGTATTTAAGTGTCTGTGTAGTTACTTAGCTTCCTCTTTCCTTGCTAGTTGTTGTATGCCAGGCCACTCTGTTCTACGCCTACCCTCCCATAGAAACAAGTCGGCTAGATTAAATATTCGTTATCCCATTTCCCTAGCTACCTTGATCTGGGAACAGCCCCTTTAGCTAAGATTTCCATCTTAATTTCCAGAAAAGAAAATACATTCTTTGTGTTTCTTTCTATTGGAATGACACGCTGTGAAGCACTGTGGTTGATACTTAATGTATAAAGCTAAGGACATCACAAGGGACCGTTCCTAGGTCTCAGATTTTGGTTCAGAACCCTTGGGTCCCAGAATGATCCTAAACCTGCAACCCTACTGATCCCAGCTATCAGCTGAAAATGTCAACTTTTTATGGTATACACCAGGTCGCTTGCTAGGCATGTGGATCAACACTCCTCCCACCCCTGCTCCATTCCGGAGCATTTCTGCAAAAAGGGAAAGACTGTGAAAAGCCAAAACTGAATCTTAGCACTATGAGCCTCTGCTGCGTTACTGTAGTTCCTTTGAAAAAGACTCCAGGGGATTGAATAACTTTTTACAAAATGTCATCTCAAATTAATGTGTCTCAAGTGTGAGGCTCTTTGGGACACTGGAGGCACAAGAGCTTGCCCACGGAGGTAATGTTCACAAGGCTCCGTCATGCTCATTAACTTTCTTTGGAGCACAGCAATGAAGTTGAGTGGGCGGGTGTCATATGGTACCAATATTAGAATAGTCAACACACGTTCACTTGCTTATGACTCATCCCATAAGTGCATCAACTCAGAATGAAGTTCACTGCTGTAGCAGGCAGAAGATTAACCACCCTATTTAGAGCATCACCCATCATCTGTAAAAAAAAAAATAAAGTAAGAACAGCAGCAAATTTCTGTTTCCATCGGCTTCATCTTTTTTATTCTAAAGGAGAATTTCTTTTTAATGGTTAAAAAAAAGTCTTCAGAAAATGTTTTGAACACTTGGAACGTGTTTGACATAAGCTAAGTGTTCTTATGTCTCTGACACACCAAATGCATATGCATCCCTAACATAGCACCAGGAAAAGGTTTGCTGTTTTTCTCCCCGTTTGGAGCGGTGGCTGGCTTGTGGACTGATTAAAAAGTAACAGCACAATGCTATGTTTTTTCCCCTTTGATGCCATGCAAAAGTGTTGGATTTGCAAGGTCAGTAAAATTGAGCTTTAGTTTTATTCCCACATCCCTGCTCTGGCTCTGGGTTTGCATATTACTTGGTAAACTGGGTTTAATTCAAATTTTAGTCCCATCAATGCAAGTTGTCCTCATTGTCTCCATTGTACTCTTCTAGCATAAATACTGAATATTCTTAGAAATACGTTACATACCTTGAGGAGAGCTTACTTTTTTTCAATAAGACTTAATGCAAGGTATTAAGGTTAGTACAGGATTGCAGCCTAAAGCCCAGGTGCTTGCTGGAAGGGCTTCTGATGTATGTAATATGAGGGCTCATGGCATTTGTAGCAGATCAGGCAAACTGTATCTGCCTTTGAAGACTGATCCTTTCTTCCACTGGCTTGGGATTTTGATTCTGCTGCTTCTGGAGCCACTCCAAAGGAAAGAAATACAACTCTGAAATCCTGTGGCCTCCTTCTTTCTTGTATATCTGCAGCAGAGCTCATGCAAAACAGGGCACAATGCGCTTGCACGGTGCCTTGTCAATAAAAGAAGAGTCCTGAGAGGGTCTCTGATGTGATGAACTATCAAAGGGCCTTATAAGAGTTACCATAGGAAGAAAGATGGCTACATAGTTTTGAGGGGGCTTGTTTTTAATCTATCTCCAGCAAAAGATTATTTATTTATTTATTAGGACTTCTTCTTTGCAGGCCAAGATCTCATTCTGCAAGACTTCATTTGTTGCCCTGGTGACTGTTCAAGTGGAATTAAATAACTTTGATCAGAGCACAGAATTGCTGTAGAGTGATTCAATATGCCACAAGAATCATTCCCTGGACTGAAATATAGAGCTTATATAGAAGTCCCATCATGTCACAAATCTTGAGCACTCTTTAAAACAAAATACATTCTCAATGGTAGTGAAATACAGCATGGGCCAGAAAAAATCTAGAGAACTGGACAATGATACATTATGGATTTGCCGCTAACAGTTCCGGCAATTATATTTGGCGACTCTGGGAAAAGAAGAAATAGCTCATTTGTTTTGTTCTTTCTTTAATTCCTCATTGCCTCTGGCCAGGACCACTGTCTCTTAGCAGTAGCACAATGGACTAATCTCTTGAAGGCGCCTTTAAAATCCTTCTTTTCAAGTACTGCTGTGGACCAATAGAATGCTCAGGCAACCCAGAAAAAAAGAGTCTGGAATTCCAAGTCCCAAATTTCAGGTGTCTGATAGTTTCATTTTCTTTGTACAATGATAGGGTCTCCATGATCTGGCTTTATAGTCTCCCCAGATATTGCCTTATGTGTTCCATCTGTCTGGGCAGATGGAATCAGGCTAAAATTCTCTCAGTACTCACATATATGCTATGGAAGCTCCTCCCAAGGGAAGCTTGTTTGTCTCTTTGTCCTTCTATTGATCCATTGAAGAATACCTTTCCTTTTAAGACAGCCCTTCGACTCTGAAGTTCTATTTTGCTGCTCTATAGCAACTTGTTTTATTGGCATCATGACCCCAGGTGCCAGCACTGACCC
Organism: Cyclura pinguis; assembly: GCA_030412105.1. Lineage (NCBI taxonomy): Eukaryota > Metazoa > Chordata > Lepidosauria > Squamata > Iguanidae > Cyclura > Cyclura pinguis. Next base: position 199,207,635 of record CM059601.1, read on the forward strand.
AGACATCTAAACCAGTGATGACAGAGAAGCACCACTGTGAAACCAGAAACCCCCACAATGTGGGATGGACTTAACAGTACCTGGACAGTGCCAGGAGTTTCCTATTGAAGCAGTGGTGTAGGGACGGGGGCAGGCGGCAATGTTTTTGGAGCGTCCTGGCTCGTAGCCATGCCCCCGTGTGCCCTGGTCACGCCCCTGTGCACCCTGGCCACACCTCTCCTGCCATAGCCCCACCCCCTCCCTCTCCCCCTCCACACACTCCAAGCTTTACCACTGTATTGAAGAGAGCAAAATTATTGTCTACCTTCTTGTCTGGTCTGTTCTCTGAACATTCCATGACACTTTCCTTTTCCTTTAGTTCATACGTAACTGTTTCATCACTGATGGTAGCACTAGTCCTCATCATTTCTCTGAATAATCCAATTCCCACTGCTTTTTGGAATAAAATAAAAGAGATAGGATAAGCTTACATAACTGCACTTGAAAAATAACTGGAAACAGTCAAATCAAATATTTTAGCCAGTGTCAAAAACTTGTTGAGGCACTTAAATTATCTTGATATTTATCAGAGTCTGTAGGCAAGGAGAATCAGCATGTGTTTGACATATGCTGTAACGTATAGCTTTTGGAATAATCACAGATGCTTATTCCCAAACTGTTGTGATTACAAATGGATTACATCTGGTTTTCAGTTTGCTGAGACATAAATCCTAACTACAAAGAAATAACCTAGGTCTACATCCAACTGCTAGTCCCAACTAGAGCAGATCCACTGAATCAATAGAATTTTATGTAAGTGTCAATTTACCAAGTTCCCATGATTCAATGGGTGTATTCTGTTTGAGACAAAAAACCGAATGAAAGTTCTGTAGTTGAGGCACTCTGATGCAGTGATTAGAGTATTACACCGGAATTTGAGAGATGGTAGTTCAAGTCCCCAGGCCCTTTCCGCAACTCAGCTTTTCGCGGAACTGGGGTGTGGGGATTGCGCGAGCAGCCTTTTGCGAGAGGTTCTCGCATCCCCATTGCTTCAGCTCCGCAGCTGCCGCCTGCTCGCAAGCAGGTAGCATGAGAGCCCCTCCTCATCCTTCCACAGTGCAGCCTGGGATTTTCCCAGGCTGTGCTGGGGCAGGAAGCATGAGTGCCACGGCTCCAGAGCTCCGCACGCATGGCAAGTGCACGCGGGGCCCTGGAGCAATGTGTGATTGTGCACCATTTTCGGCTCAAAGCCGAAAATGAAATAGTGCACAGCCAGCACCTGCCAGGCCCTGGAGTGTCATGCGATTGTGAGTGCGTCGTGTGGAGTGCTCCTCGCAGTTGCGCAACGCTCCAGGAGATCTTTCACATGGCAAATGCCATGCGAAAAGGGCCTGAATCATGACCACACTGTGTAACCACTCTTTCTCAACACTGATCTACCTCACATGTTTGTTTGTTTGTTTCTATTTTTAATATTTGGTCTTCTCCTAGGATGTTGGAAACAACATGAAGGCACACAACAACAAAACTTTGAATCCATTGCTCCATGGTTTAGTTTCTGGAGTAGCAGAAAACGAGTTTGCTCCATCTTCAATATGACATCAAGCTGAGAACAAAAAGTTAAGTACACTAAAAACTTATTTGATAACAAAGTCTAAAAGGCATCAAACAGTTCCATTGAAACATTAAATTACAACAATTAAAAGCACATTAAAACACAATAAAAAAAATTTAAAAGATCCTTCTGCTGCAATAATATAAATGCCAAAGGCTTGCCTAAATAATAAAGAACAGTAATCTGTATCACTACTTAGTTAACTAAGTATACTTAGTACTTAGTTAACTAACTAAGCACTTAGTTAACTAAGTATACTTAACTAAGTAACCTTTCCTGGCCCCCACCCCAAGCTAACTGAAATGTTGTTCACCAAAGCCTTGATTGCTAGCAGAGTGGACCTTCTAGTCCCCATGCAGCTGATGCCTGGTAAAGTAGCTTGTGGTGGGGAGTTACGATTGTGGCAATGGTATCACAAATCAAATAGCAGTTGTGGATACTGGATGGTTACATGTGAATAAATCTAGACAGGGCCCTTTCTGCATGACAGTGGTGTCTTGGCATGGGGACGTGAGAGGGGCAGGACAGCGATTATGCTTATGCATGATGTCATCATGGTCCCGCCTTTCCTGTGTCACCAACTGGCATGATCATGGGCTATATCATTGATGGAGAAACTCTATCAATGACCCCCAATCCAGTGAGCCTTCTGTTGCAGCTGGTCATGCAGAAGGGCCAGAAGCAACAGCATGGGAAGAAGGCCAGCTGCAGTCCAAAAGGATGGAGCATGTCCATCACGCTCCCTTCCACAGGCAGCCAGTTGTGTGCAGAGAGGAATGCTGGGGATGCTCCCATCCCAGCAGAGGCACTGCCAGGATTGTGATGGGACGATGTAGGAGAGCATTGTCTTGTGGAAAAGGCCTTGGAGAGGTTACTTAGATAAGTAAACTCATACGAGTATACTCATACAAGTGTACAGAATACTGGCCAAAATCTTTGCCTTCTAGCAGAAGGTGAATAAAAAGAAAGGCCCAACTGAGCCTCCCATGGGGGTTAAGTCCACAAGTTGGGAGCAGCCACTGAGAAGGCTGTTGTTGTGAGGAAAAGGGGGGGGGGGTGCAGGTGAATGCTATATACTCTGCTTTTCAGCTCACTGGTGGAAAGGAGAGATATAAATAAGCAAACAAATAAGTAGGCTAGGAGTGCTAATATTTCTAGGAGAGGAGAAAGTACTCCAGTGCTGGTGAACATGCTGCTCACATAAATATTCTAGAACTGCTCAAAGGACAAAGTCTTGCTCAAAGATCAAATTGCTCAAGTTTTGCCAGGGGTTCTGCAAGGAAGTAACAAACTGTGAAATTACTATCTTGTCTGTCTGTCTGTCTGTCTGTCTGTCTGTCTATCTCTCTCTCTCTCTCTCTCTCTCTCTCTATCATCTATCTATTTTTATCCTACTTTTCTGCAAGTGCAGAACCCAGGACAACTTATAAATTGGATTAAAATTTATGTTATAATATTAAAGAAAAAAATTAAAAACCAATTCAGTACACTATTGTATTAAAACCAGACACTGAATTAAAACAGATGAAAAGCATTAAAAACATAACAGGAAATGGAAAGTACAACACCTCATTGAAAGGCTATGCTACAGCAGCCAGTTAAAGGCTCCGAATCTGTCAGAATAAAAAACCTGTTTGTCTCTTGGTGGAAGGAGAGCAAAGAAAACATCACATAACCTTCCATGGAAGTGAGTTCTACAGCCTGAGAGCAGCCACTGAAAGGGCCTCTCTTTTGTCCTCACCAAACATGCCAGTAAAGATGGTAGAACCAAGAGAAAGTGTTCCACTAAAGATCTCAAAACTCAAGCAATGTCATACAGGGAGATACAGTTCCCCTCATGCGCAAGGATTGTGCATTCACGGATTCAACCAGTCACAGCTCAAAAATATTCAAAAAATGAGTTGTTCACCATTGTATGTGAGGGACACTATCTTACTACACCATTGTATATAATGAGACTTGAGTATCTATGGATTTTGGTATCCATGGGAGATCCCGGAACCAAATCCCAGTGGATACTGAGGGCCTACTATATGGTGCTTCAGAAAATCTGGAGCCTAGCTGCACCATTGTAGTCTTTGCAGTCTAACTCCTCCCCCTTTCTTCTCTGTCCCATATCTCCCAGCATTCTGTGACAGACTAGCTAAAATTGTCTGAAGAGATTATGAGACATCTCAAGATGCTCAAAAGATGGTTGTTTTATTAGTAAAAAGACAGATGCATTTCAGCCTCTATGGACTCTTAGGGCCTTCTTCATGGGTTATACAAAACCATAAAAGCCCTTGGAGAAGGCCTTAAGAGTACAAAGAGGTCAAATGCATTGGACTTTCTTTACTTAAAAAAAGAAAAAGAAAAAGCACCCTGTGATCTTTTGAGCATCTTGAGATGTGTCTCCAGTTTCTTCTGTGGATTCCATCGCAAAAGATTATCAGACTTCTCCCACAATGATCAGACAACTAACAAACAAGCAAGAAGTCCTGTTGTATCCAAGGCTAATTGACAAAAGACATACACTGTCATTTTCTGGGGCTGAGCAACTAGTTGTACTATCTTGCTTGCTGTGCCTTTGTAAAAGAGCTTTGCTGTGGAAGTAGGAGACAGACTGATCTGAATGTTAATGGGGTGAGACAGAGGGAGGACTGAGGTTCACAGAACGAGTTTGAGCCCTGAGAAGTAAGCTTACAGTTCATTTTATATTATCAGCAAACTGTGCCTTTTCAGCTGGCATCTGCCTGCATTTAATATTTAATGTAGCATTGGACTGTTTGCAACCCTTCCATCTTAAAGAGTCTTCTGGGCTCCATATCAAAATATTTTTCTTCCCATTACATATGGTAGATGGGAGATATACTTCTCTGCATTGGTATATCAGATTGCAGTATTGCCTTTATCTCTGTCCTGTACACTGGTTTGATATATAAAGTGATCATAGCTTATGCCCTAACCCAGCTGTGAAAAATTGCTCCACATGTAATGAAAAGAGAAATTATGAATCATAAAATCATAGAGTTGGAAGAGACCAACCCCCTGCCATGCAGGAATACACAATCAAAGCAACAGATGGCCATCTAGCCTCTGTTCAAAAACCTTCAAAGAAGGAGACTCGGCCACACTCTGAGGCAGCATATTCTTCTGTTGAACAGGTCTTATCATCAAGAAGTTCTTCCTAATGTAAGAGTCTAAGGTAGAATCTCTTTTCCTGTCATCTGAACCCTTTGCTCTGTGTCCTAGTCTCTGAAACATCAGAAAAGAAGCTTGCTGCATCTTCCATATGACATCCCTTCAAAGCTTTAAACGTAGCAGTCATATCACCTCTTAACCTTCTCTTCTCCAAGCTAAATATACCCAGCTCCCAAAGTCTTCCTCACAGGGCATTGTTTCCAGACATTTTACAGTTATGGTCATTCTCCTCTGGACATATTTCAGCATTTTGAATTGTGGGGCCCAGAACTGGACAAAGTGTTCTAGGTCAGGTCTGACCAAAGCAGAATGGAATGGTACTATTGCTTCCCTCAATCTGGACACTATACTCCTATTGATGCAGCCTAGAATCACACTGTCTTTTTTTAAGCTGTTGGATCATCCTGTTGACTCATTTTCAGCGTCTGGTTTACTAAGAGTCCTAGATCCCTTTCACATGTACCGTGGTCAGGCCAGGTGTTACCCATCCTATATCTATGTTTGTTTGTTTGTTTGTTGCCCAATTGTAGTGCGTTACATTTCTCTCTGTTGAAATTGATTTTATTAGCTTTGACCCAGCTCTCTAATCTGTTAAAGTTATTTTGAATTATGATCGTGTCCTGTGGGGTATTAGTTATCCTTCATAATTTTGTATGATATGTAACTTTGATAAGCACGTCCTCTGTTCCATCATACAAATCATTTATAAAGATGTTGAATAGCACTGGGCCCAGGGCAGAATCCTATGGCACCCCACTAGTCACTTATCTCCAGGATGAAGAGGAGCCATTAGTGAGCACCTTTTGCACTGTTTTGCTTTTAGAAGACTGAGAACAAAAGGTGTTGAATAATTCTGCCTTTTCTTTGTCCCCTGTGAGCATATTGCCGTTTTCTCCATGCAGTGGCCCTGCCATTTCCTTGTTCTTCCTTTTGCTATGGTCATAACCACCCCCACTCCTTTTTTATTGTTTTTAACCTCTCAGGCAAGCCTGAGCTTGTTCTGTGTTTTAGTTTTTCTCACTTGTTCCCTTCATGTATTTATTCAAATTCTCTTTTGTGATTCCCCCCCTTTCCATTTCTTATATATGTCCCTTTTAAATCTCAGCTCAGTTGAAAGCTCTTTGGATATCCCTCCTGGTTTCTTTAGAAGGCACAGTTCCTGAAGGCACAATTTCAAGCAGTTTCAATGAGGAGTAAATATGAGAGGTGGTTTCTTTAGACACCTCTCATTTTTCCTTTTCATTAGAACTGCTTGAAATTGTGCCTTCAGTATTTCACCCTACCCCTATCTCTTTTTTAAATTCACTTCTTAGCCCATCTTAGTTCCTGTTCTTCACCTACTGTGGGCATGTTAGGCAGTGATATTTTGCATCGCTCAGGGGAGACAGTCTAATAAATACTAGAGGCTCTCCCTAAAACATACTGTTAGTGCTACCTTCAGGAACAGTCTAGGCCAGACATTCCCAACCTGGCTTCCCCCAGATGTGTTGGACTACAACCATCATTATTCCTAAGGAAGGACAAGGAATACAAGCCTGTCCAATCATGAGAGCATCCCAGAGATGCCATCACTGCCACTTCCACTAACCCTAAGCAAACTTCCCAGCTTTCTCAATTAGTTCTTCACTTTCCTCATGCCTGATGCTGCCTGCAATTCTGCTGCAGGCAGTTGATATTAATGGGTCTGTGTCATGAGCCAGGCTGAGTGTGCTGCCGATTCAGGCTTGGACTCCGATTTAGACTTGGACTCCCAGCTGGGGGAGGATCCCTTGGAGGGGCCTTTGGGAGAGGGGGCTCCTTCAGAGTCTAGGGAGGAGTCTGCCAGCGACCCCACAGCTGTCCCGGGCATGGATCCCGAGCCAGTACCTGCAGCAGATGTTTGTGCTCCAGAGGCAGAGGCTAGTGCTTCTGACTCGACAGAGGCTGGTGTTTCTGACTCCAGCCCGGAGTTTGCAGCAGACCCTCCCCCCACGTTCCTCCAGAGGTGGCTGGAGAAGGGGGCGGTTCGGAGGTCTCAGCAGCTGTGGGAGAAGCATCTGATGAATCGGCCCTGAAGTCTTGAGGGGCTCCAGCTGTGAGCTGGGCCAAAGGACATTTGATCAGCTCCAGCTGGGCTAAAGACTGTGTATTTAAGACAAACGCTGTTGGAGTTGGGCATGGAGCAACAATCGTCTACCAACCGGGAATCTGTGTCCTGGGCTTTCTGTTCCAGGCTAAACCTTGCTGTTTGAGTTTGCTGCCCCTGGGACTTCGATGTTTGTTTTGGTGATGTAACCTCTTGATTTCTTTATTACTAAAGCCATAAACTCAGCTCCTGCCTCTGTGTCTGCTTAGCCGCCGCCTAACATTGACAGTCTGTAACCTTGGCTTTGTAACTATTAATATCTCAGAGGCTGTGGATGTACTATAACAAAACTAGCAAGATAAAAATAACAATAAAAAAATTAGGAACATAGGAATCAGGTTTAAATGAGGTCAGACCATGTTCCCATCAAGTCCACTATTAACTCTGGCAGCAGTTCTCCAAGCTCTCAGGTAGAGAAGCCTTTCACATTAGCTGCTACCTGGTCTTTTTAACTCATGATGCCTGTGATTAAATCTGGGTCCTTCAACAACTGGCAAAGTACTCTCTATTAAAAATTTAACTCAGAACAAAATTCAACCTCAACTGGAAAAGGTGAAAAAAAGGCAAAAGGTGAACAGAGAGCAAACCTATTTTTGCTTCCTACGTATTTCTGTTACTATCTGAAAATGTGATGTACAGATCCACAGAAAATGTAATACATAAATTCAGAGCATTTCTAGGTACTATATGAGTATGACAACATTTAACATTTGGATAAAGCATTTGTCCAAAATTGCATTTTGGATAAAGTAAATGATAATTTCAGACGATATTTTGTCTTTCATATGTAAGTATTGTGATATAGTGTAGAGGCATTCACATTGACTTTACCCTGTCATTTATTGCTCTTGTACTTCTTGCTTGTACAGGTATTTCTAGTTTTATTAATGTATTTTTTTTAAAAAATTAAAACATGAGTGTAGACAAGATTGATTTAATTACTTTGGAGATAGCTTATATGTTAAACTGTTTGGAATGATGTCACATCTAGGTAACAAGCATTAGCTTAGTATTCATTAGGTGGAAAGTAATGCAGTAGAATACACTAGTAAGTGCCAGTAAAGTAATAGATTTGGGGGAGAGATTTAAATGGTGTTTATTAAATACATACAGCTTCAGAGCCAAGTAAAGTATGGTTTGTTTTCATCTAAATACAGTCATGGGAATAGAGATAGAGGGAATATTCATACTTATGCATTCCCAGGTCAAAATAATGGGTTTCCCAACAGTTGGGTAACAATATTGGAAAGAGTAATAGGTCAGAGAGAATTTTGCGCAGTTTTCTCCTGGTATTCAAATGCCCCAAAGTATTGCAGAACAATTATTAAGCAGAGAAAACTATATGGATTTCTTGCAGGAAAAAAAAATGTTTTCTGTGGAGAAAACACTACATAGAAGAAAAAAACACAAAAATCCCATACCTTTTTCTCTGTAGAATAATTCCTCAACATTTCAGGACATTTAAACATGGGGAGAATACTGTAGAGGAATATTTGTTGCTCCCACAGCAGGGAGAAAACTACTATAATTATTTGTCCTCACGTACAAGGACAAAATAGCCAAGGATTTACATCCATGCATGGGAATAAATATTTCACTTCCTTCCAGAAAATAATGTGCACACACCCACACCCCTCTGTTAGCATGTAGATTCATTAGAATTTCTTGCTAAGGAGATCGGTAGAACATGTGAGCAGAGGTAATTATTATGGGCTGACTATAATCTTCATTGGGGAGGTTTGAGAGTTTCCATCCTGGATACAAACACCTCCCCCGCACACACACTTATCTGAGATTGCCCTGACCATATAGACAACTTTAGAATTTGGTCTTTTCTTTGTAGGGCTGCCTGAATAGTCTGGCTTAAGATCTCTGAAGTCTGGTTTAAAGAAAAGAAACATAAGAAGAGGCAGCAATGCCCTCAGTGCTGCCCATCAGTGGTTGCCACCTGGAAAGCAGGTCGCGTTGTCACACAGTCTGTGGGGAGATGTATTTCTAGTCAAGATAAGGTTTTTTTTCCGCAAAAAATTTTCATTTATGTATATAGATTAGTATATGAAAATTTTATGCAAATCTGTGCCCTCTTTTGTCTGTCTCCGCTTTTGGATTTAGCAAGAGGGGCTTAATTCTGAGTATATTTTAAAGACACATTCCACAAAGTTTTCAGCACAGCTCATAAGTACAAAACTTATGTAAAACTCAGTAACAGTTCAACAGCAAAAATACATGGTGCTTCAAAAGCTTTGATCATGCTATTCCTATACTTCAGATGCAGAATTTCATGCAGTATGGGTGGGAGCATGCAGATCTGATCACTTTCCATTTGTAATTTTCCCATGGTTTCCTTTTGCTTGTCTTTCTCCTTGTCACCAAAAAATTAAGAAGAAAAAGCTGTAATAGTAGTCCACTGCCAGTACAGCTGTCTGTCCGGAAGCATCCAGAGCCACAGAGAGTAGAAGGAGATTTAGGAGAAGACAGATGGAAGGATCTAGAACAATAAATGTCCCCAGCTGCCTCCTAACTGACAGCAAAGTAGAAGCCAAGACTCCTCTCTGGGAAGGGCAATCTAGAGCCTGAGCATGCCCACTGAAAATGCCTTTCCTTCCACAACTAGATCTCACCCAGCAAGGGCATTCAGAGAAACATTTCTAAAGCTGGTTTCAGGGCTCCCCTCCCCCTACAAAATACAAAATCAGGAATTGGCTTTAAAAAAAAAAACTTTTAAAAGGTGCAAGTCTAAGGCCCTTTCCACAGGATGTCATCGTCCTGCACTGGGGACAGGAGAAGGGCCCGAACAATGCTTATGCACAACATCATCTGAGTCCTGTTGTTCTCCCATCCTCAGGCAGTGCAATCACACCACAAATCACTGATGGGTTTTACCCATCAATGACTGGTATTCGCACAGCCCTCCTGCTGCCCTCCCACACTTACTTTAGGTGCAGACGTCCTCCAAGTGCAATGGCTGCACTTCCTGCCCCAGTGCAGCCCGAGACAGTGCCTGGCTGCACTGCGGAAGGAAGATGCAGTGCTATTGTGCTTCCTCCATTCATGGAGGCAGTGGGTATGGAGCGGAGCGCAACCGGGAGAGTCTCTACTGAGATCCCTATGGGATGCAGCCAGGACCTGGTAAGCCGCAGAAAGGACCTCACACTACAGAAGTCACTGGGATTTTTTTCAGTGTGCTTGTTAACTATAGTACTGATGCCTAAGTGCATGGCAAGGATTAAGGTGGTGTACATGCAAGCTTCTGATTTCCACTCTACATTATTCACTTGTCATTAATAGTTTTTTAAGGCTCCAATGTACATAATTCATGTGAGAATTTTACATTCTTAGGTCCTTAGAATGCAGACCACATGAGTATTTTTGAGTTATAAAAGATTGATTAAAGTTGAGCATTTTACCAATCATGTCAGGATGGTTGTGTCTTCCATCTTCTAAAATCTCAGAAATGAAATTTTAATACCAAATATGCATGATGTGGGGCTGCAATGTCCTCTCTATGAGAGCTCTGTTGAAATGAAGGGAAGCTGCAGCCAGTAAGATTGCGCCTATGGAGTAACAGTAAAGACATACACATTATGGGGTTCCCCTCCCTCCAAATGGCAATTGGGTCTCTAATCTAACAGCCACCATTATTAGCAAGCAGCCTTGATTGTCGAACTTTTAAAGTCACGATTTAAAGCTTAGCTGCCAGCCACACATTATTTTTAGTAGTGTGGGTCTTGAATAATCAAGAGGCACTTTCCTCTGCAGAGTAACATTTAACCCGATTGGTATGCCAAGCACATCCAATGTTGTCATTATATTTATTTCCCAAAATTCTTTGGCTTGGCAATATGATGTATTGAGCTCACCTCTTCTTGCCTATGCCTTATCCCCCCAAAATCCAATTGTGCTTGCTAAAATCAGAATGTCTGCTTAAAAAGAACAGAGTAGAAAATTCTTTGGATTGGATTTGTTTATGCCATATCTAAAAGCCAGTGTGGTGTAGTGGTCTGAGCACTGGAATAAGACCCTGGAAATCTGGGTTCAAATCCCAACCACGGAAGCCCATGAAATGACTAGTAAAGATGCCACAGGATTCTGTCCTGGGACCAGTGCTATTTAACATCTTTATCAATGATTTGGATTAGGGAATAGAGGGCATTCTTGTCAAATTTGCAGATGTCACCAAATTAGGAGGGGTAGTTAACATTCCTGAGGACAGGATCAGAATTTAAAATGACCTTAACAGACTAGAGAGCTAAGCCAAAATTAACAATATGAATTGCAACACGGAGAAATGTAAGGTATTACTGGGCAGAAAAAATGAAATGCACAAATATAAGATGGGTGACACCTGGCTTGACCACAGTATATGTGAAAGGGATCTAGGAGTCTTAGTAGATGATAAGCTGAACATGAGTCAGCAGTGTGATGCAGTGGCAAATAAAGCCTATGCAATTCTGGGCTGCATCAATGGGAATATAGTGTCTTGCTCAAGGGAAGTAAATAGTACCACTCTGTTCTGCCTTGGTCAGACTCAGCCTGAAATACTGTGTTCAGTTCTGGGCACCACAGTTCAGGAAGGATACTGACAAGCTAGAATGTGTCCAGAGAAGGGTGACCAAAATGGTAAAAGACTCGGACACCATGCCATGCCCTATGAGGAGTGGCTTAGGGAGTTGGGTATGTTTAACCTGGAGAAGAGAAGGTTAAGAGGTGACATGATAGCTATGTTTAAATATTTGAAGGGGTGTCATATGGAGGATGGAGCAAGACTGATTTTCTTCTGTTCCTCTAGAACATGGAACAACGGCTTCAAACGTCAAGAAAAGAGACTCCATCGAAACATGAGGAAGAGCTTCCTGATGGTAACAGCAGCTTGATGGTGAAATATGCTCCTTGGAGTGTGGGGGAGTCTCCTCCTTTGGAGATTTTTAGACAGAGCCTGGATGGCTATCTGTTGGGAATGCTTGGGAATGCTGTATGGCAGGGGGTTGGACTCGATGGCCCTTGTGGTCTCTTCCAGCTCTATGATTCTATGCAAGGGATGCAGAAAGAGTGGAAATTCCTCCTCCCCATTCAACTGGGCAAAGTTGTTCCACTGTCATGAAAAGATAATCAGATATAGTGCTAAGGTTCCTCTACCAAGATCAACTGCACTTGCTGTTTTTTTAGTGACTGTATTGAGAGTTATCTTCCTCTTTCTGAACAGTCTACTAGGATACCCTATGTAAGGCCTCTGTGGACCATGTGTCTTGTTAGCTCTTTCTTGCCAGACTTATACTTCCCTTTCTCCATTTCATTCAATAAATCTTTTGAAGCTCTAGGAACCTGAGAAAAACTATGGCTAGGCAAAATAATATCCATGACAAAATTCCCTGTACTCACAGACAGTGTATCTATAATGTTCCTTTGATCATACTTCATTTTCTTGATTCCCTGATAAAGAAGGGAACTGCACTGAATGATTAAGAAATTGTCTCAGGTAACACTAAATTGTCTATTGAATGGAATAAATACAAACTACCAATTAATCTGGTCATAAATGGGAAACAATTCATTGCAGTCCCAATCAAGCCACTGACATATTTTAGCCAGATAGATCCCACTGCTATAAGTATGCACAGGGTTCTCTTTTCATTTTGTTTGTGGGATTTTGTTCATTCATTTACCTGAAACGCTTTAAAAGTGGTCGCTAATAGTTTAATGGAAACAACTCTAGAAGGAGAAGAGTTTATAATAACCTCAAAGCTTTAATGTTTATTTTGTGTCAGGGCCAAGAACAAGCTCTATTGATCTACCTCTGTTCACTGATCCAAATTTAGCTTAGCTATGTACCCAGCATATTGGCAAGTTATCTAAACAATCAATAGATGTTTTCTGCCAACCTTTATTTAGAGATATAGATACATGGGCTATTCAGAACTATTTCAGTAGATTTTCACAGCATGGTAATTCCTCAGGAAAGCTTGCCTTCAATTGCTTGTAGAATTCCTTCCCTCTGAGCTCCCAGATCTCTGACCATCTGACTCAGAAAGAGCACAAGAACTGTTCCAAGAGCTTATTAAAATGATGGGCAAAGAATCAAAATCTATAGTGATATGAATTCAAAATTTAACCTTGCCAGTCTAATTTATCTTGGGCCAGGGCATTAGAAACTATTGAACTACTTAATGACTCACAAATTGCTCATGTTCTGTGTAACCTGTTCTGTGTATCTGAGATGTTAACTCTATGTGTCTCCATGAGAAGTCATGAGAATATAATGAAATGTGACACCAAATCTCCAAAGAAGCAGTCTTCAGAGGCTTGTTCTAGGTATTAAATAGTTTTTGTATTTTTCTTTAACAAAACATCAGTAACAACCAGTTCCTTGAGAGAAATGTACGGAACTGTTTTTCAGCTTCCATATAATAGTGCTGGATCCCACAGGTACTATGTGATCTGAGATTCATCAATTCACACTTGCCTTGTTGACATGTGTAGCAAAGAGGTATCAGCACTCATAGTGATTAGTGAGAAGGAATTCTAGAGAGCATAACTGCCCTTTTGTTTCGCCTGTTTCCTTCTTTGATCTATGTACTCAAGCCTTTTGCTTCCTTTCTTCCTGCAGAGCCATACCCCATTTCTTCCAAAATTAGTTAGCTTTTTGTCTCCCTTTGTCTGGGAAGGGAGTATCCATGAGGGTCCTGCCTCAGGATGGCTTATATCCACACATAAAAGCCATCTTTTAACGGCTCTTCTAATAAAATTTAAGTAATCTTTTGTCTATCTCCTTTCCTATTCCAAGATGGATTTCATGAAACAATAAATGCAAGTTTTCATTTTTTTTTTTAACCTTACAAGAGCATCCTGAGTACTTTCTCCTGTTTCTTATCATAAGCTCATATTTCATTGGCTATGCTGTACTCTGGTTGATATAGACATCAAATATTCTTAGACTCCAGACAATGACGATCTCTAGAAAAACCTTTAATGCAGTCACTGTACTGGCCAGATAATTATTTCAGAGTCTCACAATGAGGCCCCATTCATCCAACATCTTTGCATTTAGGTATCTCTTCTTTGACCCAGATCCCATTTTGGTACTTTCAAGTGAGAAAGCTTCCTTTAAGACCCAGATTGGTGCAAAAATTCATGGGACCAAATATTTCCTGATTGTGTCAGCTGGTTGGACCTCACCAGGCTCTCTTCTTTGCCTCTATTATTCAAATTAATTTACTGTGATGGCCATAGGTCTCATACTTGTAATCAAACAACAACAAATATTGCCAAAATGTTTGACGAAATCCATGGCAGGATCTAGAAAAAAGAAAATTCCCATGTGAAAACTTCCAAATTTCTTTTAGGCAATGGACAATAATCTTCAGATTTCATGATTCTGTAGGCTATTTGGCCAATCATTATGCTGATCTCTTCAGTGCCTTTGCTCACTATTGGCGCTAGATGTGGTTCTGCCCGTGCTTTCCATTTTAAAGGCACAGTGTTCAAACATCTCTGTGTAGGAAGGTCTCTGTTCTTCCTTTCATTAAATGAGGAGGATAAATGGCCAAGAAACCTAGTATGAATTGACCTATACAAGTCCTTTGATTTGTTTGTTTTTCTGTGACGCATTCTGGATATTTTTTTTAAAACCCTCTGAGTGGGAATAAAATGTTTCTGCTGATGCTGGAAATTACCACCAAATGCTCCAGGACAACAGAAATGTAATCTGGTTATTTTTTAAAAATCTGAGAGCTACATCAGAAAATTGGGTAGCTAACAGCAACCTTTACTCTCTCTGGAGACCTCCTATATGAGTATATCACATTCTTATCTTTGAAGAACTTCACATACATAATTTGTTCCAATCCTTGCAATACTGCTCTGTTAATCAGTATTATTATCCTGCCTCATCCCATGCTGTGGATGAGAGAAGGAGGCTGGGAGAATGTTGCTTGTCTGAGATGATGAATTCATGGCATAGGCAAGAAGATTCAAAGTGAAGACTCCCTGCTTTTCAGCTCAGTTTCTTGTGGCCTTTCATACTATACAATTTGGTGAGGCATTAGTGATCTCTGCTATTCTAGGATTCCATGGAATGCTTGCATGGCATGTAAACTGGAATCATAATCATAATCGTACAGTGTGAAAGGGTGCTGGGCTTAATGTTAAATCAGCACTTTCTAGAAAACCATGTGACTTTGGAGTGGTAAAAGCTAACAGAACCCAAATAACATTGGGTTGGCCACTTGGTAAAGTCAATGGGTTTGCTCAACCTACATCATAAGGCAACCCAAGCTCATTGCTTTCAGAACATAAGCAGAGTGATTTTTATGAATAGAAGATGATTGCCAAGAAATTAGACAAATTCATTTCCAACATCTGTGTCTTCATAGAAAACAAAATATAAATAGACTAAGTACATGCATCCTCACAAGGCAAGTGATGTCACCTAACCTTAGAACTGCCCATCTTAGAACATAAATTTGACTCATAAAATGTGCTTGTACTCAGAACAGCTCCTTCTCTCAATAATTATTTTCTACTCAAGTTGCAAGCCAAGGTGAAGGAGAACTACTCTCCTGCCCCAGCAGTCAGCTTACTTGGTTACTGTGACAGCAATGGTGGCAGGGAAGGATGAAAGAGAATCAAATGCCAGCATGTATTCTAGGTGTATTAGCTTTTTGAGGCTCCCTGGCAGCAGGAAAGCACATCAGATGAGTCACACCCATCAAGACTTTTTTTTTTGTCTTCCATGCTGACTGGGGAAGGGATTTGACCTAACTACAGTGGTGGCTGATGACTCCCACGTCAGTGGGGTGGTGAATTTTCCCCAAAAAGTCTGAACTTTAAATAAACTCTCCAAAGATGCTGAACCTGTTTTTCAGGTAGAGTCTAGCATCTTAGATATTATAAAGTTCAGAATGAAATCTATACTGGATCCACTGATCTATTGACATGGAAGCTACTGTCTACCTGCATACCTGAAACTATCATGGCAAGTACAAGAGGGTCAAATTAACTCAGAATTCAGTTCCTGCAGGAGAGAAAGCAAAGAAGAACATAAAATGATAGAATCATAGAATCATAGAAATGTAGAGTTGGAAGAGACCACACGGGCCATCCAGTCCAACCCCCTGCCATGCAGGAACACCCTCAAAGCACTCCCAACAGATGGCCATCCAGCCTCTGCTCAAAATCCTCCAAGGAAGGAGACTCCACTACACTCCGAGGCAGCATATTCCACTGCCGGACAGCCCTGACTGTCAGGAAATTCTTCCTGAGGTTCAGGTGGAATCTCCTTTCCTGCAGCTTGAATCCATTGCTCCTTGTCCTGGTCTCTGGAGCGGCAGAAAACAAGCCCTCTCCCTCCTCTACATGGCATCCCTTCAAATATTTAAACATAGCTATCATGTCCCTCTTAACCTTCTCTTCTGCAGACTGAACATACCCAGCTCTCTAAGTCTATCCTCATAGGGCTTGGCTTCCAGGCCCTTCACCATTTTGGTCGCCCTCCTCTGGACCTGCTCCAGCTTGACCATGTGCTTCTTGAATTGGGGTGCCCAGAACTGGACACAATATTCAAGATGAGGTCTAACCAAAGCAGAGTAGAGTGGTACCAGTACCTCCCTCGATCTAGACACCATACTCCTATTGATGCAGCCAAGAATTGCATTGGCTTTCTTGACTGCCACATCACACTGCTGACTCATGTTCAGCTTGTGGTCTATTAAGACTCCTAGATCCCTTTCACACGTACTGCCATCCAGCCACGTGTCCCCCATCCTATATTTCTGCATTCCATTTTTTCTACCTAAGCGTAGGACCTTACACTTCTCTCTGTTGAATTTCATTTTGTTAGCCTTGGCCCAGCTCTCCAATCTGTCCAGGTCATTTTGACTTTTGATCCTGTCCTCTGGCGTATTAGCAACCCCTCCCAATTTGGTGTCATCTGCAAATTTGATGAGCATGCCCTCTATTCCTTCATCCAAGTCATTGATGAAAATATTGAACAGCACTGGGCCCAGGACAGAACCCTGTGGCACCCCGCTAGTCACTTCTCTCCAGGATGAAAAGCAGCCGTTGGTGAGCACCCTTTGATGAACCATGATAATGGCTAATTTAAAATTCTGAAAATGAACTGGGATTTTTTTTCCTTCTAATTAGACTATACCCTATGCGAACGAGACACGCCGTTGTTCACCAGAGAGCATCACAAAACACTGTCTATTTTTATAGCACTGACAGCAGGAATGGAAGGGAACTTCCACTGTTTTCCTCTTGGGCCAGTCTCCAGCCTTTAGAGTTTAGAGAGTCAGTGATTTTGGCAGCCAGAAGATCCAGAGGAAAATGATGTAAGGAATCTTTCTGTCTGGGAGCCCTTTAATGCTGAAATAGGGGGCGAAAACCATTTTTATGGATTACTTCTCCCAGAATTCTCTAGCTATTATGGCCAGGGACCATGAGAGCTAAGCTATTCTAGGCACTGTGATCAAAAAGTAATTTCTCTGCTCTTCATTTAGTGTTGCTGAAGAATTGCAACCCCACAACAAAAGCATCAGTTGCAAAAATCGTAGAACAAAATGTCTGAACAATTGGTTGTTGGTTTTTTTTTTTGTTGCTGCTGCTGTGTGCCTTCAAGTCACTTTAGACTTATAAAAACCTTAAAGTGACTCTATCATGGGGTTTTCTTGGCCAGATTTATTCAGAAGAGGTTTGCCACTGCTTTCCTTGTAGGTTGAGAGTGTGTAACTTGCCCAAGATCACACATCAGGTTTCTATGGCTCTTTCCGCACTACACTGTTATAGGGCTTTTATTCCACTTTCAACATCCTGTGGAATCCTGGGCTTTGTAGTTTACTGGGGCCAAAGAACTCT
The DNA here is from genome assembly GCA_030412105.1 of Cyclura pinguis. Classification (NCBI taxonomy): domain Eukaryota; kingdom Metazoa; phylum Chordata; class Lepidosauria; order Squamata; family Iguanidae; genus Cyclura; species Cyclura pinguis. The sequence continues at coordinate 199,225,385 of CM059601.1, forward strand.
CTGGCCAAGAATTCTAAATGTCCCTCCCTAAACTGCAAGCCCTAGGATTCCAGGGGATGTTGAAAGTGGAATAATAGCATTATAACAGTGTAGTGTGGAAATGGGCTATGACTGAGCAGAGACTTGAACCCTTGTCTCCCAAATCTTAGCCCAACGTTCAAGCCACTATGCAACACTGACCCTCTTGTTGTTAATTACTAAAGTGAAATAAAGTAGAATTTTCTCTCTTTAAACAAGTCAGCAGATAAGAGAAATCTGGGGTGATGCCGGGCTTTCCTAGAGCCAGGTGTATTTGGCTACTGAAGTCCAAGGCCCTTTCTGCATGAGGAAGTTAAAACGGGCCAAGGCGTCCTGTCACGGAGGTCGTCCGCACCTTGGATCAGACTAGGTTCGGACTATTTACCTTAGTTCCACAACTTAGTCTGATCCAAAACGCCCCCAAGTGGTCCTCCAGTGCGCTAAGTGAAGACCGGAAAAATCCGGTCTTTCAATCTTCTGGAGCGCGCCATTGCATTCCTGCTCACTTGTGCAGATGCACAGGCTCGCACCAATGCGAGCCTCCGATCAGCGGAGGGCGGGCTGTGGGTGTGGTCAGCGTCAGCAGTTGGTCCGGACCCACGAAGAACAGGAAGCCGCCATTTTCAGCCTCAGCAGTGTGGATCTACAGACCTCGCACTGCTCTGATTCACCCTGCAATCAAACAAACAGGGAACCCTGCAGAAGGGCTTAAGGGAAAGTCTGCGTTGCTTCAAAGAGAGAAGAACCGGTAAGTAATGGCACAGAGCGATTCACTCGCCTCGTGCGGAAAGGGCCCAAGCCTCGTTGTTACCAGTTCCTAACTTTTTCCTTTACCCTAGAGTTGAGTTAAGAAAATCTTCCTGGATATGAGTTGTGGCTTTGGGGATTAGGCATGGAAGAGAAGGTAGGTAGCCAAAAGAATTTGGGCAGTGATTTCAGCATGCCTGAAGGGGGATCAATAGGTCTGCAAATGCACTTACCCAAATGTCCATACTTATTTGAGGTTGTGTGGCAGACCCTTCCTCCTCTCGAGCATTGCAGAAAGGAGACATCGTTGCCTAAGACAAGTGTGGAGTATCTATGGCCCTCTAGATGTTGATGAAATTTGACACCACCACTATCACTTGCCAAGCCAGCTGAGGCTCTGGAGAACTGGAATCAAACTGGAGTGCCACAGATTCTCCATCCCTGATCCAAAAGCATGTTAATCTGCTGCATAAAGCCTAGTTTAATTTTACAGACATACAGACACACACAAAGATGCAAGGCAGTTTGTGGGTCAGAAGTGAAAGAAGCAGAGATGTTCTTAGCATCTTCATCCTGCACCACACCACCTGCTTGATGACTCAACAGTGTTTTGCCAGTCCACGCTGGTAAAATGGTCCCACAAATCTTTTTTATGTCAAGAAAATAACGGAAACAAGGTCTATTGGAACAGTGTTGAAAACGTTAGTATGCAGGTGTTTCGTAGCAGCATCTGGATTCTGTCATAACTGAGTGAATGAATGAGTGAATGAATGAACGAATGAGGCCAGTTCTATAGAAAGGAGGCAAATGTGAAAACAAACAGCTGTTTTACAATGAGAGATTAAGAGTTTTAAGAGAAATTTAGAAATTTAGATGTTTAGACATGGATTCATGCCCAAGGAAAAAATACGCAGTGAAGAATTTCAATAGTATGTTAAGCAATGAAGACCACATGGGACACAAATAAGTAAGAGAGGACTGATAATTTGTATTTCTTTACCTACAGTTTGCTTTATAATTTTGTTGACTTGCAGGAAACTGCTATTAATCAAGACTATGGTATATCATTAGAGAGCAGTCAATTCAATTGATAAGCTAATTAAATAAGTATTTGGTACATAGCTCAAACCTATGAACAAGTGCCCCAGATAACAAAGCAACAATTCTGAGTCAGACCAATATCAAATGTACAATGGAGTGCCAATCCGGAATGTTAAGGCTGGTACAACTTCATGGCTTGGTGCTGCTAAACAATTTATTGCTGCCAGACACATTGTAACGGGATTGTGCAAAATGGTAATTTGGCATAAACTGATGACTGAAAAGTCTAGATGACCGTGAAAAAAAAAGGATGAAACTGCCAATAACCATCATGATTCTCAGAAGGCATTCTGGATAGCCATTGCAGAAGCGCTTCTGTTATGCAGCCCCATGTACTTAATATTAAGCTATTATTATCAACTTGCATCTTGTATTGCAGTTATGAATTTCTAACTTAGAGTTACGAATCCATATCTACTGTCTATTTAGTTCTACTATGTATTCATGATCATGGCACTGTTGCAATAAGCTTAAACACCCACTGAATCCTGCTTTAAATACCAGGGAGCTGCTCCAAATGATGGAGTCTGTTCTACTACCAATCAGGATGCAGAAGTGAGTGAGTGAGTGAGTGAGTGAGTGAGTCTGTGACAATCAGAAGCAGGATCCCTGTCACAGTTCTTCATCACACTGCTCAGTGCTTGGAAGAGAGAGCTAGAAATATACTGCTGTGCCCTGACCTTTGGCAGAACAGATCCCCAATGCTCAGAGCAGCACCAGGCTGGTAACGTAGGTTTTGGAGGGAGAGAAAAGAAACATACTTAGTTATGCATTCATAACTAATTTGGCAGTATGGGATCTTGGCCATCATTAATAATCTTAACGATAACACCATGCACAGGACTCTGTTTGTCCTTTCCTGCCCTGCATGCTTGGAACTCCCTTCCAGAACACCTGCATGACCCCACTTCTCTTCCTTCCTTCAGTATCCTCTGAGAGAAAGAGCCTTTGCTACACACCTCTGTTTCCATGTCCTGATGTAAGGTAGCTGGTGACTAAGGTCTAAGTGTGTGCAACTACAATAACCCTGCTTCACCTTCCCTCGTTTTGTCCATGCTGAATTTTAGAATGTGAGCCCTTTGTTCTGGATGAAACACAGTGCACACTAATGGCACTAGATGACAGTGATCTTTTGTAGAATTCAGATGATTATCCTCCCTCCCAATGGAGAGCATCCTCCTGGAACCATTCTGTAACAGACTTGCATTATTATTAGGATTTGGCGTATAGTTGGATAGATTTTATTAGCTCCCTTGCGTTTTGAAGTTTACTGAGTTCATGCTGATGTAGGAATAGTTTCTCACTACACAATTACAATGCTATGATTCCACTTAAACTTGTGGTTCCATCCTGTGGAATCCTGAAACTTCCCTCTGAGAAAAAGAACTGCACTGGTCATTAGATTACTCTCTTCACCCTGTTGTTTAAGGGGCCTTGTATCTTAATCAGAGGTACAGAACAGCCTATGACTGTTCAACAATCATGTCCTCCATATTAATTCCATTTTATGATGCACCTCAATTCTTCATTGTAAACGTTTCCTGACAAGAGTTTATCATTTCCCATTTATTTACTGCAGAGCTTAACATTAAGCCCTATGTTGCTAAAACAACAGTTTTAAACAAATAATAGCAGTGAACCTCTGAGAAAGTTCTGGAGCTCATTCATATGAACAGAACCATTGGATATAAAAACTAAGCTAAAGAAGTCTGGATCTGCTGATGAGCATGGAGAATGGAGCTTTCTTTAGCAGATAATTTATTTCCAATGAATAATTCAACCAAACTAGCTGTAAATTCAAGAGATTAGCCTGTCTCTGACCTTTCATTTCAAGAAGCTCATTCAACTGAATGGAATTCTATCCTGTTTTTTGTGTTTAACAATCTATTCAAGGCATTGGATAGCTCTTGTTTAATCACGCACATCCAGGATTTGGGTGTAGGGCTGTTATCTAATAGAGTTTCTTTTTTATTTTTATATTACATAGCCCCAAATGTTTTTCTGTTGATATCAGTGCTGACAAGGCATCATTAAATCAACATTCCCAAAGTGAAAAAATGGTTACTTCCTGGAGAATCCACAAACTCCAAGATATGCATCAAAGCTGTAATAAAAATTTGAGGAAAACCCTTGTATTTTGATGAATATGCTAACAATAGGGACTATCTGGAATACGAACCATTGAAATGAGAATTTGTTATGATAAAGTTTGTGTCAAGCAAAATTGGAGAAGTATTCTTCAGCCAGAGACAAAAGAATCCAAAACTCCAAATATGGTCCCTGCCTGAGAATAGACACCTGAAAATTTGCTTGTTGAAACAAATCCATTCTCAGGGAAACTACTTGATTTCTAGGATTGCCAAGTCAGGACTGTCCTTGGCCTTAAGATTTCAGCATCAAAACCTGACACCTAGAGCCATTTAGCATGCCATTAAGCATGACCTTAAGCATCAACTGCAGATTCGTAGGGTGTACAATTCAAATAAAAAACCTATACCAAATCTGAATAATGAGGAAAATACACATGCACATGCATGGGTACACACACACACGCACACACACTCATTTCAAGGCAGTGCTTTCATCCTTTCCCTTGCTTTGAGAACTGGAGAAAGGGGCCAAGCCCTAAGATCTGGCAATTCAACTTATTTCAGGGACTATTTCCTTACTGGATTGTTACAGCGCAATGATTCCACTTGCAACATCCTATGGAATCCTGGGGTCTGCAGTTTCGGGAGGGGCCACTTGGCCCTCCCGAAACTGCAAGCTTCGGGATTCCATAGGATGTTGCAAGTGGAATCATTGCACTATAACAGTCCAGTGCAGAAATGGCCTGAGTCTCAGTGTATTACTGAAGTTCCAACTATGCTATTTTAAAGACATAGCCATCTGTTACATCTTCTTTTCATATTGAAAATGAACATGGGAGGGAGCAGACAACAGGATGGGCTGGCACACCTACTTGTGGTACAATAAGGCAAAGATTGACAAAGGATTTACAAATCATTTCATAAGAGGACCATTATTGAATATATGGACACAGTTAAAGAAAAAATTATATAACAGAATACCAACATGGATTTCTGCTCAAGAAACCTTCTATGGAAGATGGGCAGAGACACAAAACAAATGGCTGACATATAAAGAGTTACTAGAAATTACGGAATCACCAATTCCACAGATAAAATCCAGAGAAAATCTAGAACAGACAGGGTATAAGTTGGCCTGGTTCTCATATAGGCAACTCTACAAAAGATATAAAATAGACGTAAAATTGGAAGGGTTTGATATGAGGCAAACAGCAAATGAATTTGAGAAAATTATATTTGGTCAATCAGGTCACATTACAGCCAAACTTTACCGATATCTGTTAGGAAGTGAATTAGAGGACCAAATAGTTAAAGAGACTATGATATCCTGGGCAAATATGATAGGTCATGTAATCGAACTAGACCAATGGGAGATATTGTGGAAGTTATCACAAAAATTTACGTTAGCTCAGGACCTGAAAGAAAACTACATAAAAATGTTCTACAAATGGTATATAACACCTGCTAAAATTCAAAAAATGCATAATACACAACATAACAAATGTTGGAAATGCCAGGAAAAAGTCGGAACATTCATACACATGTGGTGGAATTGCCAAAAAATCAATAAATTTTGGAAAAAGTTACCTGATTTTTGTTGTTCTGTTTTATTGGAATTAGGATGTCTGACAGAAAGCTGAAATAACATAAGAGTGCAAGATGGAGTATGTCAAATCAAACTGAGGAGAAAAAAAAAAGAGCTATGCTGGATCATACTGAAGACATATCTGGCCTGTTCATACCATGGCCAAACAGATGCCTATGGAGCCTACAAGAAGGATATGGGTGCAGCTCATCTGTCTCTTCTGCTCCAAACACTGATACACAAATGCTTACTTCTTTCGTTATTGGAAAAGATACCATCCTGACTACTAGCCATTTTGGCTCTCAGCACTATGACTCTTTTTCTATCCTCTGTTAAAGTTGTTCAAGTTGGAAGCCATCAATACATCATGTAGCAATGAGTTTCCCAGTTTAACTATGCCCTGGGGTTTATTTGGGTGCCTCAGGTGAAAAATAAGAGGGTGCCTCTTCCCTAATCCATGTACAATAGTTAACTGGACAGTTAACTGGACTTTTGTTTCAATGCTGACTCAGAGATACTGCCCACCAGTACACATAAATCAGCAGGTAATTTTAGGCATCTCAGAACAGGTTGTGTGGAACTAGGGTTCTGAGATCTCAGGGCTTGGCCTTGAGTCTCCCATTTTTGTGGGTCATCTCCAGGAAGGAGACAAGGATGCAATTACCCAATTTTGCTGAGCTCAGCTCCAAGCAAGAGGGAAGGGCTCCATGCAAATTTCCAGTTCAGCTAGCAGAGCATCAGTTACGGTTTCCCACCAATTAATTGACTGATTGATTGCTTCATCTTGCAAAGACTTTTCAGGGGGTCGGCTTCCTCCTTTCCAGTCCTAGTAGTGCCAGGACTCATCTTTCACTCTGCTCTCCACCCACCTTCTGGCTAGAAGCAAGTAGCCTAGAGTAAATGTTCCTTATCCCATCTTTCTAAGTAAGTGGAAAGAAACAATCTTTTCATTTGACCTGATCTGGGAACAGCCCCTTCAGTTAAAACTTCTGTGTTAATTTCCAAACAGATCGATACGTTCTCTCTCTCCACATGTCTGTGTCTGTGTCTAGATAATCCATTTTAAGCACAGTGCCTACAACCTATGAAAATTTTAGAGCCTACAAAAACATCCTTAGCAGTACATCAAGGCAAGGCAGGGAGTTGAATACAAGAGTGCCTAGGCCTATGAAAACCTTAATGCAGCCATCTGTGTGTGTTTGAATGACAAGCTACTAACAACTGTGGTTGATATTTAATTCATAATGCTTAATGAAATCACCAAGGGCTGTCCCTAGGTTTCAGGTTTTAGCCTGGAAACCTCAGGACTTGGGATGATTCAGAACTGGTAACCCTATGTGAAACACACGCCACTCTATTCTCCAACAGAGGACAAAACCTAGAAGAGTTCATGAAAGCAGCTCTGAGGCTACTCTAGTGCTCTCTAGGAACTGCTATCTGAAGCAAGCCACATCATGTTGCCTAATGGTAGGGTTGGCCCAACTTAGCTCTGGTTTAGTTATGCATGTGCTCTGGACAAAACAACGAGGGGAATTCACAAAGGCCAGGAAAATGGCAAAAGAGCAGGGACAATGAAATGGAGAAAACCAGTTTCTGCCTTAGTACAGTATTACAGTATTGCATATTAGGAATAAGCAAGTGGAGAGCTAGCATTCTGTAGTGGTTTGAGCATTGGACGACAACCCTGGAGTACCAGGGTTCAATTCCCCGCTCAGCCATGGAACTCCACGGGGTGATCTTGGGCACATCATACACTCTTAGCCCCCAGAAAACCCTGCCTTACGTTCACCATATGTTGGAAATGAGTTGAAGGCACACAACAACAACAGCAGCAACGACAACATAGAAGTATGCAATTAGGCAAATAGATATAAATAAGTTTTCAAACTCTGATGCCACATATACTTAATTAAATGGAAATGATATTTGAATAATCAATTCAGTTTCTTTATTGTAAATACGATTAGTGCACATCAGTACTTTACGCAGCCGTTGAGACACTACAGCCACAAATGGGCTATCATGGAAAAGCCTGAGTGACCAGATCATTTTGGTCTAAAGCTCTGTAACACTCCTCCATGTGTTCATTGGAGCCCCTCTGTAAACACACTGAGCTTACTGAATCAGAACCACTACACAAATTAAATCCTGACACACACACACACACACACACACACACAGAAAGAAAGAAAAAAAGAAAGAGAGAGAGAGAAACAAACAGAGAGAGACTGGTCCGATTCCATCTGTTTTAGCTCTGCTTATCTATGCAAAAATGTTTGCAAAGTGAAAGAAAATAAAACAAGCTGCAGCTGCTGATAATGCACATTAGTATGTTCAAACAGTATTCTTCAGAAAAGTTAGGAAACATGCGACACATAATACTGACATTTCATCTTCCTTTTCCATGCAGCAGCAAGTTTAAAGGTGTTATGTACACATGCTGTGTAATTACATTAATCAGAGAGAGCTTCTTCTTGGTGTTCCTTTACTGTTACTATGGCAGCACCCACATGTTTCAACCGAACCGAGCATGGTTAGGCCCACTCTTAATTAGACTTACAAAGCAGTTACATTTCAAAGGAAGGCAATTAATGTGAAGTTCGAAATAAGACTGCTGAAAAAGAGTGATAGGCCTGGAAACATTTTCATATTTTTCCCTTGCAGTTATTCCACAGCTTCTTATTAAATACATTTAATCTTGTCGCTCTCCCCAGCCATCACTTGTTCATATGTACCATCCTGTACGGATAGGATCTCATAAGACTGAGGCCATTTCTGCACTAGCCTGTTAGAGCGCTATGATTCCACTTTCAACATCCTATGGAATCCTGGGGTTTGCAGTTTAGGGAGGGGCTGGCCAGCCCCTCCCTAAACTGCAAACCCCAGGATTCCATAGGATGTTGAAAGTGGAATCATAGCGCTCTAACAGGCTAGTGCAGAAATGGCCTGAGAATCTGACTACATGTAATGGTAGCACATGCCCATCAACATTTTACTGATAAAAACTAGGACACGTGTGTGACCAAGCAATGTCAGAATGTGGTCAAGATGGCAGAGGTTATTAATGAAGGAGAACACACAAAAGCTGAGAGAGGCTGCAGCAGTTTGCTTTCACCTGAGCCTACTGGAAAGGGAAAGATTCCATACCCTCTTCTCCTCTCCACCAAACTAAGCTGGGTGCAAATTATTTTGCATTTTGAACTCAGTTTATAGCAATTAAAATAAGCTGAGGACAAACGGAAAAAGTACGATGAGAGAAACTGGGACGTTTTTAAAGCAGCTGAAAAAGTGGAATGACAAGGTATTAACAGACCTTCTCTACCAAATCAGGCAGTAGTAGGGTATGCAACAATCATGCTGTATGTTTGTATGTTTTAAATCATCCTGAAATATATGTGTGTGTGTGGAGGGGGGAGAACACACATTTCCACACTAGAATGCACATTTCCACACTAGAGAGAATACACAGTTCCTTTAAGGCCCCTCCCTAAACTGCAAACCCCAGGATTCTATAGGATGTTGAAAGCAGAAAAATAGCACTGTAGCAATCTAGTACGGAAATGGTCAATATTATTCAGACCCAGTGTATAGGAAGGGAGAGACTTAAACCTTTCCTCCCTAAATAGACTGTCCACAAAAGCCATCAAGTTACCCACCCCAAATGGCAATTGGCATTAGGAAACATGTGGCTATTAGCACCAATCTGAACTTGGTTCTTCTGTGCTGCTGATAATTCTTATGTAGGTGTGTGTGTGCAGATGTGCGTGCATACATACTAAATTACATTTTCATGGAGGCATCAACCTCTACTCCCTCTACAATGAGAACTTTGAAATGGGTAATCGCTGTGCTTTTATTGAGGTGTTTTAAATTGCATTTATAATCTTTTAATCCAAATTTGTTTTGTGTCTTAATATGCTTTATTCAGTCAAATCCTTAACAAAATAGAAACTTAGAATTGACAAATGAGTGTGAGCCTTGCACTGGCTGGGGACTATATCAACACTGAATACTGACTGAGGTTCAATACTACTTTCGCTACCATAGCTCCATCCTAGAGGTATGCAGAATATTCATAATTTTGCTAATCCTCAAGCAGCAAGGATAACTTGACACATTAAGACAGCTAGAGCCTTTCACACTACATAGTTATAACACTTCAAATCCCTTTTAACATGACTGCATTCTATGGAGTCCTGGGAAATGTAGTTTGGGGAGGCACTAGAATTCTCTTGCAGAGAATTCTAAATACTTCATAAAACTATGAAACATAGGATTCCAGAGGATGGATCCATGGCAGTCAAAGGTGCCATAAGTGTGTAGTGTAAAAGGCCCCCTGGTAGAGAAAATGGTCAATCGCCTGAAGATTTTTTTACATTTTAGAAATTTTTTTGGCCAAAAAAAAATTGTTTCTGCAAAAACCCAGCAACCTGGTCTTGTGCAAAATTATTATTTTCATGAAGGAAACAGGATAGCTTACATGAAATACTCTGTTTCTTGTGCAAAAATTTTGGATTTTGCACAAAAACTAAGGCTATTTCCACATGCCATTGCAGTCCTGGGATGGTGATGGGGTGGCAACGGTCATGCTTCTGCACAACATCATCGCGGTCCCACTGCCATCTTACTCCCACCCATCGTTATCATGAGATATTTGCTTAATGGATTAAATCCATTAAGCACCCATGATTGCACAGCACTGTCATCCTTACCTGCCATGTGGAAGGGCAGGACACACAATGGAGGCACTTCCTTCCCCAGCACAGCATGGAAAGAGTCTGGCTGTGCTGTGGAAGGCAGGTGTGCGTTGCTCGCACTCACTTCCACAGGGAGTTGGCTGGGTGTGGAGGGGAGCATTCCTGTCATGCTCCTTTACTGGCAAAGGTGCTGCTGGGATTGCAACAGGATGACATGGGAGACCGTCGTCATGCAGAAATGGTGTAAGTTTTCCATCTAGATTCTTTGGTCAAGTGATTTTTTCAAAAAGTCAGGAAGTGTGAAAAACCATTGAAAAATGCTCATAATCCTGCCCAGCAGAGAGAAAACATTCAAAATCATTTGTCCCTGCTTGCTAGAATGCAACGAATGAGGAAATACACCCCAATCCGTCCAGTGGAATCCTTGAACATATAGTTAGGTAGGGCATGCACAATGATCTGATGGAGAATGCAAGTACTGCTGGAAGCACAATCCTTGACTAAGCCTAAAATCCTAATCACACTTACTAGGGAAAAATTCCCACCAAAATCAATATGACTCGTTGTTATTGTTGTTTGCCATCAAGTTGACCTTGACTTATAGTGACCCTATAAATGAGAGGTCTCCAAAAGCCCTGGACATCAGCTGCATTCCTTGGATCTTGCAGACTTAAGGCTGTGGCTGCCTTGACTTGTAGTTGTTGTTGTGTGCCTTCAAGTCGTTTCTGACTTATAGTGACCCTAAATCGAACCTATCAGTTTTTCTGAATCTGAGAATGTGTGACTTATCTAAAGTCACCAGGCGGGTTCCATGGCCAAGATGGGAATCGGATCCTGGTCTCCAAGGTCATAGTCCAAAGTGCAAACCACTGTACCATGCTGGCTCTCACTCTTGGGTAAAGACACTTGGATTTCATTCCAGAATGTAGATGGATCTTGGTTTGATCCAGAAGGGAAATTATTATGTTCTTACGGCTACCAGAGCTTGAAAACATTACCTTTTTCAATTGTAATTCTCAGAATCCCATGGAATTGGTAGTCCAAAACTACAATTATGTTGGGTTATAATTTGCAGAAGATTCTGGAAACTGTAATCCAAAAAAAGTATTACACTAATCTGCTGCAACCAAGACCTTATTCCAGCTGTAAAATGGATTATGCCACTTTGCCCCAGTGAAGGCCCTATTTAAGCTGCAGCTATGGTGTTCATAACAACTCTGACCAGCCAAGTGCTCTCTTCTAGATTTGTTATCTAACAGCTCTCTGTAAATTTGTACAATTTTAAAATATCTCACAACTTTTGCTAAACAGGAATAGAACAGGCTGAAGTGTGGGAGGCCTTTGGCTGAACAACTCTCACCAAAAATAGAAAGACAAAGCAAACACAATGTTCCTTAGTTGCAACATTTCCAAATATTCTTCTAAGAAGCCCTGCTACATCCTTACCTGGATATTGCTTTTAGTACGTTCTAAATAATATTTGTTGACATCATTAAAGGCTTCACACCATCATGATGTGATCATGTCTTTTAGTGCACCTTTCCAATGGGGAAGGATTTGAGCTGATGGAACACAAATTTATGATGACATAAAAGCTATCCAGACATTCTAGAAAAATACAGGGAAGACTGCTGTAGCTCCCTGCATCCCATCATCACTGAAGAATGACAATCTGAATTGGAGAGTCTGCCATATGTGTCAAGACTCTGTATGAACGTTGATTTTCCAGAGTTTGGAATCACATGAAGAATCTCCATGCATATAGTGTTTCTGTGCAGGAAACCTATTTTGCTTCAGAGAAAACAGGAATTTTATGCCAAAAAAGTCTCACATGTCATATGTGCTGTAGGCAAGGTGATACAGGATGCAAGATCTAGTAGGGGTGGTGGCATGTTCTTGAGCATAGCAGTTTTGTCACCTGCCTATCACCAAAAAAAAAAAAAAAGTTTTGTTGTGCCCCCCTCCTCCCCAGGTTCTGGATTGCCGTGTTATTTCAAATTCTGGACCCATTTACTCATATTGCCCTCATGCCTTTTTCCACAGTCAACTGACCCAGAAGCAGTTCCAACCCACCTATCAACTTTTGTCCATCTGTGTGCTGTCTCAAGGAGCCACCTACTAACATTCCAGGGAATGGGATGCTGCTAACTTGCAGCTGATGTGTCAGTGATCTGAATCATTTCAAGCCAATGTTGTACGTCTTTACTCCAGGAGGAAACAACCAGAGAAGTAGGCTTTACTGTGTAGAAGTCAACTTAAAATCAATTCCAGCTGTAGGGGAATCAAGCTCTATTTTGGACTGATATTGTGGCCAGAAAATTGTGGGAGAGCCTATTGTTGCTGTTATATTATCTCTTTTGTCTAGTGCTATTACTGTGCTTTTCATATCATACGTCAGAAGGATGGAATCCCTAAGTAGATTATACCATTGCAGGGGCTAGTGTAGCTGCTTATGTCTTAGCTACTTCATAGGACCATCGTATGCATCTGCAGATATCAATATGAACTTATTCGAGCTGAACTTACTCCTCATCCAGAACTTGAAAAAGATACTTTTGGGGACTACAGCTCCTAGATCACCCCCCCCCCAGCTACCATGTCCAAAAAGTAATCTACATAGTAACACTCAGGAGCTCTCTTTATCATGAGGGTAGGGGGAGAGCTCTGGGCAACGCATGGCACCAAAACTGTACCTTCTCCGTTTAAGAATGAGTAACATACAAATAGCTTGTTAGCATTTTCGTTCCCCACTCATATGAGTACATAAGGGAGTCCCTCCTTTCACCATTTATGATTTAAAAATTTCTGAAGGTGGTAACAGCCTTGAAAGGACTTGAGGGGGTGCATGTTTCAATAATACATTTGCAGTGGGTGGAGTGTTATTATATATTAATGTTATATTTTCCACCTAGATGTATAGCTGTAAAACTATTGAAAATAATTTGGCTCCCTGGAGTCTTTGGCTCATAAAACAAGATGGTAGTCTCTAATTTGAATGCAGGTGGTGAAACCATGACTGCCTTGTTAGATCTCTCCGGGAAGCCCTCTTGGGAACAGCACAGAAATCGTGATGCTGAATCAGGAGCTGGCAGTCTCCTTAAAATCAGGTCACCGTTGCACCATGAAAGGGATACCGTATCTATGCAGAAACTATTTTGCGCCTGAGATTTCTTATCAGGAGGGTAAACAGCACACCCAGTTTCTGTCCTCAAAACTTTTCAGACCTGATTAATTTTGCATGTTTTAGAGCAGACACATGGGCTGAGACATAATAGACTAATTCATTCAAGAGTGCAGCAGGAACAAACACTTGATTTTGGAATGACATTTACTGAAGAACACTTTATGCTCTACACAGACAACTGTGATGGACAGAGGAGCCAGAGGGTCTCCCCCCGCCATGGATTAGCCTATCACAGCCCTCTGAATATTGGGGGAGTTTGAGGGGAAAATAAAAGGAAAGAATTGACAGTTTAACTGACAGTTTAGTGGAGTTGGGAGAGGGAGTGAGAGGTCTGGGAGTTGTTAGAAGAAGGGAGGGAGGAGGAGTGATGTTGTTATGGTTCAGGGAGAGTGTGAAATACATACCAATAGACAGCATTTGGCCAGGAAACGATACAATAAAACTTGAGCTGGAAAAGAATGAGATTCCACTCTAGCCAACCCCACTGTAGCTGTGTGTCTGCCTACAGCAGGGCAGGCAAGCAAGCAGCTGCCTACAGAGACCTTTACTGAGCATGTTTGAACAGCAAAAACAAAGAAACAAGGGGAGAGCAGATAAGCTGTCACACCAGCTACCTAAACGTGGTAAACACACTCACTCACACACACACACACACACAGTGCATAGACCTTAACTTGGCCACCAAAATGAGAATTGTACAAAAAGTGGAGCTTTCAAGGCCTTCAAGGCTTACATGATATGATTGCTTAATTCACATGTGAATATAGTTAGTTTTGAGAGGGGAACTTTGTAAACACGTATTGAACTGCAGATTTTCTGTTAAAGGATTAACGCCTAGGAACACATACATTTCACTAAGGCCATTTTCGCACCGGGTTTCTGTAATGGTGCAGAGCGACCTCTCATGGAGGTCTTCTGCACCGTAGAGTGGACTGGCGTGGACTGCTTTTTGTAGTTCCACACCAGAATCCACTCAGGAGTGGCCGGAACTAGCCGCGCGGCGTGTTTTTTAAAAACCTCTTTTTTGAGGTTTTTAAAAAGCACGGAGCGCGCAGCCCTGTGCCGCTCCGTCGCCCGGCTCTGGAGCAGATTTGCAGGCGCGTGCAAGTGTGTGCCTGCAGATCTGCCGGGAGCGGGCTTCCAGCTGGCGAGCTTCTCCAGTTGGTGGAGAGCCTCCACCAACCGGAAGCCACCATTTGGGACACCGGAGGACCGCAGAGCAGTGAGCTCGCACCGCTCCGCGTGGCGACAGACTTACCCGGCTTCAGGTAACTCTGTTTTTGGGCGTTTTCGCCCGTTTCCCCCCCCACATGCGGAAAGGGCCTAAGTGTATCTCCACAGGTGCTGCTTCTCTACTGATCAGCACAGCTAGGAAAAATGCAAAGTGTTGCTCTTCTGCATTTTATAGTCTAGAAGACCAACAATGGCAATACTCAGGACAGCATAAAAGAGTGTAAGTGTTCTGTTCTTTCAAGCTCTTTCTATAGAAGTCACAGAAAATAACAGAAAATAGCTTCTGTAACTCATGATACAAAGAATGGGTTCTGATTCACTTCTTTGACACCAAACTGACTCATAAATCACTAAAATTCATCCTTCATGAACCACAAGACTTAAGCCCTTTCCACCCCCGCCCCCAACCTGCAATGGCCATGGGATCGCGACAACAGTTCTGCATGATGTCATTGCGATCCCGCTGTGATCTTGTGACCACCCATTGCAATTGCAGATTAAATTATTGACAGGTTTCTCCCATCATGTGTGCAGTCCTCCTGCCTTCCTCCCATACTTACCTGTCATGCAGAATGTCAGGAAGCACAATGACTGCACTTCCTCCCCCAGAGCAGCCTGGGAAACTGCCAGGTTGCACTGTGGAAGGGAAAGGCAGAGCCATTGCGCTTCCTCCCATCAAGCAGGCAGCTGCTGTAGAGGGGAGCGCTTCTGTTATGCTCCCCTCCCGGGAGAGGCTTTCCTCGGATTCCCACTCGATGGCTTTGAGAACAGGTAAGGTGTGGAAAGGGCTTAAACTCTGCAAGACATGTAAGAGCAGGTAAAGTCCGTGTTGTCCTCTGTTCTTGCTTTAAGGTTGCTGCTCAAAAACTTCTCTCATCTGCACAGAATGATTCTTGTTCAGAATATACTGCTGCAATCATTGGTATTACTGGGAAACAGAATCATAGAAACGTAGAGTTGGAAGAGACCACACGGGCCATCCAGTCCAACCCCCTGCCATGCAGGAACACCCTCAAAGCACTCCCGACAGATGGCCATCTAGCCTCTGCTCAAAAACCTCCAAAGAAGGAGACTCCACCACACTCCGAGGCGGCATATTCCACTGCCGGACAGCCCTGACTGTCAGGAAGTTCTTCCTGAGGTTCAGGTGGAATCTCCTTTCCTGCAGCTTGAATCCACTGCTCCTTGTCCTGGTCTCTGTAGCGGCAGAAAACAAGCCCTCTCCCTCCTCTACATGGCATCCCTTCAAATATTTAAACATGGCTATCATGTCCCCTCTTAACCTTCTCTTCTGCAGACTAAACATACCCAGCTCTCTAAGTCTATCCTCATAGGGCATGGCTTCCAGGCCCCTCAGAAAGCAGAATACAGAATACAGAAAGAAATGGGTACCTTCATGAAGATAAATATAAATGTATCATGTTATGTCGTCATTGGGTACAACCAGCAATAATTCATTGGATTTACATTCACCGATTTTAATTAGTATAATACAGACGGATGGACAGACAGATCTGTAGAGGGAGAGGGGGATCATCCACAATAAATCTATGTTTGCATTTAATCCAGTTCATTTCTTGTTGTACCACAAAGCCATAATTTTTCATGTTTACTTGGTGTATTGAAGTTTTGAGGATTTAAAACCTTCCCCATACCCATTCCCCATGTTTACTGTTTTGAAGCCCACGGCTGCTAAAACAATATGGTTATTTTTGCAGACTGAGGGTGTTGAAGCTGTTGTCATCTGCTTATTCAGCAGGCAGCAAATTTATGTCACTGATAAGAATATAACATTGTGAAGCATTTTCCTTAGAGAAGAGCTGTAGCTCAGTGGCAAAGTACATGCTGTGAATGTAAAAAGTCCTAGGTTCTGTCTCTGGACTCTCCATTTAACAGAATCTAGCAGCGATGGAGCCTAAATACTTTTGCCTGGGCCACTGCTGCTTACAGTAGACAATATTAGGTTAAACAAATTCTCAGGTGTATAAAATAGTGTTCCATGTGAGGTGCTGTTTCAAAGGCATGTATGTCTAATAACAAAATTGATTAGTTGCAGAATACCAAGCTGCACATTGTTTTAGTATATTTTGTTTTTTTTTAATTTCCATCAAGTTGACTTTGACTGATGGCAGCCCTATGAATGGGAGACCTCTGAGTCACTCTATTCTAAAATGGCCTGCTCAGGTCTTCCAGATTTAGGGATATGCCTTCCTTAACTGAGTCTATCCATCTGCAATGTGTTCTTCTTTTCTTGCTGCCTTCTACCTTAACAAGCATTATTGTCATTTCTAGTGAGTCATGTCTTCTCATCATACGGCCAAAGTACAACAGCCTCAGTTTAGTCATCTTGGGTTCTAGGGAGAGATGAGGCTTGGTTTGCTGTAGGACTCATTTATGTATCTTTTTAGCAGTCCATGACATTCATAGAACTCTTCCCTAGCACCACATTTCAAATGAGGTGATTTGCTTTCTTCACTGTCCACTTTTTACCACCATACACAGAAATTGGAAATAGAGATAGCACAGACCATTCTAACTGTAGTATGTGATGATATATCTTAACATTTCAGGATCTTGTCTAGTTTCTTCATATCTGCCCTTCCAAATCCTAGCTTTCTTTTGATTTCTTGACTGTAGTTCCATTTTGATGAATGAGGCAATGTATGGAAAATCATTCATTATTTCAATGTTTTCATTGTCTGTTTTAAAGTTATGTAAATCATCTGTGGTCATTGTTTTAGTTATCTTAATGTTCAACTGTAAAACTACCTTTCCACTTTCTTCCGTGTTGTTCCAAGTCTTTGCTATTTTCTGCTGTTAATATGGTGTCATCTGCATATCTTAAACTGTTGATTTTTCTTTCTCCAGTTTTCATGCTTCCTTCCTCTGAGTCTAGTCATACTTTATGTATGTTATGTTCAGTGTACAAGTGAAAGAGATTTCTCTGCAATCTTATTTCCTGATAGTAGCCTCATGTACATCCTCATGTACCCATTGGGATAACTAAATGTTATGGTATACCCATTTCATTAAGAGCAATCTATAGTTTTCATGATCTACACAATCAAAAGTTTAGCTGTAACCTATACAACGCAGGCTAATTTCTTCAGAAATTCTTTGGTGCACCTCATTATCCAAAGTGTGTTTCTGGTATGTTCACTAGTGCTTCCTCTTTTCTTGAACCAGTTGAACATCCGGCATTTCTTGCTCCATATACGATAAACATGTTTGTTGTAGAATTTTGAGAAATACTTTGCTTGCATGGGAAATTAATGCAATGGCCTTGTGTTTACTGCAATCACTGGTTTCTCCTTTACATTCCCCTGGAATGTATATTGAATGTTTCTAATCTGTGGACCATTCTTTTGTTTTCCATATTTGTTGACAGATTTTAGATAGAACTAGAGTAGATTACAGCCATTTCCACACTAGAGGCCCATAGCGTGTAATACCATTACAATGGAGCCATTGCCATTTGCACGATGCTGTTAGGTTAGCAACACTCCTTTCCACACCCTTCCACGTTAAGTAGATGGGTAATGATATTGCCACCAATGTTCCTTCTGCATTATAGCGTCCTTGGCCACTCCCATGCCCCACCTTTACTCTGCCCCACCACCCCTGATTGGGCAGTGGTTATTATCTTTTGTTTTTCTTTGGGAGGGAGGAACTGTACTAACGCAACAATGTTGTAACAGCATGACATACCAGTACACTACTGTACATTTGCCCTATAATGTTTAAAAATGTATTTAAAAAATACGAAGTTTTAACTCAAAGAAGAAATTTAAAATACACATGGAGAGGTGATAGAAAGTTACCATGCCATGGAAGCCGCTGAGAGAGGGACGAGCTGGGCATGCCCACAGCCCAACCACTGCTGAATCCACGATAACATGAAGCACTATCAAGTACCACACTGAGCTGGCTGACAGGATTAAAAAGCTATAGAAAGCTCTTAACAGAAACAGAATATAGTAATTTGGCCACACTTAGGGACGAGATAGTAGCTGGATAGCAATGACATAGTGCAGTAGCATGGCTCTTGGACCACAAACAACCTGCTGCTGTAGAGTTATAGCCACATGATGCTGAAATGGCATAGGTCTCTATAGTTTGAAGCAGATCTATTGGTATGCCATCTGTTTCTGGTGATTTATTTCTACCAAGTGCTCTGAATGTAGCTTTCACTGCCCTTTCTAAAATTG
Organism: Cyclura pinguis; assembly: GCA_030412105.1. Classification (NCBI taxonomy): domain Eukaryota; kingdom Metazoa; phylum Chordata; class Lepidosauria; order Squamata; family Iguanidae; genus Cyclura; species Cyclura pinguis. The sequence goes on from CM059601.1 coordinate 199,244,248, forward strand.
TATATTCATTTTCAAAAGCTTCTTCCTTGAATGAATCTGTCATCCTTTCATCTGTTTTATATAGTTCTTCAGTGTATTGTTTCCATTGTCTTTTTATCTGTACTGGGTCATGTAATGTGTTCCCCTGCTGGTCATATAGCATTCCCACTTTTGGTTTAAATTTCCCTTTACTTTCTTGGATCTTGTGGAAAAGGTCCCTTCTTCTTAGTTTTTTGTTGTCTTCTATTCCTCTGCATTGATTGCTGTAGTACTTCTATTTTCCCTGCGTGCAAGTTGCTGAACAGTTACAGACAGGGTTCTAACTCTAATTCTGTCACATTTTACTTTTGCTTCTCATCTGTCCTTAACCGCTTGAAGAGTTTCATCTGTCATCCATTGAGGCTCCTTCTTCTTTTTGACTGTAGATAGTGTCTTTTTACATTCCCCCCTGACAATGTCCCTGGCTTCTGTTTCTTTTTGGCTGCACATTATATCTTTTTGCATTCTTTCCTGACAATGCCCTGTCATGCCCAGCTTCTAGGACCTACACATAGATTCTGACTCAGAGACTGAAGAACTTGCTGAACAGAAGGAGACAGCAGAAGAACCTACTGAACAAGAGGAGACAGTACCACCCACCCCAGAGACAGAACAGGGGACAGTGCTAGCCCCAGCAGAGAGCCCTGCTCCTTCTGACATGGAAGATAATTCACTGATACCCACCTTCGCTGAGCACAGACACCAAAGGGAAAACCTATGCAGATATCAGCGAATTTATAACAGACAGCAGTTAAGCTCCAGCTGCGCTGGTCTCTGAACCTATAAAAGCTGAGACATTCCCTCCAGGACTTGTTGGTGATTAACTAACTGTTTCTCCTGCGTGTTTGTGACTTAGAATTGTATTGACTGCCTTTGATTTATAAACATTGCTGGGACTGTTGTTTGCTTCATATCTGTTTCAAGTTTTTTTCCCTACTAGAGTAAAATAAAGAATCCCTTTGTTGAAAGAACTGTTTGCTGCATGCTTCTAATCTTTATCAGCTGCCCTTTGGCTGACTGTCCAGACTGAGAGTGGACAGTCCCTTGATTCAGTCCAGAGTTCTTCTGGCTCCCAGTCAATTAGACTTAACAGTGTATATCTATCTGTCTGTCTGTCTATCTGTCTGTCTATCCATCTATATATCTTCTACAGTTACTGTAATTAGTCTAATGCATTGGAAACCAGTTTGTTTAGTGCTGCCTCTGAAATATCTCACTGCTTGGCAAGTCAGGAATATCTAGTAAAATTTTTAGATTCATTTTACCAGTTGTGGTAGGATTTATTCATTTAATTTATATCCTACCTTTCTGCCATGAAGGGGACTCAAGCACAAAAAACCCCTATGCTTTAATTGTCTGTGTGAAGACACAGAAATTCAACAGGTGCAGTGTTCCCCAATGCTGCAAGTAGAGCCCATTTCTACAGTAGACTGTTATAGTGCTATTATTCCATTTCAACATCCTATGGAATCCTTAGGCTTGCAGTTCAGGGAGGGGCCTCAAAGACCCCTCCCTAAACTGCAAACCCCAAGATTCCATAGATGTTGAAAGTGGAAAAATAGCACTATAACAGTCTACTGCGGAAATGGCCTAGGTCAAACTGCATCTATTACTCGTATGTCCATAGATGCCTGTTTTAAAGGCATCTACAATTTTTGCAAAGTTAGTTAATATCTCAGTTGTTAGTATCTTGAAAAGGGATTGAAGAATAGAAGAAACTTCATTTTCCATGTAGAATATTATTTTCAGAAATTGTATTAGGCTCAGCACCTCATTAAACCTCTAATAAACTCTACCTAACCTCCATCCTTTACACAGTACAACGTGACTCAAGTTCTGTTGTGGCTCTAGCCTGAGGCATTATATTGACCTCTGGTAATGTTAAACACATAGATTAATTTTAAAAAAACCACACACTACTTATAAAAGAGTTCACATTAAAAGGGTTTCTTTAAACAAGATTTACGAAAGTTTACTCTGTGGTTACTCTGTTGTTAACCTGCATTGAGTAGCAATAGCTCTGTAAGTTCTTTTTTTAAAAAAAATATTGCTCTAATTTTGTCTGCTGGTTTTACATCCCCTTAAAGGTTGGAGACTTAATGAATATGATTTATCTTAATGTAAACTCACAGATGACATCTAAAGCTTTGGGATTTGCCTATATGAATCATTTAAGAGGAAGCTTTAGACACAACTGTAGAATTCCTCTGCTGATCAAATGATAAACTTTGGCAGGGGTGGTATGTATGTGCATATTCTAAGGCTATTTCCACACTACACTGTTATAGTGCTATTATTCCACTTTCAATGTCCTATGGTATCCTGGGATTTGCAGTTCAGGGAGGAGCATTTCGAATTCTCAGGCAAAGAGCTCTTTGGTCCAACTTATCACATACTCCTTGAAGGGCTCATCTTCTGTCTCTAGTTTCAAAAGACATTTGCACACGCTTTAAATTAGATAATCATCTTCTTTACCCAACTCTAAATAGACCTTATTTTCTTCAAACTTTGCCAAGATCTCTCTTAGCATAATTAAATCTGTCTTTAAATTGCATATAGGCAAACCAGTTATTTGCCTTCCTTAAGAAGCATCTCACTTAATTTAAACTCCCAATTATCTCATCAAAATACAAGAGGTCATCATAACACATCCATCTCTGATTCTTTCCTGAAAAATCTTCCTGCAGTGATGTAGTTAATATTTATACCATGCTTGTAAAAGAGCCTTTCTGATGCACTAAGTTTTAAACTCAGTGTGAACTTTAACATTTTTGTGCCAAGCATAGTTATGCCACCCAAGTCTTAAATCAAACTGCAAGAGTCTCTCATCTCTATGCATTATTCATTGTTTTAACTATATAAAGCAACAGGCCTCACAATTCAATTTAACATTAGCCATTCCCAAACCACTTCTTTGTTTAGCATCTGTTTTTACCTTGAGTATTTTGAGTGAGTAGTAGAGTAAAATTTCCACAGGTCATCTTTCCCACTCAATCCTATTTGTACATCATTCTTGATCTAAAAAGGAGCAAATGCTTCTTGGAATCTGGAAGGCTTGGAGCCATACCCTCATACAAGTATTTTGTATCTATACAATAAATAAGCTTGATGGATATACATTGCAGAAAGAAATAAAATGTAAATAGCCAACAAGAGGGTGTGTACTTCTGAACCCCTCACTGCATAATATGAGCTCCCTTTGAACAACCCAGAGACACTCATGGCTTCCATATGATTCTCCCTAAAGATGAGGGAAGAGCTCTTCTAACTGTGGGTTACAATAGCATAAATACTTTTCTGGATGTTGCAGAAGGACATATCGAGTACTTCCAGGTACAATGACTGCACAGTAGCTGCTGGATAATGTTAGGCATGGAGTTCTGCCTCCTCAGCCTGAACAGTTACCGATTGGCCAAGGTAATGTTTGCTTTATAAGTATAATTATAGCACCGTGAAAGTGACTTTATTTAAAGTGTGCTATATTCCTAGCTAAAATAACAATTGTAGTGTCATCAGTATGCTCATGATAGTCAACCTTCTCCTCCCATCATCATCATCATCATCATCATCATCATCATCATCATCACTAATCTGATTTAAAACTTGTCCTTCTTCTAAGACTGAGTGTCAAGGAGGCTCATGGCAAGATTAAAACAGGTACAGATGAAAACAAAGAGAAAGCTACACAGTTAAAACAAAACCATAAAATTATGTTTTGTTTTTTAAAAAAATTACAGCCATCCATTGAAATCCCCTTTCTCCAGAGTGGGTTAGTTGCTAAAAGCCTGACTTATGAAAAGGTTATCGCATGCCATGTAGAGGAAGGAGAGGGCTTGTTTTCTGCTGCTCCAGAGACCAGAACAAGGAGCAATGGATTCAAGCTGCAGGAAAGGAGATTCCACCTGAACCTCAGGAAGAACTTCCTGACAGTCAGGGCTGTCCGGCAGTGGAATACGCTGCCTCGGAGTGTGGTGGAGTCTCCTTCTTTGGAGGTTTTTAAGCAGAGGCTGGATGGCCATCTGTCGGGAGTGCTTTGAGGGTGTTCCTGCATGGCAGGGGGTTGGACTGGATGGCCCGTGTGGTCTCTTCCAACTCTACAGTTCTATGATTCTATGATTCTATGCTTACTGAAGGACAACAGTGCTTTTGGCAGGGAGTTCCACAGGTGGGAACAGCCACTAAATAGTCCTTCTTGCATGAGAGGTGGTCTCATCTGGGAGAATATTCAGTTGAAGTTTCTGAGAGCTTTTGAGGACAGCCCGATACCTTCTGTGTTTCAGTAACAAAACTAGATGTAATTATGGAATTCACAATACTTCATCCCAGTCATTTTTCCCAGCAACTGTCACTCTGGCCAGACCAGACATCTCTAGGAATCACTGAAGACAGGCAATATTTAAAAGCACAATGGCTCTACAACTAGGAGTCACAATATGTGCTACCATATTGTCTGTCCTACAATCTATCTACTTTCCCCATACACTTAATGGTTTCATTAAAAAAAAATTGAGTAATTAAAAGCAGTCAGTCAGTAGCTTCCTGCATCCAGCACATGAGAATTTCTAGATTGTTTCATTTGACTTCTTTTCTGTTACAGGTTATACAAAACAACCAATGTCCAAGGAATTTCTTTTGTGATTCATTTGACAATTCAGTGGTAATGAAGGCAATAGAGGCTCATGATGGTGAATGTTATCAGTCATCAGTGGGAGATTGTTTCCAGAATCCCTTCCTTACATGACATCTAAAGGTGGCCAATTCTAGAACCAGCTTCTCCTGATAATTGTAGAAAAAATAACTAGGATCAGATGTCATGAATATATTATGTTACTTCTGTTATATTTTCTTTGGTCTCTGATCCATTTTCTAAGGCAATTCAAGGTGCTGGTATTGACTTATGAAGCCATATGTGCCTTGGGATCTCAGCAGTTAGATTGGCCTTTTATATACCTATCACATCTTAAAGTAGTAAGCAAAGTGCTTCGTCAGTCAGAACCTTAGAAGGTGACTACACAAGGAACTGACTTCTCTGCAGTAGTCCCCCCCACCTAATTTTAGCTCCCACCTCCCTTGAGAAGCCAGCCTATTACCTACATAGATGTGGTTTCCACACCATGCAGTGAGGGTGCTATACTCTCAGACTTCTTTGCTAGAAATATTTTAATTCAGTTGACATTAGTTTCAGCTCTTACATTTACATCAGTACTTTGAACCTTATGTGATTACTCTCATGTTTGTTATGTTAGCTAATAACTAGCTTTGTACTTGCTGGCTTTACTTTTTGTTTCATTGTATTTCAGATTTATGTTTTAATTGTTATTGGTCACTTTAATTTTTCATTTATTGATTGCAATCTTGTATAGCTAAGTATAGTGTAGTATTTCTGCCCATAGACCTGCACCGGATAGAGCCATACAGCACTACCTGAAGTTACCATACAGCCTCTGAAGTCTCACTGCACAGCCGTTCCATGCATTGTGGGAAGCAGGAAGGATCAGAGAAGGGTCTGGATATGTCTCCATAGCCAGACATAAAATGATTACGTCTGTGCTGAGATCTGCTAGATTCCTCAGTGCAGCTGTAGTTGTTTTGCATCTGGCTATGAGGACATAACCAGGTGCTTCTTTGATAGTGCCTGTCCCCCTACAAGGCATAGAATATTCGTGGAGAGCACTTCAGAGGTTGTACAGTAAGGCCCTTTCTGCACCTTACCTTTTTTTCGGCGCTGGGGTGCGGGGGTCACGTGAGCAGCCTCCAGTGAGAGGCTCTTGCGTCCCTGCTGCTTCAGCTCCGCACGAGCTGCCTGCTCCCGAGCAGGCAGCGCGAGAGCCCCGCCTCTTCCTTCCGCAGCACAGCCTGGGAGTTTCCCAGGCTGCGCTGGGGCAGGAAGCTCAACCGCCACGGCTTCAGAGGCTCCGCACGCACAGCAAGTGCATGTGGGGCCCTGGAGCAATGCACGATCGCGCACCATTTTCGGCTGAAAGCGGAAAATGAAAAAGTGCGTGAGCGGCGCCTGCCAGGCCCTGAATTGTTGCGCGATTGTGAGTGCGTTGTGCGGATCACTCCTCACAATCGCATGACGCTCCAGGTGCCCTTTCGCATGGCAAATGCCGTGTGAAAAGGGCCTAAGTTGAGAGGAAGGGTTTTGGCCACTGTGTAGGGAGAAGGGGAATACCAACCTCCATAGCATCCAAAAAATGACATATGCAGGTGTAAGGGAAACTTGAGAGCCAGTGTGGTGTAGCGAGTTTGATTCCCCATTCTTCCATGGAAACCCATTGGGTGACCTTAGGTGCATCACACACTCTCAGCCACAGAAAACCCCATTACAGAGTCACCTTAGGGTCACCATAAGTTGGAAACAACTTGGAGGCACACAACAACAACAACAACAGCAGCAGCAGCAGCAGCAAGGGAAAGCTAACATGCATATGCCACTAACAGGATGCCAGCCATTTTTGAGAATATTTTATTACAGAGTGACTCAAAAGATAAATAAGTAAACAGTGATGATGAGCAAATTTCCATTTGCACCTCACATAGGCTACAGTGAATTTGTTAGCTGTGTTTTGGCAGAAATGAAAGGTGACTGCAGAGACCATGAAAATAGGTTTGCAGGCTAGATAATGCACATCCACATTCCTTTTTGTTGACATCTTCCAGTACCATCAGAAGACTTAAGGCCATTTCTGCATTACACTGTTATAGTGCTATTATTCCACTGTCAGTATCCTATGGATTCCTGGGGTTTGCAGTTTAAGGATGGACATTTAGAATCTCAGCCAGAGAGCTCTTTGGCCTCAGTAAACTACAAACCCCAGAATTCCACAGGATGTTGAAAGTGGAATAATAGCACCATAACAGTTTAGTGCAGAAATGGCCTAACACGGGATTTGGCAAAACGGGGGAAACTGAGTGCTGCTGTTCCTACGTCCCCAGTTACACAAATGGAGCAGACATAATTTAGACTAGCATAGAGTTAATACTGCTGAAGCAGGCTGATGCTTGCAATTTTGTTATTGCATTTCCAGCAAATTGAGATCCTTATACCTTTAGTCTCTTACAAATGCCTCTCAGCATTGTATTGTTAAATATCTCCCATTAGACCTACTAACATGTTTTTCAATTGAATTAAGTATTGATTCTCACTTTGTTCCATGGAAATACAAAACAACCTTTGTGTAGAATGAATAAATAAAAGGCAAAGATCTGGTCTATCTCCTTAATGAATTGGCCCTAAATCCTACATTATGAGTATTGGTGTTTATTGAACTTGCATTTTTCTTTGTTGTATCATTCCTGGAACTCTGTTGGTTAAGTGTCCTATAATGAGCATACTCACATATTGAGATCCTTTTTTAGATATGTTACAGATTGTACATAAATTTATCTAAACAGCAGCATAACTCTAATGTCCAAGCTGACAACAAAAATTAAATTCTCTGATTGGAATCCTGTTGATGCTTATTCATTATTTAACATATATCCCACCTTTCTCCCAAATGGGCTCCAAGGTGGTTCACAACATGAATTAAAACAAGGTACATGAATAATAACTATATAAGAATAATTATTATAACAATAAAAAGTGGAAAACCCAGTTAAATAAACTACCACATTAGAGCATCAGTACTTTAAAACAATACAAAATCACTCAAAAACATTAGACTCATAGAATCACAGAGTTGGAAGAAGTGAGATCTAACAAAAGCAGAATAGAGTGGTAATATTACTTCTCTTGAACTCGACACTATATACTCCTATTGATGCAGCCCAGAATCGCATTGGCTGTTTTAGCTGCCACATCAGGCTGTTGACTCATGTTCAGCTTGTGGTTCAGTGAGACTCTTAGATTCCTTTCACATGTACTGTTTTCAAGCCAGGTGTCACCCATCCCATGTCTGTGCATTTTATTCTTTCTTCCTAAGTGTAGTACCCTATATTTCTCCCTGTTAAAATCCATGTTGTTCGTTTCGACCCAGCTCTCTAATCTGCCAAGGTCATTTTGAATTCTGATCCTGTCCTCTGAGGTATTAGCTACCCCTCCTAATTAGGTGTCATCTGCAAATGTGATGAGTATGCCCTCTGTTCCATCATCCAAGTCAGTGATAAAGATGTTGAAAAGCACTGGGCCCAGGACAGAACCCTGTGGCACTCCACTAGTCACTTCTTCCAGGATAAAGAGAAGCCATTAGTGGGTACTCTTTGTGTTTGGTGGGTCAGCCAATTACAAATGCACCTAACAGTAGCATTGTCTAACCCACATTTTCCTAGCTTGTTTGCAATAATATCACAGGGGACCTTGCCAAAGACCTTACTGAAATCAAGATAAATTACATCAACAGCATTCCCTTCATGTACCAAGCTTGTAACTCTGTCAAAAAAAAAAAGAGAGAGAGAGAGAGAGGGAGAGGGAGAGGGAGAGGCAGAGGGAGAGGGAGGGAGGGAGGGAGGGAGAGGGAGACCAGATTAGTCTGGCATGACATGTTTTTGAGAAACTCACATTGACTTTCAGTGATCATGGCATTCCTTTCTAAGTGGTCACAGATCTGGTCAAGGACCTTTCCTGGTATTGATATCAGCCTGACTGGGCGGTAATTGTTTGGATCCTCTTTTTTTTACTTTCTGAAGATGGGGACAATATTTGCCCTTCTCCAGTCTAATAAGAAAAGTGCATGCCCACTTAAAAGACCTTTCTGCACAGTCACTTAGTCACCAAATGACTGTTGAATTAACAAAGTTTTTACCTGCTGATGGAAGGAAAACAGGGAGGGCACCAGGCTAAGCCCCCATGGCAGAGAGTTCCATAGTTCCACCTGAGGCAGAGAGTTTTTTTATGCCAGTGTGCTTACAAATTGGCCTGCACTTGTATTAAAAGGAGGCTAGGTTCTTCTAGTCTTAATGGAAAAGAGCAGGAGGGTTGATTGGAACTATTGATAGACAGCAGGGAAAGCAGAATATCACAAAGATGCTGTAGGTTTTGCAGAAGAAGCCTGCCCTTAGGAATGGGTAATTCATTCACAGATATTTTAAAGAATGCACTAACTCAGAATTCAATCTAACGAACTGAGTTATTTCTGCTCCCTTGCTGCTCCACCACCAAAATAGAAGAAAGCTGCTCAAGGTTGTTGTTTTTTTTCCTTCAGCTCAGTTCCCAATGTGTAACTCATCACTATTTTGAAAATCTCATACAGAGGGCAACAGGAATCAAATGTCTATTCCACATTAATTCCTGCTGTGTATCAGATTCTCAAATTGGCTCCACTGCACTGTGTGTTCCCCCAAGTTTTAGTTTAAATACAGCTGCTAGCACCAACCTGTATAGAAACCATTGGATAAATTGTTGAATCTTGAACATTGGCAGGATTACAGTACAAGTTGTGATGGAAGAACTTTTGAGAGAAATGGACTAAGTTCATATTATAGTGCAGCATTGAGAACTGAGGAAAGTTGTGTTCAGAACTGAAGAAATAACCATCTTGGTGGTATTAAAAAATATTCTTTATTCTTCCAATTCTACACAAAATGAGAGAATTCCTCCCCTTTATGCCACAGAAAGACTGATTAAAAAACTCAAAGATAAGAGCCCTCAATCTGGCTTCTTCTGCTAGTGGAGTATGGGCAGTTCCAGGACAATCTGCAGCACTAAATCCTTAGGAGAGGCCATGGTAAGAGCCAAGCTCAGTCCAAAACCCCAAAACATAATGTTGTAGAGGTAAGAAATAGCAAGAACCGGCATGGTGTAGTGGTTAGAGCATTGGACTACAATGCTGGAAACCAGAGTTCGATTTCCTGCTCAGCCATGGAAACCCACTAGGCGACCTTGGGTGCATCACACACTCTCAACTCCAGAAAACCGGGCAATAGGGCTGCCCTAGGGTCGCCGTAAGTTGAAAATGACTTGAAGGAACACAACAACAGCAACAACATCAAAGAAATCAATACACACATTTCTGCGAACACTTAAGGTCAGAATGGAAATTTGGAAAAGACTTCCTATAGGAAGTCTAGAAACAGATTATTTCAGAAAATACTTTTCCCTGTAAGCATCACCACCAAGCTTTATTTGAATTCTCCTTTTCTTTTCTTTTTGTTATTAAGCAAGAGAAGGGTAGCATTCACAGAATATTGCTGTTAAGGTTTCATTATAGGGGGATGAGTGGTTCATTAATCATGCTGAGGCTTGTTTTCTTCTAAATGTGAAGCAATGAAAGAAGGTTCTGGAAAGGTCACGCAGCTTAATGTAGGATAAGTACATGTATTCAGATGTTTGTAGGAGTCAATCATATTCCACTGTGGCTAAGGTGAAGATTGTGTCAAATGCAGCCAACATTGAGTAAGCTGTTTCTCTTGGCTGCATCTAGGAAAGAAGAAAAGGTGACACGGACGGCTGTGGATTGCTAATATTTCCATTGAAAATCAGGGTTATCAGGGAAAAACACACACTCACACACTTCTTTCTGCACTGAATAAGATGGAAATGAATAATGTTTAGTATTGCAAAACTGGGCACAGCCCATTAAAGAGAGGATGGATTGTGATTTGGCCATAAGGTAACTGCAACTCTTATAGACAGGCTTTGTGATGAGGATTTTTGAGGCTTTAATGCTAGGCTGAAGGAACATAAAATGTGGGGAAAGAATTACCTTTTTTTCTTTCTTTTTAAAGTAAATAACTGAGGTGAGACAATGGCCTAAAGCCTCAGAGCAGAAATACTGACTCAACGGGATTTATCTTTGTGTTGGCTCACTATTCAACAATTGATTCAATGGGTCTGCTCTAGCTTAGACTAACCAACAGATTCCATCCTAAAGGTGTTTTTTCAACACTATACAGGTAACAGAAATTTCATACCACTTTAACTGTGGTATCAAACGGCTGTAACTCTGTAGTGTGGCTCCAACCTGTGAAATCCTGGGATTTGTAGTTTTGTTGAGATACTTAGAATGCTACATTAGAAGGCTCTAGCAGACTCCCGTAAACTCTGGCACTAGGGCTTTTTAGTAGAAGAGTCTAAAAATTTTACCTAACTACAAATCCCAGGATTCTATAGGATGAAGCTATGACAATCCAGCTGAGATAACTGTGTACTACATATAGATATATGCTAGCAGAACTGATATGGTTTAGAGATATAGATGCAGAGTGATTCTTGACTCAATTATCGTGTTCCCTAAATCTTTCAATAATAAAATATAGCTTATCCTCATCAGGTCAGGTCAGATCCATTATCTGTGAAAAATAAAAATGTAACTGCACATACATGAAGGAACAGTATAACTGGGGAGAACATTGTAAGGAATTGTGCTTGTAATTCATTAATGTCAGAAGACTGAATAAAGAGGTTCTTTGGCCATAATCTATAATGGAATGAATTAAATGTTCCATTATTTATAGAGACATCAAGCTGCTGGGACTTGTAATACCTTCTGTTATTTGACTTTGAAATATATTTCTGATTGATATATAAAAAATGCTTGCAGTTAAGCTACCTGTAAAGAAAATGAAAACAAAAGTAATCATGCTGTCAGTTTTAGAAATTATCAAAAAAAAAAAAAAAAAAAAAGGGCACATGATAATATCACACTATTATATGTAGGTTTATTTTGAAATATCTTGATTATTATTACTAATATTAATTCCTTTTTTTTTTTTTGATTAGCAGCTTGACAAAATTAAACACATAAGGGGCATGCATGGACAATGTAAAACATGTATAAGTCCCATAGAGTGGAAGAAAGCAGTATATATGCTCAACTCCCCCAGTGAAATCAAAGGGATTTTACAGCCTGTCCTATGTGTGTGTACTCTAAGGGCCTTATCACACTACACTGTTATAGTGCTATTATTCCACTTTAACTGCCATGGCAATATTGCATGGAATCATGGGATTTGCAGTGTAGGAAGAAGAATTTAGGATTCTCAGCCAGAGAGCTCCAGTACCTCAGCACAAACCCTAGAATTCCAAAGGGTCCAGCTGGGGCAGTTAAAGTGGAATAACAGTGCTGTAAAAGTGTAGAGTGACAGGGACCTCAGTCTCCTTGAATTCAGTGGAGCCTACTTCCAGGTAAGCATTTGTAGGAATGCAGCCCACTTAATTTTAGCTAATTTGTAGCCTTCCTTTTTTTTGGAAAGGGAAGAAAATCCCCATAGCCTTTTATAAAGGTTTTTACTGTGAAAGGTGATCTTACATGGTATTAACCTCAAAGCAGTAGGTAACTTCAAAGAGAAACCTCAAATCCCTGTTTTTCGCGTCATGCTAGGACTTGTGAGACATTGTTAGTTTTTGTTTCAAGTCGTTTTTCTTTTGCATTTGTAAAACTGTTACATTAAAAAATCTATTATCATGAAATCTAGTTTTAACAAAGTACAAAGCTAAAACACAATGTGCTATTGAAATGTAAAGGTAAGTGTTCCCTGCGGTAGTTACACTATTTGACTCTGAACAGATTCTGTGAGGATAGAAATAGTATGTGGATAATATAATATAACTAAAGATGGTAACAGAGTTAAATCTATGGGTATATATTATTAACATTTTAAATCTATATCTTTTTTCAAATTTTGAGAAAATATATGTGTTGAAAGCATCAAGTGTTTAATTTTATAACTAGATATGAAGAGCAGCATATGACGAAAAGAAGGAATCAGTAAATAATTGCTTGTGTTTTGGAACACAATTATCGGATTCTTAAGAGGACTGAGTGTTTTGCTGAAATCTCAAATGTCGATATTAAACGAACTGAAACATTGACTGGTCATAAGAATTCTATTCTAACTGTACTTGTAAATTCTGGCAATGGTCATTCATTGTCATTTTGGCAAGTCAGTATGTGTTAGAGAACAGCAGCGAGCAGCCTGATCCACAGTCCAATTACACTGAAGCTCTTTAGTTTTGTTGAAGGCAATAAGAAGAAGAAAAAAACAACCTCCCACCATGTCAGTATTATATAACTGTGTTATGGATGTGCTATAATTTTGCCAATTGATTGTGTGCGGGTGTATGTGACTTCAAGTCACCTGCAGCTTATGGAGACGCCATTAATTTCATAGCATTTTCTTAGGCAAGGAATACTCAGAGGTGGTTTTGCCAGTTTCTTCCTCTGAAATATAGCCCACAGCACTTGGTGTTAATTGGCAGTCTCCCATCCAGGTACTAACCAGTGCTGCCCCTGCTTAGCTTCCAAGATCAGACAGGACCTGGTGGTTTAGGGTATTCAGGTTGTATTGATTAACACTGTATCTAGGAGAGTACGTGAAATGCTGGGAGTGAGAAGTGGATGTCACTTGGGGAGGGAAAGTGAAATTGAGAAAGGAGAAAGATTATAGAATTGATGGAGTGGGTAAGTAAATAGATGGATGGGTGATGGGTGTGAACAAATGTGTTTTTGATGGACAAGCAAGCAAGAAAGAGTGGAGAGTGAATGGGTAATTGACAAAGACAGTGAGTGTTTGCATGTGAACAGACTGGTGAAGCTCATGTGTGTGACAGTAGAACAGAGTAAGAAAGTCTTTGGGGTAGCTCTGGTTTTGTCCACTTTTGACTTAGGCCATTTCCGCACTACATTATTATAGTGCTATTATTCCAATTTTGACATCCTATGGAATCCTGGGGTTTGCAGTTTAGGGAAGGGCATTTAGAATTCTCAGCCAGAGAGCTCGTTGGCCACAGTAAACTACAAACCCCAGAATTCCACAGGATGTTAAAAGTGGAATAATAGCACTATGACAGTGTATGGCAGAAATGGCCTTAGTTTCCACTTACTAGTGGTAGGCAGCCCAACAGATTATTTCAGAGAGAATCTGGCCCTCAGGAGGGAAAATGCTTCTTCACCCCAACTGTACATCAGTGATCTCTTTCAAGTTAATTTGGGTAATATGGAGAAAAATAGCTTTAAAAAATATGAAATAAACTGTGAAATGGCCTGGATTCAGCAAGCACGATGGTGAAGCATAAGTCTTCCCAGTATACTTACACTGTCATTGGAGCAGGATTGAGGTGGCTCCTTTTCTCTCTGGTGTGCAAGAGCAACCAGAGGGTGTCCGGGGTGGTTCTGTTCTCCCAACCACTGATTTGCTGTTCAGCTGCACTTAAGCATGTTCTATCTGCTCTTGTCAATCTGGTGGAAGAAGAGCAGCCTTCACCCTCAGCATAAGGCTCCTACTTGTTTTGCTTGAGGGCTGCTGGAATGTACTTGGGCGCAGCTCCACACGTCATCAGTGTCTGGGAAAATGAAGCTCTACATGGAAGCCATGTTGCACAGGTAGGTACAGTTTACCTCCTTTTGCAATGTTATGTAAAATATGTGTGCCAGGATAACTGACAGTTACACAACATATGCTTACAACAATATACTGAACAGTATGAAAGCTTTGTTTTATGAAAACAAATCTGGCCAAAAATGTTGCCTTTGAAACTCATTGCACTTGTCTCTGGCATCTCAAGACAGGGCTGGGGAAAACCTTGTCTGGAATCCCAGAGAGCTACGGCTAGTAGTATAGATCAGAAGGAATTATTTGGCTCTTCAGGTGTTGCTGGACTGCAATTACCAACATTTTTACCATTGGCTAGGCTGGTTAGGGCTGATGGGAACTGTAGCCCCACAATCTGTCAAAGTCTCCATCTTTTCCATCTATGTTATAGCCCACGCTGAACATAATGTGCCAATGCTCTGTTCAGGTCTGAGATAGGTTCCTATGTTTCTGTGTTTTTTAATAGGTTCCTCGACATAGCTTCCATTTCCTTTCTTTTTTTTTTAAATAATTCTAAACACAGTTTTCTAGTAAAGCTATGTGTTGTTCAAAGAAGTACATGATTTGGCCCTAGTCCAGGCAACTGTATGAGCACAAAGACGGAGATTTGGATTTAGCAGCAGCTGATAACACCACACAGTTGACTTCTGTTGAAACTCAGTGAAAAAAAGCAGTTCCTGTATATGTTTATGAGGCTGTCCTACCCCAATCTGCAAAAAAAGCAAAAGAGATATTAATTCTGAAAAGTGGCTAAATTCATTAAAACACCCGTGTATTTTGAAGGGAAAAAAATCCTTCTACAGGGACACTCTGAATAAGTATGTTTGTTGGTTCTCTTTCAGGAGTGCCTTACAGCCAGGAGGTATGCTTATTCAGAATTAAGTGTGCTTTTTCCCCCCCTTTACCCCTTCCAAAATTTACAGTAAAACAAAAAATAAAACACTTCACATAAAAATATGTATTTTAGCTTCTACATATCTATACAGACAAAGAGAATAAAATTATGTTCTAGCCAGTTTTACACAACAGACTGAATATAACCAGAGTGGTAATCAATACATTTTATTGGTTCACTGACTTACTTAAACCTCTCTGTTCTTAAACTGACCCTGTATAAGACACTAAGGTTTCCGTGATGTAAGTTCATAGTCAATATTGCAAGCATGTAAGAGTGAAGATATAATCTATAATTAGCACTTGAATACTGATTGATTCATGTTTGTCTGTCTTATTGTACCAGCAAAGATACAGATGTATTGTCAAACTGAGATTTTAGCAATTCAAAATCCAATTGCTGTTGACTTTGTTGTAAATTTACCATTTTACCCAAGGAAAACTTATAACAACCAGGATCAGGATCCTAAAACCTTGTGCTTTTTGTTACACAGATTAGCTATCATCCTATTAGCGGCATATAGACATATACATTTATTTGCACCTGCATACGTATGGAGACTGGTATTCCCTCCCTCCCTCCATAGTGCTCCAAGTCCTCCCTGGACTTAATGTACAGCCTCTGGATCCCCTCCCCATCATTACATGTCTTAGGGGTAGTAGGTAGGATCACAGGAACATCTAGCTATGTCCTTCTAGCCATATGCAAAATGATTACAACAGTGCTGAGTCCTGTGGAAGATCCCGGCGGGCCCTGATATAATCATTTTGTGCCTGGCTACAGGGACATAGACAAATGCTTCTGCAATCCTGCCTGCTCCACAAGGCACAGAAGTTTCAGAAGCTGTATGGTAAGTCTGGGGGATGTCATGGTATATGGCTGTACCTAAGGATGGTCCTCAAGTGGAACTACCATGCTACATTGAGCCGTACAGAATTGCAACCAGTGCCTTCACAATTCTTTTCACCTTCTTTTTGTACCAGTCTTCAGGCAGGCCTAAATTGTCAATCTAGACTCTAAACCTTTTAATCCTTTCCAGGTGCTGGGGAACTTTTGTCCATATAGGTGTTTTGGCCTATACTTATGTCAGCCTCATCCAGCAGATCACATGGTGGGAGCTGTATTCATCTTGAAGACCAAAGGTTCTCCACCCCCTACTGTAGGTAATTGTTGTTAGTCTAACCAAAGAAAGATCAAACAGTAATTCCTCCTTAAAATGAGAACTTGGCAAGAATCTGGACCTAAATAACAATATTCCAAATCAAATTTGCTGTCCTGATTTCTGTTCTGCTGTCATACTTTTTCGGCTGCTTTTAAAAGGTTCAAGTTTTTCCTCTTCCAAACCCCCACTTTTCCTCAACTTACTTTACTTGGTGCAAACTGAGTTCAAAATGTAAAAGTAGTTTGCATATATTTAACTCAGCCGGAGAGCGGAGAGGTGGGTGGAGCTTTGCCTTTCTAGCAGGCAAAATGCACTGCTGCAGCCTCTCTCAGCTTGTGCGTCCTTCCTTATTAATAACTTTTACCAACCTGAGCACGCTCTGATGTTGCTTGGCCACATGTATCCCAGTTTTTGTCCTTGAAATATTGGAGGGTATGATCTCATCTGGCATTCTTAAATTATGATCAGGTTTACTTCTTAAAATGACTAATAGATGTATGCCGAAGTTGAAACAAATCAGCATATACAGTGCAGCATATCTAAAGAATTCCTCAGCAAATAGCAGGTATGGTGGGTATCTCTAATCTATAGTGTACATATGCTGCTCTCAAGGCTTCCTCCAGAATTGCACAGGGCATACTGCATGTGTGACCAGTCTGTGTCCCTCCGGTGACTAGTGGTGCCATCATCATGGCTGCTTTGGTTTATTGTGGCTGGAGATCTGCAATTTCCTATTAAGAGTTCTGAAGAGCGCCCTGTGAAGTGACTGAACAAAAGATAACTGAGCATGCCATCATCAGAGTATTCTAAAACTTGAACTGTTGGTTTAGAGAGGCAAAAGAAGCGAGAGGAAACAGCCTGGATTATAAATGGATGAACAGCGGCAGAAACAACAGCAACAATAACCAAAGGGAAAAAAAACCTCCAAAAAACTGCTGTGCTGTGCATAGTTCTGATTAACAAGAGAAAACAGCCCTACAGCTAGATATACTGAAAATGTTAGGCTAACTGGAATGCCTTTGAATAAAATTCAGAGAGACACTTCCATAAAATAAATAACAGGCTAAGCACGGATATTCAAATCCACAGAATCATTTGGAGGGATCTGAACCTCTACCCAATACCACCTTTAAAATTACATGTTCAATAGCCAGCTCTAGTTTTATGCTGATTGACTTGATTCAGAATAACTTTTGCCCTCAAGGTTGTATTCATTATCAACGTATCAGTGTAACTAAGCCAAACTGTGTAATTGAAATAGTCATATATTCTTCCCCTGCTTCCTCTGGCCTCCATTTCCCTGATTTCTGTTGGTTCCATATGTCTTGGAACCTGCCATACCTGTTCATTATAAAATTGTACACACAAAACATACATCATAAGTACCTTTGCTGTTCCTGTGTGCCTTCAAGTAATTTCCAGCTGATGACACCCCTCAGGCAAATCCATCATCACAGTGTTTTCTTGTCAAGACTTCTTCAGAAAAGGTTTGCCATTGCTTTCCTCTGAGGCTGAGAGAGTGCGATTTGCCCAAGATCACACAGTGAGTTTCCATGGTCAAGTGAGGATTTGAAACTTGGGCTCATGGAGTCCAAGTCAAACACTCAAACCACAATACCACACTGGTTCTCATAATAGGTACCAATCCCCCTAAAATGGCCAGTGTACTCCCATATTAGACAGGAAGGCTGTATAAACTCTCTGTGAAGCACATGGTACATCCCTCCCACTTCCATGGCTTATCAAAGCTTGGAAATACTGCTTTTTGGATTAGTGTTCAGAATCAAATGTCCAGTTTTGGTACTCAGAATCTTCACATTAGGATGCCCCTGATGGCTAGATGATTCAACAGCTGCTATCAAAAAACAAAACAAAATAAAATGAAAACTCTCAAGCACTGGGGCTTACCAAAACCAGTCTAAGGATACATAATTAATATACCACCTATTCCTTTTCCATTTAGTCCTTCTTCCACACTTCTTTCTTCTGCATATCTTCTCTATGTTGGATTATAACTTGTTATATATTATTACATTCTCTGAGCGTGGACGTATCCTCTTGTACCACATGCGAACAACCAATACTTTGGAGAAATAATTGCTGTTAATTTTCAGCCATAGGATGTCAATAGAGGCATACCATTGCTAACTAACAAAAGATAGTTATGATCATGTGACAATGAGATTTTGACATTATTTTTAAATCATGTCAAATGTGGAAATTGTGCACAGCCAGCACAAACATATGCAGAGAATGTCAGGGGCAACTGAGGTCAGGAGAAGTGAATTCAGGAATAAGGAACCTCCAGACTTCTCTCCTGCCAGATATAGAACAACAAAGATGACATATCCAGGCTCCAGAGGAAAGTAGGCAAATCACCTTTAGCGATCTCTGACAGACAGTCCCCTGCGTATGCCCGTTACACTGGCCTTTGAAGGAGGTGAGGGTTCCTTTTGTCTGAGCCAGGAGATGAATAAGTCTTCTGAACTGGTCCTGCTAACTTATGATGGTAATTTAAAGGGAATGTGTTTAATGATAAGCTTGCACAGTCAGATAGCATGTAGCAACCTCTATGGAGCAAAATATATTTTATCTTAGAACATCAAAAGGGCCTTTTTATTAAAGAATTTTTTCAAAAATACACATGTGCTTCATTATAGGCACTCCTTTTTTCCTTTTTAATCTATTTCCCCCTTCGATTTTCCTGTTCCTTCTTTGTAATTCTGCCCTTTCAGTCTTTTGTCTTCCCCCGCCTTTTGTTTTATGCAAGAGTACGCTTAAAGCAAATGAGATTCCTGGACATTAGCACAGGCTCACACTTAATATGTTGGCCTTGTCAGATCAAGCTGACTCCAAGAATCCTGTGAGCATTGAAAAGCCACTTGTGTACTTAGCCAATTTGAGAAGGCTCCAACTCAGTCCCACTGTTTCACTGATATCGACAATGAAATCATAGAGTACTAATATTTCAGGAGTAAAGTACTGACTGCCACATAGAAGTACTTTTTGATTATTTAATGCTTAAATAATTACTCTCAAACCTGATCTCTGTTGAACCTGTGTCCTCTGTTTATGAGTGGCAGCTATCTCATCCAGTTCTGAGAACAGAGAAACCCACAAGGCAAGTACAGATGAATTTCATTTTTGAGAACACTGAGTTAAATTTAAATTGACCTAGGGATGAGAATGAAAAGTCTCTGGTAATGCTGGGAGTTCCCAGAAAATACTTGGGGATGAAGCAAATGTCATGCAGATCTCCAAAATAAATCAAATCAGAAAGCACAGGTACCAAACCTGGGCCTTCCAGGGATTTCTTAATCCATCTGGAGGCAACCCTATTGGTTGTGGTTCTTTTTTCTTTACTGTTTTTCAAGCACTATGTGTCTAGTGGGATATTCTTGAAACTATTATTTCCTGCTTAATTTATTTATTTTGCTTATTGCTAAGCCCTCTCCTGTAGCCTGTGCTTGAGTCCTGTGTATAAAGGGACAGCCCCAGAAAGACAGTTGCAATTCTGCATCCACAGAATTATGGTGACATCTTCTTTAGCTTTGGCAAGCTAATATGGACTATAGACTTATTAGAAAGATACACAGGTGGCTTGGAACTGGATCCCTACCCTTCTCTCATCCCTGAGATGCAATGATTTTGCTTTTCTCTTCTTCTCTCTGTGGAAATCTGTGCCTAGGAGGAGCACTGGAGAACAGGTTGCATATTAGATCACATCTCAGGATCAGCGGTCCATAAGGTTAGTCCGTTCTCAGTTTCAACATGCAGTTCAAAAATATTAAAAGATTCCTTTGTGTAAGAAGGAGACTTTCAGGCTGTCTTTTGTGACATTTTGAGAAGCATAACTAGGTCATTGCCAGTATAATTGACCACAAGCAGTATGGTGTTTTCGTTCAGCTCTTACTTCACTAAGGCTTATTTTTTTTTCCTGAATCAAAGCAATGATGAGATTTCTTTTTGTGGGCAAATGACTGTGATAATTATATGCTTGTGTTTTTTTCCTGTTATCTCCTGGGAAAAATTATCTAATGATTTTTGGGCCTGATTCCAGGTCCTGTGCTTGTAGTGCCATGAATTCCTTTTGCTCCTAAGCTTTTCTGTTTTGTAAAGGGAGGTTAACATTCAATACATTGCACTTGCTTATTTTGACTGAAAAATACTGGTTACTTACTTACATATTTTGATGTTATAGACCTATAAAGTACAACAACATCAGTAATATAAAAACTGTGATGAATTTCAAGCTAAAATCTCAGTTAGCCTTAAAAAAAAATCTCTCTCCGTATGTTTGTGTGCACACACCTCAAAGTGCATATGCTAGTTTGGGGTACCATTTTCCTAAACACAGTTTCATAGAATCATAGAATTGTAGAGTTGGAAGAGACCACAAGGGCCATCAAGTTCAACCCCCTGCCATGCAAGAATAGATCACCAAAGCATTCCTGACAGATGGCTGTCCAAGCTCTGTTTAAAAACCTCCAAAGAAGGAGACTCCACCACATTCCAAGGCAGAATATTCCACTGTCAAACTGCTCTTACTGCCAGGAAGTTCTTCCTAATGTTTAGATGGAATCTCTTTTCTTGAAGTTTGAAGCCATTGTTCCATGTCCTAGTCTCTGGAGCAGAAAAAACAGGCTTGCTCCATCCTCCATATGACATCCCTTCAAATATTTAAACATAACTATCATGTCACCTCTTAACTTTCTCTTCTCCAGGTTAAACATACCCAACTACCCAAGCTGCTCCTTTTACCATTTTGGTCTCCCTTCTCTGGACACATTCTAGCTTAGCAGTATCCTTCCTGAACTGTGGTGCCCAGAACCGGACACAGTATTCCAGGTAGGGTCTGATCAAGGCAGAATAGAGTGGTATTGTCACTTCCCTTGACCTAGACACTATACTTTTATTGTTGCAGCCCAGAATTGCATCCACTTTTTTAGCTGCTGCGTAACACTGCTGACTCATGTTCAGCTTGTGGTCTACCAAGATTCTTAGAACTTTTTCAAACGTACACATGCAGTATCCTCTAGTGAAGTCAGAGTTCCAAATCCTTTGCAGACTTTTTTAGCTTGTTAACTTGTATCCCATTTTTTCTGTTGGAACTGACAGAGTCCCAAGTTAGTAATATTGGCCTCAGGAGGTTAATGCTTGATGGGTCCCTTAGGCTGCAATAAAATGTGCACTTATTGGATATAGTCCCATTGAATACAGAAGAAGTGACTGCCAAAGAAATGGATTAGACTGTTAATGGCTCACGGTCATAGTAGACAGAGGGAACTTACATTAGTGGTGACAATCACATGTTACTGGACTGCAACTCCTAACACACCTCACCCTTTGCTATGCTGGATAGAGCTGCTGGGAGTTGCAGTCCAACAATATCAAAAAGTTTTGAGTATTTTCTCTTGCCAAGATTAACGATGGATTATTATTGCATCCTGACTCTCACAGTCTTGATTTATAAAGCCAGTGTATTTTTACCGAGATAAACAAAGAAACAAAAAACCGTGAAGAGCTGTTATTTCCAACACAGGACACAACTTTTTATTCATTCCATTAAGTTGCATTCTATGCTTTGTCAAAGTGCTAGCAAAGTATAAAGACTTTACTGGAAAAATACTGGAGAAGTACCCTAGGAATTTAGGCTATGTGTTAATGAAAATGTGAAACTCATCTAACAAAAGATGGATAATGTGCCACAACACTAATACTAACTGAGCTAGCATTGGTAGGGAAACATGATTTGTATTATTTTACTATGGCTTTGTGAATGTATGTAAAATGGACGAGTTCCTGTATTCAACTTAATTGCCAAACATAGTCTTCCACCTGTGTTGTCTTGACAGAGCAAATGCTGTGATGAGAATCTATTAAGCTATACTGGCTACTTAAAAAAATCTATTAAGCTATACTGGCTACTACTGAATCTGATACAAAAAATAAAAACCTACACAGGAAAATGATTTTGCTTTATGCATTCAGGTTGTTCAGCTTTTCTCTGCTTAATGGGATAGCATCAAGTATCAAGTCTCATTATATCTAATGGTTTAATTCTGGTCTCATAGACAGTTTGTGTGTCAGCAGCTTCTGTTATACCTTTCACAGCAACTGTATTTTCACAGCATGGCACACAGCAACATGGGATCTAATACAATGTAGCTGCAATTAGACATCTAAACAGCCAGTCTCATTGCATTAGTACAGAGAAATTTCATTTACTGAAGAGCATGTATTGTGTAAGCTGGGGATATAGCCTTCTCTTGTGAAGAAATTCTTCCTTTGAAAAATTGTATCAAACTGTTTTGTTTTAAACTGCTATAGCGATCCATGTTAGCAATAGGAAATGTTATTTTTGTGCCTGTGATGTGTCCCCTCCACAACTCCACATGTTATTGCAATTGCTTTGGTTCTATCAAAATGAAACTGATTAGGACATGAATGTGTGATGACACTATTGGTGTGTCACTACATACCTTGCCCAATCCTTCCCACAAGTTGTCATGGTGTCCAAACCGTATGATACCTTACTATCTTGAAGTAACCCTTCTTATTTATAATAAAAATATACTTTCCTTGATTTAACTCTTAAATGCTTATATTCCCATTAACTCCTAGTCTTCTGGAGCTTTGTACAGTAGAATCCAATACATATCTTCTCAGAAAAAAGCCCCATTTAGGTCAGTGTGACTTACAGCTAAAATGAACATAGGATTGCAATGTTCATCTTCCTCTTCGTAGGAGCAGAGGTGAGAAGTGGGGAAGACAAATTGAACTGCCTGAGGGTGGGTTGTAAAAAGATTTCCTGCTTTAGAACAGAAAAAAAGTCTCTCTTTCCTCCATTTCTTAAGGCTTCTCAAGGCATATTCCAATATGTGTAAGAAATACAGTCGTTCCTCCACATTTGCAGGTTTGCCTCTTGTGAATTTGATCATTCTCGGGGTGCCTGGACCTCTTCCCTTCTCCTCCTCTCATTTTCTTGCATTTCATTGGCACAGAGAAAGCAAGCAAGTGTGCCAATGCAAAAGGTAAGGGAACGGGGGCAAGAACGCATGCGCACACACTTTCTTTGTGCCCTCCAGAGCTCTCCCCTCCCATTTTCTTGCCTCTGCCCTGGCACTGAAAACTCGTGCTGAAGCAAAATGTAAGGGAATGGCAGGGGGAAGATGCCCACATACACTTTCCTTGTGTCCTCTAGAGCTCTCCACTCCCATTCCTTTGCCTCTACCCTGCTGCTGAGAACTCACACTGAGGCAAAAAGCAGGGCAATGGGGGGCACACATGCTCCTTCTTTCTCCCCTCCGGAGCTCCCCTCTCTCACTGCTTTGCCTCTGGCCCCAGTGTGGAGAAGAAAGGCTTCTGCACCGAATGGGAGGGGGATCGTAAGGGAAGTTATTTGTGATTTTCCCACTTTTGGAAGGATTCTGCACCCCAAAACCTTATGAATGTGGAAGGGCCACTGTAACTTTTTTGGCTTCAGTAGCACTCCCTGTTACACTCAGGAAGTATTTTTTGTTCTCCCTCCTCTCACTGGAAAGAAAGGCACAGAAAGGAAAAAAACTGACAGGGACCTTGTTGTATGGGCATGTTGATTTCAGCAACAAAAAGGAGAAAACCCTGACTTCAAGAGCGGATCTGCTCCCTAAAGGGACAAAAACAAAAAGATGAGAAAGTGAGTGAGCAAGCAAGTGAGCAAGAAAAGAGATTACAATAGGAAGAACTAGAAGATGCAGCTGCTTCCATGTGATGGCTCCTGTGGTGCAGAGAGCTCCTCATGCCCACCTTGGCTAGGTAATGCTGTCAACAATGTGGCCAGAAGAATGAGGGGAGGCTGGAGTTTGCAGAATAGGAGGAAAAGAAAAAGGAGCAAAGGACTGTAGGATGGAGGAACATATCCCAAAGAAGAATGCAGTTAGAATTTCTTTTCTTTTTTTTTTTTACTTTATTCATACATATCACCAACTGCTGGTTATGGTGAGGATGGTTGCTTTGGATGTGAGCACATTTCATGTGAATCAAGAATTTCAACCCAGAACATCAGTGCCTTTTCAGGCACAGATAGTACCACATTCACCACTGTTAAATGCAGGACTGCAGCATTTCTTACATCACTCTGAACAAACCTGTATGACTAACATCCTGACCCTACAAAACTTTCCCTTGGCAGACCAATACATTTCAAATGAATGTCCTTGCAGCAGTGGATGTATCTCTGCTTCATTATCCACTTGTGTGGGATAGTGCTGAATGTGATTCCAGGAGGGCAAAATTCAAGTTTAGGGGATGAGGTCAACCATGTCTTCTGCTAGGTGCTTGAGAATCACCAAGTGCAAAAGACATAAAAGTTGAAGGATTCTGATCTCAGGAATGTGTCTTGGGTATCATAACTGAATGGAGCTTCCAGTCCTTCCACATACAAAATCATTCTTGCCATGTAACTTTCCCCCAGCTTTCCTCATATCTCTAGCTTAATTTGGTGTGCGTATTATTTTGTTTTTGTCAATATTAAACAACAGAAAATCAAAAATCCTTACTCATCTACACTAAATGACCTGGACATCCACCAATAGAGCCTTTTCTACTGTTTGTCCAATACAGGTTTAGAGCAGTTTAAGCTTTTCAGGACATAAAATTCATACATACATGCACACACACACACACATACACACACACACCTCCTGGTTAAAATTGGACCAAACCAGATGTCCCAGATCACTCTCTGTAGGCACTCTCTCTGATGGCTCCTGTTGCCTGCCACACTTTTTTCTAGTCCTAACCTTTGTGCTCTTTTGTTATCCGCTTTCTCCTTTGCCAGCCCAGACCTTACAGTGTCCTTCTATTCTTGGAAAACATGTAATAATTAACAAAAAAAAAATAATGGAAACACAGACTTCATTCATTCATTCGTTCGTTCATTCATTCATTCATTCATTCATTCATTCATTCATCCATCCATCCATCCATCCATCCATCCATCTGGCACAAAAAAAAATGTGCTACCTGGTTCTGTATCACCAGGAATCTCTCACAGTTTGCTCTTTGCCTTGCAATTACAAGATAATATATTCAATTGTATGTTGTTGTTGTGTGTCTTGAAGTCATTTTCAACCTACGTCCTCTAAGGCAAACCTGTCATGGAGTTTTCTTTGCAAGGTTTGTTCAGAGTGTGGTTGGCCTTTGCCTCCCTCTGAGGCTGAGAGAGTATAACTTGCCTAAGATCACCTGGTGGGTTTCCATGACCAAGCAGGGATTCAAACCCTGCTCTCCAGAATCGTAGTCCAACACTCAATCCACTATACAGTCTAGTAACACTATAGTGTTACTGGACTGTTGTTATAATTACCTGCATTGCTTTTAGGGTGTATATGTGCAGACAAGGGTTGTTCTTTTCAGCTTGCCCTGAAATGCTATACATATGTACTGCACAGTGCATACATTTCCTGTGCGCTAAATGCCACTGAGTTCAATTACACTTATCTTCAGGTAACTGAGTATAAGATTGCAGCCTTAATTACTGAGTAAAATAATGTGCCTCAGATGCCATAATCACTGAAATCATTATAGAAAGGCAAGGAAGGGGAAGGATGTTTTTGTTCTATACCAGGTTTCCTCAACTTGCTTTCTTTTAAGTGTGTTGGCCTATTTGTCAATAGTTTGGTTCCCTCTCTTGAACATAGGCTGGCAACTCTGGAAAGAGTGGGGGCCATTTTCACCCTTGCACTCCTCACAGGCGCTGCACCAGTGGACCCAAAAAAACCAAAACTGGCATCATATTACTTCCAACTCTCATTTTTGGCTGTTTAAGGAGTATTTTTATCTTTGTCAGGGGTGCGTGTGTGTATATGGCTACGTACGTGCATGTATGGGAGTGAATGCTAGACTGTGAAGAGAGCTGACAGCTTATTTGAAATGTGCTGAAAGAGAGTTCTACAAGGGATGGGATAACAGGATACCATGAACTGTCAAAAAGACAAATCAGGGCTAAATGCACTTAGAAGACAAGATAACTAAATGAGGCGGTTGCAATTTGGACATATGAGATGATGAGGTTTACTGGAAAAGACAATAATGCTTATGAATGTGGAAGGCAGTAGGAAAAGAGAAAGACTGCATTACAATGGAAAGGCTCAGTTAAGGAAGCTGTGGCCCTGAGTCTGCAAGACCTGAGCTGGGTTCTTAATAACAGGATGCTCTGGAGGCCTCTTGTTTACAAGGTCGTTGTTAAATCAAAGTTGACTTGATGAGAAATAACAACAGTAGGTATGTGGGGCTCTTGTGGAGTGTGGAGGACAAACTACTGCATTTTGAATCCATGGGGTAGGAGAGAAATTGCCTGAATTTTGTGAATTTTAGGGCTCTGGGGACTTCAGCTGCTGAAAAATGGGGCCATTCCCCACCCTTGCCCAAAGGTTTGAATGGGAAAATAGTTTCTCATTACAAGATACATGAGTTTCAATGTACGTAGCCCCGATTTACCACAGTTCAAATTTATGTTTCTCCAGAAATGAATGAATGAGTGAATGAATGAATGAATATTGCCTGCCATGCAGAAGTCTTCCATTCAGCATCACTGTGCGGTTGAGCCAAGCAGAACAGCAAGGAGGGAGAGGAGAGAGAACGAGGAGGATGAGGCAGGAGAGCAAGGCTGTTTGAAGTTTTGGGTAGAAGATAAGAAACTGGTGTTGGAGATAAAAAGTTGGAGTTTTGGTGTGGTGGGAGGCAGCTTCCTTTGCTTGCTTAGATGGGGGTTGAGCAACAGGAGTCAGATTTCTTAACTTGGGAAGTTCCCTGGAGAGGATACAGCAGGGGAACCCAGCTTTTATCAGTTGCTCTCTGTTTGTGTGCTCCTGTGTTACCTAACAGCAAGCCAGCTGATCATCACCAAGCCCCCTTGGGATCACCAGTTGCCTTTCCGGCCCCTCTAGAGAGGATTTGACATTTCTGTAGCCTAGAAGAGGCTAGAGAAATGCTTTAAAGCTATTTAAGCTGAGTAAAATAGCTAACTGTGGCTACTTCTGCTCTGTCAGAATGCATTTCCCTGGTCTCCTACGATTCCCTGTGGAACCAGCCCTCCCCCCATTTACATCAGTCTCAGTTTACACTGCAAGTCCAGGAATGCAGATAGAGACCAAAATGTACTTGGCCTACCTAGTACTAGGATGTGTGTACTGTATCATCATCAGCAAGTGTTCTGTGAATGATCACTGTTAAAAATATAATTGTCACTACAGACTACATTCTACACTTATTTTTGTTCTGATCCTATTGGATATGTATGCTTTAAATTCAGGATAATACCTCATGAATCAAATGCAATGGGAGAAAATCCATAGGAAAGTTTGCTATAACGAACATGTTAGTCTTTAAGGAGATCCTGTTAGAGTGCTGGCAAAGCATATTTACTTTGCCAGATAAAAGTGGCTCCTTTTGCCAGTTGCAAAACACAAGCTGGATAGCACCCAGATAAAACTCTGCAGTCAATCAGGGGCTAAGAGGAATGGAGCTTCCACTATCAGTATGCAGCTAATGGTAAGGTGTTGTACAAGGAGGTAACAGGTAACTCTTTGCAAAATGTATTTAAATGTGTTTATGCTCAGTATATACTCTGGAAATTGGTGGATATCGCAGTTATTTAAGGCTAACTCCACCAAATCCTAACAATACTGGGTAATGGAAGTTCCTAATGGTCACACTAAAATCAGGACAGGTAAAAGGAGTTTGGCGCCCACTGTGGCATAGTGGTCCGACTATAACCCTGGAGAGCACACTATGGGTGACCTTGGGCACATCACATACTCTCAGCCCCAGAAAACCCCATGATAGGTTTGCCTTATAAGTCAGAAACAACTTGAAGGCACACAAAAACAACAAATGGAGTTGAGGAGGCAGTTGTGAAAAAGGCACACTGGGGTAAAGTAAAGTAAATCCTTTTACTTTCCTACATAGTCATAAAGCTATGTAAATCCTTTTAGAGAGCTAGTGTAATGTAGTGGTTTGAACATTAGACTACGACCCTGGAAACCAGGGTTCAATTCCCTGCTTGGCCATGGAAATCCACTGGGTGATGTTGGGTGTGTCACACACTCTCAGTCCCAGAAAACCGCATAATAGAGTCAGCTTAAGGTTGCCATAAGTCAGAAATGACTTGAAGGCACACAACAAGAACAAAATCTTTTCAGGACTGCCATCATTTCAACCTCTGCATTACTTCTATCTTCTTTTGTGAATCACTATGGCCTCTGCCAACCCCCCAGAAAAAAATAAATGGGCTATGATTGGGTGCGGGGAGGGGGAAGCAGATTAAAACATTTGGCATTCCCTTCTTCTAAGCCAGTGGTTCTTAACCTGTGGTCTGTGGACCCCTGTGGGGCCGTGATATGGACTGGAACTTCAGGAAACAGAGGGTTAAATTCTCCCTCAGCCATGAAAATTCAGTGGGTGAGCTTGGACGAGTCATGCTCTCTTAGGCTCATAGGAAAGCACTGGCAAGCCTCACTGAATAAATCTTGCCAAGAAACCACTATGATAGGGTTGTCATAAGTTGGAGTCTACTTTCAGGTACATAACAAGAAGTATTCAGAATTTTCTGCTGGAGAGTTCTAGAACACTCTCCTGAACTACAGCACTATTGCTCTCTATACCAGACAATACTAAATACTTTTTCAGACTGCAGTACCTGGGATTCCATAGAATAAATCTATAGCAGGTAAGTGGCATCAAATTGCTCTAAATGCACGGTCATATACTCTTAAGATTTGACAACTGTTCCAACTGCCTTGTGTGGAGCATGTGAGCATGATCCTTTGTCTCAGGACACATCTACATCTAGTCATGGAATATGAGATCTGCTTAGCTGCAACCTCTTGATAGTTCTCCAGTTCAAAACATTATCCTCCATTGGGGAAATTTATAACAATCATTCTGACAAATTCACATGCACTCTGACTGATACAGGAATGACTGGCAAGTAACATTATCTGAGATGATGTTTTGAGTTCTAGTGTGGTAACCAACTTTTCAAAGAGGAACAAGGGATATACAGCAAAAATTGATTCTAGTAAATTAAAAGAGCGACAGACTGTACTTTTTCAGAATATACTAACAACTATGTCTTCTCATTCTAATTCTTATGCTTTCTGTCATTGTATTATTTACCTTGCTCTGCCCTGATGTAATGTAGACAGTTGCATTGTAAAGCATATCTAAAGCATTTATTTTTCAGTGTGGCTTTGAATCAAGAGTGTATGAACAGCCCCAGATGTTGAAGAGCATTATAGGTGGAAAGCTGCTTGCTCCTACAGTGAATTAACACACTGCTCAGTCAAGAGTTCAGCTCTCATTGAGCATGTATGTGCCTTCAAGTCATCTGTTAGCTTTTGGCCAGGAAGGTCATAGGGTTTTCTTAAGTAAGAGTATTCAGAGGTGGCTCTAAAATATAACCTACAATATTAGGTATTACTTGACTGTCTTCAATCCGAGTATGAATAAGTCTTGACCCTGCTTTGCTTCCAATATCAGATGGGATCTGGTATCTTCAGGGTATTTACGCCTTGTGTCAAATCTAGTATTTGTTTGTTTGTTTCTACCCACCTTTTCCCGTAGATTGAGGGGGGAAACAACAACAAATAACACAACAGAAAACATCAGCTAAATGAGCATATAAAACCAATATATATTAAAATCTATCAATAGATAGTTTAAAAACCAAAATTTAAAAATAATCTGGATAGGCCTGCCAGAAGATACTGCTTTTTAAAACTAAGATAGTGTCCTGAGCTGATGAATCTCTTCTGGCAGGTCATTCCATAGATTGGGAGTGACAGAAGAAAATGTCTTCTGATTTTGGGTAAAAGAAGTACATTGCACTCTCCTTACCTGCAGTCTCCAGATACACAAATCTGAGCATCCACAACTGTGTCATACCCCATACTTAAAATGGTGGCAATGTGCACCTGCATGTGCTAAACTGTCCATGCGCATATTGTCACCACTGAATAAAACAGGATCACAAATTTCAGAAATTTCCTGGAATGGAACTCCTGTATATACAGAGGGCACACTATAGACATCTCCCAGAGGACCTGAGTGTATGGAGCAAATTATACAGGAGAAAGCAGTCCTGTAGGTAACCCAGACTCAAACCATGTACTTTGCCCAGAAACTAATTGGCAGCCAGTGGAGTGATTTTAACATTGGTGTAACATAGTCACTCCTAGATGGACCAGTAACCAGCCTGGTTGCCATTATCTGAAGTTTCTCAACTTGGTACAGAAGTAGCCTTGGGGTTACTAGCATGTGTGCACTACCATCATTAGTCATCTCTCTCTCCCATATACATGTTCATACAGGGAAAGGTATGGCCCCCTACTGTATTCTGCTATGTAACCTAAATATTGAAAGCAAGCAAACAAGAAAGAAAACTCTGGAATACTTATTTTTGGTAAGTTCCACTTTTAATTGGATTTTGCCTTTCTGGGCTCACTCCTACTAGCAGCAGTTTTGCATTTAGTGATACTGAGATGGGAACTAGTCACAAATAACAAGTAGCTTGATTTTAACAATCTTTTCTATGCATAATAGGAAAGAAGAATGTCAATGCATAATCATTCCCTTGGGATTTTAAAAAATTCATTGGACATTTCTACGTAAATGTGCTCTTATTAAAAATGTGGATGCAAAAAGAACATCCACCTCCATTCTTTTTTTTCCCTGGCAGGAAAATATAGCTTCACATGTTGCATTCATACAGTTTTTTCCCTCAACATTTCTGTCTTACTGGATGAAATTATAACTCAGTATGAAGTTAGTTTGAACAAACTCAGCATTTAACACAGCATGAGCCTGAAATTCAACACATACACATAAAATGTTCTCTCTGTCACGTGGAATAAAATCTCTCCTTGAAAATGCATGAAGGTATATAAGGACAACATTAGCATTTGGATTTAAAAAACAATGACAAGGTATTGAGGTTTATGGAAAAGACACTTGGTAATTGGATATATGTTAGTATCAGTCAAAGCAAGTACAGTAGTCCCTCCACATTCATGTGGGTTAGGGACACAGAACCCTAGTGAATGTCAAAAAATCGCAAATAACTCCTCTGGCCTGCCAGCAGCTGCAGGTGCGCCCGCTTGGGTGGCAGGTAAGGGAGTACAGGGAACAGATAATTGCCCTCCCTACATGCTCTTGCCAGCTGCTGATGGCACCCCGCACGGGCAGAAGCTGAGGGAGCATAGGGAATGGGCGATTGCCCTCCCTACACCCTTCTGCCAGCCACTGCCAGGGTGCCCTTGTGGGCAAGGGGCGGGATTGTGCAGGGGAGTGAAGATCTTTCCCCTTCCCTGTGCCCAGGCAAAAGGCCAGGGAATGGGAGGGGGAGAATGAGGGGAGCAAGCAGGCACCTTGCCAGTAATCAAATTTGCAAAAGTGAAACCGACAAACTGGGGGAGACAACTGTATACAGGTATAGAACTTTTTAAAACTGTAACTCCTAGCATCCCCCAGCCAGCATGACCAGTGGAATCTGAAAAAACACTATCAGTAGCTTATGCAAACACTTTTTTAAAAATGGCAGGTACAGATTTCCAGTGGAAGCCCAGGGCCTAATAAAGCTACCTTTTTGTCTACTGGATAGGCTGGCTGGAGAATTTTGAAAGGTGCAGTCTAAAGTTAAGTTTTACAAGCTCTGCACAGGTTCACCTTTCTACTTTTCAAGAAGAAACAACCTATGTTGGTACAAAATGAATTCAAACTGTATCTTATGTAGAACAGTCTGGGCCCTAGGTTCTTAAACTGTGAATGGAAGTAGTGATAATTCAATACAAGCTAAATGCCAATACCCTGATCTGCTATTCGACTGATCAAGAACACCACTGATGGTCACAGCACTGAACGAAGAATCTACTAGCAACACCTGAAGCTGACCCTCCAGGAAAAATCTCCAACTTCCATCCCAGCCAGTCAATCCAGAAAGATGCCATGACTGATAGAAAGTTATTGAGAGGCTAGCAAAACCAATAGGAACATCTCTGCCCTGGCCTGTTTCCAGCCTTGATTGTTTACCAAGGTGATCTTACTAGACTTGAAGCCAGACTGGAATTGACCTAGATATTCTAACTCATCCAGAAAGACCTTGAGCTACCACTCTGTAGTACCTCTCATAAGAATGGAATAATGGAGACTGGCTAGATATTTCAAAATAGTTTTGTTGTTTTTAAGCAAAGGCCTCACCACAAGTCCTTTAAGTCATGATGGAATCATGCCTTGCAGATAGGTATTCCTCATTATCTTCCCTATTTGGGCTTTTGTAAACCAGGAGGACTAATCTACTCCACTTCTATGGCTTCCACTCCTCCTCATCTCTGAAACCGTGAGGCAAAACTATAAGGAGCTGGTGATCCTCATGAGCTGCAGTGAGATGCAAAGTACTGTGTGCAAGAATTTCCATATGTTAATTTGCAAAATGTAAGATTGATAGGGTGTTGGCTGGAATGTGGATTGAGTGTAGATTGCATTTGAAAAGTAGGCTTGAGTTCCAAAATGTTAGAGAGCCACTAACCCAGCACCCTTTCACCACTAGCTGGCCTTAAGCTAAGGCTTTTAGCTGTTCAAGCACTCAGTCCATTTCCTCACTACACTGTTATAGTGCTATTATTCCACTTTCAAAATCCTGTGGAATTCTGGGGTTTGTAGTTTACTGAGGCCAAAGAGCTCTCTGGCTGAGAATTCTAAATACCCCTCCCTAAACTGGAAAGTCCATGATTCCATAGGGTGTTGAAAGTGGAATAATAGCACTATAACAGTATAGTGTGGAAATGGCCATAATGGAAGAGGTAGGACTTACAGAATCCTGTAACTTTTTTTAAAAAAGCTTCTCTGTAGGGTTTCTGGTGAAAATGTCACCACATTTTTAAAAAACTGCTTCAAATAACATTGCTTTACAAGAAGTGAAGTCTTTGGAATACTATTCTTTTGTAGCCTAAACAGCTTGTGCTTATGCAGATGTAAGATTCTCTTAAACTCGATGAAATCAATGGGTTTAAGTACTCCTAATTCCACATAAGAAAGTTCTCTAAATCTCTTAATAGTCCTAATGAAATCTAACATGGAAGCTTTCAATTGTTACCAACATTATGCTGAATAATCATTTATCATGAGGAAGAACTTTGCATACCTTATGATGGAGAGTTTTTGCCCAGGAAACCTATTGCCATAGCAAAATAACCCCACAGACCTCTTGTGAAAGAAACACTTCAAAAATGTGCTCTTCCACTACCAACATATTGTGCACAGCATGGCATAGCCACACACTCTTGGTTAAACCCTTTTAAAGCTCTTTTACTGTCCAAAATTAACTTCTTTACCAATTTTGAGTTATGGAAAAGTTGGTTTCCTTTTTCATAGCCCTTAGTTGTTGCATTTGATTCAAAAGCTTAAACGCAAAGATGGAACATAAGCCATATACAAACTTCCTGCCCTTGTGCTCAGGCTCAGTTCCAGTTCTGGAGCACAAGAAGAAGCTGAATCTTTGAACTGGGATTTTTACACATTGTCCTCTGAACTGCAAATTTTGAGAATGAATCAAAAATCAGAAAATCCTTATCCTATCTCTAACTGAAAGATGCTTGATAATCCTTCTCTTCTTTCCTGTCCCCTTGTATTTCTTGACAGACAATTTTTTTCTCCTGCAACTGTGGCATCACTGCTGGAAAAAACAGTTTTATTTTTCCAGCTGTGCTGTGGCAGATGTAGAAGAAAAGATACTTCAACTACATAAGGTGAGGGAAAGATTTCTTCCACTACACAAGGTAAAGGAAAGGAGAACAGAAGCTTCAGTATTCATCCTCAAATGGCAAAGCGACATCTGATTCTTTAGATGTTGTGGGTGGAGTGAGCTGTCTCAGCTGCAGTAAGAGTGGGTGGATGCATGGCTGTTTCACCTTCCTCCTAGTTTTGATCTTTCCTTCCCTTGATAAGTTTAACTGCCATTCATACATCTACAAAGAATCCTTTTAGCTCTCAAAACGTTTCTTTCAATACTGACTAAACTCTTTATGTACAGGAGGAGCTACTTTATTGCCAGTGAGTAAAATTATGACCCAACTGTGCACCAGATCATCTCTGATGCTACTCAGGGCAGAAGAGTAATTCTTTGCTAATTTAATTTTTGAAGCAGTTTTAGCAGTTTTCACCTGATTTGAGAAAGCAGGGATGGGCCAACCGAATCCTTGAATCCTCGAATCCTGGGTAAGGATTCGAGATTCTCAAATCTGAATCCCTGTGCCAAAATAGGCAAACCGAATCTTTCGAATCCACCAACTAAATAGATTGTTGGAAACTGGGACGCCTGAAAACCTAGGAGACTGGGACACCTGAAAACCTGGGAGACCAGGATGCCTGAAAACCTGGGAGACCATACGTACAAGGGAAAATAGTAAGTAGGTGAGGTTTTCCCTTGGAGTAATAATGGCCTTTGCTAACGATTTCAGAAATTTTAATTGAACATTTCATATTTAAATTCAGTACTTGACTGGAAGCTACAGGCTTGAGATTTCAACGACAGCTGAAACATTCCTTTGCATCGCTCCCTTGCAAACCTCTTTCAGACACAATTCTGGGATTTGGAATTTTACAAGGTGTCACAGCCTTCTCTGCCAAAGTGTACCGGTACATCATCAAACTACAAACCCCAGGGTGCCAGAAGGAGCTATGCAAAGAAAAGCCAGTTTTGGCCTGGATTATCTCTGGACTGTAGTATGTGGCCCTGTTTACACAGGCAGGAAAATGAGATTAATCCACATTTTCCTGCCTGTGTAGAAAGGGCCTTCATGTCATTTTCAATCTGGGGAGATCCTGAGGCAAAACTAGGACAATTGCCTTGGCCAGATTTCTTCAGGGGGAGGTTTGCCTTTGCCTAGGCTTTTGCTAAGGTTGAGAGAGTATGTCTTGCCCAAGATTATCCTTCTTTCCCTTGCTTTTTAAACTTTTTTTTAAGAAAGGATTCGAAAGATTCGAGATTCGTGAGATTCGTGGATTCCCAGAACCTTCCAGGGATTTGGAAAATTCTGGATTCGTCCCATCCTTATGAGAAAGTCTTCAAGAACTGTGCTTTTCAAAGACTTTGCAGTTCAGAATTTATTCTGCACCAAATGTGCACATTTGTGTGCAAAAACAGCATTTTCTGCACAGGAAATGATATTTTGTGCACATATAATTATTTCTGCATAGAAAATGCTATTTTCTGCAAACATATGCACACATACCTGCACCATGTGTGAGTTTTGTTTTCAATAAATCCTGAACTGCAAATATCTTAGTTGGTCCAGGATTCTTCTTTTCGGAGCTTCCCAAAACTTAGAAACTCATTTTTTCCAACTATTTTTCCTATATTTTTGAATAGGCTTTCTATGTTTGACTTCTGTTTTTGCTTTTGTAAGCCTGGAAACAGTTGAAACGACATCTATTATGTGTGTCCCACCACCCCAATGTTTCAGATTATGACAAGATTTTTTTAAAAAGAAGAAAACATAGATTTTATAATCTTGCATAAAATTTAATTTCACACATTTTCTATTTGCATACAGTGTCACTGAAGTTAGTGTTGGACATAACAGGGGAGAAAGAATGCTTAGGAGTCTTATCAGTTTACAGAGCAACACAAGTGCAGCTGTACTCCTTTGCTGGACAAAAGTCTTCCCTCAGGGAAATGCTTCAGTTTTGAAGATGCTGCATATCTTCTCAGTTCTCTCAAGAGAAATGTGTTTTTCACTGTATGGGACAGAAGAGTCTTCCTTTCAGGAAATGCTGCTGTTCAAGAATGCTTTATATTTCCAGCAGTCAAGCCGCAACACATTTGGAGCAGGAGGGGGAAATTTTAAAAATGCATTTTATTCCTTTCAAAGAGTAGAGTCATTGTGGTGTAGAATGCTCCGTGGTATGGAGTTCATCTGTGTGCATCACAAGCTTTCTCTATTGTATAGTGTGACTTTCTCTAGTTTTCGCATACAAATCATTCAGCTTTCTAAATATGGGTGGAAGTAGCAAATAGTAGCATAGTTATTTCCCTCTTTTTCTCCCTCATAATAAGATCTGGCCACTATTGCGGGGCAGTTCTCTGTTCCCGTTTGTTACATGGAGATTGGATACCATGCTATTGATTTTTAAACAGGAACTAGTTTATCACAGCATGCTGACCCAAGACCTTGGTGCATATTAGGATACCCCAGGCCAAAATGTCTTTCACCTGTCCTGGAAAAAATGTATTAGGAAGAAAAAAAAGTGCTAGCCTGCTGTCCTTTCAAAGTGCCCCAAACCGATTTTCAACACACAACTTCCCCAAATCTAACATGTCAAAAGACTAGACTTGTTATCAGAGTGGCTTTGAACTAATCATCTGGTTATAGTTTCATTAGTGGGGTCCTCCTGGCATGTTATACAGAAGTTTCTCACTCTAAAATCTGTCATGAAACTCTTTTTATTGCTTTTGAACTTTTAACTGCTTCAACAGACACAGAAAGAATATTTATCTATTCTCTTTATATCCAAATCCTCTAGAGCAAACATGAGTCACGCATAATATCAGCTACCTCACATTCTTGACTGATCCCACTTTTAGCCTTTGAGAAAGAAATGATTTTGGGAAGAAATGATGGAATCTATTTATTTTTGTATATAGATACATTTCTACATAGTTAGTGGAGCTGAAAGAAGTTGGACATGATGTTAACAAACTATGTGCTTGCAAATTTCCCAGGTTTTTTTTAAATACATGTAGAAAACTTCAAAGTATCTGACATGCTAGATCTTTTTTCCCCCTTGTGGGGATTTGTCCACTTGGTGGATCATAAAAATGTATGAACTTCTACCTGCATTGCATGATTTTTCAAAATATTTTCAAATTAGTCAGAAAATGGAATTCAGAGGCACAAAAACCATTCAGAAATCTTGATTTGAGTGGTTTCAATGAAGTGTGTGTGTGTGTGTGTCTGATGCAACTAACATCAGTGCAAAAGAATGGGAGTGCAGTCCACATCATATAATCTGTCATTGATTGTGTTCAGCATCTTTGACATTTCCATGCAACAGCTGATTGAACAGTACAAACATTTGCTTGGGACACAAGTCTCTCAACATCTCCCTTCTATGATTGGCGAATTTGCACTTTCCCATTCAGGCATCGAATCCCTCTGTTGCCTTGGTAATATGATCCACTAATTTCTTTCAAAGGAAGCTAAACGTAGCTACTTCCCTATTCCGAATCATGGATCTTCCTAATCTCTCTGTAAGAAAATGTACATTAGTTAATGTATTGCTTATTAGTCTATTGGCCCATGGCTACAAAAAGAAATGTACATATATGCATTTATTATATATTTTAAGGAATGCTGATTATCTGCAATTTCTATTCAGTTCTGTTGAATTTTGTTAAGTGTTGTTTTTTTCAAAAAAATTAAAAAAAGAAAAAGTGGTATACATGCTCCTTCCTATTTTACCCTCACAACAACCATTGCTTAGAGAGTGTGATACTCAAGATCAACCTGTTAGCTTTGTGGTTGAATGTGGATAGCTCCCTGCCCCAATCCCCAGTACAAGCCCAACAAGCTGATACAACATTCTTGGTACATACTGTAAGAATATAAGAGTCCTTTTGGATCAGATCAGAGCATTCTGTTCCCACAGTGGCCAACCTGCTTGGAAAGCCCAAAACAGAGCATGAGTACAATAGCTCATGCTCCTCAAAAACTGGCATTAAGAAACATGCTGCTTTTTAACCTGGAGGTAATACTTAGCCATCATAACTTGAATCCACCAACAGCCTTGTCTTTCATGAAGGATATACGCACTTATTAACATATTTAATAGATTGGAAGGAAAAGTTTGTTTGCTTGTGTTTTTGGGAAAGCTGCTTTGGGAGTCAGCTATCTGGAATGCAAGTACAACTTGATGGTAGGTTGCTAGGCAACAGGAGGGAAGGGCTTATGGATGACAGGAATTATATATATGGCAAAGATTCTGCTTAAAATTAAATTAAAGCCTTCAATGAAATCTTGGCCAGAGAAGGTGGCTGAGTTGTGTTTAAGCAGCTGAGAAAAAAGACACAGAGAACAGGTGTCTAAGGCTGGGAGTTATTGGCACAGACTGTCAGAAATTTAAACTGTTCAACTGTCAGGGATTCCAGGCAGGGAACCCTGGGAAAATGATCAGCCCACTGCAAAGATGTTGCATCATGCCCCAGCTGTGGGTAATTGCAACGTTGCATAAAGAAACTGGGGTCCTGTGCAGATGGTAGAGGGAGGTGTGCAAACCTCTACCTGATTGGTTGTAGATATGTATATAACAAAGCAACGCCAGTATGTATTTGTCTGTTGACCAAACCTGGTGCCTGGCGCAAGCTTTTGTCCGTCTGTCCTATGTTTTGTATATAACGGAACTTTGCTGCAAGATAAAGTGCCTCCTGTTTTGGAAGAAACTCCTCCGTGTGTGAGTATCCTTACTGGGGAACAAGGCTGCTGCTGTTGGCTAGCTGAAGTCTGGTTTTTCTGCTGCATTTCCATGGGGCTGAAACTCCTATCATCCCCAACAGTGGTTATGGGCCCAGGCCCAGAGTGCACAGCATCCACAGCGCACCTGTAGTTGTTTTTCCCTTGGATACTGGGACTGTTTTTGACTGTTTGCCTGGTTCTCCAGTGCTTCAGGAGTCTGTGTTTTGGCAGAGAGACAGTTAATCTTCAGTCCGGAGCTCATCAAGGTCACTGCGGCCAGCTGCTTTGTTTGTTGAATTTTCCTTACAAAGGCAGCAGCGTGGCTGAGGGAAGTTATCTGCATTTTGAAAAGCTGACCGACGCTAATTATCAAAGCTGGCAAATTTATGTGAGAGGCGCTTTGACAAAGGAAAACTTGTGGCACGTTTTGGAAAATGAGGGACAGCCCCCAGAAGGAGCAACTGCTGCTCAAATAGCAGCTTTCAGGGTTGCTGACGAAAAAGCCAAAGCAGTTATTTTGCTTACTTTAAGTCCTTCCCAGTTGATTCACGCTGCTGCTGCAGACACAGCATATCAGCTCTGGGAGGCTCTGAAGCGTGTGCATCAATCTTCCTCGTGTTTGTCCAAAATGCTATGGACGAAAAGACTGTATAACACAAAGTTATGTCCCAGAAGCTGTGTAGGAGAGCACCTCATGCTGATGAAACAGTTATTTAAAGAGACAGCCGACAGGGGGGTAAATATTCCAGAAATGCAGAAAAGTTTTATTCTGCTGGGAAGCCTCACTAAGGAGTGGGACTTTTTGATGTACAGCCTCCAGGGTGTGCGTGAGGAAGAACTGACTGTAGATTTGGTAGCAGGGAGGATTTTGGAGGAAGTCCAACGTAAGCAGTTCGTTTCCAGACTGCAGTCGGAGGGGAGAACAGCCAGTCGCCAGGAGGAAGAAGGAGCAGTGTGCAGCTTTGCCAGACGCTGCTACAGATGCAAGAGAGTCAGCCATCTCCAGAAGGACTGCAGAATGCCAGCGCCAAGCAGAGGGAAGAAGACAGCCCAGAAGCGGAGGGGTGTGTCGTCACAGGCTGAAGGCCATGTGTTTGTGGCAAAAGAACAGTCTGAGAGTGGTGTGTGGTTGCTAGACAGTGGTGCAATTCACCACATGGTGAACAATTTAAAGCTGTTGAGTAATGTTACAAATGCAAACATAACAGCAATTTCCCTTGCAGATGGGGCACCAAGCAAGATGCAGAAGATGGGTACTGCACATGTGCCATGTTTTGGGAAATCGTTTAATAATGTATTGTGCGTGACAAATTTGCAGAACTGTATTTTGAGTGTCTCCCACCTGGCCAGTGAGGGTTACAAAGTGGTGTTTGAAGGGGAGAAATGTATAATTACTGCAAATTGTGTTTTTTGTGCAAAAGGGGTGAAAAAGCAGGGGTTGTACCACATGTTGCCCAAAGGAAAAGTGGCAAACATTAACCCTTTGTGTAACAAACCTCTACATGAAAAGTGTGTACATTATCTCCACAGAGTGATGGGACATGCCAGCTACAAAGGTTTGCAAGAGTTGGCAAAGGTATGCCCTGGGTTACAGGTGAGAAATTGCCCTAAGTTCCTAGATTGCTCTGTATGCAAAAGGGTTAAGGTAAAGGCTTGTCCCATTGCCAAGAAAAGCAAGTGTGTCACCCAACGGCCTTTTGAGGTTGTACATGCAGATTTGGCTGGGCCATTCAAGCCAACTGAAGGGCAAAATAGGTATGTCCTGGTGATTGTAGACAGACACACTAGGTACTCCTATGTCTATCTACTGAAAGAGAAAAGTCAAGCAGCTGAAAAGTTCCAAGAGTGGGTGAATGCTGTTGAGAGGGAATTTCCTTATAAAGTGGCCAGTCTTGTGTCAGATGAAGGGGGAGAATTCCTGTCTAATAGCCTGCAAGCCTGGATGTGTAAGAAAGGCATAAGGCATAAAACCACCACCCCGCATCTCCCGGGGAGGATGGTCTTGCAGAAAGAAGAATTGGGCTGTTAAAACAAATGAAGGACTGTATGATGGAGGATGCCCAAGCCCCAGCAGGACTTTGGGGAGAAGCAATAGTGACAGCAAACTACCACTTAAACAGGATGTGGTGTTCAAGTGTGAAGCAAACTCCATATTACCTATTGTATGGTAGAGCGTCAAACCTGCAGCATCTACGTGTTTGGGGTCAGTTTGCTAGTGTGTATGTTCCCCCAAGTTTCAGAAACTCTGGAGAGGAGAAATCTAGACGGTTACGCTTTGTGGGATATGAAGGTAACAAATATAGATTTCTACACCATGCTGGCAAAATAGTGTATTCTAGGAGTGCAAACTTCGAAATCCATTCAGGTTGGGATAGACTGCACTGTAACCAAGAGGTATTGGTTCCCCTGGGTAAAAGTGACAAAAGTGTTCCTGAGAATGGAGGGGCAGTGATGTCTGATGATGAAGAAGAAAGTATTGAGGAAAGTACTGAGGAGGAGAAGCCAGAAATCTCACTCAACGTCATACCAAAGAGTTCAACACTGCCACCTATTGCTGAACCTGCATTTACGGTCAAGAGAGAGCCTCACACTGAGGTCAGCACTAGTTCCAGCAGTGGTTCCAGTGAAAGTGGGTCAGGAAGTACCCAACTTGCTGAGTCAGGAAGTAAAGTTATGCTTATCCCTAAAAGGTCAGGAGGAGGGTATTTTGTTGTCCCGTGTGACTGAGGCAGAAAAATTTGAGTGTAGGACTACATTAGGGTATGGTATCAAAATGTGAGGAAAATGGTCCAAGATGGGATTTTGTGCTTGCGGTATTGTCCATCTGCGGATCTGCTCGCAAAGGCACTTTCAGTAGTAGGCCATGAGAAGTTGGCAAGTAAACTGGGCCTTGCCACCTGAGTGTAAGGTGGAAGATGAATTGTACCCTTGAATGTATGCACTGCACGTATTATGTAACATGTATTGTATGACATGTATGTATTGTGAAAATGTCCTACACAGTGGCCTCACCATTTTGGAGGGGATTGTCAGGGATTCCAGGCAGGGAACCCTGGGAAAATGATCAGCCCACTGCAAAGATGTTGCATCATGCCCCAGCTGTGGGTAATTGCAAGGTTGCATAAAGAAATTGGGGTCCTGTGCAGATGGTTGAGGGAGGTGTGCAAACCTCTACCTGATTGGTTGTAGATATGTATATAACAAAGCAACGCCAGTATGTATTTTTCTGTTGACCAAACCTGGTGCCTGGTGCAAGCTTTTGTCCGTCTGTCCTATGTTTTGTATATAATGGAACTTTGCTGCAAGATAAAGTGCCTCCTGTTTTGGAAGAAACTCCTCTGTGTGTGAGTATCCTTACTGGGGAACAAGGCTGCTGCTGTTGGCTCGCTGAACTCTGGTTTTTCCGCTGCGTTTCCATGGGGCTGAAACTCCTATCATCCCCAACATCAACAACACTGTATTTTATATGAACCTTAACAAGATGCTTTATTTCTAATTTTACTATAGTAAAAGATAGCTTGTTTTATAAGCTCTGACTTGGCCTATCTAAAGTTACTTATACTAAAGAAGAAAATACTATCATAATAAACTATTTGGTTCTTATGGAGCACTTAAGACCCTAACCCTTTCATACAAAGGTGGTGGTTAAAGGATGGTGTTACAGCTAAGTAAGGTGTCAGAGCACTTTATTAGCTTGGAACTGCAAAACCAATCTGAAGAGAAATAAGGGCTTGTCACACCTCCTTTGGCATACACTGTGGAGTAACAAGTATCAAGCCAGCTAGCAATCTGATTTAGTTAGATATTATAATGCTAATTTTCATGGTTTAAAAAAAGACACTTAAAATACATACACAAAATACAATATGTTTAAAAACAGCCATGAGTAAATTCAACTCAAACTAAAGCTTTCAATTTGATTACTGCTAGGTTACAGTTAATAGCATCTTTTAATGGGATGTGCAGCATAGCCTGCTGTTTCAATCCTCCAGATGTTTTTGACTTCAACTCTCCAAAGCCTCAGCCAACATAGGTAATCATCAGGGATTTGGGGAGCTGATGTCCAAACCATCTGGAGCACCACAAGACTGAGAATCACTGATGTAGAAGTACCTTCCACTGTGTTCAGTGGGTGTTATTGACAAATCAGTGCAGGTCTGCAGTCTTAATCACAAGAAAGTTGAGCTCTATTGTGATCATCATACTGTCTGGTGGTCATGAGACTCTGATTCTAAATGGTGATAATAAAATTTAAGAGTTAGTAAATACATGAGATACGACCTAATTTTGACTGTTACAGTGGAGGTTTCTTGGATTGCACCTTTTGTTTGGATATATCAGGCTCAGAGTAGCTAGCTTCTGATGTCCACTTCTAAACACATCTCTATGGCCATATATTAATTAATTGATCTAGGGTAAGGGAACAGAGGAAGTTTATTTTCTTTTTGTTTCAATCTCAGATTAATTATAAGGGCTTCTACCTCTTTGCCCCCATATGCTGTCTTTTCCTTATTATTGTATTATCTCCCTTCTTGCATCCCAGTGGCATACCTAGCATAAGCAGTGCCTAGGGCAAGCATGGAAGTTGCACCCCTATGTTTTTATTCCTTCCCCCTTCCCCTACATGCAAGGCTTTTTTGTGCTCCCTTGCCATTGGCACTCGGGGCACTTGCCCTACTTGCCCCACCCTAGACACGCCTCTGTTGCATCCTCTTCTTTATGTAAAC
Source organism: Cyclura pinguis (assembly GCA_030412105.1). NCBI lineage: Eukaryota > Metazoa > Chordata > Lepidosauria > Squamata > Iguanidae > Cyclura > Cyclura pinguis. The sequence continues at coordinate 199,287,793 of CM059601.1, forward strand.
TGATGGGCCTTCCCTTGTTTGTGGTGAGTTTTTGCACTTCTGTTAACCTGTAAATGTACTAGCATGTTGCTTTAACTCTGAGTATATTTCTGGACACAAGAAAAATTTGAGAAGCTAGAGGAAAGCAAGGGGTTTTATTCTTCCCAGCACTCATCCTCTCCCCTCTCTCCCATCAGCATGGCCACTTTGCTGAAAATGCCAGTTTGTTATTACCCTTTGCAGCATCTTGATCTCTTCCTTGTAATGACTTTGCAACTAACTTCAGTCACTCTTTTCTGGATATATATCCATGACCCTCCTAAATCCATCAGCTACTACAACTGCCACCACTTCATCTTTCACTACCTCTTATTTGTTCCTCTTTGATCAAACACTCCTTTCTCCCTTCACTTTTGATACTAAATGACGACGTATGGAACTCAGTTTCCCTGAAATCAATGATGCTTACTTCAGCCTGAATGGGAAAGGACTTGGCTTGCAATAAACCTGTAGAGTCCTTCTCAAGAAACAACATGACTTTGTGATCTGTATATATGCACCTAGCATGCACAAAACTCGCGTTGAAGAATAAAGGGAGGTTTGGTCCAGAAAGATATTTTTCTCCTAGAAAAAGGTTTGCCCTGAAAGGAGATACTCAACATAGGTGAAAGGCAGAAAGGTTTTAAAAAAGACTCTACTCCTCACTTCAGAGCAATTGAAAGATAACACCATTTATTGTTCTTGACCCTCCATCACATTCTAAACACGCAGTAGTCAAGGGGGGGCGGGAATCATTCCTTTGAAGTCCCATTTGTTCAGACAGCCTCTGGAGGCTGGTCTAAAGTACCAGAAATGAAACACAAATTATTGATATCTAACCCCTCCCTCACCCGAACAAGGGTTTTTCCTCAGAAAATTATTTCTCTAACCCTCCCCCCCCCACACACAAATGCACTGAAAGCACACAGACCCGCCCGATGCCGCCTCCTCCACTTAGACCATGGTAATACATGCATCGTGATAATGCCCTCCTCCTTTCGCTTTGCTCAGAGGAGGGCTTTACGACTCAGGAAAAGCCGGGGATAAGTGTGCGCCTCGCTCCGCCAAAGACAGCCGAGCAGGTGCGGCACCTACCACCGCCTCTCAGCGCTTGGGCTCTGGGGACTTCACACGCCCGGAGGGCCTCGCCAGCCCCCACCTCTGCCCCGCCCCACCTCGGATAACAGGCGTGGGGGCGCACACGGGCTCTCTCTCTCTCTCTCTCTCTCTGTGGCTCCATGGCAGCGCGAGGAAACAGGCGCTTCTCTCGCGGCGCCTCGCCGGTCGTGGGGCCCCTGCTCTCCGCAAACCATCCTGGCAGCGAAACCCCCCTTCCCCGGGCGCACGGCGGGCTGCTTGCTTCTAGATATTTTCGGCTCTAATCCTCGTCATTTCCGCCCGTGTGAGAAAAGCGGGGGGGGGGGGGCGCGACCGCAGCAGCGGCGGCGGGGACGCGGGAGAGAAGAGCGCCCACGCCGAACGTGGAGCGGCGGCCTCAAGGCTACCCAGGGCACCGCTTTGGGGAGAGGCGGGGGAAGCGGACGAAGGAGAGAAGGCACCGGCATTCCCCGCCTGCGCCGCCTCAGGATTGAACCGGCGGACCTTTGGCGTCCTCAGCGGTGCTCGGGAGGAGCTCCGGGGAACCTTCCCAGCATCCTGGAGCAGCAGGAGCTGCTGTTGCCGCCACCGCCTCTCGCCCGCAGGTCGGAGGGGAGCGGCGGGCAGGAGACGTTGGATCGTGCGGCCGCCTTCTTCGCCCCCTGCCGCTCCCACTGAGGTAGCAGCATGAACTGAGCACCCCAGGAACGCAGATATCCCGCGCAGAGGCGCGTGTCCGCGCGCGCCCCGGCGTACAGACCCACACGCGCGCATCCACGCACATGCGCGCGCTGGCAGGCAGGCAGGCAGGCAGGCAAGCGGAGGAGAGGAGCCGGGAGAAGAGGGCGAGGATTCCGGGGGGAAGAGCCGCCTTTCCCCGCCCCGGCCGCCGTCGCTGCCGGCCGCAGAAGCTGAATTAGAAACCCGCGGAGCGGTTCTCTCGTCACGCACAACCTGCGCGCTCGCTCCCTCGACTCTCCTTTCCCGGGTCTTGGAGAGGGACCGTTTCGTCTGCTCGGAAAGTTTGCCCCCATGGCGCTCATTATGGAGCCTGTCAGTAAATGGACTCCGAGCCAAGTGGTGGACTGGATGAAAGGTAATAAAAAGCCGAGGCCGGATGGTTTGAGGTGGACTGCATTGCCCGCTGCTGAGGGGACGAGGGGGTGGCGGCGGCGAGGATGAGCGCGGCGCTCTCGATCCCTTTCCTTCAGGTGTTGAGGAAACGGTCGTGGGAATGTTGGACTGGCAGTTTGGAGGGAGCAGACCAACTCCTTCGAGGCACCCTCAACCTTAAAGGACAGGCGAGCATCTGCTAGGCTCCATCTGGATGTTTTGCTTCCTTGCTTGTGTGCCTTGGTGAGGGGGGCATCGTTTTATTTTGCTCTCTGCTTAGTTTCCCGCCAGCACCCCTTGGCGGGCACCACCGCCGGCGTTTTGGCAGGTGCTCCTGCCGTCGCCATGGCAAGCGCTGGTGGCGCGGAAGCAGGGAGGACGAAGCCCGCGCTTTCCGAGCCTCCTCTCACGCCGCCCTGGGTCCGGAGTGGGGTGGGGGTGGTCCCTGCTTTCAGACTACCGGCTAAGAGATGGGATGCTCCGGGTGGGCATCGAGTTCTGGTGTCACCCGAGGCGTGCGGTCTCCCGGTCACTTCGCTCTCGTTTGCATCTTCTTCTTCTTCTTCCCCTTCTCTTCCTGCTTCTGTGTCTTAATTTTACGCCGTCAATTTTTTTGTCCCCTTGCTGCTTCTGCTAAGTCACTGTATGTGCCTTGGCTTGTTTTACAAACTTTTAGCAAAGGTTGAGTAAAATTCCCTGTCCCCGCCCCCCCCGGGAAATAGTGATGAAAACACAGGGGCTGAAAAAGGAATGCAGTGGCCCTGTGGGAGAAATAATCTTGGGTGAATTTGTACCATCTCTTGTCTTTGTAGTGGGAGGCGAAAGAGGAGGCAGCTCCAAAGGAGAGGGCAAGCCAGGAGGCCAAGAGGCCACGCAGAGCAGTAGAGGAATGCTGAAACAATCCTTGCAATGGGGGTGGGGGTGGGGGTGGGGGTGGAGGAGGGGGGGATAATGGAGAGCAGGTGCCAAGACACAGCAGTGCCTCTTGAGGTGAGGGACTGGAACCACAGCGTGCCTCCTGATTTGGGGGAGCAAATGGATCTGGTGTCAGCATGACCTGGCAGGGGAGGCAGCTGCTGGAATGACAGCCCTGCATGGGCGTGAGAAGAACTTGGAAGCTGTTCTGAGGCTGGGCGAGTGGGCTGGAATAGCAGCAGCTTGACTTGTCTCAGGGAGCATGTGCTATGGTGAGAAGAGAAGGTTGACATGACAACCTTCTGTTCTTTGTGAAGTCTGCCTGTGGAACTGCTGAGAGTTGCACGGGGAGTGAGAGCCTGTTCGCATCATATATGTGGTGCTTTTGTATTCCTTCCCTTCAAGGCTCCACTTGTTTTCCTTGAAGCCTGTCATACTCTTGGTGCACCTGTACTCCCATCGAGCTGTCATTTCATCCTCTTTCCCAGCGGCAGCTGAGCTGCTAACAGTATCCACTCAGCAGCTGTCTTTTTTGCTGCACCTCTGTTGCTCTATGAGCCCCACTATCATGCCTTGTGTTTCTTTTATGGCTTTTTCTCTTAATGTCTGCTGTGGTCAATTGCCTTTGTCTTTATATCTAACATTTGCAAGAGTCATTCCATTCTCCCTCTCCCCTCAGTTTTTGCTGTATTAAATTTTATTACATCCATCAGCAACTAGAATTTTCGAGGAGAGTACTGCTGCTAATCCGGGCCACTGTTTTCTTTATTGATGTGGATGTATACAGAGTGGACTTTTTCTTTCCTCTTTTACATTCCTGGTAGAAGTAGGAAGTACTGTTTCTGTTTCTTCCCTGTATCCAGCTGCTGCTTGACTGAAACAGCTGAAGTGTATCAGTGGCTCACTCATAAACACAATTTCTAGACATTTAGCTTTGTAAACTTGCTCATATGATTGCACAGAAGCCTAGTAGCACTTCTTTTCAACGTGCTTTCCCTTCCAGTTTGTGTTTTTTTTGGGGTGGGGTGGGGAACGGCAAGATGTGTAAGGAAGTTGTCAGTATGGTATGCTGGTTTGCCACCTTTTCCCCTTCCTTCTGTCTTATGTTCCCAGTGATGCAAAGAAATGCCTTCTTTTCAGTACATTTAATTTGCCTGGATTTAGTCAAGAGCATGTTTCAGATCAAGTAACAAGCAGTTTTTTGCTTTCTTACTGTTAGTGTCTTGGAGTAGAGGGCATGATTCAGAAAAAAAAAAAGAAGAAGAATTAGACATATTTAATTCGAGTTCAGTGGAAGACTTATGCTGCAGTTCTGTATGCATTTACCTGTACATACTTACTCATCCTTTTGAGGATTGCTTCTAAGGAGATATGTATAGAATATGTATAGGTATGTATAGAATTATGATGATACAGACTGATTTGGTACATGTGTTTTTCTTGTTTTGGTCTGAATAAACTCCTAGTTTGTTCAGTGTAATTTACTCCTAGCAATAGCATGTGTCTTTCTATACCTCTTCTAAGCAAGTGTGCCTAGGGGCTATAGCTCTAAACAGTCTATTTCACTGGCTAGTCACTGGAAGACTCTGTCATCCTATGTGATGTGATTTATATTGCATTTTGTTGGCACCTTGTTAGAATATTGTAATGATAAATGAAATCACAATATTTCAGTGGCAGTCATCACTAATGCACCTGTTTTGTATGTGGCATATACAGTGTAAGAAGCATTGGGATATTTTGAAACTAGTTGTTCTCCCTAGCTTGAAATATATGTTTCATATATAGGAAGTGCACTTATAGATGAAAGTATTTATTCATTTAGCTTTTGCTATTTAAACATTTGATTAGCAGGGCTGCAGTCTTGAATGCCATCACAATCTTTGACTTCTGGGAGATTTTCCTGTGTATAATTCCAGGCATGGTTGTAGCCATGAGAATGTCAACTGCATTTTTGTTTCTACAATGGAAATTTTAGGTAGTTTACATAAAAAAAAGATTTCCATCTGTAAGAAGTTATCATCAGCATTCTAAACAATATGCCTTATTGGATGTAGGATTGGTTTAACCAGATGCTTTCGATTTAAAAATATTTTCTAAAGGTTCCAAGATTTAACAGTAATTATGAGGGGACAGCTATGTGTATGTTTAGTCAAGAGCAGTTTCCCTTCATTGTGTTTCAGAATGAGCCACCTCTGTTTTGTGTTTGGATGAATCATTGGAAATCAATATTTTGTTGTGAAATATATTTCAGCACATGAAATGATGCTTGCTGAGTACCCCAGTTACCAGCATGAGGCTTTGAAGTATAAATTGCTCATAAGGTTTTTAAGGTGCATTATTTACATTGGTATTGCTTTATCCTCCTTCTATCTGTTGGTCTCCCTACTATTAAAAATACCATTCAGTAATGCTGTGAAAGTATGAATGTGGCTTGAAGGAAAGGCTTTCATTAGTAGAGATAACTCTAGCTTCTCTCTTTATTTTGTAGAAGCCTAAATATGAAAAATGGAGTTCTTTAATCCCAGCTGTAATTGTAGTTTGAATAAATCCGGCTAGTATCATGTACATATCTCTTCATAAAGCCAACACAATTGGATGATGGTGAATAAGTGCCACATTGTGGGAGTTATTCTCAGTCCCCTTTACCGTGCTAACAGTGTCATCATCCTGAACATCTGAGACACATGGCTTTGGTTTTTCTACTCTTATGTATTCATTCCTAAATAATTATATAACCCTGACTAGTAATAAGTATTTATTAACTCATATGCAACATTATTTCTGTTGCAACATTTGCTAAATTAGGCTGATTATTTACAGTTAAGGAAAACAAGCTGCAACAGCAAGACTTACTGTGGTAGCAATAATTTGTCAATATTACTGTAATATTTGTAAAACCAAATCTCCAGTGCAGCTTAGTCTATTGAAATTCATGCAGCTTTAGATTTTTACAACTAACATATCCCATTAATATCAAATAGATATAATCCTCAGTTGTTTATTGTGAACTGAGGCCTTAATATTTAACTAATAAAGGATTTCCTCTAGTTTTAATTTTATTTTCGTAACACCTTTTCATTAGTTGTGCTTTCAAAATCGAATCAGTCTCCAGTTTTTTCTTTGAATGTCTTACATACTTGATAGACACGAGGAGAAGAGTTAATATCAATTTCAGTCCTGAATTCAGTTACGGTCATGAGTGAGCTTTCTCCAATGGTATCAGCATGCATCAAAATGTCATATACTATGGACTTCACTGTCTATCCTCTCTCAATCCTGCTTACATAAGTACCACTGCTGTCAATAGAAATACACGTGCAACTTCCTCATTAATATATATTTTTGGACAAAACCAGATAAGCATTATTTTTACATGGTGCATGCCATCATTTTTAATATTAAATAGCATAGTTCAGAATTGTGTACTTCCAAAACAGATGTGTGCAGTTTTAAAAAATAATTATTATGGAAACCTTAAGGTACATTTTTGGTAAGGTTTGAAGAATGGACATGCTAAAGAAAGAAAAGTGATACTGATGTTAGGAACTGTTTTCCTCTATTTATGGCCTGACTCCTCCCTTCTCTCTTCTAAAATGGCCACTCTTCTTTTTCCAAGTCTTAAGTTTCACAGTACTAAATATTCTTCTTTCTCATGTGGTAGAACTTTTGAGAGCAATCCTGTTTATTTCTGCTAAGAATTAAGTTCTATTAAGATCAGTGAAGCTTGCTTTGAAGTAAGTGGTTATAGGATTATACCCGTGGTCTCCTTTCTGTATCCGCTATTATAGCCATACACAACCTGTTGAGATAATATGAATTTTTTACTGGTAATACAGATATTGAAAGATGTGTCCAGACACTGTCCATTATTTTTTGGTGGGGGGGGGGTGGAGATCTGGTCAGTATGGGAAAGAGAAGGAGAGGAATCAGATCCCATGTGTTGTTATAAGTTGGCTTCAGGAAAAGTTTGTGTAGAGAGGAGTTCACAAACATCATGGAAACATTGAATCTGGGCCTAATCACCTGCTAGTTGGCTTAACTAACTGCGACTGTCCTAGTTTTCTTTTAATGATACCTTATTTAGCTGAGACAGACTTATAGCCACCAGTTCAAGTCAAAAATGGGATGACTGTGATCTATTCATCAATGAGTTTACTTAGGCCTCAGAATATAACATAAGTCTGGGCGTACTATTGATAGGAATGCAAATATAGCCATGCTATAGAGCTTCATTATTTCTCGGCCACACACTTGTTATAAAAATGGTGACTAAAAACTGGAAAATTGCTTATAGCTATTCTGATTGGATTTAATATTCAGCAATGTATAGCCTTTTGAAGTCTTATAAAGCCAGTGTGGGAGGGGCACTGTGAGACACCTGAATATTTTAAAATATTTAAGATAAATATATAAGAATATAATTGGGCAACACATAGTATAATTGTGGTAGGGATGGTAACATTTTGTACAGCTGTTCCTATAATTGCTTGTTGTTACGTGCCTTCAAGAAAAATTTGATTCATTGTAAGGGTTTTCTTGGCAAAGTATCTGCAGGGGAGGTTTTGTCATTGCTGCCTTCTAAGGCTGAGACAGTGTGGCTTGGTCAAAGTCATAGAATCATAGAGTTGGAAGAGACCACAAGGGCCATTGAGTCCATCTTCCTGCCATGTGGGTCATCCACTGGGTTTCCATGGCTGAGTTGAGATTTGAACTACATTATCCAGATTCCTAGTCTGAGGCCCTTTCCGCAGGACAGTGGCATTCCAGCATGGGGATGTGAGAGGACTGGGACTGCAATGATGATTCCATATGATGTCATCACAGTCCCGCCCTTCTCGTGTCTCCAGCCGGCATGATCATGGGGTATATCATTGACAGAAAAACTTGTGTGTGTACCTCGTGCAGGTCAGGTGCAGAGAGGAGCATTGGGGACATGGTCCCATCCTGGCAGAGGCACTGCCGGGATGATGCCTGGACAACAACAGAGCAAGGTAAGGCTTGGAAATGGCCTAACATTTAAGCCACTACACCAGATTGGCTGTCCCATCCTAGCTAGCTATAGGGCTATTGCAGGCCATCAATATCTGAAGTGGCACAAGCTGTCCAACCCTGTTCACATGGATGTGTGTTATTGGTCTTTCAAGAGAGTGAAGACTAATGTGACTGAGGCCTACAGCTTTAACGAACCAGAGAAAGAATCAGAGACCTACACACAGGCATATCACAGCTAATGAAGATTCTGAAGTAAAGGTCTTTTTCCCAGACTTTTTATACTTGTCCAGCTTCCCTTTTTCTCCTCATCCTCTATATAGCTGGAACTTCTTTTTGAGGATTTGGGGTAGAAAGGATGGAGAAGGAGGGTTGCAGATGTTCTACGGTAGTTGCAGGAGCATGTCTGCAATATGCAGTACAATAAAGCTTCATCTGGAAAGAATGAGATTTTGCTCTAGCTGAGCTTGCAGAAGCTGTATGTGGTTGCCTACAACAGGCAAGTTAAACGGCGGTGAACTTCAGCATCCCTTCTAGGTATGTGTGAATAGCAAAATAATGAGAAAAGGGAAGAGTAGATAAGGCTACTTTATCAGTCACCCTCAGCATGTTAAAAGTGCATAGATCAAAATAGGAATCATAAGAAAAGTGGAAACAAGTGAAAAAAAAGCTATTCCTGGATGCATTCTGGAAGATTCCTTCAAGTATTCTGTAGGAGGTTCAAGTGTCTTATGTCGCTTATGTCAGGATTACCTGACCTAGTTGTTTCATTTCATACAGGCTATTATTGGCTTTGAATAAAAAAAGTTTCCTGAAACATGTTGAAATGATTTTTTTTTAATCTTATAGAAACCCATCCCTATTCTTTCTATGTTGTTGCTGTCTCTGGTACTAACTTTTCTGTTAAAGAAATAATACCTAGGAACACACCTACTTTGTTAACTGAGCTATAAGTGTAAAGAAAGGTACGTCTTAGGTTCTTCCATGTATCCAGATTTCACTGTAGTGGATATATATGTTATATATGGCTGGACTTCAGACTTGTCCATCTATTTTTGTTGCTGTTTGTTTTAACCTTGAAATCTAAGTAGTGGCTGGGAGGGGGCCAAGAATAAAATGGTGATTCCCAGGGTGAGTCAGTATATTCTATGAGCCTTCCGCTGGAGTGATGCCATATACAAATACCAATCTATCTCCAATTTGATACAGATCAGGAATTCTAACAGCCTAGTTTAGAGGGGTTGGGAACAGCGTTTTTTAAATGATCGGGATTCTTAAAAGAGGTAGATGCCAACTTGCTGATCTGTTGCAAATCGCTTGGAGCTCCACTGTCTGCTCACTGGTGCATTGGAGTATTCAAATCTACCTCAAATTGCTCAAGAAGACTCCCATCTCAACAAGCAAAGTGGCTATGGCTTGCTATCTGAAAGTACACCTGCACTTGCTAGTCCACTATTTAGGGATGTGACCAGTTGGTAGCAGTCTGCTTGCAGAAAGCAGTTTGGTCGAGGGGAAGTTTTTGCAATAAGCTGCAATTTTTGGCAATTCCCCCTTCTGTCTGCTCCAGAGGGTTGAGAGGTACTTGAGAACAGACGAGATGTGTCACAGGGGACAAGGAGGCAGAGGAGGTGGAATCACTGAAAATTATCTCTTGTCTTGGTTCCACTGATAAAAGCAGTGTTCCATTATCAGAGTGAGGCTGTGTATATGCCTTAATGGCCTGCTCTCTTGTTCTTCAACACTGAGTGCATGAAAAACCATACAATGCAGGATCTGATTATTGAAATGTCATCATTTGGCCTGAAGCAACAAGAAGACCTGGATAAATAGCTCAAAACTATTTTACCATATTCTGTAATTAATAATTAAAACTGGCTTGAAGATTATCATCCACACGTGGGGGAAATGATAACTTACATATAGCTAATATAGTTGTTGAAGCAAAATATAAAATACTATTTTTTAAATGTTACAAATAATTCCAAAATGGACATGAAAGCAGAATTTACTGTTGAAATATAGGATTAATTGAGCAGAATTCTAAGTCATGTTTCATACAGCCAAGAAATGCTTTCTTCCGAAGTCTCAACACACACTTCTTTCAAAACCTCAGTTTGACAGGACTACAAAAACAGATGTTCATTGTTGTTTGAAGTTGGTTTGCAAACCACATTTTATGCTGTGATTTGCTGTTAACTCTGAATGCCCAAACCAGAGCTTTTACAGCACTTCAAGAAACTGCCACACCATGGAGATGAAAGGGAATTTGCAAACCTGTGTAGCAGATAGTGATGAACGAAAGTCAAGTAGCCCAAAACAAAGGTTGCTGCCTGTATATCTTAAGCCGTGATTTATTTATGTTCTTAATTAAGGTTAGCACAAGCCACCATGATACTTGAACTGAGCTGTGTCTTATTTTTACAAATAATACACTCCGTTAGAGTTATAAATTGAATTCTTTAGTTGCTAACACTCAGTGTGATGATTATTTTAATAATATACGAGTAGTGTAGTGGTACATGCTTTTCATTTGTTTCTATTTTTGTTTAATCATGTAGCATAACAAAAACATTCAAGTCATGTTTCTGCTGACCTGGGCACTTCCAAACCTTACCCGATCCTGTTGTCTTCCCATCACGATCCTGGCAGCGTCTTTGCTAGGAAGGATGTGTGATGGGAACACAGCACAGCTGGGCTCTTTCCCATGCTGTGCTGGGGAAGGAGGTGCCTCCATCATGCTTCCTGCCCTTCGACGTGGCTGGGAAAGATGGGAGCATCACACGATTGCGAGTGCTTAACAGATTTATTCTGTTAAGGGAATATCCCGCGATTGTGACGGGTGGGGGCAGGATGGCAGCAGGACTGTGACAAAGTTGCACAAAAGCATGACCCATGAAGCCCTGCCATTGTGTCCCTAATCTGAGACTGTGACAGAAATGACCCTGGAGCCAAAATGCATCTGATCTATGCATCTGTGTCCCTGACTATTATTATGCTGCTTTGAGTTTAGGGAATTGAAATCCAGCGGTGGCTGTGGACCCATGTTTGAGAACCACTGTTCTAAAGGGAAAGGGGAGTAAATAAATTTGCAGGAGGGAGGCATTATTGATTACATGTACCCTTTGAAATTAGGTTATCTGCTTTTAAGAATAGAAATTGCTCTATATAAAGCAAGTTAATTAAGCTGTTGTCATCTTAGCCACACACCTCATTGTGAGCTCCTGAGTCTAGTGCTTCTATTCATCCATTGGTTGGATCAGTTCAGTTCTCTTTTTTTATGCTTTGATCTCATCTCAGTTCTAATTCAGTCTGAGCCTTTTCTCAGGTTGCTAATTAAACTGAAAGAATGTACAACTTGTTTCTACTGGTATTATGCTAAAAAAAAATCTATTGAAAAATGCTCTTTAAAAAAAGGAAGAAGTTCTTTGATTCCCACATGGAGCTGCTTTCTGGAATTTCAATCCATTTACTGCATGTAGAGAATTATAGTACTAGATTTTCATTGCATTGGGGAGGAGGTAGCATTAACATTAAAATACTGATATATGATATTTTGTGCACTACTCCCTGCGTTTTTATCACAGATTATTTTCCTAACATTTGGTTGGATGCAGATTTTATTATAATTAGAGTGATCTACTGAAATAAATGGGGCTTAAATTTGTCGCAACAAAGTAACCCTACAGCAGATTTGGGTCTGCTCTAGGGATGGTTAAATCTGGGGCCATCCTGTAGTTTGCATCATGGGTGGAGAAAGTGTGATCCACCAGACTGCATTAAACTTCATATTCCCTTAGCATTAGCCAACCTAAATGGGCAGATGATGGAAGCTGCAGTCCAACAACCTCTGGAGGGCCACCTTCTAATACATTCTTGTGACTTTTGTAGTGGTTGCTGCTATCTAATCTGTGGTAGCTTTTGCTACAGTTGTCAAGTTACAAATAAAATAACTTCAAATGTTATGGACTACGCTTAATTGTACCTTGCTGGGCTGCCATAGAAAAAGTAAGATTATGCATTTAGCCTGTGTATTATGTATTTAGAATTTGTGATCATTTAAAAAACCAAAGATAATATGAGCTATGTGGAGAACTTTTGGGTTGCATTTTTGTGAAAATCACACTGAATATGATTTGGTTTAGCTTTCAGATGAATGCATATTCTTGGGCTGTTGGTTTATCCAGTTGGCCCTCCATATTTGCAGGTTTCACTTTCATGGATTTGGTTATTTGTGAGTTTCTCGAACCCCTGTCCCCCACTGCAAGTGCTTTTTTCTGGGGAAACTTCCCTCTCAGTGGCTCTGATCAGGACACACAACCATTTAAAAACCTGCCTCTGGACCTCCTCCTCCTCTTCCACCAGCCACTGCTCGGCCAGCTAAGGACAGCTGGCAGGTCAATTTCTCAGCGCCACAAATCCTCCCCCAGCACTCACCCACCCGAAGGAAGGAGATGGGCGTGAGAGAGGAAGTATAGGGTCATCACTTCTTCTCTCCTTTCCCTGACCTGGTTTGGACCCTGGGCACATGCGCTCCCCATTATTCCTTGGCTCCCTTCCCACAGACACGCAATGATATTTGCAATTTTTCCACTTTTGCAAGGGTCCTGGACCCCTAACCCTAGCGATTGTGGAGAGCCAACTGTAAAATCTGATTAAATATCAAATGTTACTGGCTATGTTTAATTGCACTTTGCTGGGCTGCCATAGAAAAAGTAAGATTATGTATTTAGCGTGTTTATTATGTATTTAGAATTTGTTGTGATAACTTAGAATTCTCATGATAATATGAGATATGTGAAGAACTTTTGGGTTACATTTTTGTGTAAGTCACATTGAATATGATTAGATTTAGCTTTCAAATAAATGTGCATAGCCTTGGGCTGTTGGTTTATATTTATTCAGGATTATTGTTTTATTTTCACCGTGTTTATAATACATTTGTTACATTGTTTTATTCAATCATATCGTATCATATTTTTCTTAAACATTTGTTGGCATGAACATGATTTAACAACATGTTTTCCCAACAGCTCATTGCAATTCTAGTGTAGTGTTTTGTATGTGGACACTAAAAATCTGTGTGATCTAAAATAATAACAAATAACAAATAAAATAATAACACATCGCAATTTCTATCACAAATTTATATGTCAGACCTCTTGCATAATTAAGGTTTAATTGGAAGCCACAGTATACGGAATAGACCCCTTGTGTAAGCTGAAGAAAAGAGAAAATAAGCAACAGAGGAGACCTTTGATAATTATGCAGGAGTAGGTATAGTTGTGAATTCAGTCGCTAACTGAATCAGTAAGCATGATTATAACATAAGCAAGAGAAGCAAAACATCCTGGTTTTATTTAGTTGATCAGTTGTTCTGTGCTACAGAAAATAACTTTGGGAACACAGGCTTTTTCCCCTTCATTTGCTAATGATCAGAGTGAATATATTCTGCTAACGTATCAGCAGGATTGTCAAAGCGTGGTGCACTGTATGGAGGTTGGATCTCAGCAACACTCGCAGCCTGGTGGCAAGATCCCAGCTTTTTCTGCCAGTTGATGTATGAGACATAGTGCACCAAGGAATCTCATCTAAAATGGACTCATCTAAAGTGAACACAATGGGACTGGGGGGCATTTTTGACATATTTTTGGGTCTCCTTGGCCATTTTAGGCCCAGGCGTGGCCCTTTTTTAACAACAAGAATTCACTAGAAGCCATTTTCCACATCCTGTTTTAGAATCATCATCATCATCATCGTCCCAGAGAATTGCATGCGTCCTGTGCCTTGCAATTTGCCAATACCTTCTGTAGAAGGCATCGGGTGGAAATTTTTTCAGGGTTTTGCTGTTGTATGCCTACAAGTCATTTTCAACTTAAGATGAAGTTCACCTGAGGTAGACAGATGACAGTGTTTTCTTGGCAAGGTTTACAGTCCTTCTTCCACATTTGCGGGTTTGACTTTCATGCAATTGATTATTTGTGAGGCGCGTGCCGCCCTCCCCCACTCTCCTCTTCCCATTCTCTTGCATTTTGCTGGGCATGGAGAAGGAACGCAAGTACTTGGACAAAAGACAAGGAAATGGGGGGAGACACTCATGCCCCTTCCTTCTCCCCTCCTGAGTTCCCCCCTCCCATTCCCTTGCTTCTGACCCTGGCTCTGAGAACTTGCGGTGAAGCGAAAGGAAGTGGAATGTGAGGGAGAAGGCTCGTGTGAGCCTTCTTTCTCCTTCTGGAGCTCCCCCTCCCATTCTTTTGCCTTTGGCCCGGGCACTGAGAACTTAAACAAGAGGCAATAGGCAAGGGAATGCGGGAGGAAGACTTCTGTGAGCCTTCCTTCTTCCCTCTGGAGTGCCTTCTCTCATTCCCTTGCCCTTGTCCCCAGTGCTGGGAAATCCCACTGAGGAAAAAGACAAGGGAATGGGTGAGGGAAAATGCTCACTTAAGCCTTCTTTCTCCCCTCCAGAGTTGTCTCTCCCATTCCCTTGCCTCTGGCCCCAGCACCCAAAAGGGAAGGGAATGGGAGGGGGATGGAGATGGGAGTTATTTGCATATTTTTCACTTTCTTTCTTTTTTTTAATAATTTTATTAAGTTTCACAAATAAAAAAATCATCTCAAATTGTACTTTTACATGTAATGTTTTTGTTCTTCCACTCTGATCTAGTTTTCATTTTCTAGATATCTACTCACATATAAAAAATTATGCCTCACAATTCCATGTTCATCTTACGTGTTTGATCTTGCATTTCTCTCATCAACTCCTGTTATGTTACAGTTATTCCCCTTCAATTTCAACCATAATTCAGACATTTTCACTTGGCAGTTCCCAGCAATTACCCATTACAATTTGCCATTCTGCTTTTATCTGATCGTCCGATTTCCCCTTTAATCTTTGTGAAACAATATCCGCATTTCTATCCTCAATAAATGCCCCCCACCATTGTTCGATTGTGGGTATTTGCTGAGACTTCCACAGCATATTTTCCACTTTCATGAGGGTTCCACGCCCTGAACCCTTGCGTAAGTGGAGGGGCCAGTGTACGTCTTTGTTAAATAAAGGTCTCATGTGGGCCTAAAATGGCCAGGAGAAGGAACTTAGGAAAATAGCCTGCAGAAGGTGTGAGAGTGTGGGGCGCTTATAGTGATTTTACTTACTACATGTGGTATGGCAGAACTAGGAGCACCCAGCCATGGGCCACACAGCTTCTGGATTGCAGCCCAAGGCTTCTGGGATAGTAGGGGAGCAGCAGCAACTGAGGCTTCCATTAATGTGGCACAGAGGGCACCATCCAGCGACACTAGGCCATCTAGTGGCTTACCTTAAATTGAGTGCCTCTGAGCTGGAGAGGAAGGATAGGACATCTCCCAAACAACTCCTCTCATAGTGATGTCATTGTCACCATCACTTTCCCTGTGTTTGAGTGAGGATCATGTGTTAGTAGTTTGGGGTGGAGAAAATATTCTCTGTGTCTATCCCAGGTATCAAGCTGAAATCCATGGATTTCTCTTTCTCATCTCTCCACTCCAGCAAAAAGGAATGTGAAAAGAAGAACCCATGGCAGGAACTACACATTGGCATATTTGGACTGGGGAACCCTTTGTATTTATTTAGATATTTGTATTTATTTATATATTTTGTTTAGATCTTTTAAGTCAAAGCTTCCTCAAGGGAGTTTAGCTGGTAGAATTTTAAAACAATGACATTTAAGGTGCAACTAAAAGAATGCCATAAAATGTTTCAAATAACAGTGACAGCAAAAATGGGTATCTGTCTAAAAACAGGCTGGAACTTCAGGGTCATTGAGTCCTATTTGAAAAGCAGTCAGAGGGGAAGCCATGTACATGTCCAATGATATCATATTCCACAAGAATAGGGACACCACAGAAAAGTGGTAACACGAGTTCTCTTCTCCCTGTCAGCCTAATAGGCTGTATATTATGTGTGTCTTCCTCAAAATACATGTAGGCTGCCTGTCATTCAGTCACAGATACCTTCACCTCAGTACTGCACAGACAATGTAATGACCACCATCTCTGAACTTTCCAATATACGAAGGATGGTGATTCCTACACATATAATTTCAGATTCCCCCATTTTATAATTTTTATTTTTAAATATGCTGTCAAGGTGACCTTGTATGTATCAGTGAGAACTGGGTGGATGAAAAGAAGGCATTTAATCTCACACTCTCTGCTTGTCCGTGTGCTTGGTACTGCATCAGCACATCCTTGAGGACTGGGAAGAGATGGTGGCTGTGGTCTGTTGGGATTCCGTCTCCCTCTCCAGACTTCCTGTCCATCTGAGGGCAACCTCTGAGTGCTTGATGTTCTTTGTGCATGACAAGTTAAGATTATGCTGGTGTGTGATCCATCCAGTTGTCCAGCAGTATTCCTACTAAAGCTGAGAGAAATATCAGAGTCTAGGGCTTGGCTTTAAAAACTCCTAGCAACGTTGTCATGGGGAATCCTATTCGTGTCAGGGAAGACTGTTCTCATGTGACTCAAGACTTCATGGACTTTGTGGTCTGTCCCAACCTGACATTAGGTCAATACCTACAGTAGTTGTAGTCCAGATTTGGTTTTCTTGGTGTGTCAGGAAGTTAGTGAAATGAAATAGAGATTAGATAACTTTGTCATGATTGGATCCCTGACTGCTGAGTTAGAGGCTTTTGGCAGCTTTTATACTCTGACGTGATATGGGAACCTAGTACAATAATGCTGCTCTGGAATGGCTGCTTGTAGATTCCTGGGGGCTTTCCAGTTTGTATGAGTAAGAGCTTGGAAGTGATCTGTTGTAAGTTACTCTGTAAGAAGTGGTTTAGTTGCATGTTCTTCCATGGTAGGACTAGATGGCCCTTGCAGTCCCTTCTAACTCAATTATTCTATGATTCTTTGTTACCTGTAACACAATACTTCTCTGGCATAAGGAAGGAATATTTTGGCAAAGTTACATAACAGCTTCCTTTAAAGAATATTTTTCAGTTTTACTTTTATTTAAAAATTCTTAACAAAATGACAAAAGTAATATTAGCAATGCATTACTAACAGAGCACATGTTACTCTACCTTTAAAAAAAAAGTAAATTACACTAATCTGTTACTTTGTAAAAAGAACATTCCAAACTTTGGTATGATTGGTGCTCCTGTCAAAACCTTGGCTGCTCAGATGCAGAGTGGACCTTGGCAGTTGACAAACTTTCCCTTGGTGGAGCCATACTAGCTCCTTGGCTTACCTTTGTCTCTGAGAGCAATAAGGCAAATTATACATGTCTGGAAAATAAGTATGCTAGATCTGACCAAATGGGGGTTAGAGTTCATTACTGAGTTTAGTCTTTGTTTGTGAGGGTGGCAAAGAAGTTCTTTCACATTTCTGTTGTTTCTTCGCAGTGTCAAGCAACAGAGCTGTTTCAAGTGAGAAAGGGTTCATTATGATCTGCCACTAAAGGAAGATTGGTCAGGCTTATGCCAACCGCTATAATAAATTCACTTCAGAGTTAAAGTTACCTGCATTCATTTTGACTTGACTGCATGATTAGTGCAGTTCCATTAAAGGAAGGATCCAGAACACTATTTGTTCCAATTTTATTTGATCCAGTTGTTGAGGTTGAAGGATGCAGACAAGATGTTTGACACTTTTGAATGACCACCTATACATGTGCCACATGCCTGTCTTCGCTTGCTCTATCTAATTGGAAGGGATTGGCTGGCAATGTCCAGGAGGTTATAGATTTCTTCTTTAGAGAAGGAATGTAAGAGGCCAATTGAAAGAGGCAGTGAACAGACATTTCCTGAAGAAACCTAACCTGGGTCAAAAAGGGGAGAGTAATTACAGAGTAATTGTTAGTATCCCTTCTTGGGCAAGGTGCTTGAATGATCAGTTGCTGACCAACTGCAATCACTTTTGAATGAAGCTGATTTTTCTAAGTCCATTTAGATGTGCTTTTTGACCTGGCTTTGGGACAATATCTGATTTCATTGTCCTGTGGGATAATCTATGGCCCTTTCCACATGTGTGGGGGGGGAACAGGCGAAAACGGCCAAAAACGGAGCTTACCGGCAGCCGGGTAAGTCCGTCGCTACGCGGAGCAGCGCGAGCTCGCTGCTCCGCAGTCCTCCAGCGTCCCAAATGGCGGCTTCCGGTTGGTGGAGGCTCTCCACCAACCGGAGAAGCTTGTCAGCTGGAAGCCCGCCCCCGGCAGATCTGCGGGCACGCACTTGCGTGCGCCTGCAAGTCCGCTTCGGAGCCGGGCAACGAAAAAGAGGTTTTTTAAAAACACGCAGCGCGGCTAGTTCCGGCCACTCCTGAGTGGATTCTGGTGTGGAACTACAAAAAGTAGTCCACGCCAGTCCACTCTAGGGTGTAGAAGACCTCCGTGAGAGGTCGCTCTGCACCATTTCAGAAGCCCAGTATGGAAATGGCCTATGTTGCAGGGGAGAAGTCTGATCCTGTAAGTCCTCTTGGATTTCTCTGTGACTTCTGGTGTCACTGACCATTATAATCTTCTAGATTGGCTGTTTGAGTGGCAGCACTGCTTTATAGTGACTTTGTTCCTATTTGGAAGCCTGTTTCCAGAAGGCACTACAGTAGACCTGCGTATAACATGAGAGATCTGTACCGAACCTTTCACGTTATATGATTTTTGTGTATAACATGGAACCACTTTTTTTCTTTTCACCTGAAATGTAAGCAGAGCAAGTAGCACAATCAGGGAGGCCAGCAGCAGCAGATACCGAGAACAACATGAGGTAGCACCGGATAGCAGTACAAACTGCAAAAAACGAACTTGTGTTATACATGGGCCTATTGTATTGGGGGATTATTGCAGGTTGGGATCCAAACATGACAAAGGCATTCTGTAGAGTTCTGTTGTTATTTTTCTTGTGATTTCCCATCTACATGAAACTGTGCCCAGGGTCAGGAGGGCATAATCCGGAGATGTGGACTGAGGTCTCATCATTATGTAGATGAGATCATATATCTGTCCTGAAGTGGATCTTCTGAACCAATGACTAAGCAGGGTAATGGATTGGATACATTCAATCCTGGCAAGGTAGATGTACTTTCAATGCATGTTTCTCCTCATCCAGTTAACTTGGATGCATAGCTTGGTGGTAATGCTAGATCTGTCATTGTTACTTTGGTTACAACTGACCTCAGTAACTTTTATCAATTTAGTCTGATAATATAATTATATCAACTTTGAGCCTGTGTGGACAGAGATAGCCTGTATCTATGGCCCAGTTTACCTTCTTATGGTGGCATCCAGTGGTGATCCTGGTAGTAGCTCTGCCGGGAATGGAGTAGAACTCCCCTCCCCACGGAACTGGCTCCCTATGGAAGAAAGTGTGATGGACATGGCTTCCTTCCACAATGCAGCCGAATATTTTCCCAGGCTGCTCTTGGGCAGGAAGTGCCACCATTGTGCTTCCTGCCATTCCACAGGACAGGTAAGTGTGGGATGGTGGCGTGATCGTGGGTCATTGACACCTGTCAATGATTTACCCCGTGATTGTACTGCCTGGGGACAGGAGAAGGATGGGACTGTGACAGTGTCATGCAAAAGTGTTGTTACAGTCCCGTTCTTCTCCTGTCCCCATGGCGGGATGAGAGGGTGCTGCGGAAAATAGAGATACTCAATAAAATTATATAAAAGACATGAATATATTGGCATTTGTGTTTTCACTTGATTTCCAAAAAAAGTAGCATTGAATCTCTCTTTTTCACTACTGTTGCACACTGAATTGACATTTTTATTTGAGTTCTCAGCACAATCTCCATTTTCCCCTTACTAGAGTGTCATAGCAGGTTCTGATCCTGTTGGGACACAAGTGGAGCTTGTATTATTTGCTCTGTTATGCAGCACTTAAGCACTTCACAACCTTCTTGGATTTTCATGCTCTTGAATAATTTGGGCTGTTCAACTAATAAATACACTGTCTTTTGAGATTCTTGGGCCATGTCTCTTGTTTTTATTGAAGATTTTACTCAATTTTCCTTGAATAATTTTGTACTGTCTGCAGATTCCATGCATTTTTTATTTAGTTTCTTCTCTGTGACTTCTTTCAAAAAAAAAAAAAAGGTAAAGCCAATAAGTAAAAATGAAAACAAGTAAACTCAGTTGGTGTTCCTAACTATGCTAGATGTGTTAGCATCAATAGAATTTATATGGGTGTATACTTCTTCAACCACTGATTCAATGAATGTGCTCTAGTTGGTAGTAGTAATTGGATTTTGATCATATATTTTAATTGGCAGTTCGGAATTTTTCTGAATTCTTTATTATTACATTTAGATATATAACTTCTCCTTCTTAAAGGGATGGTGCAGGAAAATTTGTTCAAAAATAACAATAATCCAGCCTTATAAAATCCAACATTTTTGAAATTGAGAATCAACATCTTATAGGTGGGTTGAACTAGAACACTGGGAGACCAACATTCAAACCCCTGCTCAGCCATGGAAACCCATGCGGTGACAGTGAGTGAGTGACACTCTCTCAGCCTCAGAGGAAGGCAAAGACAACCCCCTTCTGAACACACTGTGCCAAGAAAAACCGATTATATATTCATCTTAGGTTGCTATAAGTCAGAAACTACTTGAAGGCATACAACAACAGGTATCAAATTGCAAAAAAAACCCCACATATGTACTAAGCTGTTTGATTTTAGGATTGTCTCATTGAACTAGATGGACTGAATTCTGCAAATTCTGTCACTGTCTGCATGATTTGTGTGCATATGGCCTGTCTGTGTTGTAGCATCTGAAATGCATTTCTTCATATCTAGTCCTGAAACATTCTTTAGTTGAGCCATGGAGCAGTGTGAAGTATTAATAGTCTCCTAGAGAAACCACCTGTCACTGAAACAGTCTTATAGCTGATGGCCTGCAAATTACTTGATTGTTACGGTATTACTACAGAGTAGTTCCGTAGCTTTTGAACGTGCATTTTGAAGATACGTAGCAACAAGAATGGAAGTTAACGTGATCTGAATGCTAGGGTAATAGTTCTGATCATTACAGGTAGAAATGATCTCCCTGTCAGATGTAAATACCAGAATTTCATATTTGCAATTTAGAAAGATACAGCCATATTTCAACTAATGCCTCAATAGGTATGGAGAAGTCCCACTGATTTCAGTTCCAAAGTATCTCTATTGCACTGTATTAATTTTCTGGATATCATTGGCTCAGTACAGATGTCACATTCCCAATCCCCTAAATCATAACCGGATTCCCATCAATTATGATTCCTAGTTAGTGCTAACCATAATTTTCCTGCTTTGAACAGCAGGGCACACTACAGTTAGATAAACTAGGTGAGGAACTGGGAAGGCAGAGGAAGTACAAAAACCTGTGGCACATTCTCCAAGCTCAATTTCAATGTATCCGGTTGGAATGGTAGGATTTCTTGTGACTGTGTAGATGAAGCAGAATAAAGTGGATAGGCTAGAAATTGTTTTGGGCATTCTGTTGCACTCAATAATAGAAAAAAAAATATAGATCTATTTTAGTCTGGTGTTGGTTGCGCTGTAAGACTGCCTTCACAAAGAGAGAAGTGATGCTCTGCATTCTCCTAGGCTCTCCTGCTGAAACCGTATATTCAGCAACCTTCAGTATCATAAATTTCAGTATCCTTGTGAACAGTCATCTACAATGGAGTTCAGGCTTTTGAGAGCCTGTTCCAGGTGAATGTTGCTGTTTAAAAGAAGCAGGTTTATAGCCCACACGCTACAACTGAAAGCAGCCTTGCTTTTGGAATTCTTGAGATTCCCTTGATTGTCTTTTCTTCACCCCTCCCTTGGGTATTGCTGATACACATCCTGTAGCCCCTACTGGAAAAAAGGCACCTGGACTTTGCCATTCATGCTTTTCTGACATTGATGTGTGTTGTATGTGAGACTGTTTCTGAAGAGTTGTCTGAAAATTGAAATTCAGATGCTTCATTCTGTTTTATGGGAGTCACAGGTCAATGCTTCTCCGGTTCTGAAACAACCATGCTGGTTGCCAGTTTCTTTCCAGGCTCAGTTGTAGTAGTCATATCTTGCTATAAAGCCCTTAAAGCAGAAATGGGAATGCAATAAGCCTCCAGATATTGCTGAACTATATATTTCTTGTCATGTCACATCATTAGCTGCACTGGCTAGGGCTGCTGGAAATCACACTCTAACAACTTTTGGGGGACTATTTATTCCCGTTCCCTGCCAGAAATAGGTTAGGTTCTGAGTATCCCAGGCAATGGCTGCTCTTCACTAGTGCAAGCTAGTAATTGGGGCATAATCCGAAGTTGATGCTTTATAGAGGCCAGGTTTGTGACAGCCTTTAGAATTCAGTTTCTTGAGTAGCCTGGACTGACCTTCCCTGCTATTTTTTTAAAAGAACTTAAAAACTTTATTTCAGAAGGCCTCTGTGATGTATTGATAGTGATGTTTATACTGATGCTTGTTATTTTCCTTATATTGCTGTGGTGTTAATCTCTTTGATTTTAAATATAGTTTTAAAATTGGTTTTAAGTTGAACGCCATAATGGTATTTTTAAAAATGAATACTGCCACAAAATAATTCAAAATATAAATAATTTAATTATTAAAACAATTAAAATGCTGCTTTGGTTTATATCATCTCTTTCTTTTTATATTATAGCACAGTTGAAGACAGGTCCAACATCTCAGGGAGATATCAATGGATGTCTTCTTACTATTTCCACACAACATGGCCTATGTGCTGGTCACTTTTGACTCCACGCTGTTGTTCTCTTGTTGTTATAAGTTTAAACCAGTGTAGCCCTGTTACATCTCTAAGCACATAGTCTAGCATATAGTTTGGATCTGTTAGTAGTCCTTTACAATAATTTAGTTGCTGTTGATGGACTATAGTAGGGGTGAATAATTGCCAGGGAGTGCAGGATTGCATTGGCCCCTTGCAAGACTTTGGTAAAAATCAATTTTTCCCAAGGAGGAAATGAGTGGAGGAGGATGAAGATGCAATGGTGGGTATCAGAAAGAAGAGGTGCATCTGCAATTGCTTTAATTGTCCCCACTTATTCAGAGCAGGTGGGTTAATTCCTTCGCATTACCTGGCTAGCCGTCTGATGGCTGCAGGGGTTTTGTGTGTGTGTGTGTGAGAGAGAGAGAGAGAGGGAGAGAGAGAGAGAAAAAGAGAGAGAGAGGGGGTGGGTGGGTGGGAGTGGGAAGGGTCAAGAAAGCAAAAATGCAGAACGGAGTGAGGGAGGGAGAACCAGTGAGTAAAAGAGAAATACTGTATTTGCTGGCATGTAAGACTCATCTACTATTTGCAGATGGGGTATGTCTTATACACTGGTGTGTCTTATACATCAGCAAATAGTATTTGCCAGTATATAAATGGGGTGTGTCTTATACACAGGTGCATCTTATATCCCGTCAAATATGGCAGCTTCCCTTTCACTTCTTGGCTGCTTGATCACAAGAGAAGTGAAAAGTGCTTGGAGTAAGGGAATGTTCTGTGTGTATGTGTGTGCGCACGCATATGTATGAGATAGGGAGAGAGGGGGAGAGAGAGAGAGAGAGAGGAGTGGAATGGAATGGAACAGAATTGTCTGCATATGGCATACCTCCTCAAAGCCTGTCCTTAGAGCTTCTTTCCCAAGTGAAGACCCCCTGGAGAGAAGACCTCTTCCTGTAAGCCCCTTTCCTTCCTGTTACAGCCCCTTCAATGATGGGAGGTGTTTGCATTTCATGGACTGTCTCTTTAATGAGAAGAAGCAAACCAGCCAGTCATAGAAGAGAAGAGGAGACAAGCGACTTGCTATTAATTAAATCTGTGGATGTTAAACCCATGAAAGTTGCGGGCCAACTGTGTTAAAAACTTGCCAACCTTTTGCAACATACTCGGAAAGCTAAGTCCTGGATTGGTAATGGTATGTTTTATTTTTGCAAGAATGGAGCACTGTTGGGAAGCCAGATTGAAATCTGGGATCTGTAGAGATCATTTAGTCTTAAAAAGGATAAATTTTAGATTCAAGGAGTTAATATAATTATACAAATTCACCATTTTATTTGTTTGGTTTCTTATCATTTTGTCTACTGAATTCTGTATGGAGTTTTCTGAGGTTTTGTACTGTTTATAGAAGATGATCTATATACATTGTGCAAATAGCATAATAACGTTTTCTCATGCAGTAATTTTTTATTATTGCAGTATGCTGGAGAAGAATTCTTTGTGCTAATCTGCAAAAGAAACCTTAAATAGAGTTGCCTGCTGTTCAAAATAATTGAGGATCATTATGCTCCTTGGTATTTCTATGTGAATTAAAATACAACATCATTCACAATCATGAATATCTGCCCAGCTATTTGAATTTTTTCACATCATTTGAAATCAGCCTTGTTAAATAAAAATGTTTTGAAACATGATCCATGTATTTCTGGGGTTCCCAGTGTCAAGGTCTGACCTGTCTTCCTGCTCTGAACATCAATCTTCCTCATCTCTGCTCTGGCACGTGATGATTTTCTCTCCTAATTATTGATTTCACTTTTATCTCTTTCTCCTTCTCTGTCCCCATCTCTTTCTCTCTCCCCCCACAGCCCAACACATACACACAGAGAACAAATCCTAGCTAAACTCCTGACTTCCTCCCTTATCTCCATCTTTCTCCTCCTGGAACTTCTGTGTACACTCATGTTCTCCATTATTCCCTATTTCCCCTCTATTTAGCTCTCTATCTGCTTCCTTAATCACTTGAGGCTGAATGTTTTGGTCTTCTCTCTCATCTTCTAGGATCTTATTCTCACTCCAGCTCACAACTTCTTGCTAATAACTTCTTTCCATCACATCCACCTCCATCTTCCCACTTTTCAAAGTTGCACTCATCTTCTGCATCCTTCTGTACTTCCCCATCCCCTCTTGTGCCTTTCTTCGCTCCCCAGTTCTCCTGCATATGTTTGTCTTCTTCCTTTCTCCGTACCCTTTTTTCCCCTCACCCTTTTTCTCCTTTTATCCCCACTTTACCCACCTGCACTCATTATCTTCCTTGTCTATCTCTCACCCTCTTCTGCTTTGCTCCCATCCCAAAAAAATTCTTGAAACCATGACTGGGACATGTTTGATTCTCAGAAGTCTTGAGCTATACATTCCATTAAACCCAATAGAGCTTCCTGTCAACGTCAGGCAGCGGCTAAGCAGACACAGAGGCAGGAGCTGCGTTTATGGCTTTAGTAATAAATAAATCAAGAGGTTACGTCACCAAAACAAACATTCAAGTCCCAGGGGCAGCAAACTCAAACAGCAAGGTTTAGCCTGGAACAGAAAGCCCAGGACGCAGATTCCCGGTTGGTAGACGGTTGTTGCCCCGTGCCCAACTCCAACAGCGTCTGTCTTAAATACTTTAGCCCAGCTGGGGCTGATCAAATGTCCGTTGGCCCAGCTCACAGCTGGAGCCCCTCAAGACTTCAGGGCCAATTCATCAGACGCTTCTCCCGCAGCCGCTGAGACCTCCGAACCGCTCCCTTCTCCAGCCACCTCTGGAGGAACGTGGGGGGAGGGTCTGTTGCAAACTCCAGGCTGGAGTCAGAAACACCAGCCTCTGTCGAGTCAGAAGCACTAGCCTCTGCCTCTGGAGCACAAACATCTGCTGCAGGTACTGGTTCGGGATCCGTGCCCGGGACAACTGTGGGGTCGCTGGCAGACTCCTCCCTAGACTCTGAAGGAGCCCCCTCTCCCAAAGGCCCCTCCAAGGGATCCTCCCCCAGCTGGGAGTCCAAGTCTAAATCGGAGTCCAAGTCTGAATCGGCAGCACCCTCAGCCTGGCTCATGACATCTCCTTCTGAATAGAAAAGCATAGATAAATTGAACTTTTGGTCTCCTATTTTCATCAGCAGCAATATTACCAGTACAGCTGCTGCTGCCATCCTCATTGTCATCCTCATCATCCTCATCTCCCTCTCCACAAAATATTTGATGATGATGATTATTAGTCCTGTTATAATTTTGACTATTATTCTGGGAATGAGAGAGTGTTCCACAACTTGACTGAAAGAAATGCACCAAACAAAACACAACACACACAGAACAAAATATGGGCAGTGAGAAGCTGTGCTTAGTGGGAACAGTGCATTAAAAATAGAGTTCGGAAAGTTTCTTCATTTGGACTACAGTTTCCATTTATTATTTAAAAAAGTGTTTTTGGAACAGTGTTTAAAATGTAACTGAGAAAAGTTTGTGTTTTTTTTTTCTTTTGAAGGTAGAGTTCAGAAAACATTGTTGCTTTTGCTTTTGTATTATTTTTGCTAGGAGTCTTTGATTCTTCCTCCCTGTTCAGTGCACAGCCTATGAAAGTTAATTTCCAATTGATTTCCAACAATTTTTTCTCATCTTTAGATTCTGAGTCCCCCCGACCCCCACCCCAATGGTATGCTTTGAGCAGCTGTGGTTGATTCTTGATAAATCTAGGCTGTTACATTAGCAAGGGCCATCCAAGTTGTCAGGTTTGTCCTCGAAATCTCAGGGCCTGGGATAATCCTGGTCTGTATATCAGGGTTGGGGGATATGTGATTCTCCGGATATTGTACAACTGCAAGTCCGTCTGTCCATCAGATCTAGTAAGTGCAGATAATGATAAGGATTGATACTGGTGTTGAGGGTTGTTGTTGTAGTCCAACAACATCCAGAGGGCCACATACTGTCCATCTGTGATCTAGATGCAATGGTGAAATTTTCAAATCCATTGTTGTTGATTCTGCTGAAAGAATCAACAATCTTTCGCTTATTCACTAGAATCTAAGAAATTAACAAATCTGACTTTTTTAACTGAGTAGTTTGTCTCTAAGGTACTACAGCGTAATATTGTATTCTGAAATTCGATGCTTGTACTATTATTCTAAATGAAAAATTTAAAAATCTACTACTTGATTTATAGACTGTTTTCAACACGACCCTGTATATAATTCCTGCATATGAAACCTTTGATTGTGCTTATAATCTGCATCCTCCTCACTTATAAAATGAGTCTGGGATGAGCAGATTATGGATTTAGGACTGGTGATAATGAGTTAACACTGTATGTACAGCTATATCTTAGATGTGACTACATCATTAAACAGCTTAAAAGGGGAGAATCTATAGAGATTTTTCTTAGTGTGAACACAGATTTTATTAGACCGTGTTTCTCTTCTTATGAAGCTATTGCATATTGTGCTGGGTGAGAACTCTTAACCTCATTGCCCTGTTACATTCAGAAATAATTTGGGGTTCCCTCTCTTTTATAAAGACTGTTCCATGTCACAAAGTTAATTTTCTACTAACAATGCACTGTAAACTTAAGTAATGTTAATGTGAAACAACTATATTACACAGTCATGCTGGTTTTTATGCAATAATAAGAATATGTCTTGCTAGACTGCATATTGTAGTGGATGAAATCAGACTTCAGTGCCATACAGGAAGCCCCCACCTTTTGATGCTCTGTTATCTGACAACTTACTCTTTTGATGCTTCCAAATGAAGGACAAGTTCTATTAATTCGGTAGGGGCACTGCTCTTTCATCAATTCTTCTTGCCTGTGGAGGCTCATGTGGAATCACTTCACGCGTTCATTGCTTGCAAAGCAAGCTGAGAGGGGAAAAAAGGAACAAAACAGCTGAGAGACTTTGGAAGCAGCAGGCATGCAGTCGTTTCCAAGTGAGTGTCCATTATGCTCCCTAGAGTACAACATAAGAGTTCCACTTTTCAACCAGTTCCATTTTCTGACAGTGCTTCTAACCTATCAGATAAGTGGGGAAAGACTGTAGTTATTAGCATCAAAACAGCATTGAAGCTGAGTAAAAACGTCTAGGCCATTTCCACCATACACTATTATAGTACTGTTATTCCACTTTCAACATCCCGTGGAATTCTAGGGCTTGTAGTTTACTAAGGCCTAAGAGCTCTCTGGCTGAGAATTCTAAATGCCGCTCCATAAACTACAAACCCCAGGATTCCACAGGATGTTGAAAGTAGAATAATAGCACTATGACAGTGTAGGGTGGATATGGCCCTAGTTGCTGAAATGTGTTGATTTATAGCACTGACAGACAAATCATATATGTTTGTGTTCAGAAGTAAATTTTACTGAGGTCACTGGGATTTGAAACTCCTAGGTAACTGGGTATAGAGTTGCAGCTTAACTTAGAACAATTATTCCACAAGACAGTTATTTCTTCACTGAAAGAATTTGACAAGCATTTAACACTTGCTTGTAGAGCAGATGCCTCAGAATCTAATAAAAGTCTCAAGTATCGAGTTCTGATGAATGAAAATTGACCCTAGTCTGAACTAAAAATATATTTAGAATGCTTTTTTGAGCACATATGCAACATTGAATCTCTTAGACTATGGCTATGGATTTTCTGTATTGTTCAACTGGCACATCTCTGATTGTTTTACTTCAGTGTTTTTACTTCAATGTTTCTAATACAGTGTCATCTGTATGCAGCCCCAAGGCCATTTGCGTGTCCCCCAAAGGCCACTTTTTTTTGCAGTAAAACAAACAAAAAAACACTGATCCTGAAAGCCTCAAGAAAAAAATGATTTGTGTTAAAATAAAATAACAAGGCCTTTTTTTAGTATGTGTGAATACAGTTGGCCCTTAGTATCTGCTGGGATTTGGTTCCAAGTTCTCCTCTCATGGAGACCAGAATTCATGGATGCTTAAGTTCCATTATATGCAGTGGTGTAGTAAAATGGTGTCCCTTATATAAAATGGCAAAACCAATGTTTGCTTTTTGGATTTTTTTTTTGGGGGGGGATATTTTGGTTGAATTGGTGGATACAGAATCGGTGGATATGGAGGGCTGACTGTGTTAAAAATCCCTTTTGACCCCCCCCCCCGCTGAAGTCCTCTTCTATAGAAATTGCCAACCACTTTTTCTGTGGAAATATCTCTGCATGATGACTGTGCATATTTCACCACTCTAACATTAAGCACTTGTAGGTATGCTTGGTGCTGGTGTCTGTTCATTATTTTTTGCTTGGCTTCCTGCAAGGAATTTTGCATGGCTCCCTATAGGGGGCTTAGCTGTTAGAGCTGCTGCCTGCTATCCAATCTCCCTTCTCCAAGAAGTGGTTTTCCTCCCTTTGAGTAGGACGAAGTAATAGCAGGTAGTCTGTGTCAATGACATGAGAGCAGATCTGGAGTGTCTTTGAGGTCGTGCCCACCTGAATTGTACTTTCCCTAATTCAGGCAGGGGTGCCTGCATTGCCCAACACCAACCCTTCCAGTATTTGTTAGGTATCCCGATTAACAGTTTACTAGCTATCATCTGTCTCTATATATGTGTAAATATAGTTCTGTTTAGGCATTCATAATGAAAGTGTGAGGAAGAGAAACATGCTAGCCCTAACTCCTTAATTCATCACTGTTCTTATAAAGAGAGTGACAGTCTGGAGAGCACTGAGGGACTTCAAATAATCTGTAATTCTGAAAATTCAGGGTTCAAAATGACTTGGAGAACTTTTTTCGCATAGAGGAGATTCTCTTCTTATGAGAGCAATAACAGAGGAAGTGGGCTAGCACACACGCCTTATGAACGCATGAATAGGGTTCATCTGTATCTATTTGTAGTTAATGTTATAGATGGATACGCACATACACGTATCTTATGCTGCTTTCCTTGCTTGCCTCAGGTTACATAATTTTTTTAAAAAATATTTTTATTAAAAGTTTTGTTGCATAAAAGACAGAGTGGATATACCCCATTATCGGATATAAAACACCCTCCCCCCCCCGCTTCCTTATTATTTTACTCCAGTTGAGTCTTGTTTGTTTCCATTTACCAAAAGAAAAAGAAAGAATAACAGTTAAGTTTTACAGAAGAGAAAACAATTACATTATCTCTTTCTTTGCTTTCATATACTTTTAAGTTTTTATCCATTCCAAAATTCCTTTCTATTCCCTTTCAAAGTTCTGGATAGGTTTATTTTTCAATGAAAATGCTAACTTTTCTGTCTCTGCCGTATCCAGAACTTTTAATTTCCACTCTCCTAAATCAATATTTTTCTTTTCTTTCCAATGTTGCACGTATGTCAACCTTGCAGCTGTTATCAAATATAACAATATCTTCTGATGACCTCTAATCGCCCTTTGTTGTCCTAACATATTTAACAAATAAAATTCCGGTATCATTTCAAAGTTAATTTTACAGATTCTTTGAATTTCATCATGTATCCTCTTCCAGAACTTTCTTGCCCTTCCGCAAGTCCACCATATATGAAAAAAGGACCCAATCTTTTCATCACACTTCCAACATTTCACATTCCCATTTTTAGTTATTTTATGCAATCTTTCTGGGGTCATATACCAACTATGTAACATTTTGTAAAAGTTTTCTCTTAAATTTAAGTTTGGGGTAAATTTTATATCAGTTTTCCATACTTTTTCCCAAACTTCTAATTCGATCGGGTGTACCACATTCCAAGCCCATTTAACCATTGTATCTTTAACTACTTCTGATTCCATTTCTCTTTTCAACAATAGTGTATAGAATTTTGAAATTCTTTTCTTTTGATTTCCCTTCATCAATAAGCCCAATTCATTCTCTTTTCTCTCAAATCCATACAGTTTTTTATCCATTTTAAACCTTTCTTTTAGTTGTCGCCATGGGAACCAATTTAACTCATGCCCATCAGCCTTTAATTCTTCCACTGTATACATTCTTGATTTATCCCCTTCCCATTTCAATATGTCTTGATATGTTAATAAATTTCCTTGTTTTGTTGGAGCAATTTTATATGCTTCTTGAGGTGAAGTCCATGTTGGAAGTTTTGTATAATATTTCTGCTTTATTTGTAGCCAAACCTTTAATAGCGTTTTCTGGATGCAATGATTGTTGAACTCTTTATTCACTGCTAATCTATCGTAACATAAATAAACATGCCATCCAAATCTGTTATTTATTTCTTCCAAATCTTTCATGGTTGTTTTCTCTAATTGAATCTAGTCTTTAATCCAATCTAGACAGCATGCATAATAATAAATTTTCAGTGATGGAAGATCAAATCCTCCTCTTTCTTTTGCATTCTGAAGTGTTTTAAATGTTATCCTTGGCTTTTTCCCTTGCCAAATAAACCTTTGAAGATCCTTTTCCCATTCTTTAAATATTTCCTCTCTTCCTATTATTGGTAAATTCTGAAAAAGGGATATAAGTTTTGTTAATAAGGATATTTTGAAAGCATTTATTCTTCCCAGGAGAGATAGATTTAGATTTTTCCATTTTTCCATATCATTTTTAATCTCTTTCCATATCTTCAAATAGTTGTTGTCGAATAATTCTTGGTTCCTTTTCGTTAATATAATTCCTAAGTATCTTGTTTTCTTAGTTAATTGGCATCCAGATCTACTCTCCAAATCAGTTTGCTCTTTTTTAGTCATATTCAATGTCGTCATCATTGTCTTTTCCTTATTTATCTTGTATCCTGCCACTTGACCATATATTTGCAAAGTTTCCATCAACGCCTGAATTGATTCTTGTGGATCCTCCAAAAATATAATTACGTCATCTGTGAAAGCTTTTAATTTCAATTCCTTTTTCTTTATTTTCAAGCCTCTTATCTGTGAATCCTCATTTATTATATTTAGCAATACTTCCAAAACAGCTATAAATAATAATGGTGATAATGGGCACCCTTGCCATACCCCTTTATTAATTTTGAAGCTTGTCAAAATATCTCCATTAATTATTAATCTCACAGATTGTTCTTGATAAATCATCTCAATCCATTTACAAAAATCTTCTCCCATGTCATATTCCCTCAATATCCGATGTATAAAGGCCCAGGAAACATTATCGAATGCCTTTTCTGCATCTAAAAAAATGAGTGCTGCTTTCTTCCCTGGGTTTTTATCATAATATTCAATTACATCTAGGATTGTTCTTATATTACTTCTATATATATCTGCCTGGGAGAAAACCTGTTTGATCTTCTTGAATTTTGTCCTGTAATATCTGTCTCAACTGTTTTGCGAACACTGCCGTGGGTTACATAATTTACTGTAATACAGAGTGGATGGTGATGGGTTTTGTTTTTAATAACCTGGTTTCAGTGTCTTGCTGGGGTCCTGGTTGTGCTAGAAATAGTGTGTGATGTTCTTATGTTGTTTGTGATCTGGGATGATATATTTGTTCAGTACTTTTTGGGTAATTGCATTAATGCCAAAATGCCATGAGATAAATTTGAAAACTGCTTGCTTAAGACACACATCTCTCTATCTCTTTAAAATTTTTATTCCATATTCCAGGGTAAGCTCTTTAGAAACATACATGATTGGGGGGAATTCATTCTGCTAAGTGCTGCTATTCTACTTGAAAATACAGTAGGTTTGTTTTTAGAGTTGGCAGAAAAATTACTGAAATTTTACTAAATTAGAAATTAGAAATTTTACTAAATCAGCAGAGTACCATGGGTAACTTACTCAAATTTCAGATGTTCCATTTTATACATATACAGTAACATTGTACCACCTCAACATTCTTTTTTTCTTTACCTTTTAGGTCTTGATGACTGTCTGCAGCAGTATATCAAGAATTTTGAACGGGAGAAGATTGGTGGGGACCAGCTACTGCGTATCACTCATCAAGAGCTGGAAGATCTGGGAGTTACTCGAATTGGTCATCAAGAACTTATCTTGGAAGCAGTTGATTTACTCTGTGCACTGGTAAACTTCCGTGGGGTAAATGAGAGGGATTGGGAATGTTTCTGACATAAAATACAGACTTACATAATCACATCAAATTTGACAATACAAAAGAGGGGAGGATGAATTGGAATACAAATAGGAGTTAGAAACTCAAGACATTTTATGCACGGTGACATACAACTACACATCAATAATTTTATTGTGGTCGTAGACCAGCATGAGAAGAAATAACAGATTTTGCCTTAAAATACATAAAACATGAATTGCGTAAAACAGAGTGGCATAAAACACAATGCAATAAATACTTAAAATTCACATGTGGTAATAGTGAAGCTAAAATCAGTTATAGATAGTCCTACATGTAGATTAAAGCCCTTTATCTGAGTCAGTATATTTTATAGTGGAGTTAATGTATCCCTTAGGTAGTTGGGTCTATATTGCGGTTCTCTACTGCTGGTTTGTTATCTGCCTATGGGTGGCAATGGCAGATGCACAAAATCTAGTGACCTTGTTTGTATATGTGAATCCTGGTCAGCAAGCAGATAAGAAATATAAAATGCTTCTGTTCTGCCAGGGGTATTCTGAATGATAGATATAATTAGGGCAAGATGCATCCCTTGGTAAAAAGGGCAGTATGGAAAAATATGGTTAAGAGATTCTACTGCCCCATTAGCACAAGGACAAATGCACTCATGATATGGGATTCTCCTATATTTTCCTTCGAGTACCTCAGATGGTAAAGCATTAAATCGTGCCAAAGTAAAAGACTTTCTATACTTCGAAATTATTAAATTACTAAGGTAATTAGGGTGAGTGAAAGGTTTTGTAGTAATTCCTAAGGTAGGATATTTGGTAACTAGGCTCAGATGATTTTGTAGCTTTATATCCCATATGCATTGTTTGATGGCAGATTTGGCGCTGCTGAAGCCAAGGGCTATCAAAACGTTAGGGGTGAACCTGTATGTTAAAAGTTTTTTATATAACGCCTGCTTCCATGCAGATTGAAATCCATCAGTTAGTGTTAGAGAGGCCAGCCCAGTCGGGCAAAAAATAAGTTTTAGCCAGTAATTGATCTTAAGAATCCAGGCACGGGCCTCGATAGAAGTCAGGCCTGCCTCAAGGTGCAAAACTGCATTAGGGACACAGCAAGGAGTGGCGAATATGCTTCTAAGGAATTTCGTTTGGAGTGCTTCAAATGAATCAAAATTTTTATAGGTGCAGAGTTGTGAACCATAGAGCATTTGCGATAGAACCTCAGCCGTAAACACTTGGGGAGCAGAAGGAATATGCTGACCCCCTTTGGCTTATGAAAATCTAAGCAGAGCTTGCATGCTCCTCTGTGCATTCTCTACTGCTATTTTCTTCTGGATTTTCCATGTCCCAGAAGACTGAAAGCCTATACCAAGGTACTTGTAATCTGTGACTGTTCAATAGGAGTCCCATTTATTTGCCATTTATGGATGGTCTTCTTTCTAGTAAATACCATCACCTTTGTTTTATTATAGTTTATGGTTAGGAATTCATTGTTAAAATAATTGGCAAGCTTTTTCAGGAGTCTCCTTAAGCCTGTTTCTGAAAACGATAAGAGCACTGCATCATCTGCGTATAGAAGGACTGATAAGGATTGCTTAGCTAGTTTGAGGGAGTGAAAACTGGTACTTGTTATGCTTTTGATCAGTGAGTCAATGTGAAAGTTAAATAAGGTGGGTTCTAGAATGCAACACTACTTAACTCTTTTAGAAGTAGGGACTAAGTTGGAGAGGTGCCCCAGGTAGTTACATCTTACCTGGAGATGAGTATTTTCATATAGGCCACACATAAGCATGAGCAGCTTTCTGTCAATGGTGGTGTCTTCAAATTTCTTCCATAACCTGTCCCTAGGGATTAAATCAAAAGCCGACTTGAAATCGATAAAGGCCACATAAAGCCCTTCTCCCAATGAGGATATATATTTTTCCACCAAATGTTGAAGAACGAGACCCTTATCTATTGTTGAATATCCACATTTGAAACCAGCTTGTTCCTCATCCAATATGCTTTCCTGATCTAACCAGTCCAGCGGTTTTGAGTGCAGGTGACTTGCGTACAGCTTGCTAGTAATACTTAGCAAACTGATTGGTCTGTAATTTGCTGGGTCTGATCGCTTTCCTTTTTTGTAAATGGGTATAATAATTGATAACCCCCAATCCACAGGAAAAATAGCTGAACAATCAATCCAAGTGAAAAGCTGAGCTAAAACTGGGGTCCACCAGCCTAAGTTTCCTTTAAGCAGTTCTGGAGGAATATTGTCACTTCCTGGAGCTTTACCTGATTTTAGCTGTGAAATTAATTTGGACACCTCAGGCTCTGTGACTGGAGGCCATTCAAGTAGATTGCCAGTATCAGCTTTTGCATCACACACATGAGTATGCACCTTGGCATAGGTGTTATGAAAGTGAGGTTCCCATCAGGATGCTGGGATACTGTTAGCCATTATGGGGCCAGAATTATGAAGGCCTCCTGCTACTATCCTCCAAAATGTGATTGAGTCATGCATCCTGAATGCTGTGATCAGACATTGCCAGTTTTTTCCCCTGAGACTGCCCCCCCCCCCAAATTTAGCCTCACTGCAAAAATGCTTTTCATAAACCTGGAAACTACTGTTTCTACAAAGTGGGGAATGACAAGAGGTTTTTATAAATCTTACGCTGCCGTTTTGCTGCTGCAGACAGCTAGCTTTATCTCTGATAATACATGCATACAGATTGAGGGCCTTTCTGCACTACACTCTTATAGTGCTATTATTCCAATTTTGACATCCTATGGAATCCTAGGGTTTGCAGTTTAGGGAGGGGCATTTAGAATTCTCAGCCAGAGAGCTCTTTGGCCTCAGTAAACTACAAACCCCAGAATTCCACAGGATGTTGAAAGTGGAATAATAGCACTGTGACAGTGTAGGGTGGAAAGGTCCTGATAATTTGTTGGAGACCATATGCTGGTAGTGTCCAGGACCAGAACTGGCAAGAGTGGAGACCAGAATCAACCATACTGATTCTCTTCCTTTCTGTCTGAGGACCCAGTAGATAGTAATGATTGGATATTGTCTCCCAGCAAGCTAAAAAAAAAAAAGTCCCTGGTACTTCACTGTAGATTTCCAAATATCGTAAGTCCTGTCCATAAAAATAATAAACATAAAAGTAATTATTATGAAAAATCAATTGGACGTGACCATCACTAATTGAACTCTTGTCAAGTAAAGAGCCAAGCCAGTCCATCCTCGTCATAAACCTCTGTAATTACTGCTTGTGTCCAGTTTTCAGTTGAAAGCTATTGTCTTTGTTTGTGTTACGAAACCTAAAGTTGTTGCGGGGGGGGGGGCATTTTTTTTTCCTTTAATTCTGAGATGGTTGTTCTATAATTGCAAGGAATCACCTGAATGCGTGTGTGGATACACCTTAAGCTGGATACCAATTACAAATGTGCCATGTCTGTCCTTCTTTTACAGTGTTGTAGGTTAGAATATAAACTGTTGCATAATAGTTATAGTGAGTTCCTACTCACGATAAGGTACAGATCTACCAAGTATATAATAGGCCCTAAATCCAATTTTAAGCCCAACTAGAATAGGCTCATTTAATCAATAGTACTTATGTAAGTGTCAGTTTACCCATTGATTCAGTACATCTGATTTAGTCAGGCCTAACAATTGAATTTAGGCCTGACAGTTTGTTGTAATTGTGCAATTACCATATTTGCTGGCGTATAAGATGCACTTTCCCCCTCCAAAATAGCCTCTGAAAATGGAGTGCATCTCATATGCTGGTTGCATCATTGTAAGCCCTCATTTCACCCCCTCCTGCTTGCCACTGAGGCAAAATGCATAGGAAAGAGAGGGGAGGGTCTAGGGAAGCCCCATGCCAGCGCTGGTTCTGCCCCCTAGACCCCCTCTTCCCTTTGCTATGCATTTTGCCTATGTGTAGGAAGGGGAGGGGGAGGTCTAAGGGGGGAAAGGAACACTCATTCAAAGCTTCCCTAGAGCTCCCCCTGTCTTTCCTATGCATTTTGCCTTGGTGGGGAGAACTCCTGCTGAGGCTGAATGGAAGAGAAGAGGGGGTGGAGGAAACCTCGCTGATGTGTAAGACATACCGGTAGTAAAAAAACAAAAAAAACAAAAACAAAAACAAAAACTAACCTTTGAAAATGGGACGTGTCTTATATGCTGGTGTGCCTTATACGCCAGCAAATATGGTAATAAGAAGACCGGCTAGAAGGAGGACTAAAAGGCTGTAAAATATCAGGAAATGTGAAGAGAGTATTTTTTTTTATACTGAAATGCAGAATGTAATATTTAAAAAATATTAAAAAGTTGCAGCTTTTGGATCCATTAGCTTAGATGGTTTGAACTTTTTTTTTCCTTTTGTGAATATAAAACAGTGTGAACTTTACTTTGATTCCCAACCATCTACATAAGGAGTGGGCACTTGATATAACTCGTCAAATTGGTAGATTGCTCAAGGACTGCATTTTTTTGGTTCTGTGTTTTAGGTTTGTTTTATGATTTTTAAACATGTTTGTTAAGGTTTTTTTAATTTTTAATGTTAAAATACATAAAAATTAGCTGCACATATGTAGATTAAAATTATAAAATTTGGGTGACAATATTGGCAAAATGATTAAGATATGCAATACAGGGTAAAATACAGGAAGGACAAATAGGTTTTCTCCCAGGCAGACAAATGAAGAATAATATC
This sequence comes from Cyclura pinguis, assembly GCA_030412105.1. NCBI lineage: Eukaryota > Metazoa > Chordata > Lepidosauria > Squamata > Iguanidae > Cyclura > Cyclura pinguis. The sequence continues at coordinate 199,325,302 of CM059601.1, forward strand.
AGAACATTATTGAATGCGATTGAATATTACGATATTATGATAAAAACCCAGGAAAGAAGAAAGCTATCATATCATTGGATGCAGAAAAAGCTTTTGATAACATTTCCTGGGGCTTTATGCATCAAACTTGAAAAGAATATGGACTGGGAGAAACATTTTGTAAATGGATGGAGATGATATACCGGGACCAATCAGCGAAGTTAATAATAAATGGAGATAAAACGTCAAGCTTTGAAATCAAGAAGGGGGTATGGCAAGGGTGCCCATTATCACCGTTTATTTATAGTAGTATTGGAGATATTACTGATTGCAATAAATGATGATCCACAGATAAAAGGTTTAAAAATAAAGAAGAAGGAAATAAAATATAAAGCTTTTGCTGACAATGAAATTATATTTTTGGAGGAACCACAAGAATCCATACAGAGGTTGATGGATATCCTTTAAAAATATGGACAAATGGCAGGATATAAGATAAATAGAGAAAAAACGATGATGACTTTAAACATAACAAAAAAAGAACAAGCAGACTTGGAAAAGAGATCTGGATACCAAATTACCAAAAAAAAAAAAAAAAATGAGGAATAATAATAACAAACAAAAATCAAGAGTTATTTGACAATAACTATTTGAAGACGTGGAAGGAGATTCAAAGTAAAATGGAAAAATGGATGCATATGAACCTGTTTCTCCTAGGAAGGATAAATGCTTTCAAAATGTCCTTATTACCTAAGCTAATGTTTCTCTTCCAAAATTTACCAATAATAGGAAGGGAGAAGATTTTTAAAGAATGGGAAAAGAGTTATGGAAATTTATTTGGCAGGGAAAAAAATCAAGAATAAAATTTAAAACATTACAAGATGCAAAGGAGAGAGGAGTTTTCGAGGTGCCATCGCTGAAAATCTATTATCAATCATGCTGTTTAGAAATAATAAAAGATTGGATTCAAGTGGAGAATACAACAATGAAAGAAGTGGAAGGAATAAACAACAGATTTGGCTGGCATGGATATTTATGCTATGACAGAGCAATTGTAAATAAAGACTTTGATAACCATTGTATTGGAAAGACTTTATTGAAAGTGTGGTTACAAACAAAGCATAAATTTTACAGAAGACTTCTGATGTGGACCTCACCTCAAGAAGCTTATAAAATTGCGCCAACAAAACAAGGGAATTTATTGACGTACCAAGAGCTGCTGAATTGGGATGGAGACAAGTTAAGAATGTGTACAGAAGAGGAATTAAAAGAGTTAGGACATGGAGACAATCAAAAGAGAGATTTAAGATGGATCAAAAACTATACGGATTTGAAAGAAATGAAAACGAACTAGATGTATTGATGAAAGGGGACCAGAAAAAGAGAATCTCTAGATTTTATAAAATACTGTTGGAAAGAGAAATGGAATCAGAGATTGTTAAAGATAATATGGTTAGATGGGTTCAAAATATTGGACATCCAGTTGAGTTGGATACATGGGTGAGGGCATGGAAAACAGATATAGAATTTACACCAAGTTTAAATCTAAGGGAAAATTTTTATAAAATGTTACATAGATGGTATATGACACCTGAAAGGTTGAAAAAAATTAAAAAATGGGAATGGAAAATGTTGGAAATGTAATGAAAAGGAGGAGTCCTTTTTTCGTATGTGGTGGACCTGTAAGGTAGCAAGAAAATTTTGGAAGGAAATACATGATGAAATTCAAAGAATGTACAGTTTAAATTTTGAAATAAAGCCAGAATTTTATTTGTTAAATATGTTAGGACAACAAAGAGAAATAAGATCTCATCAGAAGACATTGTTATATGTGATTACTGCTGCAAGATTGACATATGCACAATATTGGAAAGAAACTATGTTCATATAAAAGAATGGAAATTAAAAGTTCTGGATATGATAGAGATAGAAAAGTTCTCACTTAAAAATAGGCCAATCCAGAACTTTGAAAGAGAATGGAAAGAAGTTCTGAACTGGATAAAGATATAGAATAAGAAAAGGAAGGAATAAAGAAAGACTGTAGGTAATACAAGTTAATAATGTTACAGATAAGGTACTAAGTTGTAATGTAACAGTGTTAAATGTAACAATGTAAGATTATCTGTTAAATAGAAACAATGTATGAATGAAATGTAAACAACAGACTCAACTGGAAAGAAAGATAAAGCTTGGAAGTGGGGAAGGTTTTTTTTTTATTTTTCAACTTAAATTTCAATAAAAAAAAATATAGAAAGTGGAATAATAGCACTATAACAGTGTAGTATGGAAATGGTCTATAACTCCCAGTGGATTTGCCACTAGGTGTAACTTCACTAACCTCAGGAAGCAATTGTGCAGCCCACCTGTATTTAATTTCTCTTAAATTTACAACTCATAATGTCATATATTGAGGTTAGAAAGAACACAAGGTTTATCATAGGACTAAATAAATAGAAATCCTTGTGATCTTCTTGTTAAGTTAACCGTATTGAGTTGTGAACAAGTGGAAGATATACCTCTAGAGAACTATGAGCTTTCTCTTCATCTACTTGTCTTTTCCACATATCTGTTTTCATTATACAACAGCAGAAAATCCAAAATATGATTGTTACCATGCAGCCAACACATCTGTGCTTATAAAAATCTTTTCATTTTACAGTGTATTTTTAAATGCATTGCAATAAGCAGCAATCTTACTTTCCTTCTTTTATTTCAAAATCAGCTGTTCGCATTTGAGGAAGGGCTTATATAAGGGAGATCACAGTACCAAAGTTGATTGCACACTTTTCTCCCAGCCTGTCAAATTTTGCAGGCCTGGGCCTAAATCTTCTTCTTCCTTTCTCCTCTGCAGACCTGGAAACCTGCTTGAGAAAGGTTTTTAGCCCTTCCTATAAAGTTTTTAGGGTGCATAGATGGGCTGTGGGGGTGGGGTTCTGCTTACATGAGTTGTGTTAATGGAACAACCTTACTGGATAGTATCCGTAACGGTTCTTTAAAATACTATTTTGATCTTCTTTTTCCCCACAAAGCATAATATACCTGACATTTCTTGTCTGCCTTCTAACACACAGAGGTTGTCCCACTCACCTGAGGAGTATCAGCTCTAGTTTGTGATTCATGTGCATAGAGGTGGCTTATTTGTTGTAAGCTCCCTTGCATCCTGTGCAAGGAGAAAGACAAGATATAAATTAATTAAATAAATATATAGCAGGCTGAGCTGTGCCATATGTGTAGAACTTCTGATATACCGTGCAGTTCACATCAACATCTGGAATGAGATGACTTAATGAGCGTTGATGTTATGTAATAATCCTAATATTAATGTCCTTGATTTCGTAACTAGATATATAATATGAATAAACTGGAATTGAAACTTTTCTTAGGATACATGGATGAGGGCATGGAAAGTAAAAAGTATGGAAAGTAAGCATGGAAAATCATGGAAAGTAAAAAGTAAAAAATAAAGTAAAAAAATAAATAAATAAGAAACACTCAAAAGCAAGCAGAAATCAGACAAAACAGCATTCTTAACTTTATGATTGTGCCAAATAATTTTTTTTTAAATTATAAATAAGTGTCCTTCTACCAGTTCAGGCTTTGAGGATTCTAGAGCTTTAGCCCCTGGAATTAAAAGAGGGTTTTTGCCTTCATAGTTAGTATACAGTTTAGATAATATGAGACTGAAGATTTGAAGAGCTGTTATAAATAGGAGTTTTATAATTGGTTTTGCCAGTCTCCTAAGCATGTAGCGTGGTATCATGGTAGCAAGATCTTTTCATAACATAGCCTCTGATACCTTTTCTTTTTACCTGCTCCGTATTCTTCCATCTTCTGTAAGCTGAGAGGCAGGGAATACCTTTCCCATGCTTAGAAATCAAGAAATAAACTGACATTTTAAAAAGCAGAGAAGTAAAGAGGTTTGCTTGAATATGTACAATTCTTAAACATCCGTGAAAATGATAAAAATCAAAGATCAGAAGATGGAGAAGCTACTGATAGTGATAGTTCATGAACTTGGATGAAGCAAAATTAGTATTCCAAATTCTTCATTCCACCATCCTTTTTATTCCCTCAATTATTTTTCTGAAAATGCATGTTTTCAGTAGTATCTGCTTGACACTGTAGAATAGACTAAGTTCAGAATACATAGCAAATTACTTTGTTTTCTATAATATTGGTGGATTTTTTTTTTTTTGGTTTCAGACTGTTGCTTCCTTCTCATGAATGCTTGATTTCTAAGAGTTCAGCCTTTGCAGCTCAATAAAAATTTTAAAAATATTTAAAAGTAAATTAAATTAGTAGATCTGTAATTATTGTCCGAGTAAGCTCTACATGTATACTAATGTGTCTAAATGTGATGATTTTATGAATAAGTCCAGTAGTATACAATACATTTTAATGATACTAAACTAAAAAAGTGGTGGAAGGAAACCAAGTGCTACAATATTTTCCATTTCCCTCCAAATTTCCCCATTGCTTCAAAATCTCTTGAAAGTTAACATCTGTTCATGACAGATAAGATTTGTTTTAATGTATGAACTGAATATCATTTCACACATATGACATAAGTTCATTTCTGTTAAACAGTAGGATAAAATTGCTTCTCAGTAGGGAAATTCATTTTCGCATTCCTGCTTCTATTTTTTTGCAGAGTTGATTTGTGTGTCATATAGAAATTGATCTAAGAATATGGAATAAATTCTGTTTTTACTTTGTGTAGATTTTACTTTCTGCAAAATAAGAACATTTTATAACAAATATGTATGTTCACGTGTTAACTGCTATGTATGGTTGGGCTTCTAAGTATTTTTATTCTTTTAGTGCTTTCTGTAAAGACAAAGAACTAACTTTTCCTCTGTTTTCTTTTAAATACAGAATTATGGATTGGAAACAGAAAACCTAAAAACTCTTTCTCACAAATTAAATGCATCTGCCAAAAACCTTCAGAACTTTATCACGGGGAGGAGAAGGAGTGGTCACTACGATGGCAGGACGAGCAGAAAACTACCAAATGATTTCCTTACCTCAGTAGTGGATCTGATTGGAGCAGCAAAAAGTCTTCTGGCTTGGCTGGACAGGTAAACCATTTTAGAATTTTCCTGGATTATGACTTAGGATACGTACATGTATACACATGCAGTTTGTTAGAACTTGTTATCAAAATTTTAGCTGCCAGTCATATTAATCAGCTTAAAAAGAACCAATTTGAAATTGATTTTTGAAATCGTGGTTGAATTCGTGGGTGGGTGGACAAAGTTCAGCTTTCTAGTTGTTGTTAGATTGCAGCTTCAGCAGCCCTTGCCAGCATAGCCAGTAACAGGAAACACTATCGGGAAAGCTACACTTTGGCAAGCCTTGATCTAGATCCCAGTATTCATAGATGATCACTTTATAAGTATGGTAAATGTTTTTTTTTAAATATTTTTATTAAAATTCAAGTAATATAAACAGACTAATTATAATTGTCACGTATATAAATAAATACATTAAAAAAACATGATTGGAAAAATGACATGTACATTGTTACAAGAGCGTAAAAAACAAAATAAATATTTTCCTAAGGTAGTCTGAAGATCACAAGTTGAAATATGGTCTATTGTTATTGTATGTGCTCTCTGCTTAAACTAATAACTTATGCTTCCGAAAACTTTCTTTTGATAGACTTATATCAAAACATTTTTTAAAAAAGACATACCTCTATAACCTTAGTATTACATAATTGTTGTTATTGTTGTTGTTTTTTCTTTTTCCTCTCCCCCCACCTTTTCTGCTGGTATGTATTGATTTCAAGTCCCAGTATTTTGTTCATTCAATCTTCTAAATTACAGTCTACATAACATATTGTAATATACAAGTAGTGCGACAGGCATAAGTTTAGTTATTTGACATTCATTGCTATACTATTACATTCCCCTTAGTCAGCCTAGTTCTAGAGATTGCAAATTAAGAATATATATATACTACCCGTTACTCCCTTGTAAATATAATTGTACTGGAGACCATTCAATCTCACATTCATCTTTAAGTGACTGAGTTAAAATATCACAGTTTCTCATTTCCAATAATTTTATAATCCATTCCTCTATTTCTGGTATTTTATCTGTTTTCCAATATTTCGCATATGTTATTCTTGCTGAGGTTATCATGTATAGAATAATGTGCCAGTATTTCTTTATCAAAATTTGTTCTTTTTCTGGCAACATGTTTAGTAAGAAAAGTTCTGGTGGAAATGGAATGTTAGTGTTCAGAATTTCAGATATTTTCTTATGTATGTTTTTCCAGTAAGTCTTGGCACAAGGACAGGTCCACCACATGTGAAAGAAGGTTCCCTCTTCCTCTTGGCACTTCCAACATTTATTATTTGGAGTCTTATATATCTTCTGTAGCTTTGAAGGATTTAGGTACCATCTGTAGAACATTTTCAGATAATTTTCTTTCAGATCTTGAGACAATGTAAATTTTTGGGTTCTGTGCGAGCTCTTGTTCCAATCTTCCAGTTGAATTTCTTTTCCAATGTTCTGGGCCCATGTTATCATCACATCTTTAATGGTCTCTGTTTCTAATTCTCAATCCAAAATGAATTTGTAAATCTGTGAGGTCAAATGTGTTGGTTTTTCAAATATTGCAAATTCAAATTCATTTTTGTCACATATGCTTTGGAACCCTTCTAATTTAAAGTCCATCTTGTATCTTCTTTTATCTGCAAATATGAGAATCATTGGCAAGGAAATCCGTCTTCTTCTAGTAACTCTTGTGATTTTAGTTTGAAATTTTCTTCCTCAATTAACATATCTTTACAGTGGATCCATTTCTCATGCTGGGATTTCCACCTCCAAAGAAGGCTTCATGGGGTGACACCCATTGTGGAATTCTTTTATAAATCTTGTTTTTATATTTTATCCATATGTTTAATAAAGATCTTCTTACACAATGGTTAAGGAAGTCTCTGTCAATCTTAGCTTTACTATACCAGATGTAGGTGTGCCACCCAAACCTTAAATTTGAACCTTCAAGCCTTAAATTTCTTTCATTTTGTAGGGTAATCCAATCCGCAACCCAAGTAAGTACATTTGCATGGTAATGTTTTAAGATTGGGCAGTCCACCACCTCCTCTTTCTTTTTTATTAGTTAGCAGTTTCCATTTAATCCTGGGTTTCTTTCCCTTCCAGATGAAATTTGACAGATCTTTTTGCCATTCATTAAAGACTTTATCATTGTGTATTATTGGAATATTTTGAAACAGATAATTTAATTTGGGAAGCGTGTTCATTTTAATGGTGGCTATTCTTCCTAATAGAGACAAATTTAGTTTGGACCAGTTTTGTAAGTCCTTTTTAATCTCAGACCGGACTTTCTTATAATTGTTTTCGGAAAGCTCATTATTTTGCTTAGTAATCCATATACCCAAGTATTTTATTTTCTTATCAAAGTGAAAGCCAGAAAGTTTGAGTAAATCTGAGGTTTCACTATCTCTGATATTTTTAGTAAGCATTTTGGTTTTTTCCTTGTTAATCTTCAATCCTGCGACTTCTCCAAATTTGGTCAATTTCTGGATCAAAGTCTCAATGCTATATTTTTGGATCTTCTAAAGAAATCACCAAATCATCTGTGTAGGCTTTAAGCCTGTATTCTTGGCCTTTTATCCTCACTCCTTTTATTTGTAGGTCATTTCTAATTTCAAATGCCAGAACTTCCAAAATCATTATGAATAACAAAGGAGAACTAGGGCAACCTTGTTGAGTTCCTTTTTGTATTTTGAATGGTTTTGTTGTTTCTCCATTGATAATAAGTTGGGCAAATTGATCTTTATAAATCTCACGAATCTAATTCAAGAAGTTTTGTCCGCAGTCCATTCTTAGAGTACTTCAATTATAAAATCCCACCGGATATTGTCAAAAGCCTTTTCGAAATCAACAAAGATCAATGCAAGTTTCCGTTCGTTGTTCTTTTCAAAGTGCTTGATCACATTTATAACAGATCTGATATTGTTTCTCAACAGTCTCCTAGGAAGAAAGCCATTCTGATCCTCATGAATGATCGATTATAGGACTTTCTTTAGTCTTTCCGCTAGGATAAAGATCTTATAGTCAATGTTAAGCAATGATATTGGCCTATAACTTCCTGGCTCCGTTAAATCTTTTCTTTCCTTTGGTATAAGAGTAATGTTAGCTTGGTTCCATGATTGTGGTTTCCCGTGCTTAATAATTTCATTAAATATAGCTTGTAATGGGAGTATTATTTCATCTTCAAAAACTTTGTAATATTTAGCAGGGAAACCATCTGGTCCTGGAGCTTCATTAGTCTTTAATTTTTTAATTGCGGTTGAAACTTCCATTACAGTTATCGGTGCATTCAAGATGTTCCATGGCCAGTTTTATAATACTTTCTTATCCAAATAGTTTTGAATTTCCTTCAGATTATTCTCTGGTGTGTCATCAACCTTAAATAGTTTAGAGTAGTAGAGGCATGGTGGGGAGAATGGGTCCAAACCAGGTCAGGGAAAGGAGAGGGAAAGTGGGTGGATCGGCATGGTGGCTCTATACTTTTTCTCACTCATCTCCTTCCTTGGGCATGGGAGTACATTGGAGAAGGGTTTCTGGTGCTGAGAAATTGGGCTGTGAGGTGTCCTTAACTGGCCAGCCAGTGGCAGGAGGAGGAGGAGGAACAGGAGGAACAGGAGAAGGAGAAGGACCAGAGGCAGGTTTTTGAAGGGCTGCAGAGCCTGATTGGAGCCACTGACAGAGAAGCTTCCCCTGGAAAAGAGGTGTTTGATTGGGGGGGGGGGCAGGGGTTGGAAAACTCACAGGTAATCAAATCTGTGAAAGTGAAATCTGCAAATGTGGAGGGCCAACTGTACTTTAGAACAGCATTTCCTAGCCTTGCCTATGCAGGTGTTCTTGTCCTACAGCTACAGCTATTCCCATTCATCATCAGTAATCTGATGACAAGAGCTGTAATACAATGAAGTGTGAGTACAGAAGCGTGGAAAAAGGCTTCTTTAGAGTGTATGGTGTAGCAGTTTGAATGTTGGACTGCGATCCTAGAGACCATTGTTTGATCCCCACTCAGACATGGAAACTCACTGGGTGACCTTCAGCAGATCATACATACTTAGCCCCAGAAAACACCATGATGGCCTTAGGGTCACTATAAGTTGGTAACAGCTTGAAGAACCACAACATCGTTATGTTGTGGCGAAATAATGTCATTACTGTTTTGTCTGCCATTTTATTTTAGTAAAACATGTCTAGGCATTTCAATTCAAAATCCATGAGACAGTGAATGATAATCAAAATCCTATAAAATATTTTTTAAAAAATCCAAATTTCTCAGCAACATCATAGTGTATCAGAAATACAAACAACACCTGGAAATAATGAGAGCGAAGTCAAGTGATTCAGAGTTCGCAAAATACAAAGGAGTGATTGCCAGCTGCTTGAAAGACAGCTGAGGCAGGGCTGAAGTGTAAACCTCTAGAGAGGAGGTTCAAGATCTTCAACATGATTGCTGGATAAAAAAAACCTGTCTTCCATAGCAACTTACTGTGCTTCAGATGGAGAGGGCATATTGTGGACCTCTTCCAAAAAAGATCTTAATTTGAGCCTAGGTGAGTCACTTCCGTTTCCATTTCTTTATTTGTACTTTAATAGTGTGCAAGTAGGAAAAGGGCAGATTTCATCAGGACAAAAATGTAGTGGGATTGGGCTAAGCATTTTGTTCTGTTCCTGTACTACTGACAAAAATCACTCCTGAAAGCTTAAGTTAATCCAGGAGGGAAAGCTTCATCTGCGACCTACTCAATGCACTGAGCTCCTAATGAAAACCAGTACCCTTCTACCCTGCTTTGATCATTTTGGACCAAAAGCATTTAGGGATTCAGTTATCTAAATATTGGCACTCTGAATTGTGGCTAGATTTAAGAACTAACATAACTTTAAAATAAGTAAAATGTTCTCCTAGTCATCAACTTCAGTTAGTATTCTGGTTAGAGCATGTTACGTTTGTCCAGTGCAGATATGACCGAAGTGTCACCAATTAGATTATTGAAATATACCTTGGTAGGTCAGCTCTTGAGAAGTATTCAGAAGCTATAGCTTGTGTAGTATATTTGGAAGCTGTAACTAGCTTGAACTACTGTCAGATATGTACTCTAGAAACCACACGATCACCTATCTTGTATCAACTGTACTGGCTTCCGGTTTGCTTCCAAACTTAGTTAAATGTGCCGGTTTCGACACACAAAACTCTGAGCAACTAGAGGCCAGGATAGTGAAAGAATGTTTTCTACTGTATGAAGACAGCTGAGATCTTAGTGGGAGCCATGTTGCATCTTTCACCATCCTGAAAGACTAGGTCAGTGAGTACGGGTGATAGGGCCGCATAGTGACATGCTGACTGTGGAAGGCCTTTTTAAGGAAAGTCTGGGTATCCATCTTGTTTTATAAGATGGTTCCAAGACTATGCTTTTTCCTGTGTCCTTTGGGCCTTACAATTAGAGATATATTTTTTGATTGTTTAATTATGTGTCTTTTTAAAAACTGTTAATAAGGAGTCAAGTCTGTTTTTAAATAATGTTTTTATATATATTTTAATCTGTTTTTGCCTTGATGGGCTGGAATGGATAAATAAATAAATACTTCCATAAATTGAATATATAAATCCTTTTGGCTTGTATTCAGATCAGTTTACTAATGCGGCAAAACTTGAAAACGGAAAAGTCATTGTGAAAACTCAAATACATTTATGTGTTCATTTTTTTCTATGGTTTGCATTTTAATGGACTTTTTTAGTGCATGGATTTTTTTTTTTTTGGCAACCATTTCTCTGTGGTATAATGCTTTTTGTGCACATTTTCTCTAAATATACACATTTTTATGTGCATTTTTAAAGTTGTGAATTAGACTGAAATATTATGAGAAGTGTGGGGTTTTGGTATACAATTGTGTTCTGTTTGAAACATAAAAAAGAAAAAGGAACCCCTCTAGGACCAACTAATTTATTTCAGCATTAGGTTTTGTGAACTCCAGGCTACCTCTTCAGATGCATATATTGAAATTTACATACACACATGCATGCACACACACATATGTGTGCATGTGTGTGTGTATATGTATATATATACACACACACATATATACACATACACACATATGTACATATAAAAATATATATATGCAAACATGGAGAAGGGAATGGAAATGGGAAATGGAAAAGAAATGCAAAACATACTGGAATGGTAGTGGGGTGACATTTACAGTCTTAATGGTGCCTATTAAAGACAATTACACAGGCAAAGATGGGCAAGACATTTTTCATGCAGGCATAGATAGATATGTGAATAAATGCATGATGTTGAAAAGTGCGTTCTGGTTCATTTATGAAATTGACAAGCCTCAGTTTGATAAATGCATACAAAAATTAAGAATTGTTGGGGCTTTCTGTAATACTACTTTATCTTTTCTCAGTCGGCTCCAGTGCTTAATGTACTATATAATATGTGAAGCATGGGGTGAACACCTAGAAGAAAGAATTGTGACTGCCTCCCCTTGTTATTACTTCACCCTTCCCTGGTATATGTGTAGGGTCTGATCCATTTGATAGCAGCCCAACTTCCTCACCTTCTCTTCCAAGCCCTGGTTTCCTCTGAGATTTCTATTAGTGCTTCCAGCTTGCAGAATTTTAATGCTCAAAACAAAGTGAGGAAATAACAATAGAATATTTTGTTAGTAATGCTTTACATTTCCATCTGAAAGGATTTAAGGGGTGAGAAGGTAGCCTTGTAACCTGAAGGTTTCCCTTCTTGAATTTGAATTCTGCTCTAAACAGAACAAGAATGAGAATGTCTACAGAAATACTCAAAAAAACAAAACAAAACACTACAACCCTTCAGGTGGAAAGCTTTGAGCAAGCTAAATACAGGCCTATTTATAGTATGGCATTAGTATATAAAAGAGCTTGAAATAGTCTGGTTCAGAATTTTACTCCACATGATTTCTTTTGTGGTCTTCTTCTGCAGTGCCATTTTATACTTACAGAAAAGCACTCATGAGAGCAGAAGAACCAATAAATAAAAAAATAAATAAAAGTGCCCCAAGTTCTGTGAAAGACATCTTTCTTCCTCTTTCTGCTGCTTTATACTAATGCGTGCTAGAAAGCTCAAAGGGCAAACAACAAAAGCCTTTTGAAAAATAGGCCACTGTGGAGATTTAAAGTGCTTAGCAATGATTTGAGTGGTAGTGGCAAGCCTGAATGGAGCAGAATTGTCATTGGTGGACATAGGAAAGTGCAGGGACAGAACGTTTGAATAAGAAACATAAATATAACTGGTGATGGTTGGAAAATGTGTCCTTCCCATATTAAAAATGGTCTTTTAAAATGTAATTGAAATATAATTAGTAGTGTTATAAAACAAAAAACCAAACAATATGAAATGTGATTTCAGGATATTTTCAGAATATCTAAACACTGGAATTGTTTTTGCTTTTGAATTAATAGGAAGAGACAAAAAAATAACTTTAGTGACTACTCCTCAGGGCAGGGACTTTCTGATTTGTTGGTTGGTATGTTTGCTTTATCATGAGAAGACATGATTCGTTGGAAAAGACAATCATGCTTGGCCAGGTAGAAGGCAGTAAGAAACCAGGAAGATGAAATTACAGGTGTATAGACTCAATCAAAGAAATCATGGCCCTGAGTTTGTAAGACCTGAGCAGGACAGTTGATAACAGGGTGCCTTGGAGATTTCATACTTGTAGGATCGCTGTAAGTCAAAGTTGACTTGATAAAAGTTAACAACTCCAACAAATGTTTTCCTGTCTGTAAGCCAGGGAATAGGAAACTGTGGTCTTTGAGATATTATTGCAGTACAACTCGTTTCAGATGTGACAAGGCTTTTTCTCATGTTTTTTCCTGGCCCCTGTATGCTGCTTCGGCTACCACCACAACAATAAATTGGCTTCAGTTGTCATTTGTCCTTAATAAAAAAGAAAAAGAAGAAGGACAACATTACTGGTTGCTACATTCTTGTCAGAGGAGTATCTTTACCATCTTACTCTCAAAGTAATGTGTTACGAGTCATGTTGTTACTTGTAATGTATTTAAGGCTTTGGTTGCATGTATATCAGTCAGATCTATGTGTACAATTTCAGTGCATCACATATTTTCTTGAACAGCAGTTTCTCTAATTTGAAACCAACAACGCATTTCCTGTAGAATGTTAAAATCTAAACTTTTATACATGCCTATTGTTGAGAATGGGTTCCAAAATAATTTATTATATTGACTATTTCATGTAATAAATTTCAGAAAATTTTCTAGAAGAATAAAGCACTGCAAATGTTATAACCATTCAAATCATACAGAGCAAACTGTAGTTGCTATCCCTAATCATCTTAGAGTATTCTTATTTAATATAAATGCTTCCCTGCTGATAACAGCGTTTACAGGTGCTGCTTAGAAAGACTCTATGGACAGTCAGTGTTAGTCTTTTCCTCAAACGGAGAATCAATCCAAAGCCTTCACTGCCAGTGAGAGCCCACTGCAACAGTATGATCTTATGTCTTCTATTTCAAATCTACAAAAATCTTCCTGTTTAAATAACAAAATTGACACTGCCCAGACACAAAAGGCAGTGGCAAGAAGACTTGCGGACCACTGTGTGATATGCAGAAGGACACACAATCTTAAGGAATTTTTAGAAAATGGTAAAAATTACGAAATCTATTAAAAAAGAAGAAGAAGAAGTCCCCAACAGCGATGTGTACATTTGTATGGAGGAAAGGTGAGGGGGGAAAAACAAAAGCCATAGTCCGGGATGGCTGCTTTGTGTGCAGTTGGAAGTGCACTGTGCACTGTGAAGTGCAGTTGGAAATACCAGTTGGGCTGCTGATAGATGACATGATTGGATCCTTTACTGTCATCTAGCTGAGCAAGTTGCTGGACTAAGCAGGTTGCCAGCTGAGGAGGCTTTGAAGGAATGAAGGCATCAGTCAGTGCCTTTGTTCTCCATCCTGGGGATGTTGTCCCAGACAAAAAAGATTCTCTGCAGATGCATGTGGGTGTGCTCACATCCAGATTATTTTATTGCAGACCCAGTTGGTACCCTTTCTTTCTAGTGTTCATCAATTAGTGCTGAAGCTAATGTAGTCTAAACATCACACAGAGAGAAGTATAATGAGATTTGGCAGAACCTAATATTTGCAAAAGTACAAAAAATTGTTAGGAAAAAAAAGTAAGGCATTGGGGGAGCCCACCATAACTGCCCAGTGAGGACTGAGCCTTCTCAGTTGTGCCAGAATGTAGACCTACTGGAGTGGGATGGGAAACTGATTTGAAGGTACAATGAAATGGAGGATCACAGAGGAGGGGATAGTGGAACATTTAATAGGAACACTCACTGCAACATTTTGTAAAAGGTCCCACTTGTAGTAGATAGACTGTTCTTGAGTGAAAGACCTTTGGTTCAGCCTTCTCTGTGCTTCTGTAGATCTCATTGGTTTGTCCTGAAATCACTGTCTCTAAACTTAATTTCAGTAGGTGTTTTGTGGGGGGAGGGAAATCAGATTATCCCATGCATAACTCCAGGGTTCTGTGTGGGTTACAGAAATACTAGATGAGTCCCTTGGGATTCAGGATGAAAAGTAAGAAAGATTTTAACTTTAGTAATCAGTTTAGAATTAGAATTGTCAGTGCCCTTTTAAGTTGAGAAATTATTTCTGCTATATTGCAGATTTAAAGGCTGTCGCAGTATCACGTTTTAAGTGTTTCTAATCAATGCAATAAATAGTGTAATATTCTGCCTTGCCATGTAATATCCTTGTGCTAGGGTGGCAGAAAAGGACGTTGTAAGTGAAGGTATGATCTTATGAAATTATATGAAGAAGTATAAACTGTATATAATCATATTAGTTTATTAGGGGAAAAAAATAAAAATTGCAGATAACAAGTGAACTTTCAGGCAAGTGAGCTTTCCATTTCTCCAGAAATCTTTATCAGACCGGAGCAAAAGAAAAGTCGGGGAACAAAAAACCAAGCATGAATCATTAGCATATAGAGCAGAGTCATTAGTTTAGAACAATCTTATGACTGGATACTGACCAAACTTGATTAACTTCACTGCTTGGTGGACATATTTTGGAAAGTACCCAGGACTTCTTGGGCAAGAAGGTGAAAAGACTTATTCACTTAAAAAAGATGACTGTGAAATGTTGTGGTTACTTAGTTCTGTCTGCAGTGCTAATCAGAAACCTCAGGTTACAGATATATAATACCCTTTTTGTTTGCAAAGCTGGGAAGTACAGAATTAATATAAGCCAATTTGGGTTTTTTTACCAAAAGTTTGGAGGGTAAGCACAAATTACATCTCCGATAGCTAGTGGTTTCTATGTTGCTGGTGTAATGAAACTGCTCTGTCCTTTAGTCTATACCTTTTAGGAGCTATTCAAGATAGTACATCTATTTTGGGGTTATAGTTCAGCATGCTGGATAGCTCTTTCAAAGTCTGGTCTAAAGCCTAGACCAGATTCATCACCTTGCTAATGTGGAAAACCATCTGCTGCCATTGCATCAAGTAGTAGTTTAAAGTCTTTCTTTTAAACAGATAAATGTACTATTTTCCAAATCATACAAAAATTTTAGATAGCTTTGTTGCTCTGTTTGGAAAACTCAAAGGCCACAGTATGGTAGTATCTTTATCATGAGCAAGTAAAGGGTCAGAGGAGTAAGTCTCAACTTGTCATAATCCTGTATTGTCATTTGCAATTGAACTTGTCTGTAGCATGTGTTTTCCTAACAGACTATTATTCATGTAGCCTGTTTTCAAGGAGTGTAATAAGGTTACAGTTTCTATATTACATATAATTATTTTCCTTTTTTCAGGTCACCTTTTGCTGCTGTGACAGATTATTCTGTAACAAGAAATAATGTCATACAGCTCTGTCTTGAATTAACAACGATTGTACAGCAGGTATGAGACTACCTTCATGTCCTTTTGTGCTTAATTTCTTAGAAAGTACACTGTGTAAAGATTTCAAAGACAGGTGTCCTTTATGATTAAAACATTTCTGCTTAAATAATGACAAATCTGTCTAAATACTGCAAATGCCTAATTTTGGAATACTTCATTTTATGTTCTTTTCCTTCAGTGAAAAGGAAATTAATATCCACCATTCCTCTCCCCTTCAGCTTGCATAAGGAAGAAACAACTATACTTGCATAAAAGCTTCTTTAGATTTATTAAAATAAGTGGGGCTAAAGTTGAAATAAATGAACTGTTTTAATCTGTCTTTCATTGAAGGAGTTTCATGTTGGCTCATACTTCTCTATCAAATATTCAGGACTACCTTTTCACTTGTAAAACTGACACTTCCTTAATAAAGATATGTTTTCTATATGGCATGTTGATTTATCTGAACATGAATTTATAATCATAGTTCAAACAATCCAAAAGGCATTTTTTTACAAGAGCCATGTAGCTCACAATAGCCTTTTAAAAATTTGTTTATTGTTTACATGTAGTAATGTTGTGAGATTAATTGGATTCTACTGTACTATATCAATGAATTTCATTTTGAAGGTTTCAAGGAAACATACCCTCTTTTACTTTATAGCATGTGAGATTTAATACAGAGTTAAGCTGAAGCACTGTTATGATTACAGTGCCTCACTGGAGGATAAATTAAAAGCTGACAGTAAATTGGCAAGAGTTCTTACTTACATTTATGTCTGAAGATGTGCTTTTAAATAGGTGGTAGGATTTTTCTCCATAGATTTCCTGGTCAAGTAATCAGCTTGCTGTGTGTAGCACAAATATGATAGTTCTGCATTTGTGGACCACCTTTATTCATTGTTTCTGAATGACAAAATGAAACCTTTATTCAGGTTTTAAAGCCATCTTATTTGTTATGAATAACTGTTCAGTAATCACAAAACAGTTAATAACTCCCATCTGCAGTGTTATGGATATCAATGCACACAAGTTGCTATTGGTTTCTGTAGCTATACCTTATGTTTCTTTTCTAATGAGGGCATAATGAACTGTGTGCGTATAATTTTATGTAGATCCCTTCAAAATATTCTTTGGAAGAATGATGAGCAAAAAGTATTTATGTGTGTGGAACATGCTTTCTTGTGAGCCTGTTCTGAATGATGAGCTTTTTATATTTTGGAAATGTCAGTGACTCATAAGCTATGCCAGCTTCTTACTTAATGCAAGGAGCTTGCAAGCATGGATTTTCTTTGCTCTTTGTTCACCTGAGAAAATGTAGTATAGCTTCCTAAAAATACCTTATTAAAGTTGTGTGCTGAATGCAGGAGGCAGATAAAGAATGATTCCTAGACCTGACCTGTTCATTTACCTTCAAGTCAAATATCTTCCAGGGCCTCCTCTTTGCATATTTTTTTAGAGACTATGTTGATTCCACAAATATGAAGACCTGTGCTGAAAATCTTCTCTCTCTCTCTCTCTCTTTTTTTTTTGGTGATATAATGTTGGTTAAGATTTTGGGAACATTAGAGTAGGGTATTTCATTTTTATTTGTGTTCTTCCCCAAGCCTGTTTCCTTGTACTGCCTTGTGTGGAGGAAAAGGGGGCTTGTGTATGCATTTTGTATCTGGATGTTTGAAAAGGAGTATGTATACAAATCTTATTGGTTTCCACTTTGCTATAAGCATTGTGCATAGAACTGTTTGTCCTAAGTCTGTCTCCCTAGCAACGAGAGCCTTTTCATAGGTTATGTAACAAATTATGTGTACAGTCAAGATCTTTTCATAATTTAGATTTTTTTTTATCATTTTCTACCAAAGTTAAGGCTTCCAGTGGATTTTTGTATTTATCTGACTTACAGTACTTATTAGTGCCTCCTCATACTCCAGGGGGAAAATGAATATTGCCCCAGGAGACAAGTTGTGTGGGCATCTCCACCTATTTGCTAGAAGTTTTGCATGAATTTTTTGTAGTTAATGGCATAAAATCTCCATCTGTAGGTTTAGTGTAAGTGTGAATGCTGTTCATTTTCTCCCATATATTCATTTTGCGTTCAGTGGGTAAAAGATGCATGACATTTTTTCCCCCAATACACTCCAGTATAATTTTTCATAAATTTATTGCAATCTGAATATAAATAATAACTGAAAATAATAACTGTGCTCATGGCAGAACTGTGGGACAGGCAGAAAAAAGTAGTGGGAAAGGGAGAAGTAGACAATAAACAGCAGGACAGTGCTTAGATCAGAACAGTATATTTAGCTATTGACGAGGATCAAGCTATCTTGGTCATCTTGTTGAATAACTTGTGTGAAAACTGGACAGGGAGAGTGTGGTCCTGTCTTTTGCTTTTGACCAAGACATCTTTTTGGACTACTTCTCTGATTTGGGAGCACTGCTTTATCATGGTTCTCGTTCCTCCTGTAGAGTAATACCTGTCTGAAGCTTGGGCTGTTGGCTTACAGGGCCTTTCAGAGCTCTGTCTTGCTCCCCATGGTATTTAACAAATACCTTAAGCTACTGGGAGAAGTTGACTGAGTTTTGGGCTTTGGTGCCATCAGTGTGTTAATGACACCCAGCTCTACCCTGACCTTTCCATTTAAATTTGGTTTTAGTGTTACTGTTAGTCCCCTTGAGTACTATTTTTGTGGGTGTGGAAAAGTGGGATAAAAGGCAAATTTTTAAAGATCCAAGGAGCTGTTCCAGTTTTAAAACAGTGCTAAATGACAGTAATGGACTGGGTGAGAGTGAACAAATTGTAATTTAATCCAAACAACACAGAGTAGACTCTCATCATAGACCAGGGTCAAGGACTGGGGATCCAATCTGGTTGCCTCCCACCCCCAATGATACAGAGTTGCAGTTTGGAGGTACTCCTGAATTTGGATACCCAGGTTTGGATGGTGACTGAGAGCATGCATCCTTTCCTGGAAATGTTTTGATCCTATGTGAATTATTGTAATGCAGTAGATATGTACCTTAGAAGAATGTTCTGAAACTTCAGCTGAAATGCTTCTACCAGACTGCTGAAATGTGCCAGTTAAAGACAGCAAACTACTCTCATTACTGGGTTGTTTTTGTGTACGATTAGAAATTCTGCTCATGACCTATAAAATCTATTTAAAAAAAAAAATTTCCAGCCTGAAGGATCCATTATCTCGTATGAGCCTGGCCAGACTGAGAGTTCTTTGGGGAATGCTGTACCCTTCTCAAAGCTGCTTCTGAAGATAAATACCCTAAGCATCAAACTGATGTTCTTCCACTGTCTTTTCATGTAGACACATGACCTTTCCAGGTTCTCTGTTATAGAACTCTACAGTTGCTTATAGATGTGTATTGTTATGACCTTTTAGGAGGAAAAATATGTTCTCCTTCCCTCTCAGTTAGCAGGAAGAGTGTTGGTGAAAACCATGGGTCGCACCATGCGGAAAAGAGGGACAAGTTAAGCAAGTCACTTCCTTTTACCTCTATTCCACCTATACCTTTTAAAAATTTCAAACGCTAATCTGTGCACTGAAGCTTCCAGAAATGTATTTTGCCTCTTTATACCCCCTGCTCTGAATATAATTTTCTGGCATTGGCAGTGGTGAAACTACTCTCTGAGAGGAAGCAAAGGGCACCTACCACCCAGTACAAAGTTGTATAGTTTGTTTAGTTCCCAGAGAATGTCATATGCAGGTTAATTACAACACTGTTTTTCATATCAAGTAGTATGTTGACAAATTGGGAGAATATTTGAAGAAGTTATAACTAGTGCTATAATAATGTAGTTTACAATTAAAAAAATTAAAGCGGTGTTACATACCTACTTTTAAACTGGGTATGACTGTCTTCGTATGTATTTGAAAAAAATATATAAAGAAATCCTTAGGTGTCCTTTATTTACTCTTTTATATCTGTGCCTGAAACTGATGCAGATGGAGGAAAACCCAAGTATATGCTTACACCATGTGTATATAGCATGAAAAATATGGACAAAAGTTTCCTTTCTGTGTTCAGAGAGAATAATTCTTCAAAGTGAGACACTGGCTAGTAACCATAGTTGATTGCTTGTGATTATTGTTCATGTCCCCACAAGCAAGTGTTATGAAATCCCTGTGTCAGCTGTAGTCTGCAGAAAAGGTTTCCTGGCTAGATCTGTTGAATTCTCTCTTTTTTTGCAGGCATTAAAGTGACCAGTAGAGAAAGTGTTCCACTTTTGTTTTCTTTTTACAACTTGTCTTTTTCTTTTTACAACTTAGAAACAGAGGTTTTGAATTTGAGGAGAACAGCAGACTGGAAGAGGGCACATTTCATGACCTCCATCAGTTTCGCTGAATGAATCACCATCCCTAGAGTTTCAATTAGCCCTGTATAATAAAAATTCCAATACACCCATTACGTATTTATTCAAGTAGGTTCTCACCAAAACATACAAATTACTTGCTGGAACAAAAGATGTGTCATTTTTGTCCCTGTGGGCAATCCTTCCATTTTCCTCAAACTACTAGCTGCATAGTCTCTGAAAGTAATGTTATGCTGTTGCATGTTTCTTAAGTAACCTGTATGGCTGTGCATTATTAGTAACTGCTGTTGTGAGTACACCACACTAGGCTATAGAAAAATGGTAACACTTGTGAAGTAAAGATGATATTTTCTTTGATGCTTGCATGATTATGAATACTCCACGGGATATTATGCCTAATTTGTACCTTCTATTTTTCTTTATATTGGGAATCATTTTGATTAGGGAGGTCTCAAATATGTGGAAGATGCATATTTTCTGGTCCCAGGGACAAGCCAACATATGGGAAAGCACAAAAAGCCTAGAAGAAGCTGAACTGGATTGTTCACACTTTGAAGGGTTATATATTTATGTTTCCTTTGAGTTAAGAGTGAAGAATAATGGTAAGATTAGACTTGATCATTTATTTATTCTTCCTTGGCAACTAAGGAGCTTATTTTAGTGTTCAGTGTATCACATGTCCAAACTTCACTATGTAACCATGATGTTTGGGAATACTGTTTTTATAAAAATGTATAAGTGGACTTCTTTGGATTCTTAAGATAGCTAGAGGCAGTGAGAGAGTTTTAGCTAGCACATATTTCTTCACTGTGGTTATGAATAGAAACTGTCAGAGTTGTTATTTAAATAAACCTCATTTGATTAATAAACAATTATTTGGAAAAAGGATAAAAATTACATTCACAGAACTATTTCGATTTTTGTAGGAATCCTTAAATTAAAAAAATTGCAGAAATAAGAGATCTCATTCTATGTGTTTCACATAAATTTTCCACTGACTTGCATATACAGTGGATCATCTTAGTGATACATCATGCATCAGTCTATGACATGTGGTCAGTCTAGCAACTATGAAATCCATAAGAGAATCAGGGAATGAGAAATAACTAAAGGGACAATTTTTTAAGGAGGTATAGAATAACATTTCTTATAGCCATTTGAAAGGGTTGATCATAGAGAGCAAAACCAGTACAAATTTGAGTCATCCTAGTAAATAGGTTTTTTTTACAATTAGAGTTAAATATGAGGACCACGCTAGTGATTTCTAGAAGCTTATCAAATAAGTAACCTCCCCTTACATATCGTTTTCAATGTATCTGATCTGTAATGAAATATGATTTAAAGCATATAAAGAAAAGGGGAGAGTAAAGTCACCTCAAAAATTAAAACATCACTGATTTTGGAAGCTATGCACGGTTGGCCCTGGTCAATAT
Source organism: Cyclura pinguis (assembly GCA_030412105.1). Taxonomy (NCBI): domain Eukaryota; kingdom Metazoa; phylum Chordata; class Lepidosauria; order Squamata; family Iguanidae; genus Cyclura; species Cyclura pinguis. Next base: position 199,346,981 of record CM059601.1, read on the forward strand.
TTGGATGGGAGATCACCAAAAAATACCACATGCTGCTAGCTAAATTTCAGAGGAAAGCAATGGCAAACCTCCTCTTTGTATTTCTTGCCTAAGAAAATCTTTTGAAATTCATGAGGTGGCTATAAGTCAACGGGTAACTTGAAGGCATACACAGAGAAACAGACAGACAGATACACACACACAATTTAGAACCAAGCTTGAGGATCAGTCAGAGTATTACACTTACTATTCTTATGTTGCAGGTATTTATTTTGGGGGCGTTCTGTGCTATCATCATATGTATTAGCTTTCTTAATGTGATTTTTCAGTCAATTGGGAGAGTATTTTGGGTGAAGGTAGCTCGCTCTGAAAAAGAGCATTATTGGGTTGGTATGGAGTGGAGAGATGGTTTGCTTTCCCATTGCCAGTATGCAGTAGATGAGGGGAGGGGGCTCCAGTACTTGTGGTGGTGTTTTATAGAGTTTTCATTCTGATCTCAAGGAAGGAGTTATTTGTATAATTGTTAATATTTTAAAATATAAATGTAAAAGAAAAAAAGAAGAAAAAAGAAAAAGGAAGGAAGGAAGGAAGAACGAAGGAAGGAAAGAAAGAAAGAGAAAGAAAGGAAGGAAGGAAGGAAGGAAGGAAGGAAGGAAGGAAGGAAGGAAGGGAAGGTGGGAAGAAATGTGTATGATTAGATTGTGGACTAGACATGGATATTCCATTATAAGGCGGCATCATGTATTCCTAGGAGGTGACAGGTTGAATGGAGTTAATAATTAATCATAATTAATCAAGAAAACAAAGATGCTTCTAATCAGGAAAAATGTCTTGCCTGGGAGCAGTGATTCAGCCTGTTTTGGCTTTATTCCTCTTCAAAAACTCCTTTCGTTCTGCATGTCATGGTAGGGGTCATGGCCAAGAATATTTGTGCTCAGTTTGGCCCGGGCTCAAGATGCATCTGGTCACAGAAAGGTCAGATTTGACCATATTAACCTATGCTTTATTAACATGCAGATTGGATTGCTGCACTACTGTAGATGGGGCTGCCTTTATTTGGGCCAGAATATGGCAACAAGAGTTGTTGAATGCTTGTGTGGGGAAATCACTATTTTTAATTTCACGTTAAAAATCACTTTTCTCCTCAGAGGAGGGGGCTGAGACTCTTGAGGTTCCTCATTTCAGTCTATGGAACTCCTTGCCACTGTATCCCAGAATGTCTTAATCTGATTCATTCCTACTACACAGCTTTTTAAAACCTTCCTGTAGGCTGGTCATCTAAGGCATGAAACAGAACACAATCTGAGACAGTACAAATTATTGACTATAAATATTCATTAAGGAGACAATACTTTATTGAACGGGATACTTTTGGTTAATCTGGATGATTTCAGGAATGACTCAGTTACAGTTTCTTTTTTTTTTTAATTTTATTTTATTGAATACTATAAAATACATACAAAATACATAACATACATAACATCACATACAAAAAATTATAGACATATACAAATAAACAAAACAAAATTACATAAAATTATTTCTACCAACAATCCCACATATATATTACCTACTTAGCCTAACTTACAACATATATACTATATCTTACACATATCCTCTAACTACTAATCTAAGTTACTTAAATTCCCTTACTTTACCCCCCCTTGCCGAAACTCAAGGTACTTATGTTACCTTATCTGTATTATTCCTTCTTCTAACAAATATAAATTTCACAAGAACCTTTTACACCTTCCTATTCCTTCATTTAGCTTCCTTAACCTTATTATTTTTAAATTTTCATTTTCAAAATGATTCCATGATCTCCAGGCACAAATCAGTTACAGTTTCTAAAGACTTCAAGAGAAACAGTTACTGTCATAAGCTTCTCAGGGGCTTTTTTTTTTTTAACCTTAGTCAAATGCGCTGAATTCACTATAGACAAATTCAAAGTGACTCACCTCCATTATCAAGCTTATCCGATGTCCTTGCACCTTTACATCTGTCTTTGTCTCATCTGCCTGTAAGCAACCCACCCACTGAGATAACTCTCAACTTTTTTTAACTGTCAACTTTTTTTTTTTAAAAAAAGAATGGTTAGGGTTGAAAGCTTCTCAGAATAATTAGAATGAATTTGCTTGGTCTCGTCACTATCTAGGAATATTAAATCAGTTTCTAGCACCTTTAAGAATTGTTCTTGTAATAACTATCACTGCACAGGCTTGTAACATAATCACAGCACACATGTATAAAACTAACTTGAGACAATTTATAAACAAACCAGCCTGGTCCCTTGAGCTGCCATTGCCATGAGAAGAGATATCTTCTGGTGAGTACCCTGGTCTTTCTCCCTCCCACTTGCCTCCTAAGGTATTAGGAATAGCCTGAAAATTCGGTTCATTATTCATTAATCAGAATGTAATTTGCAGAGGAAATCTTCAAAGCAGAAAGGATTAAATTTAAAAGTTATTACTAAGAATCATAGCATTTCCACAACTGCTAGAATTACCATTATTCTACTCTACTCTAGGCTTAAAGCAACACAGCACAATTTTAGCAATGTAATATACCCCATTGTTGGGTAGTGTGAATGGTTGTTTTGTTTTCAGAAACTTCATTCACCAGTGTACAGTTTATACTAGCAAGTTGTTTAATTTTATTTAAATATATGTAGTTTCCATGGTTACTAGCATTACTTTTCAAACTGATTCAGTTGTATCTTCTTCAGATGCATTATACTACAATTAAACGTAGAACATTAAGTACCTTAACAAAAGTTTAAAAAGCAGAAGTGAAAGCCCGTGACAGTTGTAAAGCTCTGACGAAGGTTAGGAAAATCAGGATTTTTCAAACACAATGAAAAAGAATGCCTTTCCTAATACCCATTTTGTGACAAGTACTGACTATTATTTATCTGTATAGCTGTAGTGGCAAGAACCAAATAAATTATAGAAGCAGCATGACAAAAACAGCTTAATTCTATTGCTTACTCTACCTGACCTTTCGAAGAACCACCTAAATATACCGACATTATAAGGGTGTTCATTGTTGTAGGCAGCTATGACATGGAAATATTGCATGGTCGGTCCACACACACTCTTTTATTACAAATTAATGCTTGATATGCTTTGAATTTCAGACTCCAGGACACTGAACAGAAATATATTGTGTGTTTAGTGAATAAGGTCTAGATTTTCTTTCTTCATAAAGTTTTGGGGTAGAGCCATTAAATCAAAGTGCTTTAAATAATGGGTTAGTATGTTAATTTAAATTGACTTTACCACTGATGGTATTTCATATGTTTTTGAAACAGTGGTTCAGACCAACCACTGAAACACCAGAGATGCCATTCTGTGGTCCCTAAGAGGGCATCCAATGGGTCTTGTATTAGTGTGGCCTCCCTCTCTTGGTAGCATCTCGGCATCACAGGAAGGGAGGCTTTATGTCTTATCTTTTTAGAAGAGTTGCAACACACACACTCTTATAGGCAGTTAGGGTACTTAGATAGAAAGACTTTATCTCAGCATTTTAGTCACACTGTCAGTGAGGAGGTGATTATTCCAGTTTCAATCATCCTGATCTGACAACAACCCCATGTGTGTAATTATCCAGATTCTAACTTACCCAATGAACACAGACTGTTCCAAGACAGTGTAAAGTATCTCTAGTCTGCATAAAATAATCTCTACCTTATGCCAGTCTAGGAAAGTCTTGAATCCTTTTGTAGGTCTCCTCTGAAATAGTTGTCATTTAGCTTTCCTGCCAGGGATAGAGTAGTTATGGAGATGTCTGCCTCATGCATGAAAATAACTTGGCTGGCCTTGAATATTATGGACCTTAACTTGGGTGGATAAGGGCATAATTTGCTGCACTATCTCTAGCAGCAAAATGTCTTGCACTGACCCTGAACCTCAAAGCAAACAATTTTTCCTTCTAGTGCTTGATCCATGCTAGAATGATGTTAGCTTGTGCTTAGGTTATAAAATTAGCTGAGTCACGCTAAGGCTTTGCCTGACCAACAATCAGTGTAGCCACCATCTCTGGCTCTTCTCCTCCGCCTGTGGGTTTCCATGAACTTATGTCCTTTACTTCCTGTTCCAAGATTTTTCTGGCTGCTTATCCCATAGTATCTTGACTTAGGGAGCTCTAGTCTTTCTCTCAAACAAATACTCCATATTCCCAAACTGGAAAAGCATGCTGTGTGCCCAAAGGTCTATCTTAGTCCTGTGTACAAAGGAAATAGAATTTCAGCTATCGTGTAGCTATCTCAAAACTTTAATGTTGCCTTTCCAGAAGTTCATCCTTGCACTGCTACATAAAAGAACACACAGAAACATTTTTCATAGAAGCATTCATTTTTAATGAATAGGAAGTAGATCACAATAAAGATAAATGGTGTTCCGTTTCCCTTCTTATACATTGTATATAATTCGGTTTTCTTCCAAGTGGAACTTTTCCAATATTCTCTCCTGCTTGCCTTTAATATCCTCTTTTAATATTAATTTTGCTTCTACGGATGAATAATTTTGCTATTTTCCACCAGAATTCCTAAACCTGATTGCATAACCTGTCTGTAAATTATCAGCTGGGTTTTAATGTCATGAAACAGAAAAATACTCTGAAGACTTAGATGTTATACTATCATCTGTAATATATTATATTATAATCTGTGTATTTTACAAAAGAAGCCCCATAGTTATTGAAAATATTTAATTAAAGCTCTTGTGTTTGCACCTAAAATGGAAAATTAGTAGTAGTGGTAAGCAAACAAAATTAGTAGTAGAGACAAGCAAAAATGATGAAGCATGTTTTCTATAGTGATTGCAGAAGCGAGAGTGTTCCTCTGTAGTTTCTTGGATTATTTCCACACTATACTGTTATAGTGCTATTATTCCACTTTCAACATCCTATGGAATTCTGGGGCTTGTAGTTTACTGAGGCTGAAGAGCTCTCTGACTGAGAATTCTAAATGCCCCTCCCTAAACTGCAAATGCTGGGATTCCATAGGATGTTGAAATTGAAATAATAGCACTAGAACAGTGTAGTTCAGAAATGGCCCTACCTTTCTTTATACTATCTACAGTCCCTCACCCAGTGCCAGAAGAGAGGTGGCATTTTGATTATTTCTTCTCATCAGTGAGAGGCATCAGTATAAGCAAAATGTCATGTTCTGCTTTCCCATCAGACCAGCTTACTCCCTCGCTCCTCCTTCGCATTGACAAAAGATGACAGGATTCTGTCCTCAACTATTCTAGGATGAGTACAACCTTTCTTCTACCTATGTCCAGCTTTTCTTTACTCATTACAAATTTCATTTCCAACATAGTAGAAAAGAATTGTTGCTTTCAAGAACTTTAGAACTGAATAGCCACACCATGCTTCCTATTCAAATTCAAAAGTAAAATTAGAAATATGCTTCTTAAAGTGAGAGGAAAACTTGTCCTCCAACAAAACAAAATAAAATTGAAGTTTTTCTCCAGACTAGATTTTCAGTCCAAAACAGCTTGACATAGCAGCTCAGGAAAGGAAGGAGGTCTTCTTGGATGAGAACGATGCCTTCTGAAATATTTCTCATGGAAGAATTTTACAGTGATATCCATGCTTTGTTTGTCTGTAGCAAAACCCATCAGGACTCCTCTAGTACATAAAAACCAGAATATTAGAATTATTATTCTTTGCCACTGGATTTATTGGGTAAGAATGAACCAAATGACCCAAAAAGATTTTTTAAAAAAATCCTTGCCATGGTGCCTGATGCTACTTCAAGAGCAATCAAGGTACTTTTAAGCACAGACTGACCATGGGCTTTCAGGAAGAAAACAAGTGAGCTGAGATTAACTTTGGAGCAGGAATTAGTTTGGATGGTTCGACCTGAAGATAGATAGATAGATAGATAGATAGATAGATAGATGGATGGATGGATGGATGGATGGATGGATGGATAGATGGATAGATGGGTATGGATATGGATATGGATATGGATATGGATATGGATATGGATATGGATATGGATATGGATATAGATATAGATATAGATGGAATGTGATAGAGGGCCACCAGCAAATGTCCACAGAGGCTGTAAAAAAGTGCAAATATTTAAGGAGAAAAAATGGCATTGGGGTTAAGTGTTTTTAACTTCATATTGAAATTCATAATGTCTCCTGAGTTGGACAAAATGGTCTGGGCTAATCCAGCTCTGTTTAGGGAAATAATCATACCTTTGTTTCTCGTATTTAAGGTGATCATGAAGATATGTACAGCTTGCGGTGGGTGATACTGTGGGCCTTTCCACACTACACTGTTATAGTGCTATTATTCCACTTTCAACATCCTATGGAATCCTGGGGTTTGCAGTTTAGGGTTCTCAGCCAGAGAGCTCTTTGGCCTCAGACAACTACACACCCCAAAATTCCACAGGATGCTAAAATTGGAATAATGGACCATAACAGTCTAATGCAGAAAGGCCCTATGTGTGCTTTCCTTTTAGAAAAGTATTCATCTTGTTCATTGAAAAATTAAGAAATAGATATTGTATAAGGAAACAGTTACTGAAGATTTGGAAAAAATACAGGTTGAGATTTTACCCTAAAACCCCATTATGGCTTTCACCTCACGAAGCTCTTTATAACGAAGAAAATATATTGTATGGAAGATGGATTTCATATGGAGACTTGATAAAATTACAAGAAGAAGAAGTGGGTTGCAAAACTCAGGATGAACTTAGGGAAGATGGACTGAAATGCCATTGGTTACTATGTAGGCAATTAAAAGAGGAATGGAAAATAGAGAAAAATTTGAATGGATTTCAAATTGAAAGAACAGAATTCGATCAGATAATACTTGATGACAAATTGAAATTTATATCTAAGATATACAAATTGCTCCTTAAGTGGGAGACTGAGGAGGAAATCATTAAAGAATCAATGACCCAATGGGCATGTAATGTAGGCCATCCTATTGTATATGAGAAATGGGAAAAAATTTGGAATAAGGGCTTAAGATATACTGCTAATCAAAATATAAAAGAGAATACTTATAAGATATATCTAAGATGGTATTTAACCCCTGATAGATTGGCGAAAATGTATAAAACTATGGATGATACATGTTGGAAATGCAGGGAGGAAAGGGGAACATTTTTTCACACGTGGTAGAATTGCCCCAAAGCTAAAAAATATTGGAAAATAATCCACATGTTAATAGAACAAATTTTGGGTACAAGGTTGAAAATGAATTGTATCTGTTGGGTATAATGGATGGAAGTGTGGAAAAAAATATGGGAGACTGTTATTTTATATGACCACTGTGGCTAGAATCACATATGCAAAAAACTGGAAGCAACCTAATATCCCCAGTGAAGAAGAATGGCTAACTAAACTTCTAGACATGGCAGTAATGGACAAACTGAGTATGTTAATAAGAGAGACATTGATGAGCTCCTATACAAAAGCATGGGACCCCTTAATTAACTATATAAGAATCAGATGGGGAAATCTAACGGTAACTAGTCTTATAGATTAAAACGGGGGTACAAAATGTTGGTCAAGTTGAATAGAAATATGTAAAAAGAATCTATGTTAATATCTAAATAAAATAATACAATTGAGCTTTTGTTTGTGGAACTAAAAGGATGAATGTATTTAGAAATATGGATCAAACCAGTTATAGATGAGTTATAGATGAAATGACAACCTGAAAAACGTTATTGTTTTCCTATATATATATATATATACACACACACAATAACGTTTTTCAGGTTGTCATTTCATTTATATCTGTATAGTTATAGTTATATATATATAGTTATTCTTGTATACTTCTTTTATCAGTGGACGTTTTGGATACTTGTTTTTGTTGTGATAATGCCAAATATATAAATAAAATTAAGAAAATCTTTAAAAAAGAAAGAAAAATTAAGCAATGGAGCTTGATTAACACAAAATTTATGAGAAAAAGCATCTACTATTGATGTTAGTGAATGGTTCTGAAGAATGTTGAACTGGTTAATGAAAGATATTGAAAGTGAAGAAGAAATCACTCTAAACGCTAAACTTGGCAGTACCATGTTGGTGGAAGCATGACAAAGCCTATAAATTATGAGTGCAGTTCTCTCTCTGACTCTTTCTCTTTGGATTAGAGGGGATATTCTTATTTCATTTGGATACAATTCATATTAAGTAAAAATGAATATACTAGGTTGCATCTAGATTTATATCATTGGAAGTCCATTCATAGCATAATATTTTCCCTCAACATCTCGTTTCACTCCTCTGATTTCCTTACAAACTGCTCTTGTGGGTGGGAAACCTATCACACTGAAATCATCGTTTGTTTCTTTTGTAACCATCTCTTAGAGTAGGAAAAAAGCCATGATTTTGTACTGAGATTTTGGACCTAAATAGTGCCATTACTTTGGCCATGGAAAATCAAGGAATACATGCTTCCATAAGGATTTATTCAGGATGAGAAGTCTTGATATGTCAGGTCAAGCATTCTAGAGAAATGTGCAAATTGTTAATCACATTATGAGCATTTTTTTCTTGTTGTAGTTGTCAGTTGTCCCAGTTATTTAGAAATGGCTCCTGCCTTCCCCCCCCACCCGCATGCTTTTACATCCATGATAAAGTTCTTTATTCTTGGTTATTTAAAGATGTTTAAGACATTGACCATTACTGAATATAGAATTAAATTTTAGTGGGTCTTCAACTACCTGGAACTGTATACTTAACTGTTGCTATATTTATATATTTATATTTATAAATATTTATATTTGGAAATACAAACATTTAGGATAATTCTGCTTAATTTATCCAGGGGTAAATTGAATTATCCAGGGATCATTGAGCCTAAATTGAAAGTGCTGTTGGTTAAGAAAAATGGAATGATAGCAGAATCAGATTTTGATCAAGCAGTAGCACATCTGCATGTTAGTGTGCAACTGGACAAGATGTTCTGTAGCAGCTGCAGCATAACTCTCATTTCTACCTGCAAGAAGATTCCAGCACAGCTCCTGTCCTCCTTTATAAAAAGACATAGACAGTGACTTTTGATTGCACAAGTGAAAAATAGTATAAAACTGGCCTTCTGCTAGTGCTGTGGTGCTTAGACCAGCACAATAACACTTTACTTGTCCTAATGGATAACATTCATAAAATGTCTTCAGGACTTGAATGGTTAAAAGTGAGCTATAAGTGTTAGTAATAATGCTATATAATTTTAATTGAGAGGGCATTGCCAGATTTTTTCCATAAATATTAACTGATTTAACAGTTACAACACAACCTGCTCAAACATTTATGTCGTTATTTATTAATTTTAAATTATATTCACAGTCCTGGTCTATATAAATTCTCTACCTCTTTCACAGCATATTTTGATGCAGCATTAAAGCTACTAAGCTAGCTGTGGGATGACAGAAATCACTCAGGTTTGCATTTAACAGTGCAATCCTATACGGGTTTACTTAGAAACAAATTGCCATTGCATTCACTGAAATAAAAGTAAATATGTACGTATTGATATTTTTTTGCATTTAGAAATGAGGGTTATACAACAGGATTTTAGCTAGCTGTTTTTCTCCCTTTTTATAAAGTCTTCAATCCATATCTTAAATGTCATGCTTATAATAAATGGCATTCTTATTTTGGTATCAAAAAGATTGCACAGGATGAAGAATTAGTATAATTTAATATTCTGGTATATGTGACCAGAAAATAGAGATGAAGCATTTAAAATAAAACAGTGCTGAAATTTAATCTGCTAGGGAAATTTTTTGTTGTGAAACGTGATATTCTTTAGAATCTATCTCAGCAAACAGTATAGGTAACAGAGGTGAAATACACATGTAGAACTACCACTGCGGCAGTCCCCAGTGCCAGTTTCTAGCACCTTTCTTCTTTGGATTCTTACAAAAAACACTATAGTAGAAGAGAAATTGTCTGAGGGTGCAATATGAAGAGAATAAAAGACTTCTGTTTATTAAGCAACAACAGCAGGGAATTGAATGACATTTCTGGAATAATAAGGCAGATCAGAAGGGAAAATACATTCAGTGGGATAGGTTTATGGGGAGGAATTGTAGACATTGTTATTATATGTTTATGACTGTAGAGGAAAATTAGCCATGATCAGGATTGATAAAAAAATGTCCGAATATAGCATTCACGTTTCCACTTGTATCTATACCCCTTAGGCATTAAAAAAACAAGTCATGTATAGAATTTTATTTACTTAAATGAATCTGTTAATTTTGTGTGTTTTAGGACTGCACAGTATATGAAACAGAGAACAAAATTCTTCATGTGGTGAGTAGCATTTGTATTGTCTAAATATCTATTAATAGTAAATGGAGTTCTCTAAGTGGTGATCGATATGTAGCTAAAACACTACCACCTTTTTAAAAGAGGAAAGCATCAGCAGGTTCAGGAGAGTTTCAAGGTGTACAAAATAAAATAAAATAAAAACTTCAGAAGAAAACCTTCCAAAGAGTAAAAGTCTAATCAACGGCTAGTGAAGACTTTGTGTTCATTTGCCATGGACTGCAGCCTGACCTTTGGGAGAAAAGAGGATGTAGCAACTGTTGTCCAGGGAGGTAATTCCAGCGTCTTGTTTGCTGGCCAGCCAAAGAGCCTTGTCCTTGTCCCTCCCAGTATAGTGACAGATATTAAAGCAGAGCCACTTGTGCCAAATGTATGGCTAAGGTAGGTTTGTATGTTCCTGGACCGTTTCACACCAGGGATTTAAATTCAGCTGAGAGACAAATTTGTAACAAGTTACTGTAAAATCAATAGAATATAAGCTGATTGTCTGTCTTCTTCCCATATGAATGTGTCCTTTACTGTATACTCTTATTTTGACTATTTTCACAGTTGATCACAGAAGATTCTTGATTTTGCCCTACATGGCCTAAATGTTTTCATTCTTGTAGTAGTTCTTGGATGACATACCACACCTCAGGCATTCTTTGGCTTCTCTGATCTAGGTAGATTTCTTTTAGTTCCTTTCTTGGAATACTTTGCTTGTTGGGGTATAGGTTTGTAAATTGTCATGTTACTTTTCATATCTTCCTCCTTAAGTTGTCCTCAGTGGCTTCAACTATAAAATCTTATTTAAAGTCCAGAGAAGATTCTGCTGTTATTTTATACAGGAGTTCCAAAGGACCTTTGCCTTGCCTGTGTCCAGAATGAGAGTAGAGTCATTTTGTAGTGCCTTGAACAGCTGGCTACCTCCCTGACCCATTCCACCAATCTATATCACCAAATAGTGATTTATTTAAGGCAGGGGCGTCAAACTCAATTTCATCTTGGGCCGCATCAGCATTATGGTTGCCCTCAAAGGGCCAGTTGTATCTGTAAGGCTATATAAATGTATCTACTCTTTTATCATATTAAATAATTGCCTCTGCATTCAATTATTACTGGTCTTAGTAATAACTAGCTCTGAAACTAGAAGTCTAGGAAAAATAATGGCAAGGAGATATTCAAGTGTACAACTATTGTATAATTTATTGAAAAGTGCGCTTTGAAAACAGAAAGTTATTTTTGTTAGTAATCATCAGACAAATATTACCTATGCCTCTTTCTGCTTCCCGCATCTCCTGTGGCTCTTTCTGCCCCCCCGCCTCTCTCTGTACCTGGTGAGCCTGATCCCCACATTGTGGGCCCCCGGCTGCCGGTATCCTGAAGAGGGGCCCAGCAGCCAGCACTCGCAATCTACTTCTACTTCTGACTCCTTCTCTGTCCAACTCTTGCAAGCTGTGCAGAGCATTGCCATAGTAACCCTTGGTAATGCACTGACAGCAAGACTTGGACAGAGGAGCAGTCAGAAGTAGAAGTAGATCACGAGTGCTGGCTGCTGAGCCCCTCTTCAGATTACTGGCAGCCAGGGGCCCACAATGTGGGGATCAGGCTCACCTGGCGGGGGGAGTGCCGCAGCTGTGGGAGAGGTGTGACAGCCACATAAGATGGCCCGGCAGGCCAGATTCGGCCCACGGGCCTTGTGTTTGACACATGTGCTTTAAGGCATCAGAATTGACAATAATGATATCTAGTGTGAGAGCTTGGTACAGATTCAGATGGGGTTTGGGGAAGGATTAAACAGACTATCTTTCACATGCTTCCTGCTCTATTTCAGGAGCAAAGTAAAATAATGGCAACCTTTCTATCTGCAGTGAGATCAGTACTTTCTGTAGCAGCAAATTAATAGTTGAAATACAGTATTCCATTTTTGCCAGTAGATTGGAGGATTTTCTGTGGTAGATGTTAAGAAAGATAGGTGAGGAATGTGTATCAATGCAAATACTAAAACTAACTGAAAAAATTCAAGAAACTAAGAACAGTTGCAGAAAAGAAAGTGCATAGAAGTTCTGGGCCTAGAAAGAAGTTACTGTTTTGGTAAAATGAAATGTTTATATGGTCGGTCATCCAGAACTGTTTGGTGAATGTCAAAACAGCATCAGAAAAAAACAAACCCACACATTTTTTTTTAAAAAGGTAGCTTTATTAATAATTTCTAAAAACATTAAAATTCTACAGATACATAAGCAAAAAGGAAAAACAATAATATAAAGAAAAGACGAGGCATTACAATACATGAACTAAAAATTTAAAAGTAGAGAAAAAGAAAGAAAAAAGAAAAAAAGAGAAAAGGATCAACTTCTATTTTTCCTTTGAATAGTTTATAACAAATTAATTCATCTCTTTCAAAGTTAACATCCAACATTTCTCTTCTTCCCTTCATGCTTTCTCAAAAAGAAAAATGAACTTTCTTCTACCAAAGATTAACATAGCTAATAAATTAATATTAGTACCTTAATATTACTTTCTGTTACATTAAATTACATGTTACATTTACATGGTAAATGACATTATGTGATAACTGAAAATAATGCTAAGTGTTAAGTTGCTCACTTGATTACATAGTGTTTTCACTAGTGATGCCATGTTATATGGCATCACTAAATCCAGATATTTCTGTGCAATTTTATATTGTAAAATCCTTTACAGCATTTATTAACCAATACAATTTTTGTTGCCTTATATCTGTAACCGTTTTGTAACCTAGTTTCTGCCAATCTACTTAATTTCAATATTACTTTCTATTACGTTCCATTGTGTTTTATGTTTAAATGACATTAAATGATACCAAGTACTACTTGCTGACTTGATTACATTATATTTTCACTGTTTAAAACTGTAGATCTATTACAGATTATATGACGTCACTAAATCCAAATATTTCTGTACCATTTTATATTATAAAATCCTTTACAGTATATATTAACCAAATCCAGTTTTCATTATCTGTAACCATTTCATAACCTAGTTTCATGCAAATATGTTTCATTTTGAAACTAATTCCCCTCTTCATTTGTAACCATCCTATTTACAATTTTTGCCCCCACAACTTCTCTGATTCCCTTCCTTGTCCTTTGCTACTATTTCCTTTCCACTTGGTATTTTGGATGATTGTTTGAAATAGCATCCCCTTTTAAATAATCTTTTTTCATACACACCCCAATCATACAGATTAAATCAGTTTGGTTTCATTCAACCATCAAAGTAGTTTGATTACAAATCAGTTTCAGATTAGCCTCCCCTTGTTTCCCCTTGAGTTATTTCCCCCCTTTGATAAACCAGAGCCTCTTGGCCATAGATCTCACCCAGTCCAGTGCTAATCCCTCTGTTGGTTCAATTTGAGTTTGTCTCTCCATATGATTTTCAACTTCTTTCACTACCATATTGCTAACTTTTATCCCTCTTTTGCCTTACATCTTACCAATGTTCTTCCTTGATCTCATTCCTCAAAGTCTTTATCATATTCCTCTTCAAGTTTAGGAGTTCCATGTGTAGCTCTTCCATCATCCATTGTAAGAAGTACTGAGAGTGTTCTTGGCAAGGCTGTATCTTTAATTCAGTCCAGCAATTTCAGATTTAACAGCTCCCTTCTCTCTTGTCTAGCCACAAGCCACCAGGAAGAGAGTCTTATCAGCATCAAATAGATAAAGTCTGCACATTCTCATGCTGTTGTTTCTCCTTATTAAAATCCAATTCAGTCTTAGAATTAGGATGAAATTCAATTTGTTCACAAGATTCTCTTCTAAAATTTAGAAATAAGTTTTCTAATTTCTTTGCCCAAGCCTTGTGGGGTGGGCATCCTTACTTTGCTCTTGCTTGTAGAAAGAAGTGACTGGAGAGGTGTTATTCTGTGTTAATTAGAAGAATTCTTCACTTTCATAACTCCAAAGGTTTAAGAGTTTTTTTTCTTAAAAGAAAAAGAAAAGAACAGCTTGCTGGTATGGGGCTGTCAGATCCTCAGATCCAAACAGCTGTGTTTTATGGCAAGGACAAAGGATATCACTCCCTTGGTCTTTCTAACTCATAACACATTTACTGAACAGAATGCGAGTAATGGGAATTCAAGACCTTTGTGGGTGATCCTCTGTTTCCCCTTTTAACCCAGGGAGAGTTTTTCTAGCCAAAGATCCCTCTGGCCAGTACTTTTGCACTGAAAGCTCTTCTCCCTGTAGAGCTGCAGCCAGGAGCGTCTACCTGCTGTCCTGCCAGAAGTTGAACACCTAGAAGAAAAACCACATACTGTTTGTTTTAACTGTCAGTAGAATTTAGCAGTAAATCATAGGCCCTTGCTGCTCTTCAATTAGCAGCAACTTTTAACAAAGACCCCCTAAACATGCCTGAATAACTAACTAGCTGCAACCTCTCTTGTAGATCTTTAATCTCATTGCCAGTGTCCTCTGTAACCTTTTTTCTGGCACTGAGGACACATTAAAAACACAGAATGTGTTTTATTGAGTCACTTTCTACAAGTTTTTTCTGTCTTTCTCCTTGTCTTTCATCTTTCCCCGTCTTCTTGAGCACAGTAGGATTCTGAGGGCAAGTGACAGAAATGCTAAGGGGACATATCCCTTGACACAAAAAGGGAAGTAAACTGTAGCTTTGAGGATACAACTCCTGTATTACTTACTGAGTATATAAAACAAACTGGTCAGTGGATGCAGGATTGATTCATAACGTTTTAACTGTTTTCACCATGCTAGCTGACTACAAGATCCTGACTGGTGTTCTCTAGGATGAGATTGGTTTGATAGGTGCAGGATAAACTAATCTAAAAATATTTCTAGAATACCACTCTTTGGAGTTGTAGAAAATAATTGTGCTGGTCATATTCCAAATACAGAAAGACCCTTGCTTTGCAGAAATAAATGAATTTTGGAGGGGAAAAAAATCCATCATTTCTTTAATACTTCAACATCTGTCCTTACTATTCAGTGTCCTACTAGAGGATTGCTATACAGAATATTAAGATTAAAGATGGAAAAAGTCCTCCAGAATTCTGCCAGAGTAGAGAGTAATTCTGCCTTAAAGGAGTGACATTAGGCAGTATAGAAAGGACACTCAGTTTCCCATTTACTGGACTTAAAGCTGGTTATCAAAAGTCTGCTGCATCTACAAATACCTCATAATGCTTTTCAGCCTTGAGTGGATTAAAGATTCACTGGATCTGGTGTTCAAATCAGCTTATTGTCAAAGTCATCAAAGCAAAATACCTCTTCTTAACAAGATGTCCATCCTCTGCTGTTAGCATAGTCATCCATTTTTGCATGCAGATAGGTGAGAAAGGTGTACTTTTTAATTACTTGACTTATTTTAAAAATAAGATTTATAACTTGTATTGTAAATCACAGTATTATACATACTCATATATAAGTCTAAAAATTTTAGTCAAAAAATTGACCCCAAAAACCTGGGTTGACTTATCCATGGGTCAATATAAGCACTGTATCTTAACTCTTATCAAAAAAAGAAAGCATCCCCTTCTCTGAGTAGAGTGGCAAAAGGTGAGAGCTTAGTCTGTCCAGGGGGAACCAAAAAGAAGCACCAACCCCCACTACTCTCTCTGCTGCAGTGCCACATCTGGCCTTTTTGAATGGCTTGGTAGGAAAATGGCACCCCCCCCCCAAGAAGTGCTGAGATAGTAGAGGGGGTTAGTGCTTCTTTTATGCTTTCCTGGGATGGACTAAACTCCCACCTTTTTCTTTTTAAGAATTAATACTGTTCTTTAACTTTTATCAAAAAAAATGAACTGCCCCCTTCTCTGGGTAGAGTGGCAAAAGCCACAAAAAAGGCAGCCACAGCACAAAAATGGTGGCGGCATCTGCTGGGAGCAATACACCCCATGAGGCAGCACTGGCACTTTCCCTTCTCTGCAGAACGACCCTCTACTTATCCAGGGGGCATATCAAAATCCATAATTTTGCTGCCAAACCTGCCTATGACATATATATGAAGTCAACTGTCAAGGTCAGAGACCTGAGCAGCGAGCCAGCCCAGAGAAGGGAGTGTGAGAGCCAGCAAAGTCCAGCCGGGAGGAGACAAGCAAGCACTTTACACAAGGGAGTTCATTTACCAGAGCATCAAGCAAAAGCTGTAGTCAGCGTTCCAAAAGCCAAGGGTCCAGAGATCAATTCAAGGTAGCAGGAACCAGGTGCTGGGAGCAAGGAACAGGCAAGAGGAAGGCTTGAAAGAAGTTTGCCACAAGCAAAGGAAAGCTTCCAGGCAGGCAGTTATATAGCCCAAGACACAGGTGTGGCTAGTCACTGCTTCTTGAACTTAATCAAGGAAGCCTCCTTTTGCTCAGCTCTCTTGAGTCTCTGCCTTGTTTGTGGGCTGATTGGCACAGGCTCCAAAGCATCTTCAGAATCGGATCCCTGATGCCCTAAAGGAGCAGGCAGAGGAACTTCCACGCCTGCTTGGTCCACGGCAGCAGGGGGAGCGCTTGAGTTGCAGGACTCATCTCCAGCCAGAGCCACAGGGACCAACAGCTGCTGCTCATCGTCAGCAGCTCTGACAGGGGTTCAGTTATCACATCAACTTATACATGAGTATATACAGTATATTGTATTTTCTCTATACAACTTGCAGTGTAGGTCAACTACTAGAATGCCTAACACAATTTCTTCTGATAAGGAGATTGTGCCCCCACCCTATGAGGACCTTACATGAGGCAGCCATGCAGTAGTATTAGGTTCTTGCTGCTCTCCAGTTACCAATAAGAGTGTCTATCAAGGCTTTTTGTGGAAAGAATTCACAGAATTCTTTATTTTCTTATTTGTAGGACAATAAAATATTTGTAATACAGAATTAGAACAGATGAAATTTATTCTCTTTTAAGAAAGTCCAAACTCTTACAAATATTGTCCAAGCTTGGTCTGGGCAGGCAGCCAGGAGAAGCTGATAAGAAATACAGGTCTGAAACTCAGCAGTAACTTAAGAGGTTAGTTTACGGAAGAAAGGAAGCAGCTTTGCAAATGAGAAGCAATAAGGGTCCCAACAATGTCCATAAATCAGAGGCAGGCAAAAACAAACACAAGCCAAAGGCAGAAACATGGGCAAGGGCAGCAAACAGAAGCATGCACAGGAGAAATAGTCAGTTGATTGCTGACAAAAGCTACAGGGGAGAGGCTCAGTTCTTATAGGCTCCAGGTGCCTTATTAATTGATGCTTGTCATAAGTTTGCTGGGAGCGATGCAGGAGACTCTTTTGATGTCTGTGCTGGGCAAAGGTCGGTGAGGCTAGATCGTTCTCTATGTCAGAGTGAGCAGGGCTCCCTGCTGGGGCTGACACATCTGTCCCTGGGTGGGTGGTGGTACTGTCTGCTCTGCAGGTTCTGCTGAAGCAGTCTCTGTGCCAGGGCTCAGAGCAGGTTCTGCTGCCTCAGACTCTGAGTGTGAGTCAAGGTCCTGGAAGCCCATGACAGGAATGCTCCACACCATAATAAAAGTGATCTTTGTGCCAAAGTTGTCAGATTCATTAAAGAAGAGTGATTTTTGTTTGTTTTTGTTTTTCTTTAAAGCCACAGCATGTAAATGCATGCTTCTGGACCTGTGTCGTAAACTACAAATTAAAACATTGTTTATTAAGAAATATTAGAAATCATGTCTTCTGGCAGAGTAAAAAGTTGTGTACTTGGAATGTTTGTATCTGATTTCACTTAATTTAGTTGACATATGATGGAGATCTTCTAGTGAAAGTAAGTGGTTCTTATTACATGTAAATCTTTGTGTGCAGATCTGAAAGGTTTTAGTTTTCTGAACCACAGTTTTAAAAAGGATAATAGTTCAAATATTACAGACAGTGTGACAACAAAGTAGTGTCTTGAGCAAGAAAATAGTAATTAATTGGTCCTGTGCAGGGAATAAATAATTGTGGGAGGCACTGTTAGCATCAGGTTTAGTGAAACTATTCATATGGAAGGTACAGCAAATATGCAGGCGGTCATGAGTGGACAAGTATCTAAAGCCAATATTCTAGATCTGGAGGATGCAAAAAGTAGATCTTAAAAAGTCTTCAGTGTTGCACAAAGTGGCTTAAGATCCCAATCATTAGGCAATATGATTTCTGGTTCCTTATAAAGTACAGTATCTTTTCTGATGCTTCAAGACAAGTTCATTAATTCAACAAGGGTTCTACTCTTTCATCAGTTCTTCTTGCCTATGGAGGCTTGCTTGGGAATGCTTGTACACAATACTGCTTGCAGAGCAAGATGGGGCGGGGAGAAGGTGCTAAGCCAGCTGAGAGACTTTGCAGGCAGCATACTTGTGGTTGCTAACAAGTGAGCCTCTGTAAGTCCTGCCCGTGTAGTACTCTGTACTGTAGTTCTGTTTTCTAACAGTGCTCTAGTCTCTATCCTGTCAGATAAGTAGGGGAAGCCTGCACATGTTAGCAGCTCCAGCATGGTTGGGTGTCTGTAGAACAGTTTCATTTTGCGTATCTAGTTATTGAACACTAGTTCTCAGTGCCATTACATTTTGTGCAATTGTCAGAAGCTGGGTACTGCAATATTTATATTTTATTCAGAAGTGAAAAAGGTAGTTTGAACATATGACCGACTTAGACTAACCATATGTTAGATTTGTCTGGAAAGCATTCCTAAGAGTGTTAAATGAGACTCCAAATGTGTCCTGGCTTCCCTCATTTTTAAATATAATCTATTTTGTTTTAATTTGTGAGCAGTTTGGCTTGATTCTAATGCATCTTTGGAATGCATAAAAGTATCATTTCCATGATTATGCTTTAGCTTGGGCTGTCATGAAAGAGGGCTTCAGATTAATTTTTCATGCTAAAAACTGTTCCTGAAAATGGATGGAGCAATGAAAGAAGTATACTTCTGCATATATTTTTTGGTTTTTTTTAAAATTTCAGGCATGTTTTCCTCTTCAGCATCTCTGCTTCATAGCATAGATGATTTGTAGTAATTTGCTACTTTAATGTAATGGAGTTTCAGCTTGCTAGAACACTTATCTCAAAGTCTGACCAGACTGGATTTTTTTTTTTGCAATTCTTTTGTTGCATACACAGTTATGCTATATATAGCCTCTTAGTTCTAGCATAGAGTAGGAAACTTTGTGATCTTCCACATATTTCAGCTCAGCCAATTAGTGGCTAGTGATAACGGGAGCTGCAGTCCAGAAGAGTATAGAGGACCACAGGTTCTGCACCACTGATCTTGTAGCACTTGTGTAAAACAAGTAATTAGTACTAGCTTACTTCTGCAGGATTACATGATCTTTGGAAAAAATCAGTTTTAAAAACAATAAATGTCTGTAATTTCATTTCGGTAAAGCAGAAGCCAACACTGCTTCCTTCGATGTAATTAGGATATTTCCTGACTTTGATACTTGTTTGGCAAAACTGCTGTCATGTGCATTAAAGCTGACTCCAGCTTTTGTGGTTACTCTGTCATGGAGTTTTCTTGGCAAGATTTATTCAGACGAGGTTATTCATTGCCGACTAAGGCTGAGGGAGTGGGCCTCACCCATGGTCATTCAATAGGTTTCCATGGCTGGATGGGAATTCAGAGCTTCTCCTCCTACAGTCCTCGTCCAGCGTTCAAACCACTATACTATACTGGTTCACCGTATTAAAACTATGCATCTGTTTTCTGTGAAGTAATATTGTAAAAAGCAGATTATATTTTCTGAACTTCATGGTATATATTCATACCATGGATTTTGATAATACTAGTAGCAGTGGATATTATGACTAAGTTAAGGTTAGGCAAGCTGTTAATGCCTCCTTCCAGATGTTGTTGGATTGTACCTCCAAACAACTCTGACCTGGATAGCCAATAGTAATGTATGCTGGGCATACCTCCTCTAAAGTTTGACTAAAGCCTGAAGCAGTTTCGTTGCTTTGCTGGGATGACAGCCATCATCTGCCACTGTCTTTTGGATGATCCAAAGTTATGTGGGCAACCCCATGTTCACACAAAGGACTTCCATTTGATTTTAAATTGTTTTCCTTGGCCCTTTCCAGATGTGGGGAAGGAGCTGTGTGAAAACGGGACTCCCCGGATTTCCTGAGTGTCCGGGCGAGTCCGTCGGGATGAGGAGCAGTGCGAACTCGTTGCTCCGCACTGCTCCGGCGTCCAAAATGGCAGCTTCCGGGTGGTAGAGGCTCTCCACCAACTGGAGAAGCTAGCCAGCCTAAAGCCCGCCCCCGGCAGATCTGCAGCCACGCACTTGCACGTGCCTGCAAATCTGCTCCGGAGCGCAGGGACGGAGCGGCACGGAGTTGTGCGCTCCGTGCTTTTTAAAAACCTCTAAAAAGAAGTTTTTAAAAAGCACACTGCGCGACCAGTTCCGGTCGCTCCGAACTGGACTGAGGTGCGGAACTACAAAAAGTAGTCCACCCCAGTCTACTCCACGGTGCAGAAGACCTCCGCTGGCGGTCGCTCTGCACCGTTTTACTAGCCCGGTGCGGAAATGGCCCTTGTTTCATTGCAGTGCTTTCTGCCACAGCTATGCTGCTAAGAATTCTGGGGTTTGTAGTTTACTGAGGCCAAAGAGCTCTCTGGCTGAGAATTCTAAATGCCCCTCCTTAAACTACAAATCCCAGAATTTGGAATAATAGCCTATAACAAAGTGGAATAATAGCCTATAACAGAGTAATGCAGAAATGTCCAATGCTTCTATTAATGCAGGCTTAAAGCATAATTTCCAGATTGAGGAAGGTAATAGGCCCTATACTGCAGAGTGTGGATAGGATAATACAAAATGTGTGTGCATATGTGGGGAGCAACCTGAAAATATATACCATGAGATTTGTTCAAATTGATTGCATGCATGCATGCATGCATAAATAAATAAATAAATAAATAACAGAAAACCAAACTTATGTCAGGTTCAAGCTACCTAGAAAAGTATAAAATCTCTTTAGTTTTCTTTCTTATGTAACTCTGTAAAGAGGGACCTGTATGGAAATGGTGGTGGTGTTTAGGACCTGTTGCCCAGTCCTCAATCCACTGTTAAAAAGTAGATTGTCCTATAATACTGATTTTATAAAATTAGAAATAGTGTAAATTCACATAATTAGATAATGTTTCTAGAAGAAAATAAAATACTGTTATTTTCAGAACTATGTCTTCATAGAATAAAATCCAGTAGCTCTACATCAGTCTTTAATATCAGCCTTTCATCTTAACATAGAAGAAATGTTACTTTTTTAAAGGTTATAAATGATGACTGTTTACTGTATTATTATGTTCCCAGTTTCTTGATCTCTAATGGAAAATGTACATGCTTTTTTTATTTCTAGTGTAAGACTCTTTCTGGTGTCTGTGACCACATAATCTCGCTCTCATCTGATCCTCTTGTATCTCAATCTGCTCACCTGGAAGTGATCCAGCTAGCAAACATCAAACCAAGCGAAGGGCTGGTAAGATGTACGCAGTTAATCAAAACTGTCATCCAAAATAAAAGCGATAGATTCTCTGTATAAAATCTTTATTATAGGTGTGTTTTAGGGCAATCAGATACTACACAAAGGGCACTGCATACGATTAATTTTTGTATGAAATTCTCAAGGAAATGTTGGAAAACTTTACTGTTAAAAGCTATGTGTTCATACTGCAGTGGGTTTAATTTTTGTATGCTAATTTTGGATACATGTTAAAATTCAGCTTTATTGTATCTCTGATGGATAACAATTTTATGATTTATGGAAGATATCTTCAATAAATTTAAGAGAAGAGGTTAATTTGCCCCAGACCATGATCCTGAGCAGATTTGGGAATAAGTTTGCAGACTTGTGTCTATTTTCATATTCTTAGTGCCATCAGGGAAAGGTTTCTAAGAGAATGCTTCTGCCTAGATTACATAATATAGAAATAATCTTGATTAATCTGTGAAAAGAACATTTTGTTATAGATAATGGTGCTAGTTAGAAGATGAGATTCTTATGGTATGTTCTTAAAGTTTATATTTCTGTTTCCAAAAGGCCGGTAAAGCAATTTATTTAGAGTCAGCTATGCCCATTCCCTGGTTTGCTTACTTTCATCATACGTTTTGATGCAACAATTAATTACACTAAACATCTTATTTTAATAGCGTTCTTCTGTGTCATTTAAACAATTCCATATAAGCTTTGATGCCTTTTAAATATTTTATAAATTTGGATCTGTTTGGTGCGCTTAGCTTGCTCCCAGCCTGTCTTCCTGCTGTATTGCTATATGGTCCTTCCTTCATAATCTTGCATTTTTCCCAGTGACATCACTGCAGGTAGAGGCCATTTTGTGTATCATTGTCTGTTGTTTCTTCCATGTCATATGTAATGACATAATCTTGCTATTGTTTCTTTCATGATTTCACTGGATATTCCTAAACCTTTCCTAATTTCAGCTCTCCTTTTGTATTTCTCTTCTTCTAGAAATGTCCTTTAGCAGATGACCAAAACTGTTTTGTTTTAATGTACAGTTTCTCTGTTTCAGGTTGAGAGTGGGTTTTTTTTTCTGCTAATGGTTATCCTCATGATGTTTAAAAATTGTATCTTCAGATTTTTAACTCTTAGAATATGCATTCTCCCACTTTGTTTTGTAGACTGTAAGCTCTTTAGAGCAGATCTCAGTGTTGCCTATTTCATCCTGGAACAGACTGTGTTATTCTGGGATTCTGTGAAGTAGGGGGCTATAATAATTTACTGGTTATATAAACTGTTTCCTGAACTGGTAGGAATTTGCAATAATGTTCAGTATAAAAACGTACTTAGCACTTCAGATTGTGATACGTATATTATGGATATTCCATGTTTTTTTAAAGGGTCTTCTAACATTTATGACATAAAAAATGCAAGCAAAGCAGATGTATAACCAAATCTTTTGTAGAATTTTAATGTATCTGAAAGATACATCACCTGTAGTTTTGGTGCTGTCAAAATGGAAATTTTGACAGCCATTGGGAATTAAATGCAAAAGAAGATACTGAATATAAAGAAGAGATGGGGCAAGAAAGATAAAACATGCTAAGAAGAGAGTTACAAATGCTGGAAATACTGAAACTAGAAGAATAGATAAATTGTTGCATCGTTTTTATTGGAAGCAAAATGGCTGGACTAGAAACTATTAAAAACGAGGGAAATGAACAGCTGCCTTTTTTTTAAAAGGTACATTTCAGCATTTTTAATGCAGAGTACTCTGTGATGCTATTGCCATAAACACTGAAACTTTCAGTTTTCTTTATTTAGATAGCTTTTCACAATATGTCTGCTACTGGGAATATTCTGTGACCATCGGCTAATGTATAGAAAATCATAAGCTGTATGCAATGCCTGCAATATGAAATTGCCTGCAGAAATTTGTGAAGCTGGAGGGAAACTGTTCTGATTGTTAAGGAGCTTCAACATTAATTAAATGTGATCAATCGGCAGATTCTTTCCAGCTGGGTGGTTGATCTGTGGCCTCGTGGTGGGTGATTTTACATCAATGATTTAATTATAATTTACAGCATATTTCTATCATTTACATTCCAAAAATATGAATGTGAGTGGTTTATTTGATATGTAAGTGCTTATGGATTCAGGTTGTTGGCTGCCCAGCTTCATGTGTGGCAACTATCTGGTTTGGTTTTTTATGTTAGAAATTAATCTGCTTTTCTTTTTTATCTACTTGGTTGCTCTGTAGTAAGGACCTGGAGTCCCCAGTGCTTGTATAGTCTTAAGTACAAACTATATTAATTATTTTGTTCTCAGTCCTGATGACTGCATCCAGCTTCACTATGTTACTTTTGCCTGTATTCAGTGCTCATCAATAACCCCTATTAAGTTTCCACTGCCATCAGTAGGACTGGAGTATCACTAGAAAAGACAGTAAGGAATTTCTGTGGTAGTACAAATAAAATCTTGTTTGGAATCTCTGACTGATATTCAGGCAGATATCTAATTTAAATATTACAAACAAGAAGAAACAAGATGGAATCAGAAAGGGGCTTACATGGAAAACTCGAAGAAGATACTAAGCAGCTAATCATCAGCTGTTTTGGATTTTCCAGCCAAAAACCAACAGAAGTATATATAGCAGGAGCTTATTCAATTCACCAGTTTACCAATATCACACAGTATGTTTTATCACTGGCCACTGATAGACTCAAGACAATTATCAGTGTATAATTTTATTTCTCAAGTAAGACAAGGAAATAATCAGCTATGTATTCAAGTTCAGTTCATTGCTAGTAGTACAATAAAAATAAAATTTTAAAAAAGATGTTATCACAAAAGTAGTGGCAAGGAGAAAGATTGCATTAAGTATCTATTTATACAGTGAAGTAACAATATAATGATCTCCTGATCTTTAAGATGAAGACATTCACAATACATTTTGGGCCATAAACTCTATTCCAGAAGTGCATAAACACTATAAATCTAACTTACTTCTTGCTAGATTTTCATGTTTGTTTTTTCTTTTCTTTACAATCCAGCTATTGGTTGTTTGCATATTGAGAGATTTGCTTTTTCTATTTTGATTTTTGCTCCTATTGTTAAATTAGAAACCATGTCAACACCTTATTGCAGTATTTTATAGGCTTTTTGTAAATATTGTCAGTAGTTTCATGCACTCATGATATAATTTATCATATAATTTTCTAATGCAACTCTAAAGCTTATATACAGTACTACAGTGAGACCAGCCATTATTTTTATTTTCAAATCCTACACAAAAGCAATCCAAATATGATTAGTTTTTAAGGTATTCATTTTCCCCAAAATCTTAAAGTATAATAGTTGTTCTTTAAAATAGTGAGTGTTGGAAGTTGTCTGCTTTTTTACATTGTTAATCTAAATTTTTAGACAGGTACAATGTATTTTCTTTAATTCTTAATATTATGGAACTTGCCTTTGAATATTGAAAACTCATTTAATGTAAGATCCTGTCTTCATGCTCAAAAGGTGTTTCTTCCAAATGTGTGGGTAGGGTATTGTATTATATTGTATGTCTCTTTTTTCTCTGAAATATTCTTTAGTAAAACAATAATCTCAATTGTATGTTTTATATTCTACCTTATCCATGTTTCTGACAATTTTGCGGGGGGGAGGGGGATAAGTATAATCTGATTTTTCTCCTAATACAAGTAGATACAATAGATCCTGTGCTTCAAGAAAAAATCTTTTACAGCTCATTCTTCTCTGTATGCCTTTTCACCCAAGTGAAAATTGTGGCTGTTCTTTCTCCCTGAAGTTGAACTGACTTACTTGGCATTGTCTCCTAACTTTGTTATGCCCAAATTACTTCCAGAGATTTGACATAAAACTGTCCGTAGCCACTTACCTGGAAAAGAAAATTCATTTCATATCACTATTTTGAAAACCGACACATGTACAATTTTGAGCCACCCTGAATTTTTGGATTTGTGTGTGTGTACATGCATGTGTGTATGTAGTTATAGCTATATAGTTTCAGAAAATAATTGTTAGCAATCAGCCATCTAATTTTAATCAGTCCTATGAAGCTGTTTTGTAAGCCAAAACAAGAAATGCTATAGGCTACTAAAAGATTATTATAGCAGTTCTTTATCTGTACATTGAAAAAATAACATGAAGACAATGCTTATTTACTACCAGATATGTATTCATTGTGTTATTTGTGCAGATATTGAATTAAATTAAAAACCAGACTTTAAAGTTCCATGTAGCAAGAATATCATGGCTTACTTTTCCACTCAGGCCACCAGAGGTCAGACTGTGCTGAATTGTATGCAGAGGAGAACAGTAAGGACAAGATTTTAAAAATTGGTATTAGTGAGCTATGGCTGAAACAAGGGTGGTTTTCTTGGAGTTTAGCATTTGGTTCAAGATTAGCCCATAACTAAGGACACTCTTATTTCCTCTAAATAAATATTCATAACAACTGATAATTTTGTGGTCTTGCACATAAAATCTAATGCCTTGTCAGCTTTGTTTGAAGACTTCCCTTGAATATTTGAATATTTTCAGTAGTAGCAACAAAAGCAAAGTAGTCCTGTTTAAGAGATTGTTTCTGCTATAATCAGTAGCGGTCCTAGTGTGTATATTGTTTCCAGTTTCATCACTTACTTGTCTGCCATCTTGTGTTTGTTACTGAACAGTTGGTTGGATTTATTATGCTTGTGTTGTATAGTCTGAGCACAATTTCTCTTATCTGCTTGTTGTTATGGAAGCTGCTGTCTAGCAGATTCCACTTTTGGCTTTTATTCTTTAGGTAGATTACACGGCTGGGTGGGATATGCATCTTCTGGTTTCTGGTCTCTTATGATCTTAGATATGGGAAGATAGAGTTTGGAAAATGATGTACATACATTTGAATCTTCCTTTACTATTTTATAGGTGTTTACCTTTATGAGAGATTTTTGGTTTATAATCATGGACTGTAAATGATTAGATAGCTGCTCTTAAAAGGCAATAGACTGCTATGTTATTTAGTGTATATTATTTATTTATGAACAGAATTTATTTTATATTTCTGTTTCTCAAAAAATATTCAAGGCAACTTACAGAATCTAAGCAAACAAAGTTATTGTAAAATGATAGAGATATCAGCATAACATTTTCACAGCAAAAAGATAATTAATCTCATATAGCTCAGTGGGCCAAATTCCTGTTGAAATAATAACCTCTTCACACAGCAGGGTGAAAACATAAAAAGGGGGCAAAATGAGTCTTTCTATGCAGGGAATTCTGCAGCATACACCAGTATGGCACTGTAATTCCACTTTAACTACCATGGTAATATCCTCAGGAATCTGGAGATTCCAGTTTTGCAAGGCACTAGACCTTTCTGGCTGTGAATTCTAAATACCCTTTCTGAAACTGCAAGTCCTAGGATGCCATAGAATATTGCTGTGGCAGTTAAAGTAGAATCATAGGCCATTTCCACACCGGGCTTCTGAAATGGTGCAGAGCGACCTCTGACGGAGGTCTTCTGCACCGTAGAGTGGACTGGCATGGACTACTTTTTGTAGTTCCACACCAGAATCCACTCAGGAGCGGCCGGAACTAGCCGCGCTGCGTGTTTTTTAAAAACCTTTTTTTCGAGGTTTTTGAAAAGCACGGAGCGCGCAGCCGCGTGCCGCTCCGTCACCCGGCTCTGACGCGGATTTGCAGACGCGTGCAAGTGCGTGCCTGCAGATCTGCCGGGGGCAGGCTTCCAGCTGGCGAGCTTCTCCGGTTGCTGGAGAGCCTCCACCAACCGGAAGCCACCATTTGGGATGCCGGAGGACTGCGGAGCAGCGAGCTCGCGCTGCTCCGCGTAGTGACGGATTTACCCGGCTGCCGGTAAGCTCCGTTTTTGGGCGTTTTTGCCCGTTCCCCCCCCCCACATGTGGAAAGGGCCATAGTACCATTAATTGTATGATGTGAAAGGATTCCTAAAAAGGCCCCCTTTCACATTTCCTCTGTACCATACCTCTAATTCCAAGACACAATGGAAAGCTTTTCTCAAGGCATGAATAAATTGAGAGCAGGCAGTTGTTTAGTATCTTAGTCCTGAGCAATTTACACTTTAGCCAACACTTTGCTTGTACATGGATCTCAAGGCAGTGAAATTGTTGCCACAAAGGAGCCCTGGGCTGTCAATAATGGCCTGTAGTCAACATTCTAGCTGCCTCGTTTCTGGAACAGCTGAAGTTTCATACTACAAAGGTACTTCAAAAGTGTATTTAAGTACTCCAGTAGTAATGTAACTAAGGCATGAGTCACTGATCAGCAAAGATTATTAAAACAAAGAAAGTTGTCAGTACTAAATGCAAGGCTTTTAAAACGACGATATACAGAAGGCTATCAAAACTATATGAAGAAAGAATAGATCTGTTACTTAGAAAATATTGTATCGTATTAGCAGAGTTTTGTAAACGTTTTGACTGTAAGAGATCAGCCACTGTCTGCTTCATTAGCTACTTTTGGTCTGCTAAAAGTGGTAAAAACTACTGTAACCGAATAATTGAGTTTCTCAGCAAGGCAACTGCTCTTTGGTTATAGCTAGCCTGAACATTTTTTGAATGAGCTATGAAATATATGAGAAGCATGATTCAACTTGTGTTATAGAACATGTAGGTACTCACTAGGGCTGTCCTAAAATGTAGTTGAGATGTCATGGTTGGTGTATAAACTGTTACAAAAGATAAATACGTTTATTTGTCAACTTCATTGAATTACAATATTGATCCATTGGTACCTACTGGGTATATGTAAATTGTATGCATAGTTCTTTGAATGAACTTATTTCCTTTGAAATGTTAAATCGTTTACATACACTAGAAATCTTTCTTCATTCTGTTAGTAAGAAGTTCGCAAGTTTTGCTGTTTGGCTGAATTGCTTTTATTCTCGACTGTGCAGTCCCTTTCCCCTTTTCTTTATGCCTGTGTTACAGTGAAAATTTATTATATTTTAAGCTATATGCATTTCTGCTAATTATTTTACTAAGAAGGGCATACAGTCTGAAATTATAACACTGGAATGATTTCTACTGTTCTGTTTCATTTGTTTGTTTCCCTTTTCTTGACTGAACTGTGAATTGTTAAGGATGTAGCAATTAAGTCGTCATCTCAATAACTCATAGTAGGCTCAGTGGCACTGTAGCATTCTCTGTCCTAAAAGCTAACATTCTCCATTTTGGTATGCAGCTCTGGAATCACTTTTCAGTATCTTGTCTTTCGTGTTTGCAGTAGAATACTTATGGATTCCATTTATAAAAGTGAGACTGACTGGTTATATAAATATTGTAACTTTGTGCTAGGTCAGTGCATATGAAACTTTTTCTGTGTGGAAGCCATTTTAAACAGTTCCAATGAGTGGTTCATTGTGGTTCTTGCAATGTATTTTGGGAACATTTTCGTATCATTTTATAATTGGTCAAGATGATTAACCATTGCACATAAATTAGTCACACTTGGAGATAGCTGCCACATCAATTGAAGCAGTTTACCTATTATATGCATCGGTCCTGAGTATTTTCTTCTGATAGAAACACATTAAAAAATTCAGACTGGAACATGTTATTACCCAAATAATTATTAGCAGACAGATTTTAGATAGGGGAGAAGTATATGTTGGATGGCAATGGTTTGCAAACGCTTTACAAATTCTTTCCCATGGTGTCTTTTTCTTAGGGTATGTACATTAAATCAACATATGATGGTCTCCATGTAATTACTGGAACAACAGAAAATGTAAGTATTGTTCATCAAGTTTGCTGAGGCCTGGCATTTTTTAACCTTAACTCTGGATGCTTCCCCCTTTGCTTGTGTACATGGGATTGAATGGAAAAGTTGAACAGCATGTTTGGGGAGGACGGGCTGCACATGGGCAAAAAAGTTTGGAAGAACCTATGTTAAACTGAGAAAGTTAGTTTAAGCTTGCTCTTTTAATCCATACACGTTATTGACTTTAATAAAGGAAAGGAAATCCGTCTTGATTTCAGTTTTGTTGCAGAAGCAAAGGTATTTTGAATATGTATAAGAGCTTTGTTGCGGTTTTCTGTACCGCAGTACCATCTGTTTCAATCTTAGTTACTTCAACATTTTAATCAATACATTGGCAGTATTATGCGAAGATCTTTAGTTTTCAGGACAACAACAAAACTATGACCACCAAAGGTGCATCACAAATAAAAACTGTCCTACTGCGAATGTGGTGAGTCATCTCACCCATGTGACTGAAGTTGGAGGCTGACTCGAGGACCCATCTCCCCAGTCACATGACTCACTCAGGCCATCCCCAAGCACAGTCTCCTTACCGACTCCCCACCTCTGGTCACAGGACACGTAGGGGCACTTTAAAGAACTCACCTTCACCAAATAGGTGCCATAGGTGTTCACTGAACTCCTACTTTCTCCCCCCCATTACCTGCCTTAGGTAAGGACAAGTGTCGGTTTAGTTCTTATGCCCCACCAGGCTGGCCAAAACGGCCCTAACTCCCTGTTGCACATCTCCCAGGAATAGCTGGTTCCGTTCTATAGATAGATGGACCTCAGCTGCTGTGTAGTGCTCAAATCACTGAAATATGATGTGGGGGTAAAGGGTAAAATGGTCTGACCCCTTGGCAATCATCGTGTCTTTCCCTGTAAACCAGGGCTTTCCAAATGGTGTGTTGCGACACGTTAGTGTGTCGCCTGAAGGGTGTAGGTATGTCACCTCCCTGGACTGAGAATGAGCCCCCCACCCGAGCCTTGGAAATGTATGTTATATGTTATAAGTAAATCATGTATTTTTAAAAATATAAATGAAAAGTTTCAATAAGATATGTTGTGTCCCCATACATTTTGTTGTTATAATTTGTGTATGTGCCCAGATCTCTTATAAGGGGTTAGTTTAACCTCCGGTTTGCTAGTAGAACTGAATTACTGTGTTGCGAAATGACACCTGTCTAAAAAATGTGTCACGAACATGAAAAGTTTGGAAAGCTCTGCTGTAAATCCTGTGCTGGGCAATGTCGATACGTCTGTGATTACCCTTCTCAGGCCATAGTTGCCCGGACAAAATGGCTGACCAAACAATACACCTCCCAGGCCATGAAGACTGAATGACCTGTATGGCATGGATGACCTGTAGAATAAGGGTTTTGCCTTTCAGCAGACCGAGGTCATTACTCCCAAGGTGAATGACCAGAATATCTGGTGGAGACCCACAGTACTCCCTGAACAGCAGCAGGCCATGCCACCAGAGGCTTCTCCTCCTTTGACAGCAACCAAATCACGCAATCCCAGGTGGGATCTGAACTGGCCATTCCAAGCCTGGCACTCTACCCAATAGACAAGGCTATGGCTGCAGAACAGGACATGATGCCTTACTGGCCAAAAGCTAGAATCTGTACGACAAATAAAAGCAACCAGAAACCACGTTAAAATGGGGAAGGCTTGATACGCTTCTGATCAGCCGTGGGCACGTCCGGCACCCTGTGCTCTGAATGAGCTTGAGTCCCGTGCCAATCACTGCTGCAGTTGATGCTGCCCCAATACAGAAAGAATGCATTCCAGTTCAACCGCTTTTAAGCAAAGAACTGCAAGGGCCCTGGAGGTGACAGCCCAGAATTGGTATCTGGTGAGGGGCGACAAATTTGCATGACAAAATAAGGAGCCGGAGTGATTTCCCAGAGCCTGTATATATTCCCTTAAAGCCCTGATGGGGCATAGTGTTGGATAGTTGCAAGTTTGCAAAGTAATAACGGACCTGGATCCTTTCTGGTCTGTTTTAGAACTACAGATTGTAAATCTAACTTCTTGTGATCCCAAAGCCAAATCTCTGAGTTCTAGGGCTTTAGCTGATTTGTCATCCTTCGCCTGTACCACCAACTACCTGACCCACAAAGCCCCAGAGATGGCAGTGAGTGAATCAGGGAATGGTCAGGGAAAGGGGACACCTATTATTCACCACCCAACCTCTTTCTCTAGAGTACACTTCCGGGACTTTCCCAACACTAGAGTTCTCAGCAGAATCTAAGAACCACTAAGCCTTGCACCAGAATGCTAAGGTACAAAAACATGCCCTTATAGATGGAGGAGAAAGGCTCCAGGGCCAAACATGCCCTTATAGATGGAGGAGAAAGGCTCCAGGGCCAAACACGCCCTTATAGATGGAGGAGAAAGGCTCCAGGGCCAACTCTTTTGCAAAGCCCCATTGCGTGTTCACCTGTCTCATCTTCAGCTGACAGAAGTATCAATATCTTCATTCTGGATGAGATTAGCCACAGCAGTAGCAGCTGGTTTCTCAGCGCGCACACACACACAAACACACAGCCTTCAGATGGACTCTTGGGCCCTTTTCGCATGGCATTTCTGAAGCAAAAGGGCCCCTTGAGCGTCGCGTAAGTGTGAGGAGCAGTGCATACGACACACTCACATTTGCGCGACGCTCAAGGGCCTGATGTGGACCACGCACGCATTTTTTTCCATTTTTGGCTCAAAGCCGAAAATGCTGCACGGTCGCGCATCGCTCCGGGGCCCCGCGCACACTTATCTGGCGTGTTGAGCCTCGGGAGCCGGGCCGGTCGCGTGTCCTCTTCTCAGCGCAGCCTGGCAGGTCCCAGGCTGCACTGCGAACGGAAGAGGTTGGGGTGCTCGTGCGACGAGGAAGCAGCTACGGAGCTGAAGCAGGAGGGACGCGACAGCGTTCCTCCCAAGCCTTCATGCGCGAGCTGAACAGCCCAGCACCGGGAAGAGGTAAGGTGCAAAAAGGGCCTTGGACGTGGGCTTCTTGGTGAGACCCTTTGAGACTCCTGAACCTTTTTTGGGGGGTGCCATGCTCACTGGACTAATCCTAGTCCAACACTCAAAGCCAGCTACTAGTTAACAGGAAAGACCTGTGAGACAGGCAAAGCCTGAGAGTGGTGTGGGTCTGAGCTATAGGGCCTGGTAACACTGGAGGAGAAAGGGCTAGACGTACTGGGACTGAACCCACTTGGGATAGGCAGAACTTGGGCCTAAAGCCCAGCTACATCACTACCAAGAAGCCTTAGACAAGGATCAGGCCTTCTCTGGCCTATGAGAAATAAGAAGCTGGACGAGGCCTAATGAGGTCCGTGTGTCAACTAGAGGCCTGGTTAACAGCCTGTGTGTTGAACTGGGCATACTCAGGCCTACCCAAAACCCCATGTATAAATGAGAGGCCTAGCATGGATCTGAAGCCCAGCTGTGTGGCCTCAGAGGCCTGTCTAGCCCCCAGCCTACGTGGCCTGTAAGGCGAGGCATATTGGCCTCTCATGGGAGCCGGCAAAAACCATGTCCTTCCCCTGCAACGCTGCAGTGGGATTCAAATTCTCTGTAATGTACATAAACTGTGTTATTAAACTAATGAGTGCTATCAAGATAAATCTTGCTCTCTTGTTTTTAAAATTATTAATTTAAAAAATGGATGCAGGCAGTTCTGTGTAGTGCATGTGAATTCATTTAAAAGAGTAAGGCAAGAATGTGTACTGATAGCCATTTGCGGCATGATAATAATCAACATGTGTTATTAAATTTTAAGAGCAATTTTATGTCTGTTAAATGGTCAACAATTTGGAGCCAAGGGAAGTTGTCCCAGTATCTTGTTTGAAAGTAGCAGACATCATGAGTCAGAAATACTTGCTCTCAGGTTTAGTTTTTGAAATTTTGGAAAATATATTTATATCTTTGTAAGTGGAAGTTTACAGGAGTTTTTCAACAACGTACAAACATACAAACTTTTTAAATTAATTAAATTAAAAGGTGTATCTTTTTAATCAGAGTTTTAAAAACAATTATAATCATATTAAAATAAACTATTTCTAAAAACTGTGGGTTGCATGTGCCATTTTAGAAGAGGTATTCCTTATTTCTTACACAGGATGGAAAACCTCTTCATATTTGTTATAGTGCTTGTGTGCATCATCTTAAATGGCAAAACTGCTGATTTTAATCATACATAATTGCATGGAAATATACTTGCTTAAAATGATAGTAATAATTGACAAGATTGCATTAGCTGGAGACAGCCGTACCATTTGAAAAGTAAGAACTCACCTGTTTGCTTTAGTCCCATTCATTTCAAAAGGATATGGGAATGTTTTATTTTCTTTGGATTTTGTCCTTAACTTTATAAAAGAACCCAAAAGTCTTATGTTTGAATCTGTAAAGTTAATGTGATCTTAAAAGCATTTGAGACAAAGTCTGTTCAACACTGAGCACTTCTCAGGTGCTTTGATTTTAATGTGAAAATGTTCATTCATTCTAAGTCTCACGTTAAAATCAATGAGACTTATATGTATTTAACTTTTGTTCTGTTTTGTTTTCAATGTTTTGTATTGCGTATTATGAGTTACCTAGTCTCCAGTGCAGAATCGTCGTAGTAAGAGTCAATGGATGATTTCAAATTATAGTACCTGAACTCCTTGTGTTCTGAATTTTCCAAGGGGAAACATCATGATAAAAATGTGTGTATATGTTTTCCTGGAGTAGAATAAGTATTAAACTTCAGGACAAATATATTTTGGACCCAATTGAAGTTATCAAAATATGTATTTTTAGGACTGGGAGAGTTTTGTGCAGTTCATAAAAAACAATCTCAGTAGTAAAAGTTGAAAGGAAGTTTTTTGAGTCACAGACTATTTTGTACAAAGGATTTTTCAACCTGTCAAGTACAAAAAATCATATCCACATTGGTTTATCTGTTGAAGGATTTCTTTGTATTGTTAATAATTCCAGGGTGTGTTCAAGGGTTTCACATGGCATGCATGCATGCATGTTGTGTCTATCATAAACAGAATGGACCAGAATGTACTAAATACATTCCTGCAGTGGAGAAAAAGTTCCATAATGGCAAAATACCTGGCTTTTAGACATAGAATCAAGGAACTTGGAATGTACGCCAAGATCATGTATTGCCACCCCTAGCCAATAGAGGAATTTGTAGCAAAAGCATCTTTGACAGATGGCCATCCAACTTCTGTTTAAAATCTCACAATGAGGGAGAGTCCATGACTTTCTGAACTAGTCTAGGTCCACTATCAAATAGATCTTACCATTAGAATGTTCTTTCAGACGTTCAGATGGCGTCTCTGTTCTTGTAATTTGAAACTATTGGAGCAACTGGAAATGAGCTTTCTCCATGTTCCACATGATAGACCTTCATCCAAGACTATTATAAAAATGTTGAACAACATGGGGTCCAAAACAGAACCTTGCAGAACCTTTTTTTGTCAATTCCCTGACAGTCTTGATTTTCAAACTGTGGATCAGATAGACATCAATCTACCATTTATGTAATCTAGTTCACATTTTATGAAGTTGTCAGCAAGAATATAATGGAGGATCTTGTTACAAGTTCTACTGAAATCAAGTTACATAACATCAATGATATTTCCCTGATCTATCAATCTGTAACGTTAACAACAACAAAAACAAGAATAAGGTTAGTATATCATGACATTTTAAAAAAAGAGAAAGAAAGAAAGAAAGAAAGAAAAATCAATGCTGACTGTTAGTAATCACAAAATATTTTAAAGTGCTAATAGACTGACTATCTAGAGTATTTCCTGGTATTGACATCAAACTGGCTGGTCAATGGTCAGTAGTTGCCTCCACCCCACTTTTTTCAACTCTAGTCTGCAAAGGTCCTCAAGGGTTCTGGCAGAACGTGAAAGGATACCACTCACCAGAAGCACTGTCTTGACAGTCCTCCCTGGGCTCAGCAGAGGATAAGGGCCAGCTGCTAGGCTCTGTTAATGCTTCTTGATGGGAAGTGTCAGAGGGCAGAAGTAAGAAGGTCAGAAAGGACTAGAGACTAGCTGTATGGGGGAGAACACACGCGGCAGAAGTTGCAAGAAGTGGAAGCAAGTATACATCTTGACTTGAGCCAGAAAGGAGCAGATAGGGTAGTCACAATGGATCCGGGATGTGGCTTCTATAACTTCAGTTGTTAACATATCTTGGAGCAGGACAGGGTACTTTAAAGCTTCATCAGGCAGGAAAAAGGTACTTTTTCTCCCTCACTTTCCAAACCCCAACTATTAGCCACAGGCCTTTCCTCCCAACATGGCTATTGCCTCAACCGGCAGATGGGAGGGAGACAGAGAAGCACCTAGCTCTATTCCTGTTGCTGGATGTACAAGGATCAAAGAAACCAAGGATGCCAAAGAGTTAGGTATGCAGGTGCTTCTGAAACAGCGACCATGTCGTATCAAAGATGAACATTCAGACCAAAACCCCAGCATCTCAGATATTGATGTTTTATATCCAGCTTTGAGAGAGTTCACTTTTTTCTGATTAAAAGAACTTTTGGCAAATTATACTATGCTGAAGTCTGGCAGTTTGCTGCAACTGGTTTGCTTCCTGTTGCCTCTTTAGAGAATGATTCTTCAAAGGATGTAGAGTCTCAGTCTTTTTCCTAATCCTGAGTGGGAGATGAACCCCTGTTGAGGACCCTGCTTTTTCTAAAGCTATAGCCTCCCTTTGTCCTTGAGGAGGGCTGCTAGCAGTTGCTTCTGCTCATCATCTGATTCTTCCTGTTAGGCTGTCACATCTTGGGTTTCCTCTTTGTCAGAAGAGGACTCCTTCAGGTAAGGCATGACAATATGCCTACTGCCTATCTTTCTTGTTGGTGCTGTTTGTGATGGAGTCTCTGATATTTCACCTTTCAAAAATTCTCATATATCATGGACTCCCTTCTCTTTGAGTATTTCTAACTATGGGATTTCATCCAGTATTTTCCTTAAGACTATGAAAATTGACTTTCTTAAGGTCCAGAGCACACATCCAACTGTACTCAGGTTTCTCTTTGTTTTGTACAATGAAATTGTCATCTTATATTGATCCAGATAAATATTTTTGTAACTGCCAGTTTAAAGAGTAATATGTGATAGAAGCCTAGTTTGATCATTGTCAGTTCTTAAGTCAAATACTTACCATTATCTGAGGCTTTGGGAATAGTTTTCTAAAGAGATTATTTCTATATTGCAACAATCACTGAAATTTAACCATCTTCCTTGCAAGACTGGGGCACAGTCTATGATGGACAGTTGTGGGAAGAATTAAAGCCATTGAAAATAATGGTTTAGTTAATTGATATTAAAATTTTGTGTGGTTGTTTGAATGATCGGTATTCCTACACAGTATGGTGGATACTCCTGGTTTCTTAGGGGATTCATGACCTTGACCTATTTACCTTTTTCCTCTGTTTATATTCCATTTTGAATGTGGTTCGATGAGAAATCATGGTATCAATAGCATTACTATGTTATATATGTTAACATTTCAAAAAAAAAAAAACCCCTAAAAAGAAAAACTTTAGTTACTGGGAAGTATAAGAATAGAATTAACACAGTTTGAATAGTTTTTGCAAAAGGAGAGATGATAGCTAGTAAGGACTGTATTTATCATCTTTTATCTTAAATTCAGTCACCTGCAGATCGATGTAAGAAAATCCATGCTGGAGATGAAGTGATTCAAGTTAACCACCAAACTGTGGTATGTATATTTGAATTCTGTATCACTTGAAGATGAAAGCTGACTAGTTTATCGGCAGCATGTTCAATGTATTACTCACAATTTTGGTAGTATTTGCACGAGAGATTAAAAATACTCATTTTTTGTTATTTTTGCATATTCTAAACAGAAACACAGCATTAAAGGAAACATTTATAGGACTAGCAAATACCTCATATGCTCCATGGGCAGGTAATTGTGTGGGTACTGTGGGATCATTTTTCACTATTTCTCACAGGCAGGACTCTCTCCGTGAGTGTAACAAAATGCCTCTGTTTCTCTTCCAACATGGTAGCTAATTGTGTCACTTCCTGTCACCTTTTTGGAAATGATGTTGTGTCACTTTCTTTCATTTTGAGAGGAAATGGAAGGTAAACAGAGACGTTTGACGGGTCAGGAGAAGGCTTTTTTTTGTGTACTTGCACATGCATTGGGGGGGTGTTTATTTTGATGGTGTAATGAAAATTTCCTTAAATCATGAGCTTAGATTAAAATTTGGGGACCATCAGCTTTTGGGGTCTGGTTTGGGGTTCACAAGCCACAGAAGTGGGGGCTGGAGGCTGTATTATGTCTTTTGGGCCAGAGTTTCACCACCCTGCTACATGTTAATAGTGAATTTAGGTGCTTGTATGTCTGTTAATTTGGAAGCATAATGGAGCTATTGGGAGCTACCAGAAATAGTATATGCAGGACACTATCTAGGTACAGCAAAATATGTAAATAAATTAATTTATAAATCAAAAGCTCCTATACCTTTTTTCCTGCAGAAGTTGAAAATGGCCTGAAAAGGGCATGCACGTTTCTAGATTAGTGGAACAATCTCACTGTCCGTTGATAGTCACAATGACTATCAATAAAGACATCAAAGTCTTTAAGGTGGATTAGGGAAGTAGCTTGATCAACTCCTAAAATTAAAGCAAGCATTTTAGATAAGGCTTGGGAGTGGGTGTGATAATGGGGCTTCCCATTATCTAGACTTGGCTGAAGGGGGATGCTTCCCTCTTCAGGTAAACCAAGGGTTAATGAGGTGTTGGGATTAGGTTACATTTTTACTGTGGGTCAGCCTCACAGGTCACAGGGGGAGAATTGCCCAATCAAGGGGAAAGAGGTGAGCATCTTCGAGATGCTTTGAGATGCTTCGAAGGAGAAGTTATAAAAATCCTTGAGAGGCCATGTGGGAAGGAGTCAACAAAGGAACCTCCTGGAGATGGGATCTGTGCCAGTAGTAGGCTGCAGGCTTAGGCCTTGCCTCCTGGTCTCATTCCTCTCCTAGACCATCTAAGCCTGTGAACCCAAATGTGAGTAACTAGGATAAGATAGTTAGTCGCATTAGGGCTTTTTATTATTTTGGAGGTTGGCTGATCTTAAGAATGTATCTGTTGTTATAACTACTTGTAACTTAAGCGTACCTGGGAGGGGGGAGCCTCTCATGTGTATTGTTGTCTTGTTTACTTGCATGCCTTACAATAAATGCTTTTCTGTAAAACCTCTGTTTCCTCTCCATTCCCACGCCATTCTTCGGCACATGCTTAGATAGAACTTCTCTCACTCAGAAGGAGGAGGGAAAGGAAAGATCCTTAAGCATAGAGATTGGCAATTCACTGACAGGGTCCCACCGTCCTGTTCAGTTACAAGTATATTCAGAATTCAGTGGGTGGTGGCAGCCTGCAAAATTAGTGAACGCTGGGGAATTTCCTGCTCCTTTTCAAGGGTAGAAGTGAGGCTTGGGAGGGGGGCTGGAAGTAAACTCAGTATGACATGGTGGCAGCGGTTTCCGAATTGGAGAGTTAAGGGTTAAATTACAGAAAGCAGGCTTCCCGGTTCTCACTCTCTCTGTCTCTTTGTGTCCTGCAAGGAATCAAGCAGGGAGGAGGGGGGAGTGAGCGAAGGGGCATTGTTTGTCTAAACAGGCTTTCGAGGTTTTTTTTTCCCCCCTTTCTCTTCCTCCTTGCAGCAGGGAGGGGGGAGAGAGAAGGGGGCTTTTGGTGACAGGGCTGGCTGCTCTCGTCATACAAAGCTGCTCTTTGGGAAGGAGTGATTTCTGGATTTTCCTCTTCCCACTTTTACAGGGGAATGGATTTTTAAAGCTGCAAGACTCTAGCATTGTGTTTCTGAGCAGGCAGTGCTGGCTGGAATTTGCTCTAAGTACTTCCTGGATGAAGTGAATGGGAGTTCTTTGTTGCAGACAGGCACCTCATTGAGTCTCACTGAGGCAAAGTTGTTTTTTCTTTTTTTCTTCTCTCTCTCTCTCTTTCTCTTCAGCCTGAGGAAGGGGGGGTGAAGCGGGGGTGGAGAAGAGAAAGGCTTTAAGATTTCTCTACACCTTCCACTTTCTTATCTCTGGGTATCTGGCAATAGGTACTCTTGGATCAGCCAATCAGACATATTTTTTTTTGGAAGCTCTCGTGTGCACATAGATAGTTAGCCAGTGTATGCAACTCAGGTCTGGAAGAGTGCTATCATACAGAATGGATGCTGAAGCTGCACCGACCCCTAGTGGCAGCAATACCACACAGCAGGATGCTACA
Source organism: Cyclura pinguis (assembly GCA_030412105.1). Classification (NCBI taxonomy): domain Eukaryota; kingdom Metazoa; phylum Chordata; class Lepidosauria; order Squamata; family Iguanidae; genus Cyclura; species Cyclura pinguis. The sequence goes on from CM059601.1 coordinate 199,386,741, forward strand.
GAAGATAGCTCATCTGCTCATGCAGCTACCCTAGTGGTAGTAATCTGGCACAGCAAAGGACTGCAGCACAGGGACCCCCTACTCCAGCAACGACCTTTAGTGGCCGTACTGACTCTCCTGCTGCTTTCTGGGAATCAATACGGCTCGTGCATGACAAGTTAACACCTGAACAAATTTTGGGGTTCCTGGACAAGACGATGGACATGATGCGCCTGAACTCTGGACAGGCCTCCACTGGAATCCAGGAGGCTATTCCACGGAACGCAGAGCCACAACCTGCTCTTACCCGCATCAGAACGCTTCCAACCTACAAGGACTCGGAGGATTTTGAATCTTTTGTCACCTCCTTTATTTGCGCAGCAAACGATTTTGGGATTCCTGAGGAGAACTATATGCGTGAACTTCGTCCTCATCTCACAGGGGCTCTGCGAGATGTCGAAGCCAGCATGCCCATTGCTGAAATGCATGATTTCTCCAAATTCGTGGCCCTAGCCTGGGAGAGACTCGGACTCACACCGGAGATGGCTAAGGCCCGCTTTTGCAACACCAGGAAGAAACCTGGTGCAACTTACCGGGAAATGGCTAATTCAATTCAGCGAACACTGGAAACTTGGATGCAAGCAGCTCAGGCTTCCACAAAGGAAGATATCCTGTTCCAGGTAGCATTGAAGCATTTCTTGAATCACATACCCCCGCAGACAGCGTCCTTTGTGTTATAACAAGAACCTAAAACATTAGTCGAGGCTGCCAAGGCAGCAGACAGGTTTGTTGCCTCCAGAGGTGAGGAGGCATTCCGGCCTACTGTTGCAATACCTTCTACAGACAAGCAGGAATTCCAACCACACCAAGATATCTCTCGACGACCTGTACAGAAGCACAACACTTCTGCCCCAAGGTCATCACTAAATGACACTAACCCGAAGCCTCAGCTGAACAGCTCTACCACAAAGTCACAGCCCCACCCCGGCCAGCAGTCTGTGGCAGGTGCTCAGGGCCAGCCAGGGAAAAAGGCTGGCCCAAAATGCTTTATCTGTGGGGAGCTAGGACATATTAAAGCCAACTGTAAGCAGAAGCCTAAGTTGGCCCAGTTAGTGGTTGCGTCGACCTCCAGAGACACTGCCACTGACTCCCCAGTTGCTCCTGATCCTGACATGATCCCTAATCACAGAAGACACACGCTGTGGGTAGGGGGCAGGAAAGTTGTTGCTTATAGAGACACTGGAGCCCAACTTTTTGCTGTTCATCGTTCATGTCTGGATCCTGGTCTTGTTGATGACCACATCAAAATCACCATCAGGGCCTTTAGAGCTCCTCCAGCTCAACTACCAACAGCACGTGTTCCTGTTCAGTACAAGGGCTGGAAGGGTGTTTGGACTTTTACTGTGTATGATGACTTCAAATGTCCTGCCCTGTTGGGTGATGATCTTGTCTTCCATGCCAGTCAAGCCCTGAAAGAGTCCAGACGGCATGCCATGACAACTTGCAGCCTGAGCAGAGGTCAGTCTTCACTGCAACCAAAGGACCAGCCTAAACTTGGACTGCAGTCACTGTCTCCTGCTACACCAGAAGGAGTCCTGCCTGAAAAGGTGGCAGAACCTGGGGCAGGCTCTCACCACAGCATCGTGGGCCCAGAGATCGAGACCATTCTTGATGGTACCTCGGATGTCGGAGCAGCTGCTGGCGGAAGTCCAGGAAGAGCTTCTCCATGCCAGGAGGCTTGTCAGCCTGGTCTCAAGCTGGTCCCTGTCCAGCAGTCGGTGATTCTGGTCACACCTGACTCAGCGCTGCCTGGGGCGGGGCAGGAGAGTCTCAGGTGGGCATCGAGCAGAGTCAGGTGCTGGACAACTTGCCTGAGATGCAAAAGGCTGGTGCAGAGGAGGAAGATCCAAAAACGCTGACTCCAAAGTCAGCAAGAGAATCAACAGCAGCTGAAACTCCAGAGGACACTCCAGCCAAGGGAACAGAACCTGGAGAAACTGCAATGCAACGAGAATCTGAGGCGAGTCTGCCCCTCCCGGTGGAGCAGCTGGTTCCTGTTCAGCAGCAGCAGTTCCAGAAGGACCAGGAAACAGACCAGAGCCTTCAAGCTGCCTGGACCAGAGCAAAGGAAGAAGCGGAGTCTCCTCCAATGACAAAGGGGCCCAGATTTGTAATAATCAAGGACCTATTATATTGTGAGCCTGTCCCAAGGGGTAGCAAGGGGGGCATGCGTGCTCAGAGACAGTTGCTGGTGCCTTCTAAGTATAGAGCCAAACTCTTGAGTCTGGTTCATGATCATCCTAGTGGACATGCTGGGGTGAATCTAACCAAGGACAGATTGGGGAAGTCCTACTGGGAGGGGTTGGGCAAGGATGTTACTGACTATGTCCGATCCTCTGAGGTTTGCCAGAGAGTAGGGAAATCCCAGGATCAGGCCAAGGCCCCTCTCCAACCACTTTCTATCATTGATATCCCATTCCAGAGAGTGGCTGTGGACATCATGGGACCTTTCCCTAGAAAGACTGCTAGGGGAAAGCAGTATGTGCTCATCTTTGTGGGCCTTTGCACTCGTTGGCCGGAAGCCATTCCACTGGGTGGGATCTCAGCTAAAGCAGTAGCCCAAGCTTTGACAGACATATTTGCAAGATTAGGTTGGCCTGCAGAGATTTTAACGGATGCAGCTTCCAATTTCAACTCCAAGGTCATGCAGCGCCTGTTAGAGGCACATGGTGTGCGCCATCTTACATCAGTACCTTACCATCACCAAACTAATGGTGGAGTGTTTTAATGCAACTTTGGGGGCCATGATCCGTAAGTTTGTGAATGAACATTCCAATGACTGGGACTTGGCTCTACAGCAGTTCTTGTTTGCTTATAGATCTGTTCCACACCCAAGCCTGGGTTACTCACCCTTTGAGCTGGTCTATGGCCATAATGTGAAAGGGCCATTACAGCTGGTTCAAAGTCAGTGGGGGGGAATTATCCCTTCTTCAGGGACTAATGTGGTTGATTTTGTGACTAACTTGCAGAATGCTCTCAGGGAAGCATGGGCAGATGCTCATGAGAATCTGCAACAGGCACAAGAGAAACAGAAGACCTGGTATGACCAGTGGGCCAGAGAACGTTGCTTTGAGAAAGGAGACCAAGTGATGGTCCTGAAGGTCATCCAGTCTAACAAGATGGAAACTTCTTGGGAAGGGCCTGCCGCAGTGCAAGAATGCATTGGGACAGCGAACTATCTCATACAGTTTCCAGACTCTAACGTCAAGCCAAAAGTGTATCATGTGACTTCACTGAAACCCTTCTATGAGAGGCCCAGTCATCTTCTCACACTTTCAGTCCAGGAAGATGAGGAGGAAGAGTGGCCTGAAGGTGCTTTCTATGATTGGGAAGGTGGTAGCTTGGAAGATGTTAAACCCTCCCCAAGACTCAATGCTACCCAATGCAAGCAGTTCTCTCAATTGACAGGCAAATTCACCACCCTGTTTTCACCTATCCCAGGTCGCACCACAGACCCTCAACATGTGGTAGCCGCAGATGACAGCAGGCCAACAGCAGAACAGCTACGACGAGTGTCACCAAAGGGGAAAGAGGCGATAGAGAGGGAGGTGAAAGAGATGTTGGACGTGGGGATCATTCACCCATCATGCAGTCCAAGGGAATCCCCAGTTGTCCTCGTGCCCAAGAAAGGGGGAACAGACATACGCTTTTGTGTAGATTATAGAAAACTGAACTCAGTGATGTGCCCTGAACATTATCCAATGCCCAGAGTGTATGAACTGTTGGAGAAATTGGGGCGTGCTAAGTACTTATCCAGCTTCGATTTGACCAAAGGCTATTGGCAAATCGCCCTAGCAGAGGAGTCTAAGCATCGAACAGCATTCACCACTCACATGGGCCTGTTCGAGTTCAGTGTACTTCCCTTCGGGCTACGCAATGCACCTGCAACTTTCCAGAGGCTGGTGGACTGTTTGCTAAGAGGATGCGGGGATTTTGCTGTTGCCTATTTAGATGACATTGCAATCTTCTCAGACTCCTGGGAAGACCACCTGAAACACTTGGAGATTGTCTTCCAGTGCTTTAGTGATGCTGGACTGATAGTTAAAGCAAAAAAGTGCCAGTTTGCGCTGGACAGAGTGACCTACCTTGGCCATGAAGTGGGACAGGGGGCTATCACTCCATTGCAGGTCAAAGTGGAAGCTATTAATAGCTGGCCCATTCCCCGTTCCAGGAAGCAGGTGCAGTCCTTCCTTGGCCTAGCTGGGTACTACAGGAGATTTGTGCCCAACTATAGCCAAGTGGCGGCACCTCTAACAGATCTGACAGGTTCCAAGAAGCCTAAGGTAGTGAAATGGACAGCAGAGTGCCAAGAAGACTTTGCAACCTTGAAACAGGCCTTGATGGCAGATCCTGTGCTCATGGCACCAGACTTTGACAAGCCGTGGCTACAGATGTTTCTGACAGAGGCATTGGGGCAGTCTTACTGCAAGAGGGTCCGGATGGCACCTTGCATCCCATTTTGTTCCTCAGCAAGAAGCTTTCTGCAAGGGAGTCCAATTGGTCCATACCAGAGGAGGAATGCTACGCCATTGTGTATGCGCTAGAGAAGCTGAGACCGTATGTATGGGGATGTCGCTTCACTCTCCAGACTGATCATGCTGCCTGATCTGATGGCTCCATACAGTCTGGGGAGCTAACAAGAAGCTACTCCGATGGAGCCTGTCCCTACAAGACTTTGACTTAGACATTCAGCATGTGGCTGGAAGTTCCAATGTGGTTGCAGATTCCTTGTCACGCAGAGAACTGGAGGGAGGTTAAGAGGGATGAGCTTTATATGTCTGTTATTGACAACATGGATAACCTGTACTGTTGTGTGTTTGCATGTATTCTCTGACTCTTCCTTTTTTAGGTCACAGGATGAAATCCCAGCCGGTGTGGCTCCAGCCTTCAGCTGTTTCCAGACCGTCTGAGATTTGGGGGGCGTGTGATAATGGGGCTTCCCATTATCTAGACTTGGCTGAAGGGGGATGCTTCCCTCTTCAGGTAAACCAAGGGTTAATGAGGTGTTGGGATTAGGTTACATTTTTACTGTGGGTCAGCCTCACAGGTCATGGGGGGAGGGGAGAATTGCCCAATCAAGGGGAAAGAGGTGAGCATCTTTGAGATGCTTCGAGATGCTTCGAAGGAGAAGTTATAAAAATCCTTGAGAGGCCATGTGGGAAGGAGTCAACAAAGGAACCTCCTGGAGATGGGATCTGTGCCAGTAGTAGGCTGCAGGCCTAGGCCTCGCCTCCTGGTCTCATTCCTCTCCTAGACCATCTAAGCCTGTGAACCCAAATGTGAGTAACTAGAATAAGGTAGTTAGTCGCATTAGGGCTTTTTATTATTTTGGAGGTTGGCTGATCTTAAGAATGTATCTGCTGTTATAACTACTTGTAACTTAAGCGTACCTGGGAGGGGGGAGCCTCTCATGTGTATTGTTGTCTTGTTTACTTGCATGCCTTACAATAAATGCTTTTCTGTAAAACCTCTGTTTCCTCTCCATTCCCACGCCATTCTTTGGCACGCGCTTAGATAGAACTTCTCTCACTCAGAAGGAGGAGGGAAAGGAAAGGTCCTTAAGCATAGAGATTGGCAATTCACTGACAGGGTCCCACCGTCCTGTTCAGTTACAAGTATATTCAGAATTCAGTGGGTGGTGGCAGCCTGCAAAATTAGTGAACGCTGGGGAATTTCCTGCTCCTTTTCAAGGGTAGAAGTGAGGCTTGGGAGGGGGGCTGGAAGTAAACTCAGTGTGACAGTGGGGTTGCAAGCTAAAAAGTTTTAAATTGTCCCCTTCCTATACCATGTATTTCAGGAGTCAAAAGAAAAGGGTGGGGCACATATTCCCTTTTACATCTCCAGAAACACACTCAGCACCACTGTATTGCTAAAAATACTAATCTTTGCTCTACATAGTCATCTTTGAATCTGAACTTGATCTCTAGTACCATGTATTTCAGCAGCACATCATTTTGCTTTCCACTCCCCTGGTATTCACCCCTGTTCCTAACACAAGACATAGCTTCTTCAGGCTCCACTTGTCTAATTAATTAGTGCTGCAGATGAGATACTTCTCCACAGGCAAAATATCCCCATGCACTGTGGATGTATAAAACTATATCTTTCCTAGCCAAAATGGATGCTCAAGCGTATAAGGAAGTGGAAACCTGCGACACAAAGTCAGCCTGCATACTGTACCAAACCAAATCTCACTATACTAGATGTAAGTTTCACACAGCTCTTTGATAAACAGAAACCTAGTTTTGTAGAACATGTATTGTGTTCAACACATTCGTTAAAATTTAATATTTCTGAAATGCTGCAAAATAAAGGTGAGTTTATGGGCAAAATAATATATATATAAATATTTGCTTCTTGTGGGCATTCAACATTTTGGAAACATCTTAAGATGAGAGATCATAGCATAAATTTGCCTTTCCCTTCCAGAGTGATTTCATTGTATAATCATATAAGTAAGCAATGCATTCCCAGGGGAAGTATAGAAACTTCTGTACAAATAAATAAATGACATGAATGCATGTGTCATTCACGTCTCATGACTTATGACAACTCCATGAAGTTTATAGAGTTTTCTTAGGGAAGGAATACTCAAAAGTGTCATTGCCAGTTCCTTCCCTGCAAAATGTAGCCTACAGCATGTGATATTTGTTGGTGGTCTTCCATCTAAGTACTAATCAGGGCTGACCCTGCTTAGTCTCCAAGATCAGTCAGGACCTGGTGCCTTTGAGGTATTTATACCTTAATGAAATAAATATGTAGTGCAAAATCCTTGATTCAAAATGTAGGAAGATGAACTCTGGAAATTCTATCCATTCCACCCCAACTGCTTATCTAGAAAAAAAAAGACTTGTGCTGTTATGTGAAGAAGGTGACAGAGTGCAGGTATATCTCAGTTAACAAAGTAGTTAATAGGGCATTATTTTTTTAACAGAAAATTTAGTACCAGAGGCAGAAATGACGCGGAAAGAACAGGGATAGGTTCAAGATGTAATGTCCAGGAACACATCTATTTCATTAACTCTGGTATATCTGTGCCTGTGTTTTTTCTGAGCAAGTAAACAGTGTCTTTGGGAAGAGGGAGATGAGGACTGTAGTATGGAGAAAGAGGTATGTGATACCAGGAAAGGATTAAAGTGTTCATGTGAAAGAGAGACTGGAAGAGCCTGCGTAAGCTTGTAGAAGTACACACCAATAATACATGGGACTTTTTCAGTGTGAGCTAGTGACTTTATGATATATGTACCACTTAACACATTTTAATGCTGCCAAGTCAATTAATGCTGACTTATTTGTTAAAAAAAATAATCTGTTCACAAGTTCCATCACATAATCCCATATGTGTATTTTAATTGGAAATAGAAGCTCGGGGGTGAGGGAGACATTTTTTTTGGTGTTTCAATCAGATAATATATACTATTTTTTCATTCCATGTTTCATGAGGAGAAACAGTATATCTATATATTAGAAGATGTGAATTAATGTACTTTGCATTGCTATAATTTTGTGTGTGTGTGTGTGTGTGTATGTTCAGCTTGTACATTCCTCTAACAATAGAGAGGAGTGAGCACAAACTGGAAGGACTGAAATAACCTGCATGACAATATGGAAAAGAGTAGACATACTTATCTGAGATTAAGTTCTATTGAACTTAATGAGACTTACTTCTGAATAGATGTGAATAGGCTTCTAATTTAAAACATTTTTTTTTCTCTTTCATCAAGAGCTGGAAAATAGAATATTGAATGGTATTGCATGTAATGGCAAACAGCAGCAGTCATGCCTGGAAAAGGAACCTTTTGCCAGGGTTAGAAAAGAGAAACCATAACACACATGGGGTAGGGGACAAGCTGGAAAGAAAGAAAATGAGGTTTGTACTCACTTACTCAGAGTAAATGACTGGTTGAGGCAAAATGTTTGAATGTATGATGACAAGCTGTATGTCAAAGACAGAGTGGTGGAGCAGGGCTGAGATAGAGATAGAACAGCACATAGGAAGGCCAACTGTCATCCCATAATACCAGTTCACAGAACCAAACTACATTCTCTAGGACAAAAAGAGATGTAAGAGGCGCCCCAGCTGCTAACTACCATGTGGAACAGCACAATTCTTGCAGGTAGAAGGATCCAGGTTCACAGTCTGGATATGGCCTTCCTTTAGGAAGAACATAGAAGATTGTCTAATATGAAGTGAAATGACTGATCCACCAAGCTCAGTATTATCTTATTAGCAGGGTCTTTCTAGGGTTTAAGACAAAGAATTTCCTAGCTCTGCCTGAAAGTAACAAGGATTGAACTTGGTACATTTCAATGTAAAGGATGTGTTCTATCATTGAAATACAGCTCATTAAGAAAGAGTGGGAGGTACTCCTTGCTCACCATCTTGCATGTTTTGACAGGGTCTAAAGTGAAAACTAGACATAGTATTAAAGCATTTTGACTTTTATTTGAACGTTTTTCAATGCAGATAGTATTTGAGGTGTGCGTGTTTGTGTTAATTTTCAGAATTGTAGCAGATGGGGAGGACAATTTAATGTTTGCTTCCCCTGCTGAATTATGATTGATAGTTCTTCTTTGAAGCTCCCTCCCCATTGTGTTGAAATACACACATTTAACATGATGTCTAGTTTGGGACAGTGAGATCATCATTGTAAGGCACAGTTGACTGGCTTGCAATTGAACTATGTTGTCTTTTTATAACAGAGCCTCTGCCATCCCATTTAGATAGATCTCACATCCCCTTATGCCTTGCTTGACTGTCTAGTTTTGCGCATTGCTGTCCTAGCACCTCTAGTTATTGAGCTTACAGAGATGACACCAGAAGTTATCGGGGGCCGGCCTGGCTGACCATCATTTTAAAAGGCACAATAGCTTTTATTGAACAACATCAGAGATTGAGGGACCTGTGGAAATACTAAATAGGTTCCTCAAACTTTAGTTCCAACAGGGCTTGGAAAAGTTCATGACAAGGAATGACGGCAGATAAATTGATCCCTTTGCCACATACCCATGCTAGCCATGGATTCACAACAAAGGTACAAAGCCCAATCAGAGTGAGAACACTGACAAACACGCAGTGGTAACAGGTCATCAGTGTGAAGTTCATTTGTGATCTGTATAGCACTGGCCTGTACACTTGTTGGAGAACTGAAACAGTAATAGGTAGTGGTAAGCATTTGCAATATAGATTCCTATGTGTACAGTAGAAGTTAGTATGGTTATGACCAGGTAACACTGTTTCAAAGGGTCTGTACTCCAAAACTGTAGGAAGAGCTTTCCAAATTAAACAAAGTGAGAAGGTGTTACTTCCAATCCTGTCAGCTGTGATGATACACTGCACATGGGTTCAGCAGGTGCCAAAAATGGACCTCCAGCCCCCAACACATGCTTACCTTTGTGTTAGACAAATAAATGCTTAATCCTCTTCTGTGTGCAGCTGTAGTGTAAACATATATGAAGGGAACGCTGTGGATGTAGCATATCTCGATTTCAGTAAGGCCTTTGACAAAGTTCCCCATGACATTCTTGCAAAGAAGCTAGTAAAATGTGGGCTGGACAGAGGTACTGTCAGGTGGATCTGTAACTGGTTGACTGACCATTCCCAAAGGGTGCTCACCAATGGCTGCTTTTCATCCTGGAGAGAAGTGACTAGCGGGGTGCCACAGGGTTCTGTCCTGGGCCCAGTGCTGTTCAATATTTTCCTCAATGACTTGGATGAAGGAATAGAGGGCATGCTCATCAAATTTGCAGATGACACCAAATTGGGAGGGGTTGCTAATACACCAGAGGACAGGATCAAAATTCAAAATGACCTGGACAGATTGGAGAGCTGGGCCAAGGCTAACAAAATGAAATTCAACAGAGAGAAGTGTAAGGTCCTACACTTAGGTAGAAAAAATGGAATACGGAAATATAGGATGGGGGACACGTGGCTGGATGGCAGTACGTGTGAAAGGGATCTAGGAGTCTTAATAGACCACAAACTGACCATGAGTCAGCAGTGTGATGCGGCAGCCAAGAAAGCCAATGCAATTCTGGGCTGCATCAATAGGAGTATGGTGTCTAGATCGAGGGAGGTACTGGTAACACTCTACTCTGCTTTGGTTAGACCTCATCTTGAATACTGTGTCCAGTTCTGGGCACCCCAATTCAAGAAAGACATGGTCAAGCTGGAGCAGGTCCAGAGGAGGGCGACCAAAATGGTGAAGGGCCTGGAAGCCAAGCCCTATGAGGATAGACTTAGAGAGCTGGGTATGTTCAGTCTGCAGAAGAGAAGGTTAAGAGGGGACATGATAGCCATGTTTAAATATTTGAAGGTATGCCATGTCGAGGAAGGAGAGGGCTTGTTTTCTGCCGCTCCAGAGACCAGGACAAGGAGCAATGGATTCAAGCTGCAGGAAAGGAGATTCCACCTGAACCTCAGGAAGAACTTCCTGGCAGTCAGGGCTGTCCGGCAGTGGAATATGCTGCCTCGGAGTGTAGTGGAGTCTCCTTCCTTGGAGGTTTTTGAGCAGAGGCTGGATGGCCATCTGTTAGGAGTGCTTTGAGGGTGTTCCTGCATGGCAGGGGGTTGGACTGGATGGCCCGTGTGGTCTCTTCCAACTCTACATTTCTATGATTCTATGATATATGTACGCAGTGTCTGCTGATTGTTCTCCTTCATGATGTCAGACTTTACTTGGCCTAATCTATGTCACAAAAACTCCCTGAAAGATTAAAAGCCATCGGCCTATCTCTTTCATCTACAATACATATTTGGTTCTTTTGTGTGGGAGGCATCGTTCCAGTTTGATGAAGAAGAAAGGATTTTGGCAGCTTAGTTAAAATGGTTAAGAATCTTGTGGGTGCATGAAACAGATTTGCTAAGTGATATTACTTATGTGGGGTGCTTTGCCTTCTCGTCCTCAGTTGAAGTAGTGGAGAAGTTTCCTTTTGGAGTTTGGAGCAAAGTTCTGAGACAAGATGACTAGAAGGGTTCTGAAGAGTTTTAATAATCTGCTCTTCATACATTTGTTCTGAGGCCAGGTTATTTCCTTTAACCTTGATGTTCATCACCAAAGATCCTTCTCGTGTGTTCTGAATGTGCATGACCTAAGGGTAAACATATGTCCTATTATTTGGGTTGTAGGCTTCCTCTTTGGGTTTTTGTGTACTGATGTGAAGGTGATATCACTAGATTAGTGCTAAAGTTAGGTGAAATCCTGTATTCTGTTGATGGTACAGACAAAGCAAAAGAAAATGGTGATCAATGATTTTTGATTTTCTCTCATGTTTAATGGGAGTGTTTTCACTTGCACCAGGTCTGTTGCCAAAGCATTATTATACCAACATTGGAAAACAGGGAGGAGTCCAAGACGTTTTAGGACTTGGATTAAGCTCACTTCTGCACTGGCATACTTCCTACGCTGTCTGTGTTCAGCTCCTGTAGCAACGAAGATGTCCATGTGTTGTGGATGTACCAGTGTAGTCTTTTGCTACTATATAGCTGGAAATCACTGGAGGTATATTGTCAGTATACGTTGGTGCAGGAATTTAACCCACTTCCTAAGAATCCTGAGGTTGTGTACTTGGCTGTAATGCTAAAGTTTATTCTCAATAAACTGTTTCTGTTTTGTTGTTAGGAAATAGGATATCCTTTTATTCTTCTATACTGAGGATCACATGTGAACATAATAGCATGTACAAATTTGTTATCTCATAGTCTTGTGCTGCAGGCTTTCAGAATTACACACATGTTCTGCATTAGAGTGCATATTTACTTCGTTTGATACTGTCAGAAGTACCAGCTTCACATGTTAGAGACTGTCTAGTCATCCTTGTGCTCTTTACCTTCTTCCTCTTCCACTTTTTTATTATTTCTCACTTTTCTTTCTGTCCTCCTATCATGGTGCTCATGTAGCCTTTTCCTCTTTTTGTTCCCTGCTCTGCCATTTACCAGGCAGCAGCTCTGTCTCTCCCATTTGAACAAGTTGAAGATTTGAAGAGCCATGTAAAGGAAAGCAGGACTTGGAGGTGATTAGAGGTCCTGTGGAGAAATGAATCTTCCAGGCCTGCTTCAAGCTTTGTCACTTTTGCTTATGAAAGGTTTGTTGCTTAAAGGCTGAAGATGGTAATGTAGGCTACAGGTATATTTTAATTAACTAAAATTAAGGCATCAGGCTTTCAAAATTTTCAGGAAACCCTACTATGTAGATTCACAGGTCATCATAGGATTCATCCCAAGTTTCAGGTATCTAGGTTTCATAGTCTTGAAGCTATGGCAGGCAGGCACACACACACAAGTACAGAGTGAAATATAACTATTTTAATAAATCAAATAAATAAAACTTATGTATCCTTTTTTATTATTATTATATAAAAGATGTAATAGCATAGTGAGTAGGAGTGTTAACATTTCAGCTAGTAGTTTCAAATTCAAATAACTCACTCTTGAACTCTTGAGTAGTCCTAAGTGAACTACTGTTAGCCATCCATGTTATGATATGGAAGTAATAATTGTGATGCATCAGTGATCTCTATCACTGTGCATACAGGAGAATTCCAGAGTGTCAGAGCTGCCCTCGATAGCATAGTTATATCTCTGATGCTGAACAATGGTTTTAACAACATTGTCCCAAAGCTTTCAGGAGGTTGTTTGCCACTCGCATGAGAGCTGATGATATTTAGCTTAATTTTTGAGTAAGAATTTATTTCAATAATAAAAAAAATCAGACCAACAGGTATCAGAAGTATGGAATTATAATGTGTTCATCTTTTGTTTTGTGTCATAACTTTTTTAAAAAATACATCTTTCATATATTTTTTTCAAATATTTAGATCTTGTTTCCATTTTCAATTCAAGTCTCAGACATATTTATTTCAAGGGAATATGAGTGAAAATCCCTCGCCTGCTGAAAATCAGTTGGAGAGGAATCCAAATTACAGCAAGGGTCCTTGTATAACTGTGTTCTTTCTGGAATGAAGTGGAGTGGTAATCCAGGTGCATGCAAGTCATCAACAAACTTTTTCTCCTTGCAGCTCCTGAAATTCAGGTGAATGAATCACAAAATTTTATGTATATGAATTGGGGAAAATTATTTCTGAATAATATGAAATAATTTCCACATAAAACATGACTAAGAGATGTTCAGGTAATTGTTCATAATTGAGATTTATACTAATAGTATGCAATTCTATATTAAGTAGCATTTCTGAATAGTGGTTATGAATTAGTGAAAATGTGACAGTGTATATTTCAAGATATGCAAATTAATAACAGTTTTATGACTGTGCAATAATGTACCTAAACATTAGCTATGTTATCACTAGCTAATTCAGCAATCAATTTAATGTGAAACAATGCACTCTTCAAGGAACACAAATAGGAAGAAAGAAGCATCATAATCTTAAATATGTGCTGAATTCTGTGGACCTTGGTCTACAGTTTCTATTTGTTGAAACAATTTCTCCTCTTTATTTAGTTAAATATAAATATAACCTGCATTGTTTACCAGTCATTCTTTTGTTCAACCAAATAAAGCAACCAAACAATTGATGAATTGTCCATTTGGACTAAATTTTCTGATTGATCATTACTGGATGAACTGGAACTGATGAAATTATTCCCAGTGTAGTTACTTTGTAAATATTGTCATCCATCAGTGTGTAGCTTAAATTGTACCCTAGCTGCATAATTTATAGACAAGTTGTTAAGCAAGGGCATTATACTCATTAGTGAAATGAGACCAGACACAGAAAATTGGGTTAAATAGGAACCATTTTATTTAACCTAACCTGTTTAAATTTGATGGCATGGAAACAGAGCAAGGGGGAGCATCCTGATACAGGTCCAGCTGAGGCCAGGTCTCACCTTGTGACTACCTTCTCAGCCTTCTCCTGGGCGAAAACACCTCAGCTCCAGAGGGCAATTCAAATACTTGAGTTATTCCCTGATCCAGCCTAATTGGAGGGTAACCCAGGGAACTCCCACCCAAGCCACAAGATCCTATAAGTGAGAGCCTAGATAGTAGTCTCAAGGGTAGTGTCCTTCCCCACCCCCTGGCACACAGAACCATAAAGAGCCCTACCCTACGCCAAAAGTTGATCTGCCCTGGTACCTGCCATAGGAAAACCTATTTAATGACACCAGCCAAAGCCAATTGTCCAAGTCGTACAGATAAAATATGTGACAGGCAAGAATACCCCAGAGAAAAGAGGAAAATATTTGTATCCTGCCTGAAGCAACCAGATGAATCTCACATTGCACAGAGGGCAGGAGGGTGGGTTGTGCTGAGAATATTAAAGAGGGCATGTGATGGGGCAGTCAGGCTTAAATAGCCTCCTGTTGCACTCCTGTCACATATTGTGATCTGGCACCAGGCGCTTGGTTTCTATCATGGAGACTGTCAAATAGTTACCTTCCCCTGCAGCATCGTTCACCACGCAGGTCCAGGTAAGCAATGATGAGGTCAGAGGTCGCCACATTCTTTGGAAGTTTTTGTTTTTCTAAGATACCTGATTTGTTAATAGTTGTCACTCATTTCTCAATGTCATAGAGAACCATTTGCAATTCCTATTATTATTGCAAACTTGCTTCTTCAGGACTCACCTTTGGCTCCATGTTGGGATAATAAAACTATTGCAAAATATTTCAAAGAACTATAAACAGTGTAACTGTATTCAGTGTTGAATCCCTTCTAGAATACCTGTAGTTCTAGGGCATTATGTCTCATTGTTCCAATGTATTATGGCATACTCTTCTCTAGAGGAGTGGAAAATCTTAAGACTATTAAAAAAAACTGTTTTTTGTTTGTTTTTGTTTCATCTTCTGTAGTTTCCCCATGACACTATTTAATTGTGCACCAGCTTGCTTTTAGTCCAGCCCCAAACACATTTCATGGGTTATATCAGCCATAGGTCACATATCTGATAAAGGCAATACTTTTAATAATGCATTTCTAAGGTTGGAATACAGTAGCATGAAATCCTTATAATAGTTACTGAATAGAGTTCAGCACAGCACCATTGGGCAATAATTCCTTTGAACACGTCTTGCTTATTTATCAATGGGAGCAGTAACTTTGTTTTAGCTCAATTTGTTTTGTCTGTAAAGATACACATTACTTGATCTTTCCTGGTTCCACTAAGACAATGGCTTTTATCGTCCAGCCCTTCAAAAACTTTATTTCCTAAAAATAATTTCCCTAAAAGGTTTTCTTACATGGAACAAATTCTTAAAACTAGCTTCAGTTTAAAGCTTAATTCTGTAAAAGCAGTTTAAAACAACAGTTACTTGTTTCAGTTCATCACTGTATTTTTCTTAACGCAGAGCTAATATTTATTTTGTGCCAAGATCTATTAGCCTAAGATTATTGATAAAATCCAGCATTTGCCTTAAAATTACTTGACTCCATGAATTTCATAGGATTTTCTTGGACAAGGAATAACTTCCAGGTGATTTGCCTTTGCCTTCCCTGGAATATAGTGTACAGCACCTGGTGCTTCTTGGCAGTAGTCCCCTTCCAAATACTAACCAGGCCTGATCCTGGTCAGTTTCATTGATCGAATGGGATCTAGGGCCTTTGTGATTTAGGGCCTTTCTGCACTACATTGTTAAAGTGTTGTTATTCCACTTTCAACATCTTGTGGGATTCTGGGGTTTGTAGTTTACTGAGGCCAATGAGCTCTCTGGCTGAGACTTCTAAATGCTCCTCCCTAAACTGCAAACCTTGGGATTCCATAGGATGTTGAAAGTGGAATAAAAGCACTGTAACAGTATAGTGTGGAAAGGCCCTTAGTCTACTGTTCTTCTAAAGCTATACTTTACTGATACTTGTCATTCTTATGATGCCATAAGTACTTCCATTGCAGTAATATTCTAGGTCTCTGGCTATTTTCCTCTTTGCCAATAATTTAAGACAATGTTTCAAAGTTGATTTGAGAGCTTATGAATGGTTATTCTCCTTAGGAGTCCAAGTATCTACTCAAGCAGAAGCACTAACAGACTAGCCCTGCTTTCATTCATCTTCAGAACCAGTTTGATTCTCTAAATTAAGGCTGGACAGCTGTGGCCATCCAGATATTTCAGGCTTACAACTCCAATTACCTTTATCCAGCATAGCAAATATTGAGAGATTATGAGGATTACAAAAACACTTGGAAGGTCACAGTTGCCCATCTCTGCTCTAAATGCAGGTCATACTGTCAGAAGACCACAGCAGTGTAAAGAAAAGATACCAAATAAATCATTCAAACTATCCCTCAAAAAGAACGAGAGAAAACAAATTGATTTTATTTGTCCTCTGACACCTCTGTAGTTTTTAAAGATAAGAAAAAAGGTACAGTCAGTTTGTGTGGGAGGAGACATTTAAAATATATGGTTGAAAGTGTGTTGCGGGGAGGGAAGAAGAGAGAGAGTTTGAGAAAAGATTGTTGGTGATAAGAAGAACAAGCAGATACATGGATTTTCCAGAATACATCTCAGGAGGTGGTATAGTATGCAGTCAACCCATCATAAAAGAGCAAAAATTAAAATTTAAAAAAAATGAAAAAGGCAAATTCATTCTCAACCAGTCCAAGATAACTTCATAATGACTATTATACTGTATTATATTTGCTAGAATATTTCCATTTCAGTGGAAATTAAGTATAATGATGACTAATTTGTCATGTTGATTCCAGGGCTAAGTTAATTCAGTAAACAGTGTCCTGAATCTTATTTGTTCATACCAACAAGAGTAGAAGTGATGTACAGTAGGCCCTCCACATTCCAGGGGATAGACCCTCCATGAAAGTGGAAAAAACTGCAAATAACTCCCCGCAGTGAGCACTCACCTTCCCTGCACTCTCCTTGCCTGCCGCTGCCCACATGCCCACGCCTGCGATGGGAGATCTTTCCTCCCCTTCACCCTCCCACCTGCTGCTGGGGCAATCGCGCTGGCAGCGGTGGGCAGGAGAGTGCAAGGGCAGGGGGAGATCTTTCCTCTCCTTCATTCTCCAACCCGCTACCCACCAGAGAATGGGAAGGGGAGAACAGGGGATAGGCAAGTGGGCACTGCAGATAATCAAACCCATGAGAGTCAAACCCATGAATGTGGAGAAAGAACTGCATTGTGAAGCAATACACAAGTAGATTTCACTGATTTTAATGGGTCCCTTCTAATCATGACTAATAATAAGATTCAGACAAGGTCTGCATCTAATTGTAAGAACAAAGTAGGATAATACAACCTTTCATTCTAAGGAAGATTGTAATCCTAGATTGAATTCTATAGAAGTGGGCCTTGAACAGAAGTAGTCCTGGCTTAGATACTAACAGGTTGCAGTATTGTGAGTAATGCATCTTGTTCCACATCCCCACTGACGCTTGTGTATGTGTGTGTGTGTTTCAAAAAGCAGTCTTCCACAGATCAGTTTTGAAACTAAGGAATTTCCAAATTAGTTGAAGTATAGATGAAAAATAGGATTTTCATTAGTCCCAGCTCTTGTAAAGCTTCTGACATAGGCGAGGATCTCATGAGTTGCTTAATGTCCCCCAAAAGACTTGTACTAGGCTAGTAGAATTGTCCTTTTTCCCTTTGAACAATTCACTTTGTATCACAAACAGTGCTCTAAACTGCCTATCCATTTGAAAATTATTTTATCATGCTATACAGTGAGTGTTGATTATTTGTTTTTATTTTTTTTTAAAAAAACATGCCTGAATGTCATCTTTGCCTTTGGACTCTTGGAATTAACTATGATGTTATTTGTGTTTAGCTTATTTTTTTAAAAAAATTTAAAATATGAATTTTTTAACCATGTTGATGCTCTTCAGGCTCCCTTGATTGGATTTTTGAGCGAAATGCCTGATGTAGAGTGATTCTGTTCTATGGAAACTTCTAACAAGTGATTGAAGAACATGGACCAAAGGCTGTGATTCTAGGCATAATTACTGGACCCATTCTGAAGATTTTTTTAAAAAAATAACAAAGATTAAGACTGAGATATTAAGTGCAAAAATATAGTGGGCTTCAGCTCTGAAAATCATTTTATTTTTATTAAAATAGCTAAACAGAATTTTAGACAAGTTACTGATTAGTTTAAATTATGATTCATATATAAGGCTCTTCCAACTCCAAGTATTTTTCACAACCATGCCTTAGAGGAGGACTTGGAATCTGTGATTCTCTTCACCCTAAACTTCTGTGTCTCTGTCATTCCAGGCTCTGCCTCTTATCAACTGTAACGTGAGTAATGCATCCTGAGTCAGAGGTAACACCCACGTACTACTTGGCAGAGTCAAACATTTGGGTCAGTAAAGCTTCCAGCAGATGAGCTTTTGCTGTTAGCATATGTTCACAAAATTGCCTTTTCATGTTGTAATTAACTAAGTTTTGAATAGTTCTTTTAATTCTAAAGTGAGAACCTTACTCATACAAAGACTTCAGAGTTTTCTGATTAATACACATCCTAGTTGCTTCTGTTTCTGTCATTCAGCATTTCTGGTATAAGATTTCACTGAAAAAAAATGGAAGAACAATTCTTATTAGTGATAAGTCTTTCAAAAGCTGGGGAGCAAAAAAAATCTGAATTTGAGAATGTTTAAATTACAGCAATTAGTCATCATAAAACAATAGATTATATATAGTGCAGATTAAGATTAAATTAAATGGGATTACTTCCCTCATGGATCTTCATGGTCCATTCTAGGCAGTTTTATTTTAAAGCATATCTGATGAAACCACCTTGGTTTTCAAAAATTTGCTTAAATTGTTTTTTTTTAAATAGCAGTAATGTTTTTTAATGTTTTGTGGGGAAAAGGCTGTCTAAAACAAATTAGTTACATTTAGTAAAAAGGTTTATTACAGTCATTTTTGTATTAATAGTATAAAAATAGGAGATTTGAATAGCTTTCTGGATAAATATAGTTACAAAGTATAGGGAGAAAACTAAAATGTTTGTAGTCTGTGTCACTTTTTAAAAAGTTCTGTTAAAATTCTAGTGCATTCTCCTTCTCTGTTCTAAACATTGGACAGGTGGTGGGGAGATACAGAATCATGATCAGGAATAGAGAAGCATGAAATCGTGGATCATGAGACTTTGAAAATAGCTTGAATACATTGAAGAAGTTCTTGGGTCAGGTGTAGAGAGATGGATATATCACAAAATGCTGCCTTCCATGAGAAAGTTTAAATGCCATTGTGCTTCATAATTTGACAAAGCCTTAATTTCTGGCCAACTTCAGGACTTTGACACGTCAGTTTTTTCAAAAGCTGAGAAAAAGCTGCTAAGTGGCCAATTCTCTATTTCTCATTTTTTCCTGTGAGCTGTACATCAGGGAGTTAGTACATAATCTTGGAATGCTACAATAAAAAATCTCTGAATGGTCTGCCCCAAGAGTGAAGCCAAGTTTCAGTTTTCATATTTTTAGTTGAATTCATATGTTCTTTCTGTGAGATTATTTCTTTACTGCTACTGTCTTTGAACTGGAGTCATTAGCAGTTAGGTAGGATCAGGGCTTGATCTCCCATTTGGCCAGTGGAAATCCACTGAGCGACCATGAGAATGTCAGAAAATCCTGTAATAGATTCACCTTGGAAACGACAGAACACAGCAACATCAACAAGGATTTAGGTGAGATGACTTATGTGAGGCAGCATAGGTTGGTGGTACAACACAGTTTTTTCTGCTGAAGCCCCCTGGAAGCTCCAGTTGAAAGAATCAGGTGAAGGTGGGAAGTACCACTCAAAGAGTAGGCAGTACTAATCTAGACAGACAGTATCCTAGCTTTTTGTAAAACAGCTTCCTGTGTTCTGGCAATGTGACTACTGTTTTACCCATTGTCAGAATGTGGTGTGCCTTTCCACCTCATTTTGGCTCTTAGTTAAAAGATTTGAGGTAACCAAAGATTAGTATCTTCAAAAAAAAGGTAAACATTAACAATTCCTAACAGTTGTCTGTATTCTTTTAAAACAAAAAAGCAATTAAACAAAAGTAATTTATTAAAGGTCTCCAGTAGTCCCAGTGTCCTCATCAAATATATGCGTATTTACTGCTATATTTCACAAAAATAACAAAAATTATGTAATTAATGAAGCACATAAGCAAATAGGAGATATGTAAGGCAGTTGAAATATAGATAATTCTTGCCTATGATATTATAATCTATAGCTGTGAATTATGATCTATAGCTGTAAGCTATGGCCATTTCCACACTAGGCTGTTATAGTGCTATTATTCCACTTTCAACATGCTATGGAATCCTGGGGTTTGCAGTTTAGGGCAGGGCCTTTGAGGCCTCTCCCTAAACTGCAAACCCCAGGATTCCATAGGATGTTGAAAGTGGAATAATAGCACTATAACAGTCTAGTGCAGAAGTGGCCATATTTACTTGAATTTAATAGGACATATTCCAAATGATTGGTTTGTAAGGAGGAATTTTCCAGCAGTGGTTCTTATCAGGATCAAGGGGAACAGCAAATAAAGGAGAACTGAAAAAGCAAAGTTGAATAAAGGTAGACACTGAATAAAGGGAGACAAATTAAACCATTGGAAAAACATAAAGTAAAAGGGCTTAACTTTCTGTTCCTTAAAAAGAAGCAGTTTGAATATTTGATGGCCCAACACTGAACTGTGGAATCTTGAAACAAAAGGGTATGGACAAAGAACTGAGCAGAAACTTACTTCAAACAGAATGAAAAATACCCGGGTAGATTCACGCAGTGTTGTTTGAACTGTTCATTCTTAAGTGTTCCACTAAAGATTTTCTCCTTTTTACTATATTGACTCACATCAATCAGCCCTTCATACTTGTTCAGTGAAATTTTAACATTCCTGCAATGTACCAGTATTGTTTGCTCCCATCTCTTCTCACTGATGTATTGGCTGACGTGGTCTTGTCTCATCATGTCCTGTTTAACTTATCTTCTAGCCACTCATTCCCAGCAGACATCCATTTCTCCCACCTACATTCTTCCTCTCTCTCTCTTCCTGCTTCCTTTTAGATCATATGCAGGAGATGTGAATGACAGAACCACAATACCAAGTTTGGGTCAACAAGCAGTAAACTGTCTACACAATTCAGAAAGCTCCTTCATTTCTGTCTCCTTCTATTCTACCATACATGATCATGGTGCCTTACAACCATGCAACAACAGCACAAACACATTGTTCCTGTCAAATGGGATACTTTGCAGCATATTGCAGTTGTAGAAAATTAAGTTTGTTTATATCTTGAGTTGTTCTGCTTTTGTGACTTGTAGAGAGGGAAGCCCTTTCACAGTGGAGGACAGCATGGGTGCATGGTGAAGCTGTTTTCCTTGTTGTTATTCCTTTTACTGTGTCAGGGTGGGACAGCTTCTGTGTATGGAGAAGTGGAGGAGCAAAGAGGTGATGCTCAGTTGGGTTTGTTGTTGCTGTGTGCCTTTAAGTCATTTCCGACTTAGGGCAACCCTAAGGCTAACCTATCCCCTCCAAATATCTGACAGATACAAGTAGCATGCTGAGGCACAAAAGGAAACATCTTTGGGATTTCCCTGATCTTTTCCCCCCTTTGAGGAGGGAATGAGGTCTCTGGTTGGCTTCTAGGAGTTTGGGTAGGGAGGCTGAGCAATTCTGTGAGTATACTTGTTTGGCCAGGTGTAGCTACTTAACAGATCACTTTGAGCAATATGAGGGAGGAAATCCTTTTTGTTTCTTAAGGATGAGAGTATTTCTTTCTTTGCCTTTATTTCCAGTGGGTGAACTGAGGGAAACCACAGAGCTTTGTTTGTTTGCTTGCCTGCTGGGCAAGGAGAAGCTAGACTTCTTGGAAGGCAATTTTTAAAGCAAATGTAATGCATGTAAGGTGTTCATTCTGTTGTCTTCTCTCTTATACTGTGTGCAATAAAGGCTTGGGGGAGCTCTATCATGTGGCTGATTGCCTTGGTTATTTGCTCTCCTCTTGCTTGTTCTTTCTGTTGGAAAGAAGTTTATAAGGAAAAGTTTTATTCTAAATAAGCAGCTATATCCTATAGGCAAAAAGAACCACACAAAATAGGGTTAACAGTATTTATATCGGATTAATATCAACATAGAAAAATTAAATACTTTTGTTTGATCAGAACAAGGTGTGTATAATCTGAATAGAAAATAAGAATGCGCAAACAGCCACGTCTAGTGTGACAAAGCACTCATTTGAATCTGTGAGTGCATCGTATGAGTTCGTATTATCTAGGTAGGGTATTCAGAAGTCAAATATATAATTTACTTGACTTCAAAATATTTTATTAACAAATCAATCTTTGTTGATTTATCACTTTGCATTCTTAAAGGGTGACTTTTAGTAAAAAGAGTACACAATAAGGTTGTTCTGAAGAACCATCATTAAGCAAGAAACCTACTTCTGAAACTGCATGTATATCACAAATCACTATCACCCTGTACAAATGAATTACTGTTACAGTGTCTGTAACAGTATTAATTTAAATAAATTTCATATACTTAGTGCTGCAGTGATAAACTTGAAAGCATATTGACAGTGCCAAACGAGAGGGAAGAAGAGTAGTTGAGAAGGATTTGCTGTGACCAGGAACAAACTTGTAGACCTGAGATATTTATCCCATAATCTGGTCGGCAAAACAAAACCCAAATATTTGCTGAATTTTATGAATTTATATATGACAAATATACAAGTTCCTCACTTGTAATTTTTTGTAAATGTTGCTGGAAAATTTTGAATGCTATGTGGCATAGGCTATAATGCAGTTAAACTGAATTCTCTGCATAATTCTTTAAGTAAGATAAATAGCATAATTCTAGTTAAATTAGGTTGAAAGAAGGAAATTGTACTAAATCCTAGGAAACATTTTATCACAATTAATAGGAAAACATAGTTTGAAAAATGTTGAAGGAAAAATGTTGAATGGAAATTCCATTTTATGTTAGAACATAGTCTGTACTCAAATTTATTTTTGCACTTCTATGCCCGTTTTGACTAATTGCCAGTACTCTTGACACTCTGTAACTATAATAAATTATGTGCAGCTGAATAATTTTATACAATATTTATGTTGGGAGATATGTTTTCCTTTACGTATATATGAGTGAGTATGCTTACATTTTTGTGTGTGGGTAATAATTATATTAAAAAATTATATAAAAAGGCTGGTCATGTCTAGTTATTTTTACATATTGCTTTTGAACATTGCATAAAGGTATGGGGGAAAATGTGAGCTTCATATGTCACTGCTATGTAATTTGTGAAACAAAAATGATAAAAATATTCTGTGATCATACCTTCAGGGCAGATAGAGAACACATATTTTAATTACTACAGGGTTACTGCCAAAAGTGGTGTGGTGATTGATCTTTGCCCATAATAATTATTCTGTCGATCTTCACCATCTCATTTTGAGATTTTTTGCTTCTGGCATTTGATAGTAGATGCATATATATTGTGGTAGGCACACAGAAACAAGTGGAATGAGGAAAGGGTGGGCAAATTCGCTGTCTTGTTTGCTTAATCTCCAAAGCTATTGTTTGCTATAGATGATGGGAAAGATATCTGTATTCATCTGTTGCAAATATACGAACATTATATGCCTGTCATGAATGAACTACAGTGAGCTTCTGTGAGCATTTCAATAGATGAGGCAGCAAAGAGGTGCTTTCTTATACTGGTACATACCCTGTGTTTAACATAATGATTAATGAGATCAGGGCCCTTTCCACACCTTGCCTTGCTTTGTTATCATCCATCATCCTGGCAGCACCACATGGTAGCCAGCCTTCTTTCCATGCTGCAGTGGGGAAGGAAGCACCTGATCATGCTTCCAGCCCTTCTGCATGGCCGGGTGTAATGGAAGGATCATGTGATCAGAGTTTCCCCGTCAATGATATACCGCATGATCGTGCTGGCTGGCAACACAAGAAGGGCGGGACCATGAGGGACACCATGCGGAAGCATCATCATGGTCCCGCTCCTTTCATGTCCCCATGCTGGGATGCTGCCGTACTGCGGAAAGGGCCATGAGAAGCAACATATCTAGGCTTAAATCTTTGGGTAAAATGAGAAGTAGTAATCCATAGTTCATTAGCACTTAATGTGTATATGATGATTCCAACAGTTGATTGTATTCTTGAAAATAAATGAAAGAAGCACAGTGGTTTTGTGCCTATTCTCTTTATGCTAAATATGTAGGAAGCCTTCCATATTTGCCTCAGATTACGTCAAGAAATTAAAGTCATGATTTCTGGCACTGTAGTTGCATGCGTCAGCACTTTTATATAACGGCACTACTGATTTAAATAAGTGATATCAATTGTTTGACATTTATGCATGTAATTTATTGATTGAGCATTTTAGAGTCATTTAAAGCATATTTAGTTTTTATAAGCATAATGGATTTTATTTTGGTGTTTTGAGATCACAATGGATTTTGCTGTTTTATCCTTTTTCCCCCTAAATCTGAATGAGTGCTATCTTTATAAAGGACTTTATAATATAATATTAATGCACATGGAGTATGAGAGGGGAGGAATAGTAGCATGCTTAATTGCAAAAAATAATGATAAGTGTGAAATGCACAGCTAAAATAATGTTTGTTAAACTGTATAGCAGTGCTTATTTACTTTTAACCTATAATCCTCTCCATGGTAGTTTTGATCTTCAACTGTAACTAGTGTCAAATAAATTATTAAAAGATGACATAAAAATTAAATGTGCCCTAACTAGATTAGTATCAACAGCATATTCATTCTCTAAGCTTAAATGGCAGGTAACCCATTTTAATGCATCCTGATAATACTGATTTTAGGTGGCATGATTCAGTGATGTAAATTGTGACATTTTAAAAAGTAATCATCTAAAACATTGATGATTTTACTAATCTTATTAAAAGGGGAAAATTACCTTGTGAATATTGTACCTCAATTTTATTGTAACAATTTTGCTGGTTACCAGGTGGGGTGGCAGTTGAAAAATTTGGTGAATGCACTACGAGAGGATCCGAGTGGTGTTATCTTAACTTTGAAAAAGCGACCTCAGAGCATGCTTACCTCAGCACCAGCTTTACTGAAAAATATGAGATGGAAGCCCCTTGCTCTGCAGGTAATGATGCTTAATCATAAATCATACACCATCATTTTAGCTCTAGATTATCTCAGTGCTGCTTTATTGTGCTTCATTTCAGCAGCATATGTGGATATAATATTGTATGCTTTGAAAATGGTTTGTGAAATGATCTCTGCACAGTTATTCTCTTAAGCTCCGTTAACATTAGATTCCAAACGTGTAAAATAGAGGCAATCACACATTCCTCAATTTCATATTTATGCCATTTTCTCTAGAACTTCCAATTATCCTTTCTGACTGGAGAAAATTTGTTAGTAGCATTAAACAGCATTAAACTCAGTATGTGCCTCTGGTTCAGTAAAAAATAAAAAAAATGAGTAGGTTACAGTTTAACCACATGCTTAAGTCCTGCATTCTTAAACTGTTGAATCCTTCCCACCACATAGCAGAACAAGAGATACGTCTGCAAGTTAGAGGAAGTTAGCGGGATCCTGGAAGTAATGCCTTCCTGCTTGAAGAGAAGCAGTGGCTGGAGTTTCCCTGCCAATTGCATGCTCTCTTTCATTCCTGGACTTCCCTCCCCAATCTTCCAAGAAGTTGACTACTCCTGGTAGACACTGAACAGGAACACAAGTGGTCTTCCCAGAGATTCAACAGTCAACTGCAGGCAGAATATAAGGTGTTCACTTGCCATTTTTAGACTGAATGTTGCTCTCACCTTTGTAGACTCAGAAGGGAAAATTCCGGCTTGAATTAAGTTTCTTTTTAATTTGCAGGCTAGCATCCAGCAATAATCTTTCTCTGTGCATTGGTTTCAGTAAGACTAGTGCCACATCTCCTTTTGTATCTGCAGTCAGATTGTGACCAGGATATGACCTCCTTAATCATGCCAACATACTGATTTTTACTGAATACTGCGCGTGTATTTTATAACACTGCTCTGGTTTGTGTAAGCAGCACTTTTTAAAACCTACTATTCTTAAAGTACACACACATTTTTAACTTTATTGATCAAACTGCTACAATATTTGGGATATTTATGGTGGGTTCCATGTGTTAATGACTCATTGTGTGGGATTGTGCAATAGAAAAGGAGTCATTGAAGTAACGGGAACGTTAAAATTATTTTCAAAGATATTTTTCATCCCATTGCATAAATTCTCATAGGCAACTGTTTGAACGTCTGCCTGACCAGATTGTCAGCGTAGATATGAGAGACGCAGAACATAAAATAAGCTTAGATTAGAGTGTCAAAGCCAAATAGTTTTAAAAATGCTGTCTTAACCCCATTTCTGTTTTACTGAACACTTTGACATACACATACACACCCCACATACCTGCATAATTTTGCTCAAGCGATAGTTCTTAAATATTAATAGAGTTGCTTTTTGAGTGGTACCTCTATCCCTCTGCCCTCATTGTTTTGCAAAAAAAGCTTCATTTATGTGTGTGGTTTTTTTTTTCACTTAAAGCATTGTTTTGATAAACTGGACTCCTGCATAATTTAATTATTAGAGATTAGACCAATTGTTGGCCATTTCTTTTGTCTGAATGGAAGTAAGGGACTTCCAAATAATGTAACTGTTATGTCATAAAATTTCATCAGTTTTATAGAAACCAAATGGCATTGGTTTTCATGCTGATTATAATTCAGACTAATTATAATATTTTTATAAATGAAACTAAGGATCGTATATCCATATCATCTTTAGTTTATATTTATACGCGCGTGCGCGCGCGCACACACACACACGTATACATATATAGCAATTAACACTAAGCATCTTTTCCTGAGTGTTTCATTATCCAACAAAATATTATTGAAAATGTGTACTTTTTGAATTTAGATGTAGGCATAATAGAGTTCATTTTGCACAGTATGGGAGGATAACAATGTTAATATTACCTAACATAAGTTGATTTGCTGATAGTAGTTCCAAGTTTCATATGTTTCTACCACAAAAACTGAAAAGGCAATTGGTACTGTAAAATTCTCCTCTTCTTGTTTTGCTTATGATGTATAGTGTTAAAAGTATTTGTTCTGACATTTAGAGTCTAATCTTGCAACATCAGAATCTTCTGTACTATAAATGGGATCCTGTCACCAGAAATTAGATCAGTTAGATATATTTCTGCATATTAGGGATGGATACAGAGAATTAGTTAAATGAAGATACTGGTGTTGAGGAAATAAAGGAAAATCAGCAAAATATATCACATAGATTTATATGCATTAAAAAGGGAGGGGGGGATTCAGTTAACAGAATTTGCAACTTCAAAACAGTTTTTGTTTTGTGCCAGAGAGGTTGGCAAATGATCCTTATACTCCTGATATGCTAAACTATGCCCATGCACAGTCATGGCTATATTAAAATATATCCATTCAGTATGAACCTAAAGTAAATAGTATACTTGTTCTGCAACACCATACTGCTGTGATATGCTGAGTTTATAATCACTTGGATCTGAAAGTAAAGCCAATATATAATGGAAATGTAAGTTCTGGTTCTTATAATGTAAAGCTTAATATTTCATACACTTAGGTGTGTATGTGTTGCTCAAATGATTTACTCGTACATCATCAGATAAGCATATATTTAGACTAATAGGATCATAGAGATGGCACAGTGGTGGCTAGCTAAGAATCTCGGTCAGTTTGAATTCAGATAGAGATTATGTTTCCTGGTTGTATTGTGATCAGCTTGAAAAATCACAAGGAAGGAGAGATTCTAGGCACAGATGAGTTGTCTCAACATATCATTGTATGAATGGGTGGCAGAGCAAGCTACTTTTGAAATCTCTTTAAAAACACTATTGCAGCCAAGTGAAGGAACTCAGTTACCACAAGTTAATCACTTAAAAGTATTTCTGAAGAATTCAGCAGGCCTGTTCAGGTATAATGTATGCAGTGAGAATGGACACATGAGTGGGAAATGCACCAGATTCCTCACCTCTGTAACTGTTCTCCACATTTTAATTGTAATATTCTAAAAACAAAAGCCTTCTCTGTTCATGCAGGTTCTCAATGCAGTGCCTAATGTTGCACTGTGAATCATGTAGAAATTCCATGAATAGAAGACAATCTTTGCTTCATAAAGATTATTTTTCCTGTGAGGAATGGGCAAATGGAAGGAGGCTAGGGTAGTGTGTTTTCTCTTCATACATTTATTTTCGCTACATGTATAAAGCCAGAATAGGGTTTGTGTCACGACTCATAAGCAAATGTTGTTTTATTTTTAGGAAGATTTTTTTTTCATTATATTAAGACGAGAAATTAAGTAAAGAATGAAAATTTTTAAAAGAAAAAAGAAGAAAGAAAAAAAGAAAGAGCAACTTCCGATGTTCTTTTTAACCATTATACATACTTGTAAATTTTCCAATCCTCCCTTTAACAAACAACCATTACCTTTCTTTTGATAGTTAACCTTTTCTAATATAAAAACCCCATATTACCAAATCATTTCCTTTTTTTTATTATTGCAAAAAGTCAGTCAGGATCCAGTCTTTAGTATATCACTAAAAATCTCTAGTTAAAACCATCATCTATTTCTTTTCTTTTTTTGAAATATTTTTATTGAAAATTTAATTTTAAAAATAAAACCCCCCTTCCCACTTTCAAGCTTACATTTCCAGTTGAATCTGCTTATTTTCATTGTATACATACATAATTTCTGCTTAACAAAGTAGGGAGCGATTACGTTATTCCTTTTTCAATTTCTTATACCTTTATATCTTTATCCAACCCAAAACTTCTCTCCATTCCCTCTCAAAGTTCTGGATAGGTTTGTTTTTCAAAGAAGATGTTAATTTTTCCATCTCTACCATATCCAGAACTTTTAATTTCCATTTTTCTATGTCAGTATATTTCTTTTCTTTCCAATATTGCTCATATGTCAACCTTGCTGCAGTTATTAAATATAATAATACCTTCTGATGACTTCTTATTTCCCTTTGTTGCCCTAACATATTTAACAAATAAAACTCTGGTTTCATTTCAAAATTCAAGTTATAAGTTCTTTGGATTTCATCGTGTATCTCCTTCCAAAATTTTTTTGCTATCCTGCAAGTCCACCACATATGAAAAGTCCACCTTTTCATCACATTTCCAACATCTTGCATTTCCATTCTTAGTTATTTTTTATAATCTTTCTGGAGTCATGTACCATCTATGCAACATTTTATAAAACTTCTGAAAAACCATCATCTGTTTCTAGTAAAGTTATCAACTTCATCCCCTCCTCCACATGCATAATATTAAATTCTACTGTATATCAAGTAAAACAGTTTTGCTATAATGAATTATTTCTAATCAGTCAATTTTTCAAACATCATAGCCACAATACATCATTTTTTAAAAAAAATTAAAGGACAGAAGAATAATTTTTTATTACCCTTAATCTGTGTATTGCAACCAAAATTTCTAATCCTTCCTCAACCAAATAGATATTTCTAGCAGCAAAAGTCAACAGTACTTCATTTTAAAGAGATTATTTTTGAGATCTTAACATATTGTAACTTTCAGTTCCTTTAGCCATATTTTCCATTGGTCAAACTATATCTTGAAACCAGAACTCTTAAACCCTTTTACCCAACCTCTCCTAACTTCTTTCTCAATTTATACCATTGCTTGTAACAGGATGGGATTATCTGAAATAAACAAAACATATCAAACAGAATATTTCTTTTCCTGCAGATTTTTGTCCCAGCAGTACCAAGTTTCTCCTTTCTGTCATATTGCAACAGCATAAAAATCATCTTCATTTTAACACCACCGCAACATTTAACTTTCTTCTTAATTTCAAAATCCATTTTCTTCATCAGCCCAACTTGTTCTTACATACTTATATCTTTTATTAACACAGATCATGACAATACCACAAACTTTTTTATCAATGCCCAATTGTCTAAGTTTTTCTTCATTTGTAAGTAGAGTGTTATCCTCCATCAGTCTACTGCATGATCACTTCATTTCTCATCTCCATTGTTTCTTCATTCTGGTCTGTCTCTTCATCTGTAAATTTAAATTTATTCTCTACCACTACCAGTTTATCATCATTTCCCATTCATTCAGCTCCTGCTTCTATTTTAAAAGGTCTTCCTTCACCTCTTTCATATACCATCTCAAAGATTTAAGTTCGTCCAGCATTTCCTCCACCAACTCCTGTAAAAATTACTTGTTCTTTTGTAGTATTTACCATTATGTTAATGGCTATTGTGTTCCTCCATCCACATTACAAAAACAAAGCTATAGGGTTAAAAGACCATCACCCAGATTCTACAGTTTCCACAAAGCCATCCAGTTTTATCTTTTTTATTTATTTATTTATTTAAAAGGGAGTTCCTCTTCTGTCTTCTGACAGAGGACTGAACTTCTAACTAGTTGTTTGCCACAGTTCCAAACTCCCAAAATACGTTGGAAATACAGAATACAAACAGTGATTTTTAAAAGATTGAGGATTCTCTATTGGAAATGCCCAATCTTCTTTTAAAATTGCTGTTCGCTTTGTCTGTTGAAATCTTTACTAAATCACTTTTACTGTCCAGCTGTTTGCTTTCAAGTCAAACTGTTACAGATAAGCTTAATTTTTTTCAGTTCTTCATCAATGAAAGAGAGCAGAGTCACTAAGGAGTCAGCATCCCCCTCGAAACAGCAGATCTTTCTTCAAATGTAAACTGTGTAGTTAGGAAAGAATAAGCTTAAGAAATGAATGAAGAAATGTGGAGTAGGCATGAGTAAGGATACCATTCATTTTGCCTAGCCCTTCCTCACCATCCCGGCTAGTTACATTAGCAATGTCTTCTGTCAGTTCATTTCCACTGCTTGCTGTTTACTTCTCACTGAAGATATTGTGCCTTTCTTCATAGGGAATTGAGAGAACGCCCTGCTCTGCTCCCATTCATGGCAAGCTACTACCATAGGATCCAGTCTTGCTGACCAGATCAGGCGCTTTAAAGGAAAAGCATTATCTGACGCAATTGCCAGTTTGTCCGCTATAAACAAGGAAGACATAAAGGGTGGGATGAGTAAGATGTCAACAGGGATAGGCAGCACCAATGATTAAGTGCTTGATGACCAAGTTAATGAGAGAACCAGTGCCTCCTTCTAAGTGTTTTTCCAATCTGCATGCCTCAGCCAAGATCTCTACTTTTCCAATATACCTCACAGTGTTTAAATAGGAGAACTCATCTTGTGAAAAGCATAACATAATCATAACTAATCACCCATTCTGTATTTATAACTGATCCTTGTCAGCATTTCAATGGCTGTAATTAAAAATGTAAGCCCTCAGTTATCAAAACACCAAAATTCTCTTGCGTTTGTTTTCAGGCACTCTTAGCAAGAGTTTTTACGTTTGTGAAAATAATTTCTGTGCAAATTCAACAACTATTTTTATACTAGTTATGGTAGCTGCTGCCTTGTTGTGTTCTATAAACTAGAGACATCCATTAGATTATTTGCATCTTTCTCATCAGTGTGGCATTCCTTCTTTGCTAATTCTGTTTTAGGACAAATATGCTCTGTTTCACAAAAGGGAAAGATAGTGGTTTCATGAAGAAACTTTCTGTGCAGATCTTAACAAAAACACATACATTAAAACCCTGCTCCTTGTGTAATTCTAATGCTGAAATATTCTCTCAGAGACTGGAAATTTCTGGACAGTTGAGATAGTTCATTTCATCAAGAATGAGAAATTTTGTGAATTTTCTTCAGTGCCCTTTTTCTGTGAGTGGGTGAAGTGACGTAACTATGTTTCATATCGATGAGGGCTTATCTAAATTTGAAGATTTATAGCAAACAGTGCACTTTGCAGCCCGCTTTGCAGCCCTTTTTATGGGAGACACTGCTGTAACTTGTGAAATAACAAGATTACTGAGATCTTACAAGTTTTCCACATGTTGCAGTGAGAGATAATATGACATTTTGTGTCCATTGGTGTTTGAATGCTCTGCATACCTAGAGGTGCTCAAAGTGAAGTAGTCAGAATGCTTGGAACTCCCATTTCTTTGTGCTTCCCATCCTTTGCTTGTATAGATGGGTTTCCTTGTTGTACCTTAGTTGTGATACTGGCCCTTTTCACACGGCATTTTCGATGCGAAAGGGCCCCTTGAGCGTCACGCACATGTGAGGAGCGGTCCATATGACGCACTCACATTTGCACAATGCTCCAGGGCCCAGCAGGGACCGCTCACACGTTTTTTCATTTTCGGCTTGAAGCGGAAAATGCTGCGCACTTGCGCATTGCTCCGGGGCCCCACGTGCACTTACCTTGCCTGCAGAGTATCGGGAGCCGGGCCGGTTGCGCTTCGTGTCCAGTGCAGCCTGGGAAGGTCCCAGACTGCACTGTGAAAGGAAGAGGCGGGGCTTTCACGTGAGCAGGAAGCTCGTGTGGAGCTGAAGAAGCAGGGAAGTGAGAGCCTCTCTCTGGAGGCTGCTCGTGCGAGCACCACACCCCAGCGCCGACAATAGGTGAGTTGTGGAAAGGACCACTGACATTAACTTCTGGGTATTCATATATGGAATCCAGAAGTGGAACATTTGTAAACCTACAGTATAAAGAAGCTAAGTGTTAATAGCATGCCTTTTGAAAATGGGTTTTTCCTTTGTGAAAAGCACAACAATAAAAACCACAACAATGTACAATTACCAACTTCTTACTTCATGTCTTTAGATTCTGTGGCATGAAAAAAGAGCAATAGAACACCAAAATGTGTGCTATATATATGAAAACTTTGTTGCCTTGCTAGCTTTTATATATTGCTAGCTGTTTGCCGCAATTGATTACAAGGCTGGATGGGATCCTTCCTTCAGCATAAGCTGGGAAGTTACAGTGATAAGAAAGAGCAGTCATATGAAACTGGCCATTGACTTGACTTTTTAACTTATGCTGTCTCTTTTGCATACATAATACCATGCCACATTCCTAGGGGAAGAAACAACACTTAAGCAAGCATAGATAGCATTTCTTCAAAGCTCTGCTTCATTCTCACCATGCCTCTGCTCCTTGAACATTCTGACCTTTGCTTTGTTGATTCCTATCAGTGCAAAGATTTCACTGTACTGTGCTCCTGCACAGAGAGTATTGAGGAGCTATCCTGTTCCTCTCTAGTAGATAGGCTTATTCTCTTGAACATAGCTTTTTATGACTTATCATTGAACAAATCCTGTATTTCTTTTTCTCTTTTGCAGCTTAAAATGATGACATAGTGTATTTTCAAAATGTACCTTCAAAATAGTACTTGATAAATTTTCTGTAATACCAATGCTCATGATGTAGTAGAACATTAATTCTTAAATATATCTAGTATTGTTTTAATCTCTTTACTTTGATTGTTTACATTGATCTTACTTGTACTCCATCCTGATACCTCGTGATATAGGTGGGATATAAATAGTTGAAGAAATAAATAATACAAATATTAGTTTTTATTTAATTGTGTTGCATTTTTACACTTAGGCATGTGTATTGTCTGTAATTCTGGTGAACTGATGTTTTCATAACCTGTTTTATTACACATAGTAACGCATTTTCCTAGCAACTGTCCTTTAATTGTCTTTCAACAATGTTTTAATAATGGGATCTGTTAACAGAGGTTTGTATATTTGACTACTCTGTCTTGTTCTGTCTCTGGATGCCCACGTAAGCACTGTTTATTTGTCCCAAACACAATATAGTATCGTCCTTTCATTTTATTCAGAATGGTTAAGACGTATTTCTTCTATTTAATGTTTGTGTATCTCCAGCATTGTGCTATCTGCTGTAGTGTAGATGAGCAGATGTGAAACAGTTTTTTAAGGACTGGAAACTTAAGCATGATGTAAAGAAGAGTAGGCACAAATCAAACTGAAACACACAAGTTTTATAGCTCCAAGTTAACTCTGTCACATCCTTTCAGCTTTTACCAGGCAGATCACCGGGTTTGCAGGGCTCCAGGGGCTCACGAGGATAGCACGGAGTGAAATGTTTATCAGGATACAGTAGCCAGCATGCAGTTTCCAGAGGCCCTGAGTATTTGATGATTTAGTTATTCCCAGTGGTTTGGGATGTCCCACTTACAGCTCACATGTACTCTCAACAAGAGAAACTTGTATGTAAAATTTGACTAAGCTGGGAAGAATCTTGGAGGCTGGAGGCCTTGCCAGGTAGCACTCTTGCTAGACCAAGCAAAACTATTATGAAATTCCATGTATGAACTATCCATAGGGAAGCAGTCACTACATACTCCAAACAGAATTTATTTATGACACTAGTGCTATTTTTTTAAAATAAATAAAAATAAACTTTAAAAAAATTCAGGGAATTCTTTACTAAAAACCACAGAAATTAAAACTGAACAGTGAGACAAAATGTTACTCAGCATTAAAAGCCTGATGGAACGGAATATTCTTTATTATTGGTGTACAGAAAAAGGAACCAATTTCATATTCCTTGGGAAGCAGTTCCACAAGTGGCTTGCTGCTGAAAACATTTGATCTTGAATACCCACCAATCAGAGGTGGCTGGTAGATCCTTTGCTGCAAATGTGGCACTCTTGATTTTTATTACCAGTCCTCATGCAGCTGCTCCAAGTTATACAGGAGCTCTGGACCCATATCTTTTAAAGACAGTCAGGGTCATATAAAAAGAAGTGATCATTCAAATATACTGGCCCTGCAACTTTTAAATTAAAACTGGTGCATTGAATTGTGTATTGAAACAAATTGGAGACCAATGAAGTTGGCCCAAGAACAGTGCATATTCCTGACAAAAGGCTAGATGTAGCTTTTCACACTGGTAATAGTATATGAACACTTCTCAAGGGCAACCTGATGTTAAGTACAGTAGTGTAAATAAGTGGTTATTAAATCTTCAGTTATTGTAGTTAGATCTTAAAGAAATTATTGGAGTCCAACCAGATGAAGTTGAGTAAAAAACCTACTAGTATCTCTGGTCCCCCAGTGCGTGCTTGAAGAGCATCCCCAGGCTGGATAGCTAATATTTTAGAGGAAGGGCTACTACCTTGAAAACTGTGTTGAGAAGTTGTTTTTAGATCAATAGGAATTAATATTGCTTTGTCTGAGTAACCTTTTTAAAATTATTTTTTATTATCATTTAACATTGCTGTTGTTGTGTGCCTTCAAGTAATTTCCAAGTTATGATGAACCTATCATGGGGTTTTCTTGGCAAGATTTGTTTAGAGAGGATTTGCCTTTGTCTTCCTCTGAGGCTGAGAGAGTGTGACTTGCTCAAGGTCACCTACTGGGTTTACATGGCTGAGTGGGGATTCAAACCCTGGTCTCCAGAGTTGTAATCCAATACTCACAGCTCTACATCATGCTGGCTCTTGCATCATTTAACATTAACAGTTCACAAATCATACCTCCTATTTCTTCCTGCATACAGGCAATTGTGTAGGAGTTTCATAGCTTCCTAGGAAGCTAAAGGTTCAAGAGGAAAGGTAAAGTTGGATGTCTGTGTTGATGAGACCCAACTCTCATATTCCAAACATACTGCAAATGGTGTCTCCCAGTGATCTCCTGGTAAAGACTATAGGAAACTGTATAGAACCCTGAAGAACTTCTTGGCTAAGGCCACAAGATCAAACAACAGTCTATGAGCACTACCTT
Organism: Cyclura pinguis; assembly: GCA_030412105.1. NCBI lineage: Eukaryota > Metazoa > Chordata > Lepidosauria > Squamata > Iguanidae > Cyclura > Cyclura pinguis. Next base: position 199,422,398 of record CM059601.1, read on the forward strand.
CTGGGAGCCAAATGGAATTTGAGGAAGCATCATAAAATGACGTCTCTAAGTTCCACATATACCAGATGTCTTAGAAGTATGCTATGTTTAATAGTATGAAATGCCTATACAGGACAGCAGTTAGGTTTCAGACCATATCACCATTGTTTCCAGATTTTTGGACAGTCATGGATATTTCTCAAAGTTTATATTTTTATTTAAAACACAGGAAATGGGAAATATGACAATTTTGTTTGGGTTACTGTTATGTAATCTATTATTACATTTGTGGCAGATATAAAATTGAATATTTTTTTTTAAAAAAGGCAAGTGTTTTATAGTGCAATACTCTGTGTTTACTGGACAGTGAGCATCATGAGTTTATTAGAATTTATTTCAGATAAACATGTATATGATTTCACCGTATAATTTTTAGGAGATTTTGTTTTTCCATTATGAAATCTGGGAGTCACTTTGGTTGCACATCTACAACATATCTGGCAGTTTATCATTGAACATGCTAAATTACTTCTGAGCAGACATGTATAAAGTTGTAATTATGTAAGTTTGTGACTAATATATATTTCAACAATGTAATATTTACAAACTGTCTGAGATTTAAAAACAATGTTTTTAGCTGTATGAATTTATTTTTACAATATCTGAAATATTTTTACAATATTTTGTCTCTTCCAAAAAATAACTAAAAAGATTGAAAACTAGGAGGTTTGTATTACGTTGAAAGATAAGACCTCACTGATGAAACAGGTATGGTTGGTTGCTGTTTTGCCTGTTAACCTGTGTATAGCTGTAGTTTGTTGTTTTTTTAAAAAAATGTTTTGGTCACCTAAGTTTGTAAACAGAAGTATTATCCAATAGGGAGATTAACATCGATGTTCCCCTTAAGTTTTAGAATTTCAGGAAATGTTACAATGGAGATGTAAGCAAGTGGCTTTATCATCTTTCTTGTTATCAAATAAATAGAACAGATCAGTTAGTCATGTATGTCTCCCTTTAGGGCAGATTATTTAAACAGATGTTTCAGACATTGTAGTCTTGCGGAATATAGCGTCATGAAGACCTTTTATACTTATAGTAGCACTGTATCTCTTATCATATAAAGATATAAATCTGTAAAATAGCATAATCAAGCTTAACTGCCTGTATCCAAAGAGAAGTGATTCTGTCAAACAGCACTGTAAGATGTGGTACTCAAACTAGGAAATAGCATAGGCAGCAGCTGCATAAAGCCATGAGACTATTTGATTTCTATCTGCTTGGGATGGCTTTTACACTGTGGCTAAGATCCTCTACGTTATCTTCAGAGAATTATTTTATTGGACTTTTGTTATTTTATCTATCTATCCAGTCTGATCAACTGGAATTAAAGACTCCTAGAATTAAAGAAAACCACAGTCAAATTCTTTGGTTGAATTGCTGTCCAAGGCTTTTACTGAAAGTTATAAGAGACCAAAAATCAGTGGCTTCTGACTCAAGATCTGGCTGTGCTCCATCAAGATTGATTAAGCATTATTGTGATACTTATGAATTACAACTGCTTGGATTCTCACTTTTTCATAAGACATTGACCTTCTTCTGTTATTTCATAATTACAGTTAACTTGGGCCTTATGCTCAGACAGAACTGGAATACAGTTACATATATTAAGAATTGTCTCTGTTAACTACAAGCAGTCATTCAAGTGTACATTTACCTTTAACATTGACACTTTTTACTATTAATCACCAAGCTTTGAGGCCTGAAATTAGCAAACTGTATTGTTCCAGCCCATATCACTGCAATTCAGTTATCTAGACAATACAATCTTGTTTAATACATATTTTTGTTACCAGCTTGAACGTTGCCTTTGTAAAAGGATTCAAGAATGAGTTGTTTGTTAAATACTCTGAAGGATTAGATGGCAGTAACTATGAAAAGGACCACTTGATTTCAGTTAGTTCAAGCCTGTCAATGTGAACATTTGGAAGACTGTATCAATTCACAGACTATGAAAATGTTTTAGAATTGTATGAATCGGCAAATTATGTCCAGGCAGTCTCTTGTCAGATTTTAATTAATGTTATACTGTTTTCCTATCTTATCAGCCTCTGGGTGGAATTCCTATGTTTTTCTTGTTTTAACCTGTTTGGCTGTTGAAAAGAATCAAAATGAGCCTCTAGCTAACAGCACTGTTCACAATAGTACAGGTATGTGATCCTATGTAACTAGGCAAAATAGGATCATAAACATATCAAACTATATCATAAGTATTATTAAATATAACTCAAATATATCCAAAATCCTATTAACAATCAATCTTATACATCACAAAAAACATTTATAAAGTACCTTAACATATGTGCTATACAAAGAAATTCTAATGGGACTTCAGTCTTTCAGTTTATACAAAGAATGCATAGGGACCCATCTAATAAATTGCAGACAATGTAATGAAGCTTCAAGGACACATTGTGGAGGTAAGACCAGATGGAAAGTTCCAGGAATTATTCATTCTGGTTTGCCTTAGTCTGCGATTTATTCTTTGCACAGTCAGCCCCAACATTTGCAGGTTTCGCTTTCACGGATTTGATTGTTTGCAAGTTTTTCCAACTCTTGCGTCATCCCTACTTCAAGTGCTTATTTTCCAGGACAACCTTCCCTCTTGGTGGCTTTGATCAGGTGGCACAGCTGTTTACAAACCTGCCTTTGCTCCTCCTCCACCACCACTACCACCAGCCATTGCCTGGCCAGCTAAGGATGGATCACAGCCTGATTTCTGAGCACCATTCCCCCACACTCAAGAAAAGAGAAGGGTGAAAGAAAAGAATATAGGTATAGGGCCACCGTGTCAACCACCCCCTTTCCCTTTCCTTTCCCTGACCTGGTTTGGACCCTAAATGCCACACTGTCACCATGCCTCAGCTGCCTTCCCACAGACACACATGTACATTTTGAAATTTGCAGTTTTTTCATTTTTGCAGCGATTCTCTGCCCCTAGCCCTAATGAATGTAGAGAGCAACTGTATAGCACATATGTGAGTGTACTTTATAAGTGTTTTTGTGATGTATAAGATTGATTGTCAACAGAATTCTCTAATATGTTTGGATATATTTGTGTTATATTTAATAACATTAATGAGACAGTTGAGCATGTTTATGATCATGTTTTACCTAGCTATATAGGGTCACACACCTGTAACATTGTGAACAGTGATATTGAGAAGAATCTGCACATCTTATAAATCATGGAGTCTTCCTAAAAATGTTGTTCAAGTGACTGTTTGGTTGTATATGTTTTTTAGGGTCCCTCAGATTTCCAGCATCTCATAAGTTACCTTATGGAATGTGGGAGCCACCGTTAGGCCTTCATAATGAATGGAGCATGTCACATTTCAGTCCATATTTGAATGATGAAAGAGAAACCTTATTTGTGAGGCAAAACCCAAGAAATTTATGAAGTATGTCAAAATGATATTGCAGTTAAGAAATGAAATAATTTGTTGTTTTTCTGCCCATTCACATTTTAGCACCATTGAAGCAATGCTATCAACACAGATCACTACAGACCAGGCATAACCTGCATTTCCATATTTATTAAAAATGAATTCTGTATGAAAAGGAGCATTTCTGGTGATGATTGTTTGCTAATTATCTGTCTTTCAGTCAAGATTATTAGGACTGAAAGGGAGATTTGATACTTCTGATGAAATTTTGTCTCTCCTTCCACTCATCAAAACTGAACTTATACTTCTGTATTTGTATATAGTTTTGGACACAGAATAATACATTCTGTTTTAGAAGGTGTGCTAAACATCTCTCTCTCTAGGTCAGATTTCCAGAACTGAAAGGGAGTTCTAATTTTTCCTTCAGATTCTAAAATCTGTGTCCCTTTTTAACATTCATGTTGATGTATATCTATTCCATTTCTTTGTACGTTGTCTCCATTACATTACATCACACTGTACTCTAAAGCATGTCATGCCAGATGATATAGTCTGAATGTTTTTCTAGTTCTAAGGAACTAGTTTGTCAATTGCTATACATTGCAATGATGTCATGATTAACACTTTACCAAAAAAAACCCAGCAACAACTTAACAACTTAAGAGCTTTTCTTAGCTCTTACAAACTAGTGTTCCCCAACCTCATACCCTCCAGATGTATTGGACTACAGCTGCCCTGCCTGGGAATAAATGAAGTTGTAATCCAACACATTTGGAGAGCACCAGGTTATTGCTACATGGATTCATCTGTGCTTTCTATCCCTGAGACTTAAATAAAAAAGTTTATCTATTGAAAACTCCAACATGAATCATTTGTGCCCTACCATGCTGCCAAATGCTTAGCAACTGTTCAGCTACTGTAGATGAAGAGCTTCAGTTGAGTTTAAATGTACTTGATTCTGTAATGTTGACCAGAAAAATCCCAAAAGGTGTTTTCTTGCAGGTCTGTTGTTCTATGGCAAACATAAAATTGATATCTACTTCTTACTTTTGACATTCCAACTGAAAAAACAAAGAAGTTACTTGTCCTGGAAGTGAGAGGAGTTGTGTGTTCCAGCAAGTGGGACCTAGCATTTCCTTCCAAAGTAATCATGGAAGAACTTTAGCTAGCTGAAGCAGAAAATAAGTTTTAAAATGCAATGATTATTAAAGTGTAATCTGAAGAAAAACACTTGATTAAAAATATTCAAGAGCTTAATTTGTGTGACTACTGTTAAGCTAGGAATTAAAATACATAACACTGCAAATAGGCAGTTAGATGGGGAAGCAATTTAGTTGTGTATTGTAAAGTCAACACTATATTCCCCTGGTGACAGTGAACCTCCAGTTTCTCAGCTTCAGCATCTTCTAAGCTCTTTTGCCTAATTGCTATTTCTAATAAAGGTATCAAGATTTTTTTCTCTCGGTGCTTCTTTTTATGTAATGATTACTTAGTGAGATTCAGGTAGAATTGGATCACATTCCAATTTTAATTACCTTCAAAACAACTGGCTTGAAGTGTGGCTATAAAGCAGAGTGGACCTTTATTTATATGATGTATTAGAACTAGGATCTGAAATAGGTAGAAAAGAGAAATGATCAAGACAATATTTTAAATGACATATTTGACACTTCTAGTTGCTAATTGTAGATTATTATTCAGCTAGCACAAAAGGAGCTTGAATAGAATGCAGAATATTGCCTTTTCCAGCATACGTAACATTTAATCTGCTTTTTTTAGATAACAGAAAAATAATTGAAAAAAAGACGCTTAGTGGTAATCAGGTATGCATTTAAAGCATTTTGTTTTGTTTTAAACAGCCCCTTGTACCTAGAAGTCCTACAAGCAGTGTGGCAACGCCATCTAGTACGATCAGCACACCTACCAAGAGAGACAGTTCTGCACTTCAGGATCTCTACATACCTCCTCCTCCAGCAGAGCCTTACATACCCAGGTAAAATGTCACAATTGAGCTTTCTGTTTATTTGCAGTAGAGGCTTGAGCAAAGTTCAGTGTTCCATCTCTAGGAGAAGTGAAAAAGGTTATGAGCTTCCTTGAGTTCCCTTTACGGGAGAAATATGGGATATGGATTGAGTGAATATATAAAATGAATAAACTGGTATTGCCAGGTTGTGAATATGACAATAGAAAAGGGAAGTTCTCAATAATCCATTGAGCATTCGCAATTCACAAGCCACATAGCAGCCAGCCATACAATAGGGCAGATTCTCCAGCTGCATATGAATCATGTGGAACAAGTGAGGAAGAAGAAATCTGACGCTTGTTCCACATGGTATTGTTCTATCGTGTTGGACAAACATAGGCAGTATTCTCTTACTGGATATGAAACAAATGGTGTACTTCAGTATATGAAAAGAGTTCCCATTCTGTTTAAAATTCTGACTTTCATTTTATACAAATTATAGTAGCCCTTATTTTTAAAAATAGTATATTTGTGTTGCAGGGCTAGCAATGAAGAGGGATTAAGTAAAAAAAACCCACGGTAGAACATAAAGGAGACAGGTTGGAATTGATATGGCTAGTTTACAGCTTATAGCTGTTAACAAGTTTAGCATTGCATAGGGGATGGGTCTAAGTGTCAGACAACCTACCTGCCATCTTATGACACCAACTTTAGCCTGCCTGCTGGGAAAAGACCAACAGGATGGCAGTAATTGATATCCACATGGACAAAAGCCACCAAATGGTTTCCACTGCTACCATAAATAAAGCAGTGATGGTAGGCCCCCAAACTGGGCCTGTCCTAAATGTGTCTACCCCCAAGATCTTCCAAGGGGGTCCCTAGAGTGGGTGAATGAGCAATTTTCTTCAAAAATGATTCCAGCCCATGAGGTGACTACATGAGAATCCACAGGTACAATTAAAATCAAGGGAAGGAGGATGGGGAAACCCATCAAAGGGAGGCTTGCTGGAGTCCCCATTAAAGAGCCCTTATATGTTCCCCAGGAGGACTGGAGTGCAGCTTGGCTGGGGAGTCCTCACTCTAGTCAACCAACAAGCCTCCAGATTGGTTGGTTTTTCTCACCTCGTTTTAGGAAGCCTGTGCTTGCTTCAGGACTGCCTGGGTTAAAGACACTGACAGGTGTTCAAAATGATAGTCCCCTCCATCACAGCTGTACTGTAGCTGTCAAAGGGAAGCTTTGGTTGGGAGCCCCATGCTTTTCCAAACTGATGCAGTTTGCCTCTACTGTTTCCCCTTCATGTTGGAAAGAAGGTTAGTCTTTCTCGAAATCCTATGGAAAGGACATGTTCCAGCCCTTCTGCTGCACCTGTAGAAACGTGAACAAAACTGAAACTGAAAAAATGAGGTGAAATACTTTTAAGACTTCTGTAATGGATTAGTCATGTATTCCTGGTTAGTAGAAATGTAGACAATGTAATTAATGTCATTCTGGCTTTTGAAGTAAAGTATTGTTCGGTGTTTCAGTAGGAGAGTCTGTATTTAACCACTTATTCCCATGCTAGATAGCAGGATAGCTGCAAGTATCTTGACCAATATGTACAGAAAAAGGACAAATTTCATATTATTAGACCTACAGTTTTCAACTTCTGGTTTCCAATTCCCAGTCCAATTTATTTGCCTCCAAATCAGGAATCATAGAATCATAGAAATGTAGACAGAGACAGGAAGGAAGACAGAGAACAGTCTGTGGGAAGATTACTGATAGCTCACTCATCCAGTTTCTAGAGATGCTAGTTCTGATTCCTTATTGCCTAAATTTGTGTCAGGTGTCTTCACCTAATTAAGGTGTGAAACTCCGCTCAGTGCCTCAGTCACAAGGCAAGTAATATATAAGCTGCAACTCCTGCTCCAAGTTACTTAAATACAAGGGTTTTCCATGTAGAGCAGAAATGTAGGCTTTTCCGTAGATCTCTAAATTTTCAAGTTTTCAATACATTCTGGTCGTAAGAGTACATGAGGAAGTAATTCTTAGAAACAGAAGAGAACTCTTGAAAGTTAAAACTGGAATGAAATGATAGCCTGAACCAGTAGTACAAATTAGTTTATTCTATATTTGCCTTGAGAGTGACTGTATTCTAAGTTTGATTTAATTCATGGTTTATATGTACAATAATTGCATAGTAAAAGCCTAGAATGCACAATATTAATAAGCATCAAAACCATTTTTTCTTTCTAAGGGATGAAAAGGGTAATCTCCCCTGTGATGACATTGGAAGACACTTAGTAGGAAAGCCAGTACATAAGGGATCTGAATCTCCAAATTCATTTCTTGATCAAGAATATCGAAAGCGTTTTAATGTAGTGGAAGAAGATGCTGTTTTGTACTGTTATGAATATGAGAAAGGAAGAACAAGTAGCTCTGGACGAAGAGAAAGTACCCCAACTTATGGTATGGTTCAATTTATAAAGAAATAATCTTTCCTGATTTGCTTCGTCTTATATATTTTTGTCCTAAATTCCACAGCATTTATTTGTGCCCATGAAAGCTCACGTATCCCTTTTTTTTTCATCACATTACTCCTATGCTGCACTGTATCATGTACACTAGTAAATCCAATCCTGGTTGTAGAAAGATGGCTCCTCAACCCTTTGTCAATTAGACTAGGACTTTACCTGTTTTCCCCTATATTCTGCTTTCTGTTCTTAGTACAGATCTGGTGCTTGAAACCTGTTACCTTGACCGCTTTGAGTTGACAGATAGCTGAGATGCAAATTGTATTAAAAGGAACTTCATAGATAATGGAGTGACGCTAACTTGCATACGTTTCCATTTTCATTCATGCAGATGTCCACTTTTTCATTTATCTGGATCAATTTAAAGAAAGGTATAATCATTATTGAAATATTTCAGCCCTTAGATATATCTTAGACCTTCTTTTGCAATTTCCATTGCAAAATATAATAACACAGACAGAAAGTAAAATAGGATAGACTGCACCAGACATGGTGAGGGAAAAACGTTTCCAGACATGATTGTACATGAACTCATTCAGGACATAAAAGAGTACACTGAAATATTCTAACAAATTACCCTTTTAATCTTGATGTTTCAAGCAAATGCTTTGAGTACTGATATATTTGATTGAAGTACATTTCAGCAGTATTTTGAGGTCTCAATGGGACATAAGCAGAGAAGAGTCATTGGCTTTCTTTTAACAGCAACCTAAGTAGAAAGGTGGTGTTATCACTTTCTTTCAAATTTCCAATCGTAATTAGTTCCATTTATGAGCAAATTGATGAATTAGGTTATGTTGGAATAATTATAGTGTCTTATTCTAATTTTTATTGTTAGCTTCGTGAACAGTGAACTCACCTCTATGAGTTCATATCTTTCCACTCCCATATCTACCACACAAGGGTGCCATCTCCTCTTATAAATTACACCATTTGGGTCTAATGAAAAGCTTCAAAATATGAATGTAAATGAAGGAAGTTGTTTGATATGTGTTTAAACCAAAATCAATTTTAAATCCAAAGTACAGTGAAACAGAAAAGGAAATAAAGCATTAGAATAACTATCCAAAGCTAATCAGTTTAGAATAAACCCATTGAAATCAGCGGGACTAAGTCCTGCTGATTTCATTGGTTCTATTTTAGCCATGATTAAATGGATATTCAGCCCATCAGCTGTGGCCATATTTACAACATCCCAAAATGATTCCAGATGCCATCGCAGACATGTTTTCAACATAAAGCAGATTGTGTTATAATCTAATTGACTTTTTTCCTGCAACTGGTATTGTTGACTGCTTTCTTTGATGCTCATTTTTCTTTTCAAAAACTTTCTCCTGGGTTGCCATACTGGTTTGGTTTCTTTCCTGTATATTATCATAATCACTGAAATGAATAGTGTCCAAATGAAGTAAGATGGGAAGGTGGAGGAACAGAATATATTGAAGTGTCTCTGTTATGGTTGTTAAAAATATATAAATGCTGAATTTAAAAAGAATAAGCTTTTATGCTTACCCTTTCGGGTGTTTCAAACAAATACCCTTTATTTGTTTTCTTGGCTTTACTAATGATATTTTTCATTATGCGTGTTGTATTTGAACAAATGAAATAGTGCTTTTAGAGGGCTTAATCGTTTGGGTTGGAAGGCTAAGCACACAAGTATTTTATGATCTGTGTTATAATTAGAGTATGGAGAAGGGACTTTTTAGACTATTTCTCCCAGAATCCTCTAACCATTAGGAGACAAAGCTCTTATTGTAACAAGTATTTCATTGTATGTACTAATACCTCAAGTTATCTCAGTACGTATCTCTGGAAGTGCTTCATGTTGTCATTCAGACTTACTGGTTCCCATGTGATAACTTGAATGAATGGCAGTATACTTTTGTAACCTGAGGGGATGGCATAGAATTTCCAGTTCTATGAAACAGTGCATTCACATAGGGACTGTACTTCCAGGCTTTATGATAATGCACTGTCTCAGCAGCCCTTATAAAAATATTGTAATGGCTTTAATCATGATGCTTACACTGTACGTTCTATTTACAGCTTAATATATTTGGTGTATTTTCTACTACCCTTGCCATGTCTACCCACCCAGTTACACAATCAGTTGGTAAACACCAGAGAACTGCAACTAGGGATAAATTAATTTGAAATATTGTTGATAGCTGACATAGATGATACACTGACAGGGTAAACACTTTTTAATTATATACATGAAGGAGAGTGGATTCCTAAATAAATAAATAAATATTAAAGTAGAAATATTCTTTAATGACAAGTTAAATCACAACAAGGCCACCTGCGATTAACTGTTGTCACATGTCATTTCACTTGACAAATGGATGACATGGACAGATGGATGACAGATGACATGGGCAAATGGACACATGAATCCAGTCTTACAACTTTTTTTATAGGTGTTTTGAAGCCAAATAATGTGGTTGTATTGTTGCAGGCAAACTAAGGCCTATATCTATGCCAGTGGAATACAACTGGGTAGGGGATTATGAAGATCCCAACAAGACAAAAAGAGATAGTAGGAGAGGTAAGTGAACCTCAGATGCAAATCACACATTTCATTGTGTTTTAATTATATTTTATAGAAGTGGTTAGATGCAAGCGTAATTATTCCACATCATTATCCTTAAAATGTGAACTTGAAAAGCAAATTGTGTTGCTGGTGTGTAAGGCTGTTTTTGATTATTCATAACCAGTATTTGAAACTGCACGTAGAAGACTGCATGCCCAATATTTCACAATTTTATATGACCATGGATAATACAGTTACAGTGTGATACCCAAGTACATCAGCAAAAAGTGTAATTGAAACTTGGCTGTTTCTTTTCTATTTGTTATACATCTTTGAAAAATACATTTTAAGATGTTCCTCTCTTGTTGAAGCAAAAGAAACGCTGGCCATTTCAACACCTTACCCGTCTGTGTCAGCGTCCTGTCGCAATCCCGGCAGTCCCACGGCCAGGATGAGCACCTGGCTGGCTGCTTGCAGAAGGGTAGCATGAGCAACACGCGCCTTCCTTTCACAGTGCAGCTGGCCACTTCGTGTGCTGCAGTGCCTAAATTGTGCTTCCTCCCTTTTGCACCTGGCTGCCAGCGATGGGAGCATTGCGCACTCAGGGGGCCATTACCAGATTTTTTTCTGGTAATGGAACATCCTGTGATTATTACAGGTAGGGATACGTTGGCAGGAGGATCACGATGATGTCATGTGAAAGCACAACTCGCAGACCACTGGTAACCTGTTCCCATGGTGGGACAGTGATGTTGTGTGGAAATGACCACTGTAATTCAAATGTTCTTGAATTCTTCCTGGCCTTTAAAATTCTTTAGATTTGTCTCTTACACAAAGGAATAATGTATTTACCTAATTTCTGTGCCACAATGAAAATATTCTGCACCTTCAGAGTGTTGAGTATCTTGTGTACATCAAGTGATAATAATGCCAGTTAAATCTATTTCAATTCAAGGTTGTAGAAGAACAAAATGTGAGGGTCAAAGGAGAGTGAATATCTTTGCAAAGCACTGTATTTAGGAATACAAAGGAAATAAGAATGTTTAGTTCAAAGGAAAAAAATATTTCAGACAGTCTCTGTGACTGTGGAAATGTTTTGTTGATTTCTTTGGGGTGGTAAATTAAGAAATAAAATAATAGTTGGAACATAGATGTTAATAGTTAAACCCAGGAATAGTTGTAACTAGAGTCCCTCAGCAGATATTTGATCTGCAATTATGATGGTAAAATTAACAGCAGTACTGAAGACTTGTGGTGAACAGAACAGGTGTCAATTTAAGAAACAGTGGGGGACATGTTATGATATGTTGACATTCTTGACATCTGAATGTTGGAAGTCTTGCCAGTATGCTGGTGTTCTGATATAACACAAGTATTTATTGTAATATAGCAATAATAATTTATCTCTTTATCTTTACTGGAGTAAGCTATTAGAAATGGTTTCAGGTTACCTCACAGTGTTCAGACAAATTGACCAAAAAGTTCCTGGTGGCTGGATGAAATTGTCCACAATGTGTATTGGCTACAGTTTTCATAATCTTTGGCATGACCTGGGGTTTGGATCCACTCACTGGGTGGCCCACCTACTGACCAGTGCCTTGAATGCAGTTTGCCTGTTGGGAATGACCTAGAAGTGATGGAGATATCAGGACCCATCAAAGCATGCATGTATTTTATGGCAAAATCATGAATCAAGTTGGTACTTGGCCATTAAAATATAGGATTCTTACTTCATTGCAGACATGATTGCTTGACAAGAGACAAGTTTGAAGACAGCCCAGTAGGTGTTACAGTATATGGAAACACTTGGTCATTTAAGAGCTAATTTGCAAAATAATCTGATTTTTTTTCCCCTAGAAAATTCGTTACTTCGATATATGAGCAATGAGAAAATAGCTCAAGAAGATTATGTATTTCAAAGAAACAGCAAGAAGGACACAGGGAAAAAATCCAAAAAGAAAGGAGATAAGAGCAACAGTCCTAGTCATTATTCTCTGCTACCTAGTTTACAAATGGAGTCATTAAGGCAAGATAGCATGAGCACACCCGGACCTGAAACGTCTATGTATCATGTAAGTAAAATGGCAAGATACTTCATTCTGTGTTGATGTTGATATTGTTGTTGAATGATTGACATGATTGCCTGTTGATTTTCCAGATCTTCAGTTTGATATTCCCATATTGTTTCTTCCAGAAAAATTAGTAGTTTCATTTCATTTCCAATTCATCGCTGCACATTTTTATTAGTAATTAATTTATTTAGCAATTTAATTAAATTGTTCAGAAATTAAACAATTTAGTAATTTAGTAAATTAAACAAAAAAGTCTGACAGTTCAGTGCAATATGCATTCCCCTTTTGTAATATGGAGGAGCAAGAGGAAAAAGGGGGAGGGGAGGGGGAGGAGGAGAGGAGCAACAGCTGCTGCCGCTGCTGCTGCTATTTTATACCCATTCTTGTTTGGAAATCCAATTACATAAAATAGAATTTAATATGCAAACATTGATTTGAATAAAAAGAATGAGCTGTTAATCAGAGTATAGTTGGTCCTCCACATTTGTGGGTTTAAATTTCATGGATTTGATAACCTGCAAGTTTCTCCAATCTCTGCCCCCCCCCTTCTTTTCCGAGGAATCTTCCCCTCTTGGGGGCTCTGATCAGACTGCACAGCCCTTTAAAAACTCACCACTGGCCCACTTCCTCCTGCTTCACTAGCTGCTGCCTGGCAAGCTAAGGATGGTTCACAGTCCGACTTCTCAGCACCACAGACCTTCTCCTGATGCCCCACACACTCAAGGAAGGAGAAGGGTGAGAGATAGGAAGCATACGGACTCCATGCCGACACAACCCCTTTCTGTCTTCTTTGCCTCATCTGGTTTGGACACTAGGTGTCCATTCTCCCCACCATGTCTTAGCCCCCTTCCCATAGACACCCACACACACATTGTGATATTTGTGATTTTTCCTCATTTGCAGGGATCTTGTGCCCCTAACCCTAGCAAATGTGGAGCGCTGACTGTACTTTCAAATAGCCATTCCTGGAAAGGTTGATCAAATATGATAGCAGTTTAAATGCCATTTATTTCATTAGCTACTAGATTATCAGGAGACACAGGTTTACATTCATTTTCTAGTCCCAGCCAGAGTAGACACCTTGAATCAAAAGCATTTACATATATTTTGTCTTGCAATTCGGAAATTGATTTGGTGGGCCTTACTCTAGTTGGTGCTAGCCACTGGATGTGGGCCATAGTGATATGGTTTATTTTGAGCTGAAAACAGCATGCTAATGAAATCAGGTGGCTACTTAAATCAATTAGAGTCTATTTGGCTATTATAATTCCTCAGCATATGGAATGTCAGTACTTGATATAAACAATTATCCTGGATTTTTGTTTGTGTGTGTTTATGTGTGTTACATAACAGATAGGTATTTATAGGAGTTGGTTGTTACTGGCCTTGTCCCAGTCTGTGTTGTTATAAAATGTTGTCATAACAGATGATTCTCCAGTGAACCCAACTAAAAATGAATGACATACTTTCGTCCTGATACAGTTATGCCCATGTGTCTGTAAGGATTTAATAAGTGTTATAATAGGATAGATTTTGATACATGTTAAGTAAGAGAATCTCTATAACTTATGAATGTTTTTGATTTTTACTTGAATAATACAGGTGTGGGGAATTTTGCGTTTCTGATAAAATATATTTATGTTCTGTTTTTCTGTAATGCAGCACAAGTCTATAATCTGCTATCAGAGGCATCCAGGGTAAATAAACAAGACAATTGAGATTCTCTTGTACAGGCTGTGTATACAAATCAAAACAAATAGAAATATTTATAAATTGCATCCCTTTTAGGCATGGTTTTCTATGGTACATTTTATATAAGAACCCAGTTATTTTAATAAACAATAGTTTATATTAGTACTATCATTAAATAAATGGAAATTACCGTTTGCTCAGGTTCTAGAGTTTTCTTGACAGCATATAGTATAGTGTATAGTGAAATAACCTATAAATAAAGTTTTGGTATAAACAATGTTTGTTCTTTTCATATTCAAGTGTAAGATAGAAAAGAACCAGTCTGATTTCATATCCTGGTTTGTAAGCGGTAGTTAGACCATAGTTTCTTAATTCAGAATGCATGGAAAACTGTGGTTCAACAATAGAAGAACCTAAGTAAGGTGTACTAGCAGGGAAATTGAGAGAGGACCATGCAGACTGCAATACACTTTGTTTGCAGTCCAAAATACTATGACTATGGGACATCCTTTTTATGACTGGGAAAATCTGCAAGGAGAACAGGGATATATAGTTACATCTGGAAACTGTCACTACAGCATGGTGACAAGAAATTGGTGACATCTGTACATATCTCTATAAGTCAATTGCCCTATTATGACTGAATCAGACCACTGGGGATCAGCAGAGAACATGAAACTGCAGAGATCTGGGGATAGCACTCTAGTGCAATTACTGTATTGAACATATTGCACTTCTAAGGAAGAAAGCATAAGCAGAATTTGATAAAGTACGCCTTGCCTGAGTGATACTATGCTCCGAGAAACGTGTTGGTCTTTAATGTTTCACAGGTGTGACAAGAGCATTCCTTTCTTTTTCCTTTATGTTTTTTTTGGAGTTACACATTGGTCAGCTAATATATTTAGAGTACTAGACACAAATTCTCATTTGGCTGTGTTCGTTGATATTTTCCCCTTTCATGCCAACTGTTAGGATAATCAGTCCCTGACTTTTACACAATTACCATTTATTTCAAGGCAGAACAGGAAGAAACATTGAAAACAGATTTAAAAAAAACAACTATTTGTCTATAACAGACTTAACAAAGATGATGGTGACTTTGAAGTTAAAGTCTGTGTGTGTATGTGGTGTTAGACACAGGGGAAATTGTTATGTACTGTTTCATAATTGGTCCAGGAATGCCTCATTAACTTGTTGATGAAGCATTAGTGTTCATCAGTCCATGAAGTGAAACCATCCATTAGAACAGTGAACACCAAGAGGTCAAAAGAGCTCTTCCTTTAATATTGAGCAACATGCTCCTTATAGTGATTAAACATGCTTTTGGTATAATGATTTGTCATCTTGAACAAAACCAATAATTGCTGAGTTTTCAGAATTACAGGAAAGCAGATTTGCAGTAGGTGTTCTTAAAGCTTATTATCATCAGATTGCAGCATACTGTTTTCAACATGTTTTCCAGTTTTTTGAAGTTCCGGTAGAGATATTATCCAAATACCCTTGCTAGCTCCTCACCCAGCCTTTTCATTTAAATGAATCCCTTTGTTATTTCTTTTGCTTGTTATTTCTTTTGCTTACTCTTTACCTACAGGACCAGTTGCTATGGAAGTATATTGAAACAGAAGAAGAAGCACAAATAGGCTATCATAATCTCAGTTAGGGTTTTGTCCTTCTGTTGCAGTTATCCTTTCCAAACGCCACATTGGGGTTCTCCAGCTTGGTAGTTTGTGCTACATAATACCACCATTTAGTGGTGCTTCTTGATACATCTTGTTGCTTTTTCTCCCTTAAAAATATGTTGAAAATGTGGGACATTTTGATTCATCTGTGAGCATCTTGCTTATTGGGTGGGTGATGACATTACAGGATGGTATGTCCAACATCTTCTGACCACTCCTCATTTTGCCTGCAGATGTACAATCACATATAGTCTCTTTTCTCTCCAGTGCCTCCTTAGAATTTTGATTTTTTTAAAAAATCTCTAAAACATCAACACTATTGCTATAAACTTTTTAAAAAAATCTCTGTAGAACCTCTGCACTATTGCTATAAAACACGAGGGTGGAATCATTGCAATTTTCCTTGGTGCAAGATCATCACCATCCCTGGTTTACATTCACTCCCTCTTTCTCCTTTATCCGTCACCTCCGGCCTTTCATTTCAAACAGTTAATGCTTGTGAGAGAGGTTGATTCCTCAGCAAGGAAAAACACAAAGATACCCACCACCATCACTTATAGCAATAGTGCAATGCTGCAAAAGTTGTACAGAATTTTTTGAAATAAAATAGGTGTCACAGACATTGAATGTCAGGGGTACAAGTTTTGCCTTCTTTCATTGTCTTTATAATGAAATAAATGCCTTTTTTAAAAAGTACAGGACTCTCTCCTCATACATCCCTTTCCCTCTGTATGTGTGCAATATCTATGATTGTGTTACTCTAGCTGCAAAAGGGGGATGGGATTATAGGGGCTTCTATATCAATATAAAAGAA
Source organism: Cyclura pinguis (assembly GCA_030412105.1). Lineage (NCBI taxonomy): Eukaryota > Metazoa > Chordata > Lepidosauria > Squamata > Iguanidae > Cyclura > Cyclura pinguis. The sequence goes on from CM059601.1 coordinate 199,439,087, forward strand.
AACTCTGATCCCGGTTACATTCAGATTTTCCTGTCTAGCCAAAGATTCAGTGACATATTTCCCACCTCTTTTCTAACAGGGGCATCAGCATTCCGAAATATGATGTAAAGTTTTCCTTCCTTCCACCCCCCTTCAAAAATAACCTCAAATATTCCTGTGAGGAACAGAAACAGGGCACAGTTATGTGATAAAATGAAAGTGCAGAATTACACTGTTCATTCAAAATTACCACTCATTGTGTAAAGGCCATTGGATCCATAGCAGCAACAAACAATGTGCACTAAAATCAAAATGTCCAGCACAAAAAGGGACCAGTACGAAAAAAATCTCTAGCCCATAGTTTTCCATTAACAGCCTCTATCCAAACTTTCTCCCTCTTGTTGATGTCTTCAAGTCATTTCCGACTTACGGCAATCCATAGACAAAACTACCACAAGGTTTTCTAGGGCTGAAATTGTGTGATGTACCCAAGGTCAAACAGTGGGTTTCCATGGCCAAGCAGGGAATCCAACCTTGGTTTCTAGAGTAATAGTCAAACCCTCCAACCAGTACAACACTCTGGCTCTCTCTTGTCCCTCTATCCCCATGTTTTTCTTACACCAAGCAGGTATAGTATCCAGATGAACAATGATATCATAATCCAGAAATAAGAGTGGTGGTGGTGGTTGTTGCTGCTGCTGCTGTTGACTCATACTCAGAAGGAAACATCTTTTACATGGTTCTTCGCAGTAGCCTATGGAATCTTTCCTTCACTTCACTACTTCCCAGTTATCTCTGATATTTTATTTAAGTATGCATAGGAAAGAGGTTTCATGCCAACTACTGTTTAGTCTTCTTAAATTTTGGTGGCAGGGGGAGGAGGAATTCTTTTGTATCTCAGAACACACTCATATTATCAGCCCAGGTAACTGTGAACATCTGTAGTGAATGCATACAACCCCCCTCCTGTTTATTCTAGTATGTTTCACTTAGAAGTACTTCTATGCCAAGTGTCTAGGCGGTTTTGTTTTTGTTTTTACTTTTAACCATTGTGCCATATGACTTGGTATGATGAGAACAGCATACATTAACCAAAGTTTTTGCATGGGTTTCTTTCTAGACATTTCAACAATCCTCTCTACAGCACAAGTCTAAAAAGAAGAACAAAGGTAAAATATTATGTACTATTTTTTAAGTCTGCTGACACATTTGATATAATTTTAAGCTGTATAAGAAGTTTGTCTGCATCTGTTTGAATAGTGGCAGTTCTAAAACAAACTGTAACTTCATAACTTTGACATAGCATGTTGTCTAATACTTTTAAGAATTACCCCCCCGCCCATGTTCTTCCTTGCTTTGCCCGGCCTGAATCAGGAGAATTTCTATAAGCACTGTATATCCTTGACACATCTTCATTTTCCTTGATGTCAGAGGTATAAACTATGCTTCAGTTTCCACTCATGGGTTCAACATGTATCTTGTTTTGAAACAATTCTTATTCTCAGGTCTTGCACCAAGTAAGAGCAAAAGGCGTATTTCCTGTAAAGATCTTGGTCGTGGAGACTGTGAGGGCTGGCTCTGGAAAAAGAAAGATGCCAAGAGTTATTTCTCTCAAAAATGGAAGAAATATTGGTTTGTTCTGAAGGACACTTCACTGTACTGGTATATCAATGAGGAGGTAAGACACTGGCTCTTTTTCTAGAGGCTGACTGTGACCAAAGTTCAAGGATGTGATACATGCATAGGGAACAGAACCATATCTGACTGTCAAAGCTTGCTTTGATTGTTGCACGTGTGAGACTTTGATTGTTTTGCTTTCTGCATTGTAGGGAACAACTGCTTTTTAGAATAAGCATCAGCCTTTCTCTTTGGCACAGAAGCTATTGCAGCACAAAGAATAAATTAAATTCTGACAATATATACAGCTACCATATATGTGTATATTAAATTAGAATTCCCAAGTTATTCTGCAAATGGACAACTTGTGTTTTGGTCTTCTTTGAGAGGAAGTAGCTTGGCTATACTAAACTACACCAGCTAAAACCATTCTGCTGGGTGGTACCATAGCAGATTCCATGGTTTTAAGTTGCTGTGGTTGTAATTCACAATCCTCACACCATCATCTAATTCTGTCTACCATTTCCTTCTCATTCAAGGTTATGTGAATGCTTTATATGTTCAGTTGTTGCAGTCTCTTACATAGACTGAGCTGTTATCCAAGGAATTAAGCAGTCTGTAGATTAGCCAGGTGGGCAAGGTGGAATACAAAGGAAAAATTTCAAGGCAAAGAGATACTAACAGTAAGAAGCCAAGACACTGGAAGAAGTGTAAAGAACAGACAGTAGATGGAGAATAAAGAATCCAATGGAAAAATTGGAAATGAAGCTTATGAAGAAGAATAGATGAGGCAGGGGAAAAGGGTGGAGATATACTAATCAACTAGATTAATGTGAATTTTGCAGGTACAAACTTCATGCAAGTGCATTTTTGGACATATGGCCAGCTTGTATTCATCTATATGTCCAACTCATGTTCATATGTACACTTCTTTTCTCCTTGTATTTATACTTAAAAAGAGAATTAGAGAGAGTGTTCTGAATAAATTTCTTAGCACTTGAGTTGTGCTGAACTAGGGTGGGGATAGAAGAGCACTAAGAGATTGTTCAAAAGATAGAGTGGCCAAAGAAATACTTTGAATTGGGAAGATATATGGTGGAAAAAGTGAGAAAAATATGTTCAGGGCGAAAGTGTGCATAGGGCTGTACAGATAGAAGGAACTGTACACTCCTGGCCAACAAAAAAAAATGGTGGGGAGGTGGGACAATATTGCTAGATCAAGAGTTTGTGCCTTGACAGAGCACCCCAAGTCTCTGTGGAGGACAGTGGTGAAGCAAGGGTGTTTTTCCCATTTTGTTTTGATCTAGCCAGATACTTAATTTGCTATAGGCTACTGGTGGGTTGTGTTTTGTTTTGTTTCGGAGGAGGAGTGTCAGATTCAATTCTGCTTTTAACAATATACACCATAATACAGTGTCTTCAGAGTGACTGTACTTGGACTGTCCAAAGGAGACATAGCTGACAACAGGTTGCTCTTGAAAATAAACATTTTAAGTACTGCCTTCATCTTTTTAGCAAAGTGTTTCCATTGGTTTTTGTTGAAGTTTTGGTGAGATAACGAACAAGAAGTTCTTACCTCATGAAAAGAGATAATAAGTATACTTGTGTTTACTTTCTTTTGTTTGATTGTTCTTCCTGCTCTCACTGTTTAATATGTTTCTCTTTATAGGATGAAAAAGCAGAGGGGTTTATCAGTCTCCCAGAATTTAAAATTGATAGAGCTAGTGAATGTCGCAAGAAGTAGTAAGTATTAGAAGTAGCATTTAGAAATACACTATATGAAACACAGTGGCTGAAAACAATTACTTATGCCTCTGTCTGGTATAGCCTTTATCTCTCATGTAGTCTTTACATATGTGAAGTTCCATTATTATTATAATTTTTTAAATAGCATTCTCTAAAAACACTAAAAACATTACGGTTACATAAATGAATGCATAAAAGAGAAAGAAAAAAACAGTATCTAGAAAAAAACATAAACACATAAATGAAAAGTTAAATAATGAAAAAAGAGAAGAGAGAATGAAAAGGAAGAAAGGAAAGGAAAAGAAAAGAAAAGAAAAGACAAAAGAGACGGAAGAACCAGAAAAGAATCAACCCCCCTACTTCTTTTGACTGAATTAAACCCCCCAATTGATCCAAGCTTCTGAAAAAAAAATCTGACCTTTTTCTTCTTACCCTGTCCCAATTCATGCTTTCAAATAGAGAAAACATATGAACTTTTTTCCTTGTTAACCTACCTAGCATATCCCCATATTTCTTCTACTATATTGTATCACAGTTACAGTTAGCCCTCTACATTTGTGGGTTTCACTTTTGCGGATTTGATTATTCACGGATTATTTGCTGTCAGCTCTGCTGCCTCCTCGTGCCATTTTTAATAGGGACTGCAAGCCTCGTGAGACTGAGAAACTGCGAACGAGGCTTGTAAGTCCCTATTAAAAATGGTGTGGGGCAGCAGTGGAGGTGGCAGTGAGCCCCATCTGTCAGGAACTGAATTCACACACACAAATAGAACAATGCATATACACTGTTTATTAGGAGCGTGATACATCATGCAGGACTTCAGTGAGTGAACTGGAGGCAATTGGCAAAATTCAAAACCTAAAAAGAAAAAGTACATCTTCCTGCCTGCAAGAGACCTTGAAGTCTTGGTGCAGCCTGGCTGTGCTTATCAGTCCATTCCTAGCTTTTGTTTACCCCTAACGGTCTCTGGTTCCCATACCTTGTTACAAGCAAGCTGCTACTTTACTCCTACCACATATCCCATTAGTAAAATATCGAGGGCTACCTGACACCACCAGCTACCCATTCCTGTCTTATGAAGGAACCCTGGTGCCTCAAAGGAACCCACAGTGGGTTGAATATGGTGATTATACTTTTTTGTGTGTTAAGTATGGTTTAGGAGGGTCTAGAGTTATTCACAGTTTTTTCACTTTCATGGGAGTCCTGTACCCCTAATCCTAGCGAATGTGGAGGGATGACTGTATTTACATAGTAAATGACATTACATAGTAAATAACTTTAATACTGCTAATTTTTCTAAATACTGCTTATAAATTAGTTACTTACTATATTCACTAGTTAAGATATTAGTCCTATTACATATTTAACATCCCTACATCCAGATATATCTATATCACTGTAAACACAATCCGGTATCATTATCCTAATTCTGTAACTTAATTACATAATATATTCACTAGTTAAAACTGTAAGCCTATTACATCTTTTATAACATCACTAAATTCAAGATAGAATCATAGAATCATAGAAATGTAGAGTTAGAAGAGACCACACGGGCCATCCAGTCCAACCCCCTGCCATGCAGGAACACCCTCAAAGCACTCCCGACAGATGGCCATCCAGCCTGTGCTTAAAAACCTCCAAAGAAGGAGACTCCACCACACTCTGAGATAGATCAGTACCATTTCATATTCTAAAATCCATTACAGAATTCATAAACCCAGTCCACTTGTCATCTTAATTCTTTATCTGTTTTAACCTAATTTGAACCATTTGTCCCTGATTACTTCTCACATAATATTTTAAAGTCATTATCCTGAGACAGCACCTTCATTTTTGACATCTTTGACATTTTTCTCAAATGCCTTTCAGTCTCATAGAGTAATTCAGCATGATTGATTCAACCCCTACACATAGCACATTATAAAATCACTGTCCTGAGACAACACCCTTGTTTTTAATATCCTTCTCACACCTCCTTCAGCCATGCCAATCAAATCAACTTGCTTACCTTTGGCCATCAGAACAATTTGCTTTCAGGTCCCAATTAAATCCATCTTCCCTGTCTCTTCTTCCACATGCCAAAATCTCCTGGTCATAAATATCCTCCAAGCCTGAATATCCATCCATTAATTCAACTTAACGCAACTTGTCCTTGTCTCATCCTCTGGTTTTCATCTTGTTTCACCTGCATGTCAGATTCTATGTCTTCTGTATTTCCCTCTGTGTATCTCCCCTGTGTCACATCAGTTCCTTGAACCTTTTTCCCATGTTGTCTATTATGTTCTTCTTCCAATGTAGAAATTCTCCACACTTTTCTTCCGTAGTCTCTTGTAGAACATCCATGTCCACCAGGGATGGTTCCATTTTCACTTCATCCAGCAATTATAGGATTAATAATTTGCTTCCCTGGAGTCAGAAGGTGCCAAGAAAACAACATTCAGCTGATAACATCTGTACTTTCTCACACTGTGATTTCCTTGTTAGAATCCAATTCCTTCTAACAAATAAAATGTAATTCAGTCTGTTCACAAAGTGTATGCACTTAAATTCTTATTTCTTTTCTTTTAAAAAGTCAGCTCCCAATTATCTGATTCAATTTCCCTGGTCTTATGAGGCATTAACAAAGGTTAATTAAAAGTTCTTCTTTAAAAAGCAGGTTGTCAGCATAGGTCCATCGGATCTTCTGATCAAAACAGCTGCATTTCACGGCAAGAGCATTATGGTACTCTGTTGGTCCTTCTCATTCACAGTGCATGTACTAGAAAGAGTGAAAATTTATAGACATAACACAAGGAAACCAAATGGATAGGAACAAGTAATTGTTCATCTAATTTTATAAACCCAAGCAAAAAGTAATAAAATGGAAGATAAGTGAACAGGAGAGGAGGAATAGAGGGAAATTTTTTATTAATTTATATAATGGAAAATCTGTTAAAATGAGAAATATGTTTATGTAAGATTTTATCAATTAAAAATTTTATTAATTAAAAAAATGTAAATGCAAATAATGGGAATTCCAGACCAAATGGGTAATCCTCTGTTGAGGAATTCCAGGGGGCATGCCATGGATAAGCATGACCCACAGTTCAGCTGTGCTTAAAAGTAAGCCAAAAAACTGTTAGTCCCAAGAAAACACGCCAGAGTGAGGCCGTCCAGTAGTCTAAAAACTACGTTGTTTATTGAAAGCAAAGCTGGAATACATATAAAGCATAGCGCCTAGGCGAAGCCTAGGTAAAATCCATGTCTGAACAGAACAGAGGAAAAGAACACAGAAACTGAACAAGTGAACAAACTGAACAACAACTGACTGACAGGCAGGCAGTTCTTAAAGACAGTGAAAAACTAGCTGAGAGCATGGGACCAGAAAACTTTCTAGTCTAAACTTTCGCTTTGTTTTGAGAATGGCTCAGAGACTTATCTTGCTCTCTGAGTTCACAGGCTGGGAAACTCCTAAGCACATTTCCATGGCTACGTGAGTGCAGCAAAGAAACGAGAACACTTAACCCCTCAGGGCAGTAACACTTAACATCCTCCACTTTCCCTTTATCTGGAAGGTGGTAAAACTCCAGCCAGAGTTCTCTCTGGCTGGTTATTTTATCATGAAAACTCTCCTTGCTGCAGGACTACAGCAAAAGGAGTGTCTGCCAAGCCACCCTGCTGGAAGTCCCATTATTATGAATATCTATTGCCACTTATTACTGTAGAAACCCACCAAAGTCTCTTACTTCAGATATTTTAGGATCAGAACAAACCGTGTTGTTGTTGTTGTTGATGATGCTGTTGTTGCTGAGGATCTGGACTTCAGGAATTTGTGTTTTCTTTTAGGTGATTGTATTATGGTAATAAATTTTACCTATTAACAAGTGATACCAGTTTTACAATAGAGCTCATTTTTTCTAAACTGTTTGGTCCTCAGTTGAGGAAGGTATGGCATATTAAGGTTTTAAAATCGGCATCATGCAAATTTTTATGTTATGGAAGAATTCAAAGCTTTATGTGACCTAAGCAGTGCCTTAGATTCTTCACAGTAATTACTTCTGTATCTTTTTGATACAGATAGGACCTATGAAATTCACTATTACTGTGAATAATTTCATGGCTACAAGTTTCACTGCTTTCAGAAAATGAACACATACAGCTCTATGTTTCTCTGCAGCTACAAAGTTTTGAAAGTTAAAGCAGTATGAGGGGCACAATGTTATAAAGAGTCATGAATATTTTCATTAAGTCAAATTTGATCACATAGTAGTATTTCTAGAAATCATAATGACATAGTTATATACCAAATTCAGCTAGCCCAGTGGATAAATTGCTTCATACTTCCAGAAAAATGATTCCATCTTGTGTTTGAACTGTGTTCATTATGAAATATAGCTATTTACTTAAACTCTAGTAATACATCAAGATATTATGGTAATGACATTAAATGTCTTTGATTTCATGGTAATTGAATATGGAATTGCAGCCTCTTTTCCGTTCATTTCATTGAGGCTTACCTCTAAATAGATTTACAGAAGATACATCATGTGATTCTAATGCAGTACATGTTAATGATTCATAAAAATGCATATGTTGTTTTAAGATTCAACTGAAAGCATGCTTTAAAAACAGATAAACTGTTTTAATAAAAAAAGTTGCATATTTAATATTTTACCCATAGTTCTTTGTGATATTTTGCCCACACAGTGCATTCAAGGCCTGCCATCCTAAGATCAAAAGCTTTTATTTTGCTGCTGAACATCTAGATGACTTGAACAGGTATGGAAATTTAATCCTTGTGGGAAAGCATTCTTGAATTTGTAAAATGATTTGTGTTTTATTACATCTGTATCCCACTCTTTCTTTCAATATGTAACTCAGTGTATTGCATGGCTAATGAGACTTAATTCAGGGATTGACTTGAAATTCAATAAAAATGTATGAGATATCCATTTCATTCAAAGAATACTGTGCCTGGCTTCAAACAATTTGAAATATAATATATTTTGACATATGCAAAGATAGAAGAACATTTAAGACAGATCAGTCCTGATGTTTCAGTTACTTTGTGTGTGTTTTTTTTCCAAAAGTGCATATGATTTCTCACTATATATTTGTGATTTCTGGATTCACAAAAATGCACAGACACAATCAACTCTGATGTGTTGTTTTCAGGGTTCAATTAAATTTATTGATGACTAGCGTATATACCTGGTGTTGCCTGCGATTTTTTCTCATAGGTAATTCTTGTTGGAAAGATTTGAGATCCTGTGTCTCTGATTCTCCAAACTGTGTTGTCCAGTACTTGTAACTTTCCCCCATATTCCCCAATCCAATCTGTATTCAGAGTTATTAACATACAGAGGTTGGGTTCCTGAGGGAATGCACAGCCCTCCTCCTTGCTGCTAGGCCACATTTCCATAGCAACCAACCTATTCAAAACAGGCACATTTGACTGAGACCCAAGAGCTCTATGGCTGAGAATTCTAAAGGCCCCTCCCAAACTGCAAACCCCAGGATTCTATAGAATCTTCTTAGGCAGTCAATCGTATGAGGTCTTCGCCTGACACAGACAAACAGACAAACTTTGACTTTTATATATTAGATAAGAGTATCAAAGTATTTGGTTAGTTATAAATACAAGCAATTAAGTCCAGTAGCTATGGGACACATATTGGGCTTTGATACATGCATTCATGCCATGTATATAGATGAAAAGGGACAGCCCTATTTTCTTAAGTATAGGAAATGTGCATAATGAAGACAAGGACACAGAGCATTCCTTGGTACTAAAAAGAACAATATGTGTATAGCAAAACTTTACAGAGCTTATGTTATTTTCTAGTGCAATCTATCTATCACTTTCCAATAGGTGCATTTACGCTGTATAAGTTAGTTCAGGTTTTCAGAAATTAAATTTTGAATTGATTGGTCAGTAAAATACAGCTTTATGATATATCCTTTTATAAGACTTTATTTGTTATTGTTCAGAGGAAGCCAAATTCATTATTGCAAATGACAGTGGATTATATGATAATATGCCTGTTATCTCTCAAAGATTGTACTGTTTTGTAGATTTGACAAATTTATGCAAGACATCCTTGTACCCATCTTTCCATTTTTAGAAGGCAAATATGAGGAAAACCTGTTACTGTTCCTTGTATTGCAAAATAATGATGGGAGATCTGAACCAGAACAAAAAATCTTAACTACAAACAAGTAAAGTCTTAGGATATGCTTTCTGCAGTGCTGTTTTCCCATCAACAAAAATTTAAAAGTGACATATACAAGTAATAGAAAAAGGGATAAATCACCAAAGGGAAATTCAAACTAATAGCCAGCACATGTAGGAAGAAAGTCAGAAGAACTAAAACACAGAACAATCTGAGGCTTGCTAGAGTGGTTAAAAATAATTTTAGAAAGGTCTTTTTTTTTGTTATGTCTGTAGCAAAAGGAAGAAAAAGGAAATTATAGGGTCATTATGCAAAGAAGATGGTGAAATGCTAACAGGGAACAGAGAAAAGGTAGAACTACTCATTTTCTTTGCCTCAGGCCATTTCCACACTAGACTGTTATAGACGGCCCTTTGAGGCCCTTCTCTAAACTGCAAACTCCAGGATTCCATAGGATGTTCAAAGTGGAATAATAGCACTATAACAGTCTAGTGCGGAAATGGCCTCAGTCTTCACCCAAGAGGAAAACAGTGCTCTGCCTGGGGAAAATGGAGCAGATGATGTAGTAGGGGAAGTGCAGCACTGCGTAGGTAAAGAGGTAGTGCAGGAATACATAGCTGCTCTAAATGAATTCAAGTCCCCCGGACCAGATAAACTACATCCAAAGGTGTTAAAAGATGTTACGGAAATAGTTTCAGAATCCTTGGTAATAATCTTTGAGAATTCCTAGAGAGTAAGAAGAGTCCCAGCAGACCAGAGGGGGGCAAATGTTGTCCCCATCTTCAAAAAACAGAAAAAAAGAGGACCCTAGCAATTACCAGCCAATTAGCCTGATATCAACACCGAAAAAGATTCTAGAGCAGATCATTAAGCAGACATTCTGTGGGCACTTAGAAAGGAATGCCATGATCACTAAAAATTAACAGGAGCTTCTCAAAATACAAGTCATGCCAGACTAATCTTATCTCTCTCTCTTTTTTTCTTTTGATAGAGTTACTACCTTGGTAGATGAAGGGAATGTTGAGGATATAGTATATCTTGATTTCAGTAAGGCTTTTGACAAGGTCTCCCATGATATTCTTAATATTCTAGTAAAATCTGGGCTTGATAATGCAACTGTTAGGTGGACTTCTGGTTGGTTGGCTGACCAAACTCAAAGAGTGCTCACCAATGGCTCCTCTTTATCCTGGAGAGAAGTGACTAGTGGGGTACCACACAGTTCTGTCTAGGGCCTAGTGCTGTTCAACATCTTTATCAATGACTTAGATTATGGAATGGAAGATTCTTATTAAATTTGCAGATAGCATTGCATTAAGAGAGGTAGCTAATACCTCAGAGGGCAGGATCAGAATTCAAAATGAACAATAGATTAGAGAGCTGGGCCAAAACTAACAAAATGGATTTCAACAGGGGGAAAGAAACTTAGGAAGAAAAGATGAAATGTACAGATACAGGGTGGATAACACCTAGCTTGCCTGTAGTACATATGAAAGGGATCTAGGAGACCACAAGCCTAACATGAGTCAACAGTGTGATGCAGCAGCTAAAAAAGCCAATGTGATTCTGGGCTGCATCAATAGGAGTGTAGTGTTTAGGTCAAGATACTCTATTCTGCTTGGTGAGACCCCACCTGGAATACTTTGTCCAGTTTTGAGTATCACAATTCAGGGAGGATATTGACAAGCTGGAACGTTTTAAGAAGAGGGCAACCAGAATGGTAAAAGGCATGGAAACCCTGCCCTGTGAGGAGTGGCTTAGGGAGCTGGGTATGTTTAGTTTGGAGAAAAGAAGGTTACAAGATGACATGATGGCCATTTTTAAATATTTGAAAGGATGTCATATGGAGGATGGAGCAAGCTTGTTTTTTTGCTGCTCCAGAGACCAGGATACAAGTAATGGATTCAGACAACTACAGGAAAAGAGATTCCACCTAAACGTTAGGAAGAACTTCCTGGTGGTAAGAGCTGTTCAACTGTGTAATATGCTGCCTTGGAGTGTGGTGGAGTCTCCTTTGGAGGTTTTTAAATAGAGGCTGGATGGCCATCTGTTGAGAATGCTTTGACTGTGTATTCCTGCTCTCTTTGTCTCTTCCAACTCTATGATTCTTTGAAGGCACACAACAAAAACATCAACAATAACGGCAACTGAACTGTATTACTACTAGCTTGACAGACATAAGTTCAGTTATCCTGATAACTTTGTGTTGGGAAAGTAGCTCCGCCTTTGCCAGGTGGGACGAGTGGGGGCTGTCATGTTAATCTAGAGGACTGGGAACTCAATTTAGTTTATGGATAATGAAGATGCTAACAATTCTATAGGCTGGGAATTTAAAAACACCTCTCTCCCTATGGTACTTTGTGTCTCATAATGACAGCACTTCTGTAAAAAAAGAGAAGAGAGAATAGTCTTTCTTAATTCATACTGCTTATAGAGGTTAAAAAATTTAACACTAAAGAATTATTTTCCTCCCTTTGCCTCCCTGGTGCACACAAAGTTCATCCTATCTCTTTGTAATAGTACATGATACAAAGGGTTCAAAATTAAAAGGGACATAATTGAAGTCATTCTGTACTTCAGAAGTTCACTTCTTTCTCCTGCTGATATTACAAATAGGGATTTAAATATATTGGCTACACCTTTATAAGATGGGATCTGTTTTTGAGAAATTGGAACAGTGGGAGTATATCAGGATGCTGATGTATCTGTGAGCCACAGATTCGGTGAAGTTTTGACTATATCAGTGCTCCATTTTAGGAATTTTTCACATCTTGTTTCAACATTGTCCATTTGAAGCAGAATCTTTTCATGCCACAATATTTTTATAGGAAAAGTGTATCTGTGAAGACTGGGTAAGTAATCCAACAAAGAATATGGCTATTTGCTGTCATAGTCCAGTCCAGGAGCTGTATTCCTTTGAATAAAATATCATATATGAAGACATTTAGCCGAGTAAAGTAATTTCAGTGATATATTCAACGTATTATTTCAGGTGGTTAAACAGAATTAATATGCTTGCTGCTGGATATGCAGAAAGAGAGAGGATCAAACAAGAACAAGGTATGGCAAATTATTCTGGTTGTTTCACGTTATCTGCATTATCTTCTACTTAAAAGAAGCCAGTGGAGTTTTTTTTGTTTTTTGTTTTTTTTTTGGTACATTCTGTGTGTTTCTGAAGGACATTTCTTCAGGTACTGAAACTGTTGCTCTTATGCATTACTGTTGATGTAATTTTTAAAATATCCAGTGCATATTTGACTTCACAAAGAAGAAGAAATGATCATGATTCTATTTATGGGTTCAAACATTTATTAGAAGCACTAGTTTGTAAAATAACCAACCCAAAGACCTCCTGTATTAGAAACTATTGTGACTCTTATGTCGGACATAAATATAAAAACCAATATTAATGTATCCAGTACAATATAGAAGTTCATAGGGATCATAACACATCACCTTCAACATGTTGTGTTTTAGTATTTAAATTAGAATTGTAGTTGGCAATGGGTTTAAAAAATATGATGAAGTTAATCATTTAATACCAATAATAGTGCTGTGAATATTCACTAGAGAGACCCAGCCGGCTGTAGTGATTTGAGTGTTGGACTAGGACTCTAGGAGACCAAAGTTTGAATCCCTGTTTGCCCATGGAAACCCAGTAGGTGATCATAGACAAGTTGCACTCTCTCAGCCTCAGAGGAAGACAGTGGTAAACCTACTCTGACCAAATCTTGCCAAGTAAACCCCGTGATAGGTTAGGGTCTTCATAATGATTTGAAACAATTTGAAAACACAAATATTCACTTACTTATTTTCTGTTGACAAGATGAAAACTCAAAAAGTTTTCTCCTTTCTGGGTAAATTTTGAATGTTTTTGCACAGTTTTGATAATATTTCTAATCTCAAGATCTTTTGCCCAAGTTGCCCAGGTGCATTTTGCACAAGAAATGTCATTCCACAAAATATCTTTTTTCCCAGAAAAAAGATGTTTTTTGCTGTTTTTGCTGCTGACAAAAAGAGGCTTTTAAAATTATTTTTTTGCTCTTGTGTAGTGGAAAAATATTTTGAGTAAACTTTTTTTGGTTGGAGAATATGTTAAGAAAAATCTTTTTTCATTGAAGAACATGTTAAGAAAACCTTTCCCATGGAGAATAATGAAATATATGTCTATTGTTTGGATTCCTACTCAACCACAAGCCTATTGAAGACATTTCTTTCTAAGTACAACTAGAATCTCACTGGAATAATACATTAAAAGGTAAATAGTGTTATGCAGGCAGTTGTACCTTATTAGAGGTAGAGATAAGTGCAGTCCTGTAGTGCAGCCAATTATTCCACAATCACACACACATCTCTGTCTCGTACTTCTTACCTGGTGGGTAAGGAGCTAATTGATCACTGACGAAAATGTGAGTTCAAGGCTACGGTGTCCATTACACAACAGTACTGGTGTGTATTCAGACTACACTAGAAGTGAATACGATCTTTGCCTCAGTTGTGTAGCATGTAGACTCCATAAATGGATCTAGCTTAGGCGTTGTGATCATAGATTTCTCAGTTCTTCGGAAGACAACTTGACCATACATAACCCCACCGCGTAAGCACTGTAATTTGAGAGCGTGTACCTTAGATTGCTCAATAGAACTATCAATGAGCATACGCCAGCTTTCCTTTTCCCTCTCTGCATCTCAAAGTGTTGGTGTGTTACTTACCTGGTCATTCTGGAGATACACGGTGTAGCTTTCGCCACTTATTTGTGATGCCTAAATCAGTCTGGAACTATTCTGACTCTGTCATTCCTCTTCAGTACTGAAGTGAGCTAATCCAGTATGCTCTGAATCTAGTATAAATTAGTCTGCATCCACCCAGTTTGAGTCGTTATATAAATTTCAACCAGAATGGTTGCATAGTCATAATAGATACTGAAATTGTTACGTAAATATTTCTGAAATGGCATATATAAATAGAGCTGGGTAGAATTACTTAATTCCTCTGTGCCGAGAATTTATTGAGCTGCAGCAAAAGTACAGGCTGGATCACAAACTCTCCTTTCTTCTGACACAACTGTCTACCTCTAGTATACTGTAAGCTATTAAAAATTCAAGCAAATAAATTTCCCACCCATCTTTTCCATAGCCCTTTTTTTTAAAAAAAAAATGGACACCTTCAATGTTCCTTTGTTCAACTGCCCCACCAGAGTATTTATCACTAGACTCAAACAATTTGCATGACATCCTTTCAACCCTTTCTTTAAATCCTCCAAGATGGAAATGAGAACTGCCCGCAGGGGGGAAAAAGTCAGAACCCAGAAATTTAGTACATCTGAACAGGATAGCAATGAGTCTTTCTCCCCTTCAAAAAAGGGAGTGGTGGAGACAGAGTGCCCTTCTCTTTGTCATCTGTGGTAAACTTAGAAATCCATTCTCCAGGTAATCTAGGGTTATTCATCTGTTTGTCATCAAGATAGTTAGTTTAAAAGCTCACAGAGAATAAATGCTCACAGAACATTTGTTTTTGTTTCCATTCCTATTTATTTGAATTTACAAAGTATGTATTTCTGCAGAACTATACTTTGCATATTTCCAAGTATGCCGAAGCCATTAACTTATGTTTTTATGATTCTGTTTCCTTTCCGAGGCAAAAGGCACACAACCAGCCATTTTAAGAAACATTTTGTGTAATTAGGGCAAGAGAATATGGAGAAACACAGGGTTACCATAAGTTGGAGTCATCTTGAAGGCACATAACAATATGTTTCTCTATATATTGACACTTTCTGAATATTTGGTCTGTGTACCTATCATCCAAAATAATATAAGTTTTTTTTCACCTACCCCCACCCTTGTGGTCTTAGATTACTGGAGTGAAAGTGATAAGGAAGAGGTAGAGACACCATCAACACCTAAACAAGACAGCCCGCCTCCACCATATGACACATACCCACGACCTCCTTCGGTAAGTTGCTATGTTATGGTAACATACATTAATACACAGATATCCGTATATAAGTTGGTTAGAAAAATCTTCAGAAATGGAAGCTTCAGCAAAGCCTCCATACATTGCAGTGGATTTTTCATGGGAGCCACATTTGACGGATGACATCAAGAGTATCCTTTGTAGATGTTTGACATTACATCACATTCATAAGCATTCTGTAATTTATTCCTACATCAAAATCCATGTTAAAGTAAATAGGCTAAACTGTGCATAAGCAACAGGCCTGACAGATATATAGCTACAGATGGATTTGACATAAAAAGAAGTGTCTTCCTGTTTTAAGTGACTGTTTTCCCATAAAATACTATAACAGCTGCTTTGCGGGAAAAGTAATGTCTTTATTATTAATGTCCTTATTAGAAAGTAATTATTAGAATATCTTAGGCCCTTTCTGCAGCTGACATTCTTGCGGCGGTGTCTGGTGGAGATCCCAGCAGTGGCTTTGCTAGGAAGGAAGCATGACAACAGCACTTCCCTCTGCTCAGGACCAGCTCCCTGCAGAAGGGAGTGCAGCGGACATGCTGCTTCCTTCCGCAGTACAGCTGGGTACTTTCTCAGGCTGTACTGGGGCAGGAAGTGCGGCCATCATGCTTCTTGCCCTTCCACAGGACAAGTAACTGTGGGATGGTGGCATGATTATGGGTCATTGACGGAGAAAACCTGTCAATAATTTAACCCGTGATTGTGCAGCTTGGGGACAGGAGAAGGACAGGACCGTGATGACGTTATGCAGAAGTGTCATTGTGGCCCCATCCTTCTCCCATCGCGACAGTAGGATGGGAGGGTGTTCCAGAAAGGCCCTTAGAAATAGCTAGTTTTAATTTGCTCATTACTATTATAGATTGAGTCCAAATCAAGCTGAAATACGGACAGAACTCCTACCTTAGCCAACATTCCATGCTTATATTTATCTAAACCATTTTCAACCAAAAGGGTTCCTATAATAACTGATACATGATCAGTTTGAAAAAACAGACATTCCCAACCAACAGGATACAGTCTAAAAAGCACAACACAGGAGAAGATAGGAGAAGGAGAAGGCAAACTGAGGTGTCAGTTCATAAACCTAAAGTGAAGTTCTTCTGATGACCAACTGGAAACAAGTCAGACAGAAGAGGAACCTGATGGAGTTGGCTTTTCATCTCCCTCTGTAGGCTGCTAGAATGGCTACTGCCTAGTAACAAATATGGTTTCTCTTATTCACATTGTGTGTTAAATGACAGAAATGTTCTGGTAAAGCACAGCAAGCTCAGGTAGTATATTGACCAATAGTGTACTGATTGAAGAAATATAGTTAGCACACTGAGAGCCCTCATCCCCTTAATAGGAATTTCTCCTCCCCTGCAGCTCCTGCTAGCTCTCTGTACCTTATGGAAAGGTGCTGAGCATTGCTTTGGAGAGTTTCCAAGTTCTCCAGAACAGATGTTTAGAGTTCACAGGGCCTGTGAAGCAAGAGGAATCCTCTGTTCCTTATTCCGTTGATGGAACTGCTTCTGTCTGCAGAAGCAAACTCTTGGATCCTGGAAAAAATACATAACCTCACAAATAGATAGTTTGTACCACTTAAACATCTTTCAGCAGAATGCAGGAGATATTTATATGAATTTACTACATTTGGACCTGAGGAACATGCTTCTGTACCAAATTCTGCACATTTTGAAAAATTACTGCTTTAAAAAATGCACAGAATGTGCATATATTAAAGAAGATTGTTCACATGGAAAATTGTTTGCAAAAAGGTAAATGCTAGGAAGAGTGTTTAGAAAAATATATATTATATGGGGAAGAGTATCTCCAAAGACTGAGTAAGAGATGTAGAATGAGCAGGGGACATGAATTTGCATATGGATACTGGCTGATTAAAAGAATGGGAAGTGCTTTGGAATGATACAGTAATTATGGGGAACACATATCATTCTTACAATAGATTACCGTTATGTGTGGTCAACATACAGCTATCATTATCACTGAACTGAAGCTAGAATTCATATTGTTATTGCAGATGAGCTGTGCAAGCCCTTTTGTAGAACCAAAACATAGCCGACTCTCATCCACTGAAACATCCCAGTCACAGTCTTCACATGAAGAGTTCCGTCAGGAAGCAGTAGGGAGCACTACAGAATCTCCCATCCGCAAAACAGCCAGCCAGCGCCGTTCATGGCAGGATTTAATAGAAACACCGCTAACAAGCTCAGGACTGCACTATCTTCAGACTCTACCACTTGAAGACTCAGTTTTCTCTGATTCAACAGTTATATCTCCAGAACACAGGCGGCAATCAACTCTTCCTACTCAAAAGTGCCACCTACAGGATCACTATGGCCCTTTTCCCTTAGTGGAGGGTGAGAAAATGCAAGTCCTCAATGGGAATGGGGGAAAGCCTCGCAGTTACACTCTGCCACGGGATAGTGGGTTCAACCATTGCTGCCACACGCTTTCTGTCAGTGCCTCAAGCCATCAAGAAGAAGTGCCACAGAAAGACCAAGAGGAAGAAGAAGGAGAAGGGGGAGGGGAAGTAGCACCAGAAAACCAACAAGATGAAAGTAAGCACTCCTTATATTCTGGTCATGAAAAAATTAAATAGAAGTAAATTGCATGCAGAAGAAGAGAATTGTTTCGTTAAGCAATATGGCTTTTGATTTTACCTGATTTTGTACATAGGGAAAATAGTTTGGCATAAAAATCAGCCTTTTATGCATGTTTTATATGTATCAAATAGAACAGTTTCATTTTCAGGACAGAACCATTGCCCAGTGTTTATTATCATTCTTTATTGTATGGCTACTTTCCTTGTTTGTATACTTAATGTTTTAAGTGCTAGTTTTTTTTTTAACATTTATGAGTTTATTTTTTCCCTCCTCCCCCCCTCCTTTTTTATGATAAGTGTGTTTATGTAGTTCTGGGAAAGTTGGAAAGCAATGGTAGATAGAAAACACCTATTTCTAGCCCTAGGGGTTCTTGCCCTCTGTGAGGCCTTAGGATTGTTTTCTTCAGCCGAGAGATACTAAAGAAGACTTTTTTTTTCTTCCCCAGTAGGACAGGTTAAGGCTCCTTCTGTAATCAAACTAGTTCTAGTATATTTCAGAATTTCAACAAGGACATTAATTTTAAAAGTCTATATGGAATTTAAAATTACATTCTGCAATACAGTTGCGTACTGCAATTTCATTAAAAGTACTGAATATAAGTTACAAACATATTTAAGTACTGATCGTAGAAGGTGAAATCTCAGTTTCTTGTTACTATGGATATCACTGCTCTGGTCCCATTACTGGCACTTTCTTTTACAATATGGATACCAGTCGTTTACTCACATTGGTGCTCTGCTCCCATGTCCTTAACATAATGAAAGGAAGCAGATGGGGTTTTTTGATCTTGGCATGAAGGTATGGCATGGTTTGAAAAGCTTACCCCACTTAATTTCTGCATGTTGAAATGCTGTAAAAGTCACAGGAAGAAAAAAAAACAGTAAAAATAGTGTAACTGCATGTAGCCAGTGGTTTTAGCTAAAGTTTTTTTTCCAGTTGTAAAATGTACTTTTGTACATACTTATCAATCATTTATTAGCAATACTTGCTGGCATGTATGTTTATTTCACATCTTTCACTGCTTGTCTGTTTGTGGCCCTGAGCAGAGCAAAATCCAAACTGACGTGCCTATAAAGATGGAGACAGATGCTCACACACATACATGCATGTAGAATTTTATAGCCAGCTAGATAGATAAGCGGGCCAAGGGCTAATGTTCTACTTCCCTATCCAATGGTGATGCAATTGGGACTTGCTGATCCTTTTCCTACACGGCAGAAAAAAACCTGCTCTAGAGGATGTCCCAAATCTCGGAGGTTGTAAGGCAGGGAAGATAATCATTTCTAAAGAAAGTAGTAGAGATACGTGATTGGATCGTGGTCATACCTCAGGTGTAGGGGAAATGAGCTCATGGGCTGCATGTGCTCCCCAAGAAACCTATTTTAAAAGTTTTTTAAAATGACCCAAATGTCTCCAAACTCATAAGGGGTAAGGGAGAAAATTTACTATCTTTTGAAGAAATTGCTAGGTCATTTTAAGTAGGAGGGGCCATTTTCCCACCGGAAATAACTCAGTAGTTGAATAGAAAAACACCTCTCCTAGGCCTAAAACAGCCCAGAGAGAAGTAAAAACAGGGTAAAATTACGCCCATGCCACCTAGGAGCCACTGTGGGCATTTGGGATTGAAAAATCACAGGCTTGCAGAAGGTTCTGTAGCTCTGTAAGGGTTCTTTCGCAGGCCAGAGTCTGATGATGTTCAGTTTATAAGTTCATTCAGAGAGTAAGAATGTGGATCACTTCTCATTTAACTCCCCACTTTTCTTTGTTCATGAGCATCCCCAGTTAGGCAGCGATCTTGAGCCCTGCATGCCCAAAGATCCCATTCGTCAGTATTAACTTTCAGTATTTCGGTATCAAAGGAACTGTCAGTAAACAGACAGTTTACTTGAGACATTTAATGAGGAACCATCAGAAATATTTTTTAAAAAAGATTCTTAATATCAATGTCATCAGTCTTGTGGTCTTGTTCATATGGGGCACTCAACATATTATGTGAGACACTGGTACCTATGACATGTTTGTGGATGGAGTCCTCCTCAGCATCACTACTGAAGCTGATCCCCCACTCTATAGGATGCTACTATGAAGGACATTGAAAATCACCATTGACAACAAGATCAAAGCCCCCATCTTCTCTGTCTGCAGATTCTTGGCAACATAAGCAATATGCACTGTTGCCAGAGACCATCCATACACTTTCTTTGTCATACCTACTTTAACAGCACCTGCTGCACATCGGCAAGCATTACCTTCAACTACTGTGACTCAAGTTCCTCAAGCCTCATTGTGATACACAGCTAATACAACTGTGACACAAATTGTACCAATACTAATGGAATCTTTAGTACTGGTGCTGTCAACATCAGTGCACATTGCCCACTCAAGAAGGTATAGTGATTTCACAAAAGAATAGCAGTCTGCTTCTAATGAAGGAGATTGAAGCATCATTGTCTTCCTCATCTCCTGATCCTGATTCATGAATCCTGATTCATGGTTCCTGATCCCATTTTCGGAGATCAGAATCCTCTCACCCCCTGGAGTGATCTGAGATACTATGCAGACCAAATGACTGAACTAGCAAAAGCTCTGGCTCTAGAACTGGAGCATCATGACATCTTTCCCCCAATTACTGATTCATTTTTCAGATAGGTACAATCCCAAACTGTTCCACCGGAAGCTATTCCTACATTGTCATAACTTCTTCATGTGGCTCATCCATTTTGGAAAATTTCACCCTCAACTGGCAGTTCTTACTCAAGAACTATAACTGAAGACTTTTTCTTTGATGAGAAAGGTCGATTAAATGCAAAGATGGATGAGAGACTGAAGCACAACCAGATGATGTGCATTACTGCCAAAAAGTATGATATATGATTTCGTTCATCCTTATGTTCCAAATTCAAACAGACTAATAAGGTGTTTGTCTATCAAAGTGTCCTCACATTCTTCAGCATGTAGATCTTTTAAAGCCTTATTGAAGGGCTCCTCAGCAAAATGTTTCCATTCTCCTTTTTAGAAGTTAATGTTTGATACTACCTAATGCTGTCTTTGATATTTCTGCCAGCCAAGCTTATCACCTCTTTAGGGTTATGACAGCTCCACTGAATACCATTGCAGAGCTCCCCATAGAGACAGATTGGGCCATTTCTGCTGGGCACAGAGGTCCATCATATTGGACTCAAGGTGCTCAGTATTATAGTCAAGGGGCACTCCCATAGAGTTCCAGGCAGTACCCCATCTAGGATTTACATCTTATGGCTCCCTCCAAAGTACTTGAAATGCTTTTTTTCTTTGGGTTGCTATGAAGCCCCTGAAAATGTAATTAGAAAAAAAATCCAGTGATTGTTGCCTGTATGTGTATATGTTATGCTTTGTTATACATTTGTTTATTGCTCCCAGTCTAAGATCATGTCTGCACTACACTTTTAATAGAGCTATTATTCCACTTTCAACATCCTGTGGAATCCTGTGGTTTGTAGTTTAGGGAGGGGCATTTAGAAATCTTAGCCAGAGAGCTCTTTGGCCTCATCAAACTACAAACCCCAGAATTCCACAGGATGTTGAAAGTCTAGTGCGAAAATGGCCTAAGTTCTCTTGAACAAGTTGTTGCATTATTACTGTTTCTTACTGCTTTCATATACTGCCTAGTAAAACAAGGATAGTACCTCAAATTAATTTCCCAGTGTCTTCAGTATCAGAGAATCACAGTTATAAATGTGCACTCATATCTAGTTTAGATTCCTAGAAAATTGGTACAATATTTTACTTGATAAATTGTTTCAAATGTTATATACAACATTGTCTAGAACTGTTTGTCATATCGATAAGAATAAATTAAAGGCCAGAATGTACCAGTCGTTTTTCTAATTTGATTTGCACGGGAGGAACAACAAATATATAGCTGATGCAGCATGGCTCTCGAATTTTGTGCCCTCCAGTAACAACTTTTCAGATTGATTTTGCTGAGGCTTGTTGTTCAATAAATAAATAAATAAATAAGTAAGTAAGCAAATAAAGACAATACTGGAGCTGCTGAGCCTCAGCTCACAGTCCCTGTGTTCTATGTAAAAAGAGTGGCCTATGTGTCATAGCCCTCCCTAAAAAAAAAATGAACCAAAATGTCTTCTTGTTTTAAGAAAAAAAGAAAGGAAAGAAGGAAGGTGGAAAGGAGCAACATGTGTTGCACCATTAAGGTAGAGAGAACAATGTTATGGAGAGGAGCAATCGGTGAACTGGCTAGGTTGAAAAACCTAACATAGTTCAAGGAACATAAGGATCAGAGACTGTGCAGCTGATACAACAGGTTGCATAGAAGTAGAGGGCTGAAAATACAAGGAAGCTGGGCATTTAGTTTTATATCAAGATATAAAATAAATATGCTTGGCTTTGGGTCCCCCACCTTCCTTTTTGCTTGCGAGGAAAAAAAAGTTTCATTCTCTCTTGTTCCCTATAAGACCTACAGCAGTAGGTTTGTTTTATATACAAGTTCATCTTAGATTTTTGTTATGAATTACGATGAACCCTCCATATATGTGACCTCTGGATCTGCAAATCCCAGTGATCATGGAGTGTTGCAACCTGTACCCAAAATGGCAGCAACACAAACATGAATGTATTAAAGCGTCCGCATGAACCTCATCATCATTTAATAATATGGAACATGAGCGTTTTCGTTTTTTGGAAAAGAACCCCTGCAGATACAGAGGATCCACTGTACCTAACAGCTTCAATTACTGATATGCCTCCGGTCCTACAATAAGAGATGTTTTCTTTCCCTGAAGCACATCCATGTAAGTACTGGGTCTCATAGACAAGAGAGCCCTTGCATAGCCTGCTTTGTATCACTGGAGAAGTGTTACTCTTCTGTGTTTTCAGTTGCAGCTTTATGTAATGATTATATTCATCTGAAAAAGATGTTATCTAAAGTGTTTAGAAACAAGACACATTTGCTTTGAGAGAATTTTTGGTTGCTACCTCTAACAATCTTTTGTTTTTTATGGCGTAATTATTTTTAATTGTGGAGGTGTTTTGATACATGACTAACGAATATGCAATATTCTGGTAGAAAGCATTGTGTAATGAAACATTTTGTTTCCAGGTTGAAAGAACTATGCGTTCTCCCTCTTTTCCTGAATATTCTGTAATGTGTTTCTGGATCTATACTGAAAGAATACTTTTAGCTATTCTATTCCTCTCCCCAAATGAAAGATATCTGATTCTAATTCCTTTAGATTTTAAAAGAACATCTTCCTTAAGGGATCTAGAACAGACAAGTAATCTAAGATAAACAAACATAAAAGATAAGTAAAACTGTCCCTCTAGTGTGGCTCCCCATCAGACTTGATGTTAAAGTGGGAAAGCTTCTTTCCTCCTTTCTTACTTTGAGTCAGGCACCCCAAACTCAGGACTAATGGGTAGCCTTTCAGCTACCCAAGGCCCAGTTTATATCCTAAGCTGCCCAAGAAGCCTGTCTGCTTCATGGACACCCATGCAAGGCCCATGTCAGGGCTTTTCTGCTTTATGTGAGTGACTTAGGCAAAGCCCAAATGGTAGATCTGTCCCTACTCATATCCCACAGCCTTTACCTTGGCAGGTTTGAGAAGACTTCATTGATCATGAATGAAATGCTTCATGCTTCTCATCAAATGCTAATTTTGCTTTTCGTTCCCTTCAAAGCATGTCCTGAACCTACCAGCGTAGCAAATACTGACAGCTACTCTGGGAAGCAGCCTTATAAACAGATCAGTGTCGTATAGATGAAAGGCTTTGGCCAGCTACTCAACTAGTCTGGGGTGGAAGGAGAAAAATTATTGTGGATCCAGGACCAACAACTGTTTTTTAAAATGTACAATCATCTTTATACTGTACAGTCTGTGGATGGACAAGTTATGCCAAGATGAAGGTTGAAAGAAGCCATAGCGCAGAATAAGCAGGGTTTTAATTGCACTGCTCCACACTTTCTATGGCTTAGCCATGAGCTTTGCAGATAACTCAGTTCCCAGTTCTCCCATCCTTGTCTCTCCCAAGGGTCTGATGTGCGTTCCACCAAAAAAGCTGGGGCAGGGAACTCCATGAGAATGTCTCAGTGTCAAGTTATAAAGATATGATTCATTCATGGGATCATACTTAAGTACTTGACCTTTGAAAAATATCTTTCACCTGAAGTATTTAGTTTTGAATACTATAAATGAAGGTACTTTAGTTGGGCCTATCTTTGAAGAATGTGGAGCATCTGCATTTATAGGCTTGCTTCCTATCATGGAATTGGATAAAAATACCATATTCTATCACTTTCTTCAGTACATTTTTTCAGCCACTGGCTGTGTAGCAACCTCTGAACCCATTCCAATGCTGCTGGCAGTTGCAGACCCTCATATTTGCATAACTTATATCTGTATATACAGATTATATGTTAGGATATATCACAAAGCTCCCCAAACAGTTTTGAATAAAAATAGATACAAAAGCTATACAGAAACGATTTAAAACACTTCAAAAATAAGAAATAATAAAAACAATTAAAAACATTCAACTCTCCTTTTTAAAAAGAGACTAGTGAAGAGAGTTACTAGGACCCTGCATTAGGAAGTACCGTATTTGCTGGTCCATTAGACGCACCAGTGTATAAGATGTACCCTATTTTCAGACCATATTTTTAGGGGGAAAAAATTATTACTTGGCTGAGGAAGAATGCCTAGGAGAGGGAGAGGGAGTGAAAGGAGGGGTCACACAAGTTCCCCCAACCCCACTCTCTTCCATTTTGCCTCAGCAGGGTTTCCCCCTGCTAGCATTCCTTCTCCCCCCACCCCCGCCTTTCCTATGCATTTTGCCTTGGCAGGGAGTTCCATCCACCCAGGCAAAACAACAGGAAGGAGGGGTAAAAGGAATGCTAGCATGAGCACTTCTTTCACACACACCTTTTCCATTTAGGCCTGGTAGGAGTTACCCATATTTGCTGGTGTGTAAGACACACTGGCATATACAGCACATCCCATTTTCAGAATGCATTTTTAGGTAAAAAAGTACATCTTATACGCCGGCAAATACGGTATGTTTTTGCAAGTAACTGCATCAGAAAGTAAAATACCATTACTTTTAAGGTATTTAGCCACCACTGTTAGGAAAGAAAGTCCCAAAGGGCAGGTGCTACCACTGAGAAAACCATGCTTTTGTGACTTTTCTGGATGGTATTCCATTGAAGATCTCATTCATAGATCTGAATGTTGGAGCTTACAATGCTGCACATTAAATACAAGCTTTCCTTTGATTTTAAGATCAGCTCTGTTAAAGAATAGTGTAAAATCTGTCAAGGTGCTTGTCTGAGTGGCCTAAGCTCTATGGAGTTCCCTGCCAAATTAGGACTAAATATGGGACCAGTTAAGAAAGGATAAAACTTTATTTCTCCAATCTTTGAAGATTATTGTTATTACAGGTATTGTGATCTAGTTCAATTATACTGAGATACTATGGTTTCGTGTCATATGAATGAGTCATGCAAGCCCAAAACCAAATTCTCCTTCTCCTTTGGGCACCAGAGGAGATCGCAAGTTTCCATTCTCATTTTTAATGAAATCACAGATGCCCATGATACCTGAACTCAAGGAACTATGTCTTCTTTAAACTCTACTTAGTGATCAAATCCGGATCTGAGTCTATGGGCTTGGTCTTTGTTTTCTGTAATTAAAATTTAAACAAACCATGTTTCCCGAGGTTGTATGTCATGGAGGAGTACATGCTTCTGCTCTTCTCTGCTGGTGTGCATCTCGTCCACTGTGAAACAAAAATGTGAGCTTATGAATCTGAAGGAGGATCATTTGGTTCTTGTTTGTTCTGTGCCTTCAAGTCATTTCCAACTTATGGCGATCCTAAGGCACAGCTATCATGAGGTTTTCTGGGGGCTGAGTGTGACATGCCCAAGATCATCTATGGATGAGTGGGGAGTTGAATCCTGGTCTCTAGGGTCATAATCCAATGCTCAGACCACTACATCATGCTGGCTCTCTTCATTTGGTTCTAGGAGGACCAAATTCAAGCAGAAACCAGTTTTGCTATTACAGTCCTCCATCCACATTCGTGGGTTTGACATTCATATACTTGATTATTTGCAAGGCACCAGCTTGCCCCTCCCATTCTTACCCTCCTGTTCCCCTGCCTTTGCCCAGGGATGTGTGTCTTCCTTCCATGGACCTGGGCAAAAGGCAGGCAAATGGCAGGGGGCAGCTCTGTGCACATGCCTTCTCCAATTGTGTCGCTGCCACCTCCTATTGCTTACCTATCACCCAGGTACCTGGAAGGCAGCATGGCCATGCAAAATGCAAGTGAATGGGGAGGAGGCGTGCATGCATGCCTTCTGTGGGCAGATGGCTGCCACCTCCTATTCTCTTTCCATTTGCCTAGGTGCCTGGAAGGAAGGCAGTGTACCTGGGCAAAACACAAGAGAATTGGGGAGGGGCATGAGGGACCTGGAAGGGAATAGGAGGGGGAGGGCTCACTTGGGCGGTGGGAGTTATTTGCCATTTTTTAACTTTCACAAAGGTTCCGCACCCCGAGCCCTCGTGAAAGTTCAGGGGCCACTGTACATCTGAACTAGGCTACTTCTTTGTAATTCATAGATTGCTTATTTTTTTCAGTCTATTAGACGTATAGAACTATTAAGTATATTCCTGAGTATGTTCTCCTTTCCTCATGTTTGAATCTGTACCATGAGGGTGGATAGGTGGAGGGAGTGGTACATTTCAGATAGATGTTTACCCCATTGTTTAGAGCACATTTGGAATATATTTGTACAATATTTTAGAAATGTATGCAATTTTTTTTGCACATTTGGCAAATACAGACAGGTTGCCCACCTGTAACTGGAGTTCTTCGAGTGGTCATCTGTGAACTCACACGTATGGGATTATCTGCGCCTGCGCAGTACTGTCTCGGAAACTTCTAGAGCTCTAGGTCTAGCATTTTGGCGGGAATTCCGCCCCTTCCCTTGAGGGCATATAAGGCGCATTAGTTCCTTGACCTCCTCAGCACATTTAGCGCCAGGAAGAAGGCATGGCGTGAAGAGGGGAGGTTGGGCGGGATTGTGTGAGTTCGCAGATGACCACTTGAAGAACTCCAATTCCAGGTGGGCAACCTGTCCTCCTCCTTTGTGGTCTCTGTGACTCACACATATGGGAGATTAGCAAGCTATGTTCAAGGAGATGGGAGTGCCATGTAGAACCTAGAGAAACCAATCTATTGGAAATATAGCCCACGAAGAAATGCTAGGCAAGTACCAACATGTTCAGGTTTATCATGATCAAATGCAAGAGAAAGTCAATGATAACATATGGCGTAATGGTTCAAAAAGGCATGTACAAAAACAACAATTACCACATGGGTGATATTACTGAACTGAGGAGAACAAAACCGCCCTCCCAAACGCAGCATCACTGGAGAAGTGTTGGCCAATTCTATAGTGGGAGATAAAAGTCATGGGCTGTGACCAAATGGCAGCCCTGCAAATGTCTTCTAGTGGAACTCCTCTCAGAATGGCTACTGACGCCAAGAAGGCTCTAGTGGCATGGCTCCAAATCTGAGGAGGGGGATCCTTCCTTGCCAGTTCATAAGCAAGTCTAATTGTGGAGGCCACCCATTTAGAAGTCTTTGTGAAGAAACAGGCAGTCCTTTTTTTGTAGAAGAATAACAATGAAACAGTCTCTCAGACTTCCTAAATTCTGCAGTCCTTTGAATATAGAAAGCCAGGGCTCAACGAACGTCCAGGGCATGTAAAGATCTTTCCAGATCAGAGGATGGGTTTTGGAAGAAGGCTGGGAGGACAATATCCTGATTAAGGTGGAAGGCAGACACCAGAGAACCACCTTGTTCCAATGAAAACGAAGGTATGGACAGTCGGTTCTAAGTGCACATAATTCACTAGCTTTCCGTGCGGATGAGATGGCCACGAGAAAGGCTGTCTTCCATGAGAGCAGTCTGATGTCACACAATGCCATAGGCTTGAAGGGTCTTCTGGACAGCTGGGAAAGTACTAAGGAGAAGTTCCAACCAGGGACCAGTAGTTGTACTGGAGGGTGCTTGTACCCTTTAAAATATGTATGCACCAGCAGGTCTGCAAAGCATGAGGGTCTACCCATACGCTGCAGGTGAGATGAAATCGCCAGTAAGTAGCATCAGACCGAAGAAAGGGAAAGACCTTTCTCAGCTAGCGAGGAAAGAAATTCCAGGAGGTGCACGGTATCAAAGTGGTCGATATCGAGCTGGTGGGTTCGAAGGAATTCGATGAACTTCGATACCTTATAGAAGTAGGCACAGGTTGTTGATGGTTTGTGGGCTGCCACTACTACTTGTCGAACGGCCAGAGGCAGAGAGCAAATTCCAAGCTGTGAGCTTGAGGTTGGTGACATCCGGATGGCAGATGGTCCCTTCGTTCAGGGTCAACAAGTCTGGTCTGGGTTGAAGCCTCTGATACCAAGACTTCAATAACAGCAGTAGTGGGGCAAACCAAGGTTGATGTGGCCACCACGTGTGATTAGGATTGCTGAGGCTCAGTCTTGACAGATCTTTTCCAGTACCTTTGTGATGAGAGGGAACAGTGGAAAGAGGTAGACAGTTGGGCCTGTCCATCGGAACACGAATGCGTCTCCCAGGGACCCATCTCCTAGTCTGCTCCTTGATCAGAAGAGGCGGCATTGGATGTTGGATGGGGAGGCAAAGAGATCAATGAGCAGGGTTTTCCACATGTTGAATATTTCCTGAAGAACTGATTCCTCGAGCCTCCATTTGTGGGATAATATCGGGGTTTGACTGAGGTGGTCCGCTGTTGTGTTCTGTGTACCAGGAAGGTGGAGAGCCACAGGATAGATCTGATGGGGAAGACACTAGTTCCATAGTTGGAGAGCCAATGTTAGAAGAGACTTCAACTGCGTGCCGCCCTGTTTATGTAATAGGCGACCATGGTGTTGTCCGTTAATATCTGTACCGGCCGGCCAGAGAGTACATCCTCGAAGGCTACGAGTGCCTTGATGACTGCTAGCATCTCGAGGCCGTTGATGTGGCATGCGCTGAACGCACTTGACTATCGACCTCTTACTTTTAGGTCCTGGGAGTGGGCGCCCCAGCCCTCTAGGGAGGCATCCATCGTAATCAACATGGAGGGTTCTGGAAGATGGAATGGCATGCTGGTCAGGATGTTCTGTGGTTCCTTCCACCAGACAAGGGACTGGAGAACTTGTCTTGGGACCGAAAGGCAGTGATGTGGGCTGTTGAGAAGAGGGTCGACTACCTTCAGAAACCAGCACTGCAGGAGTCTCATGTGTAGCCTTGCATGCAGGACCATGGTGGCCATTGAGACCATAAGGCCCAGAAGGACCTGGATCGACCCAGCAGAGGTTCGCCAGTTTCTTTGCAGTTTCGATATCAGGTTAAAAAGTTGAGTGATGTGGTCTTGTGGAGGAAAGGCAAGTTGGCGAATGGAGTAGAGAACTGCTCCGATGAAGCTTATGCATCGAGTTGGATGAAGATGTGACTTGTCCAGGTTGACCATGAGGCCCAGTTTCTTGAGAAGTTGAAGAGTTATCTGAAGGTTGTGGAGAAGCTGTGACCTGGAACTGGAGACAATTAGCCAATTGTCTATATACGGGAAGAGGACGACCCCACGTTGTTGGAGATCCGCTGCTACCATCGCCATACATTTGGTGAACACAAGCGACGCTGCGTTCAGGCTGAAGGGGAGCACTTGGAACCAGAAAGCGCTCTTGCCGATCGTGAAAGCAAGAAATTTTCTGTGGTCTCTCCGGATGGCAATATGAAAATACACATCTTTGAGGTCTGACATGGCAAACCAATCTCCTCTCCGAAGGAGGGGAAGAATAGACTTGAGGGACACCATCCGGAACTTGTGGGGTTTGATGTAGTGATTTACTCCCCGTAGATCCAGAATGGGGCAAACTCCTCCTCCTTTCTTGGAGACCAGGAAGTACCTGGATGAGAAGCTGGTTCGAACGGTAGAGAAGGGGATCAGTTCTATGGCGCCCTTCCTCCGAAGGGCGTGGATCTCTTTTAGAGGAGGAGTCGATGGAGGTGTTATGTGAATGCATCCAACTAGAGGCCTCATGAAGAACTCAATTGCGTACCCTCTTGCCACGATGTTGAGGACCCAGGTGTCTGTGGTGATTGAAGTGATTGAGGTGTGTTCTGATCTTGGACCCGAAGAATGGGTTGGGCAGATGGTGTATAGGTGGCTTTGGTGTTACAGCCATCCTGGTGTCTGCGGTGGTGGATGGACCTATAGAAGACAGTTCTGCAGAGGCAGCATCAGAAAGATCGGGATCGTCCTCAAAACCATCAAACTCAACATTTAGGGAGGTCATTTTTCTTCTTGTAGACTGCCTTCTGCAGACGCTGGGGCAGTCAATGGGAAGGTTGACCTGGTTGAGGCTGAGAGGATTGTTGTGACAAGTAAGGGCTATAGGTGCGATGGGTCGAGGGACAATATTGACAATAACAATATTTCTGGGTCTGGAGCAGTGGTTGAATGCTATATTTCTTTATAGAGGAGTGCATTTTGTGTGTATGCTCCAATTTTTCATCCTTGGCACTGTTGAACACCCTGGCGGAATCAAAGGGCAGATCCTCGACCGTGGTCTGGGATGACTGTGAGAGTCCGGAAGAACGAAGCCATGATTGGCATCGGAGAGACACTGAGTAGACGAAGGCTTTTGAAGTGCAGTCAACAATATGCCTTGCTGTCGTGATGTATTGGTTAGTGAGGCGTCGAGCCTCTTCCAGGAATATGACCACCACGCTTTTTTATCCTCAGGTAATCTGGACACAAAGACCCTGGTCTTGTCCCAAAGCCACTGATCGTATGCTGCCATCCATGCTGAGTAATTTGCCATCTTAAATGTGAAAGCTGTGTTGGAATAATTCTTGCGGCCCACAGCATCTAGTCGTTTTCCTTCCTTATCTGGCAAAGTTGTATGTAACTCTTGCTAGGTCTTCACTTGTGCTGCATCGACAATGACCGAGTTGGCTTTGGGGTGATTTTGCAGCCAGGGTTCAGTCATGTCAGTGACCTTGTAGAGAGAGTCCAATTTCTTCATGGTAGCTGGAGCGGAGGCAAGGGCTGACTATGGTTTCTTAAAGACATGGAGCAGGTAAGGCAGGAGTGGGATGGCCAAGACTGACGGGGCCTGGTCCTGTGGCTGATGGTAGACGGGATTGTCTATAGCCTCCTTGGACACCTCAGTGGTGAAGTTGAGGTTCTTCACCATCCGAGAAATAAGGTCGGAAAAGGCTTGTACATCATTGGATGGGGAGATGAGCTCGCCCTGGGAAACAGCAGTGTCTAGGGCCTGCTCTTCCCTATGCTTTTTGGAGTCAGTGGAAGGAGTAGGGGACCTGGAGGGGTACTGACAACTTGGTAAGTCAGGAGATCCTGCTCTCGATTCCTCTTGTGCCTGAGTGACAGGCGTGGTTCTGTCTGAAGGACGTGAAGGAGATAGAGGTAGAGGTTGCTAGGCAGTCGTTTCCCTGACCATGTGAGATCGTGGCTGTTTGGGAGGCGGCGAGAGCCTGGAGTCAGAATTGGTCAGGGTTGAGGAACGATGTTGATGCCAAGAGACAACCTCCTCGTAGTATCCCTGGTTTCTGTGATGACGTTGAGGTAGGTATATTTCCTCCAGGGAGGACTCAACAGACGATCTGGATGGTGAGTAATACACTAAGTGTGGCGGTGGTGGGAGCATGATCAGTCTCGGTAGATGTACCTCCGGTAATGTGAGTGCTGGGACTGGCTGGAGGAGGAACGCTATCCGACCACCTTTGATGAGAGCTCCGGCGTTCTCGTGGATGTTGGACAGCTGTTGATCTCGAAGAGGAGCGAGATCAGCTCCTCCTGGACCTGTGGGCAGATGATCTAGGAGAGGCTGTATGGGGAGGAAAAGGAGGTGGATGGGCCTCAGCTGATCTCTCTTGGACAACTGTGCTCTCTGTCTGGACGTCGACTCCCGATTCCCAAGGGAGGTCCCACGGTGGGGTATGCTCCACTATTTCCCTGTTGGAGGGTTGAGATTTCTCCGAAGGTGAGGAGGAGGGAGGTCGACCCTCAAGTGCGGAAGCCCGCAGGGGGGTTCGCTCTTGCGGGATCTATTCCCATAGAGCGGTGCCCGTCTCTGAGAGAGTCACCACTGTCAGGGGTTTGATCTGTCCCTGGGTGGGAGGTCTCTCTTTGTTCTTCTTCTGAGGAGGCCTAGCAAGGTTCTTCTTGATGGAGTGGCCCGGAGTAAGGAGTATCTCCACTGGTGCCGATTTGGAGGTCAGGGGCCTCAATTTGCTCGAAGTTGATACTGTAGGGCGTTTCAAGCGGGAGGTGGACAGTACTGAGGTCAACCGACTTGGTTGAGCCTCCTTCGACAAAGGGTCGTAAGACGGTTCCTTGGAGGAGGAATGATGCGAAGGAGTCTTTGAAGGTCCCATTCCGGAAGATCTCTTAGACTTGGTCTTGCTACTCAGAGACGTCGAGGCTGCTGAAGTGGCCGATGCAGATGGAGCTGACAGAGGTTTCAGGACCTGCTCATAGAGGATGGGTTGAAGCCTGGCCTCTCTGTTCCTCCGAGTTTGTGGGGTGAATGCCTGGCAGTGGGAGCAGGCAGCAATGAGTTTCCCCAAGGCAGACGAGGCACTTAGAGTGCCCGTCGCAGTCTGGGATCTTTGCATTGCACAAATGACAGTGTTTGAAAAATGCCGTCGATGCCATAAAAGGGAGATCCAAAGTCATGGTCGATAAGGCAAAGCATGGTCAATATCGAAGAAGCAGTAGGTAAGATGCTCAATAGACGCTCTGAAACCAGCAGACGCAGCAGAAAGAAAGAAACTAATGGCAAGCATGTGCTTTATATGCCCTCAAGGGAAGGCGTGGAATTCCTGCCAAAATGCTAGACCTAGAGCTCTAGAAGTTTCCAGGACAGTACTGTGCAGGTGCAGATAATCCCATATGTGTGAGTCACAGAGACCACGAAGAAGAAATGAATTTTGTCACCTGCTCCCCTCCCCTCTCCCTGCAAATTCAGGGCATGACTGAATATGTTTTAAAACTCAGAGATGCAGGTTTAGCTGCATCTGCAAAACAAAAATTGAATATAGAGAGA
Source organism: Cyclura pinguis (assembly GCA_030412105.1). Taxonomy (NCBI): domain Eukaryota; kingdom Metazoa; phylum Chordata; class Lepidosauria; order Squamata; family Iguanidae; genus Cyclura; species Cyclura pinguis. Next base: position 199,472,306 of record CM059601.1, read on the forward strand.
TGTATGCCCTCAGATATTTTGATCCAAAATCAAGTTGTCATAAGCATCTTGAACTTGGATTGGAGGTGTATTGGCTGCCGATGCAATTCCAATAAAACCAGTCCTGTACAGTGTAACTGCTAGTAGTCTAGGATCAACATATTATACTAGCTGTTGCCTGTGTGTCATCTTGAAGGGCAGCCCCATGTAGAACACATTGCAGTAATATAAAGAGGAAATTTCAGCATATGAACTACTGTGGACAGTTTGAGCATGTCCATGAATTGTTATAGCTGGTGGGCCAGCCAGAGGTGGCTTCAAGTACTCCTGAGTCTGCAATGGCAAAGATGGATCCAGGAGTACCTCCAAGATGTTTATTTGCTCTTTCATGAGAATGTAGTGCTATTAAAGGCAAGTGGCTTTCCCAGTTCCTGGACTTTGCAGGCATTGAACCACCAAACCTCTCTCCAGATTCAAATTCAGCTTCTTATATTTTATGGTTAAACTTTTGTCATATGCAGTCTTTGGGGGGCAGGGTTTATACTAAATATTGGCTTATACATCTTTAATTTTGTGTAACATGGCAGAATTCTAGTGAAATTAATCATTGCTCTTCATCTTTTTGGAATTCTTTTCCAAAAACAAATTATTTATACATATAGCTAGGATGCTCCTAAGTCTTGAAAAATGTCCTGTTGAGTTGAGCTGTCTCTCCCTGACCCCAGCAATACTTAGGGGAAAAAGTTCTATATGTATAGCTAGCCTTATGATTTTAATCTAGCTCCTTGTCCATCCTATTGCTTAATCATTCTGGTTATTTGGACAGAGTAGTTTGGAGTAACTGTGAGCTAGTTAGGACTTCTGGTGGAACTGTTAGATGTCTTTTAAAATTTAACATCCCTAGCATGGTTTATAATTTCCTTATAATAATTTATCCCTTTTCATCTCCACTTTGCAACTTGGATAAACTCTGAACCTGCTATAGATTAACAATTGTATAGAGCAAGTAGTTGTGGGATGTGCAGTTTGTCATGCCAAATCATTTACCAAATTGTTAAAGATGAAGTTTCTTTTGCATCTGCTCATTGGCTCTCTGTTTCTCTTCAGTCTCCTCTCTCATCTTTCTCTCTTTATTAAAAGAAGTAAAACAGCAGGAGATACAACAGGACAAAGGTGCTTATTAGACTAGTCAATCATTTAAGGGCATTCTGTTTGAAAACCACTGTTCCTGTACTCAAGAAGGTAGCAGAATGGCAATATACTCTTTCACACCTGGATTTGCACTTCAGTGGCATTTGTTCACATGTTTGCTTTCTTGCACTTGAATTATGACAGTGTCATTTATACCATACTGTTTGCTCCACCTCCTGATCCATAATTGGTGTTTCTTTATTCAAAAAAGGGAAGCTGTAATTGCTCAGTTGTCCAATTACATAACGACAATAGTGCAGAACCGCTATTACAGAACCGCCTCTCAAATTAGGATGATGAACACACACCATGTCATTTCCACCATTTTTCTATGCTTTTCCCCATAAACCATAATTTGTATATTACTCTTTAAACTTTGGTATATTTGGTCTTTAATCTGTTCCTGAACTTGTGCGTTTGTGCATTTTAACATTTTTAAAATGCTTTGTGTAGGATATCAGTACTCTGATGATCATTATCAGAATATGTTTTTGTATTCAAGAGGTTGCAGATGTTATGATCCCGAATTTTCCACGTAATAGTTTCAGTTGATAGTACTTCGGTTTGTCCTTTGAGGCAAAGCTTTTACTCGTATTGACATAGGTACAAGAAAGGAAGTCATGGAATGTGAGCATTTTATTAACCAATACTTGAGTGCTTTTCCTTCATTTTATTATGAAAAGCATTCCTTGTTTCCTTTCTGTGTTGCTATGGCAACTTATTATTAGGTATAGTTGATGGGTTTCAAGCTTTATCATTTGCTGAATTCAGAGGCAGCACTTCACCCTGCTAGTTTCTGCAGTGAACTATGAAATGTTCCTCTTTCTGTCTTTTCCACTGACTTTCTCATCACCAAGGCAACGATGTCAGTGTCTGCCCACACAACTGAGATCTGAGATCAGCAATTTAAGATGGGATTTTTCAAGGCCTGGCAAATACATTATGGGTTCTCTTATGTTTGCTATGGTAGCACTGTGTTGTCTAAATGCTTTTCCATTCTTTATTTTAAAAAATATATGCCCATCTAACTATAGATTTATTTTTCTTATCTTTATGTAGTTCTGTACCATAAAGAGGAAAACCAGTGTAGTATAGTGGTTTGAGCATTGGACTACAGTTATTGGAGACCAGGGCTTGAATCCCTGCTCAGCCATGGAAGCCCACTGGAGGACTTTGGGCAAGTCACATTTTCTCAGCCTTAAAGAAGGGCAAAGGCAAAACCCCCTCTCAACAAATTGTGCCAAGAAAGCCCTGTAATAGGTTCACTGTAGGGTTATCATAAGTCAGAATGATTTGAAGGCAAACAACAACATCCACCATAAGGAAAGATTTATGATTCTTGAATAATAATTGGGAAAGTTGAATTAATAATTATATAGTACATTTTCTGAAGCAATTGTACAAATTTTGTACAAGAATTATTTTTTCTTATTTAGTAACCATTTTATGCAAGTTTGTTACTGGGGTTATTGAGTCAAGATAAAAGCAGATCCTGTTGCAAAGGGATCTTGTAGCATCTCTTAGACTGTGAGAAAGAAGTTTGTAGCATAAGCTTTAGTGCAGTAGGTCTACTTGATCAGATGTGTACAGTAGCCGCTCTACATTCATGAGGGTTTGGGGCACAGTATCCTTGTGAAAGTGAAGAAACCGTGAATAACTTCCTCCCCCCGTGATTCCCTTCTGGAGTTTCCCCCTCCTATTCCTTTGCCTCTGGCCCCAGAATTGGGGGGAGGAGAGAAAAAAGGCAACCTAAAAAGCCTACTGGGTACTTTCCCCTCAGACAGAGAAGAGGGGAGTTCTGCAGTTCTAATTACTTCTTGCAGCCATCTTGAGAAAGGAGCACCTGACCAATCAACAGGCAATACATATAAGAATGTGCAACCACATGGCAGAGAGGCCACGCCTTCAGCAGTGGGAGAGGACTTTTCTCACGCAAAAGGAAAAAACATCCATTTTAAACACAAGCCTTGCAAGCCTGGGGTGAGCAATGCAAGGGATGGGAGGAGGAAAATGGGGGGCGGAGGCAAGCATGTGCTTTGCGAATAATCAAATTTGCAAAGGTCAACCCCGCGAATGTGAGGGAAGGACTGTATATGTATGTACGTATTTTATTTGTATCTTGCCTTTCTCCCAGTGTGGGATCCAAGGCCTTATACAACATTTTAAAATCACAATACAATGAAAAAGCTCTTAATACAAAGTTAAAACAGAAACTAACTTTCTACTTTAAAAAAAAAAACAAGTTAAAACAGCATTAAGATACTTAAAACAAAATAAAAGCATTACACTCCCCACTAAAAGCCTTCTGTGCTGCAGTGACTAAAAAAACCCCAAATGCTTACTTAAACAAAAAAGTTTTTACTTGCTGGTGGAAGGACACCAGAAAGATGCATGGAATGAAGTATCTATAGACCCATGAATATGGGGTGGGAGGGAATAGTAATAGAAATGCAAAACCTGTGGGTATGGTGATCAAGTGACAACATCAATTTTAATGATGCTCATTGAGGGACAAAGGTGGGAGAAATTATTTTGCTTAAAGCTGAGTAGATAAACATATGCATAGTGGGAGGAGTTCTAGGAATGTTGTGGGATACTGGCTTGGGACAAAAGAGGAGTTAGGATAATTTGGGCATAATTGCCTGTTTGTGGCTGAGATGTTAACTAGTGTTATAATATGCACCAGGAACCCATTTTCTCTGTTCAATCCACAATCAATGGACTGGAGTTTGTGAATATATTGCAATTCAGCTGTTCTCTTTCCAGTCTCTCTCTGAAGTTTCTTTGTTCAAAGACTGCTGTTCTAAGATCCCAGATGAAATGTCTAGGAAGATTGGAGATTGGCTTTTGTGTATTCCTGTTCCTAATGTCTGACTTAAATCCATTTATCCTCTGGCATAACAATTGGCCTCTTGTCCAGTGTATAATGCTGAGAGGCATTGTTAACAAAGGTTGGCATATAGCATATTAGAAGAGAAGCAAGGAAAAGTACCTCTGATATTATGAATAATGTGATTAAGGATTGCCCAACTAGATGTGTGAGTAGAGCTGGAATCTGAATTTGTGGCAAGATATTTTTCCTGTCTTCCCATCCATGTTATGTGTCCTTCTGTAAGATTGGGAGGCTGTCTATAGGTGAATAAAGGCCTGCCACCAAGGACTGTTCAGAAGACAGGATTATTGTCAGATTAGGTTGTAGTTCTTTAATGATGTGTCTGAGTGGTCGCAAGGTGGAAGCTGTAGGTGACCACTAGTGGAGTTCTGCCACTTCCTGTCTTTGATCTGTCCTGTAAAAGATTATGCTGCAAAAACTTCCTTTTCTCATGTACTCTCAAAGGTACTACAAGATCACTTTGCATATTGATATAGATATACCTATGTCTTTGAATACTACTACCATGGAAAACCTACTTATATTGTAAATTGTTAAAATGTGCAAAATGAACATTCAAACAGCCCTGATTCTCCCACCTTCAAACCCCAGCCCTATTTTAATAGGACTTAAGGAGACTTAACTTGCAGCTTCATTGTGAGAAGAAAGTAAATTTCCTAAGACCTAAGGATATGGCACATCATCTAAAATATAGGTTAGACCAGAGCTTTCCAAACTTTCCAAGTTGGTGACACACTTTTTAAACATGCATCATTTTGTGACACAGTAATTCAGTACGTAATTCAGTAAGTTAAGGCAGCCCCTCCACCCAAACCTGGCCCCACCAACACCAGCACCCTTGCTGGGTTCTTCTTTGGCCCAGGGCAACTGTGGCAGCAGTGGGAGAGGTAGCCCCTCCACCCGAGCCTGGCCTGCTGCGGGAGCAGAAGAGGCAGCCCCTCCACCCATTACACTTGCATGTCACACCTACACACTGCAGCCAACACACTAACATGTCACAACACATAGTTTGGAAAGCTCTAGTTTAAATCAAGCCAAATATTAGCATCTTGTGGGATCAAACTTTAAATTAAAACTTTTCTTTGTTTCTTCTTCTATTGTTCTGTTATGTGAATCTTAATCTACTGAGAAGAGAGTGGAAGAAATTAATTAATAATTGTGAAATCTGATGAGCTGAGAAGCTGCCAGATCAGCTAGAAGAGCATCAAAAGGTCTTCAGACATAATTAGGAAACTTTCTAATGCCAAAATAGCATAGTCTTCTGTAACACTGACCTTTGCACTTTTATGAGAAAGTAGCTTTCCAAACAGATGAAATACCTGGTATTAAATTCTATACTCTAGCATACAAGAGTATGAAACATCACAAACTCAGTAGCATGAGTGGTGTTGGCACCAGCCCACACACAGACAAAATGTTCTGATGTCAGTGAGTAAAATCTGAAGCAAATGTTAATATAAAGGATTAGCATATCTACCCAGCATTGCCCAGGATTTGTCTTTCCTTTTCTTTTAGGTAATACCTTAAGAATTACCTTACCTTACCTTAGGAATTAGATGCGATTGAAATACACAGATTTGAGATCCTGTGTCTCTAATTCCCCAAACTGTCCTGTCCAGTACCTGTAACTTTTCCATATTCCCAAATACAATCTGTATTGAGAGTTATTAACTTATATAGGTTGGGTTCCTGAGGAAAATACACTACCCTCCTCCTCCTTGCTGCTAGGCCTCATCTCCATAGCAACTGCCAGAGGCCCAAGAGCTCTCCGGCTGAGAATTCTAAAGGCCCTAAACTGCCAACTCCAGGATTCTTCAGAATCTTCACAGGCAGCCAGTCATATGAGATCTTCTCTCCTGATACAGCCAATCATATGAGGTTTTCACCTGCGTGACGCAGACAAACTCACAAACTTTGACTTTTATATATTAGATAACAATGAATTGAGGTGTACGTGATTTCAGATGCTGGAAGCTTAGGTATATGAACATACTGTGTTATAGTATCACTCTGCTGCTTCATTTGGATTCTGTCCAGGTTGTATTCATTGCATTATATGTTCTGTGCACAATTTCACAGCATATTTTCTGATACAAAAACACACAAGTGTTCTGTCTGAAAAAATATCAGCAGCAGCTTCCAGAATGCATAATCAGAAAACATTATATTGTATTTCAACAGTCAAGGAAACACATCTCAGAGATTTCTAATCAGAAACATTGCTCCACCATCAATGTTTTTCATCCCTGGATGTGACTTGTGTGTTAGTCTGAAAGGAATGCTGAATTAATTGTTTTTTGTTGGTTCTACTCTATTGTATTGGGCAGGATAGGAAAGAATGAAAATAAGAAAAAACATTTAATTAATTCCAACTGAGATTTAACTTGATCATACTCGTCCAGGAAAAAGAGAGGGTTTCCTTTATGAGGGATAAGGCCTTTAAAGATGCCAAAGAAGAAGCCTCAGGGACAGAAAGAAGCAGAGCAGGAAAGTAAATTTACTTTGTGTGTAAAATAATACTACTTTGCAGGGAAAAGTAGTACATTGCATGGAAAAGGTAAGATGGAACAAAGAGAAAGGAAGAGAACAATCCATGGAAGATGCAGACATGATTATTAAGGGTTCTATAAACTGTCTATAGAGAATGCAGAAGTTAAGTCATGGACCATACCCAAAGATTAACATGAAAGAGGTAGGGGGAGTTAGATCAGGAAGAAAGAGAGAAAGAGAAAATACGAAATTTAGCAGGTTCATCACTAGAATTATTATTAACATTAGCTGATATTCTGTATCAGCTACTTAGTTAAGGTTAACTAAGTAACCTTTGGTGGCCCAACCCCTTCTCTAAACCTGATAGAAATATAATTCACCTCGCAAACCTACTTTACTGGGCATCAGCTGCCTGGGAACAAGGAGGCCCATTTTGCTGGTGATCTGAGCATGTTGGAATGACATTTCCATCAGATTTGGAGGATCGGTATGTTGACTGAAGGAGCTAATACAGAATCTTGGCTATTGTGTTTAATAAAATAAAATGTAGACAAGGCTTTCCTTTGCTGCAGTGAACTGGGTATCAACAATGTATATACAGTGTATTTCCTACTATGTTTATTTTGCCTTAGTTTATATACTTGTTTACCTAACTAGAAAGATTTAGCATTGTAACAAATAAGTCTGTTCTTGTTCATATATGCAACAGCTGAAGTGGTAGCAAAGTTCTTAGTTGCTTCTATCTTTAAGCAAAGTTGTAATGCATTGGGAATCTCATGGCAGCTTCATCACTTGACTCTTGTAATAAGAGCTACTGTTCTAATGAAATCCCTGTACAGTTCTGATTTTCTCTAGTTACACTGGAGAGTGTAGTGGATTTAGTAGCCAGATGCTTTCATAAAAGGCTGGAATCAAGGGATTTTGCTTTCTAGTCTACAGAAGTTTGCAGAGTATTTAATAGACATGTTTATGCAAGAGCTCTAGCTCAAATATAACTCTCAAAGATTTGAAAGTCACATCACCCAGTAGATATCTACCAAGAAATCAACATTTTATTCTTTTATTTTATGTAACATTCTGTTGAATTGGTTCTGGATTTACTGCTGGGATGAACAGTAATATTTAGCATAGTAAATCACTGCTTTGTGAGAGATTATTCAGAACAGAGGTATGTGGCTCCTTTGCAGCTGATAGATTTTTGCTTCACACGGGACAGCAAGCAAATTACAATCTGATGATTAACTTTGTTATGTTAAAGATATACACCATCTCACAGTGCAATGGTCCACTGAAATGCTTCATTGTTTGGCAATTTTTCATAACTTGTGTATGTGTTTTCTTGTTTCTCTATAAAACAAAGTGATTAGTTCAAATTAGCCAGGCACAGCTCTATGGTGCTTTGGCCCAGCAGCTGGTGTGAACCCCGATTCCATGTTCCAGCTGCCATTGCTGTGGCCTCTGAAGGGGCGAAGAGCAGCCAGCATCTGCTGGACGTGATCCCCTCCCCCTTTACCTTATGTGTCATGACTTATCGAGATTGTAAGCAGTCAGGGAACTGTCAAATTACTGATTTGTAAGCTGCCCTGGGAGCCTTTTTGGCTGAAAGGCAGGGTATAAATACTCTGCATACATACATACAGTAGGAATCTCAGGTAGTACATTCTTGTTAAACAAAAGTAGCAAACTATATGTGTTTCAGAAACGTACAGTTAGGGTGTTTTTTTTTTCATTTTTGTTCATGAGATTATATGTATGGGATAAGAGATTGTGGTGGCAGGATGAGAAAGTAGCCAGGGTTAATAAGGTTACACTAGGACACCAGAAATGATGTTTGGTCCACCGTGCTAATAAAGAATTGTGCTGGCATAGATTTTAAACAATGAAGCTTTAATGATTTAGCCATCTTCATATTTGGTTTTGGTTTTTCCCTATAGACCTACATGGTAAACTGCTTGTTGTTGTTTTACATTTTATGTCCTCATTTTAAAAAGGGTCCCATCTTACTCAATATCAATCTTAAGTTTTATTATATTGATAATGATTACATTTTGTATTGTTCTCTATATAGCGTTAATGTTGACTTCTCCCAAAAACAGCAAAACACAGGCAATCCTATGCATGTTTCCTTGGATAATACAGCTATGCAATCCTGTGTGTAAGTGATGCTGACTCACAAGTATGAATGCATAAAATAACGGTTGTAGATGCTAACTCTGGATTTTGTTTTGAAACGGAAATATGCAATAACATATCTTTGTTCCTTCCTTCCTTCCTTCCTTCCTTCCTTCCTTCCTTCCTTCCTTCCTTCCTTCCTTCCTTCCTTCCTTCCTTTCATGTTCCAATGACATACAAGTTTAATTCTACTGGCCACAGGCCACATGTATTTGTGTATCACCTGTTTCTTTTCCTGGTCCCACAGCATTTAAATTCTGCTTCTCATCCATAACTCCTTCTGATTGTGTTAACCTTATTTAACCTTTGCTGCAATCAAGAGCAGAAATCCTAGCGTCATTCTTCAAACATTTGCTTTCACTGTCTGACAGGGAGGCAGTTGTTGCTCTCATAAGACTCTGATGTTTAGCCTGTTTTGAAATTAAATTTCAGACTGACTGCTGTGAATCAATATTAACAGGCACCTATCTGGCTTATTATGTTTTCTGTGCCCTGGATTAATGGAGGTTTTAAGCAGGAAATACTGAACAGACATAGGAAGTTTTTATAACAGATAATTGAAAGGGATAGCAAAGTTTCTCTGGCACAGCAAAAACTAATTCTCTGTGTGTTTTGAAGAGTGAGTGGTCACTTTGTCAAATGCATGGTTATTTATTTATTTAGTAAGGGTTTTGGGTTTTTTTTTTGGTGTGTGTGTGCACGTGCACCTTCAAGTCACCTATCGATTATGGTGACTCCATGAATTTCATAGGACTTTCTTGGCTAGGAATACTCAGAGGTAGTATTTATAGCCTATGCTATATCAAAATGATCTCAGGGTGGTATAAAATAAATGCTTTTGTACACTTTGAACCTTGAGCACAGACATAAGGAAAAAGGAATTTTGCTTCCAAAGTGAGGACAAAATGTCAGGCAGTAGAAGACAGAAGATGCAGGAGGTACACCATAGCGCTGTGTTGATATCCGATCCTGTCCATGGAAGTACGACTCCTAAGAAGCTGCCCATGATAATGAGTTGGCATAGCAAGGTTAATAGTTTAAATAAAAACCTGGAGTTTGTTAAGATTAAGGATTAAGATTGTAAAAAAACCAGACACTAGTGGAAAAGTCTGATGATTTTGTTGCTACAGAATGTTTCAGGAGATTGATCTTGTCTATGCGTCTTCAGCGTTAAACTGTTTTAATATTGGATTTGTGCACCTTTATTCTCTCACCATGGACACTAGTATATGGAAACAGCAAAAGAGTGCTGTTGGCAATAGGGTACTATTGGCATAAAAGTGGTTTTGAGTGTTGAACTAGAAGTGGGAAACTTGGATTCAAATTATCTTTTTAGCCATGGAAACCCACTGGATGACCTTGGGCAGTCACTCTCAGCCTTAGAGGAAGGCAATGACAAACCTTCTTTGAACAAATCTTGCCAAGAAAACACTATTTTAGGATTGCTTTGGGAAGTCAGAAATGACTTGAAGGCACATAGCAAGCAGCAGCAGCAACCAACAACAGCAACTATTGGCAGATGATGCCATGTGTCTTGTTAGAAAATGTGCAAACTGAATGAGACTTTGATGCTGTGGTTGATATTTTTTGGGATATTTAAGTTCCTTAAGTAGAAACACTAGGATAAGGGGAGTGCAAGGGGCTGCTGCAGGTCTTCCTGTTGTTTTTTGTGGGGGGGAAGGGTTTACATTTTTATTAGATGCCCTGCTGCTGTTTTATATTGGTGAGCTAATGTGTAAGGCTTCCACCTAAACACTGTGAGATAGAAGACTTTTTTACTGGTAGGGCTATAGATCTTTGCTAATAAGGCTGGATAAGTTTTTAGTTGAGAGCTGAAGCTGGTAACAATTGCTAGTATAAAGTTAGTCCCAAGCATTCATTATTTCACAATCCAAAGAGGAAATACAGCCTTAGTTGTTTTGTAGATTGCTTTTTCTTTGGTTCCTCCACTTAATACTAAGTAGGGAATATGAAAATAACTTTAAGCACTGAGGTTCACGTTGGCACCTGGAGCTACCAATGGCATAAAGAGAATATGGTGCCTACAGATGGTATATAACACAGTTGGTATGTGGTTGGTATCTGCCATGATTTTTTTTTCCTTTTACAGCAATTTTTGATCCATAAATACATCCATTTATAAAAGATGAGGAGTAATTTTCATTGATTATCTTATCTCCTTTCTTACCTTATCCCTTGTCTCCTCTTCCATGCTCATAGAATCATAGAGATGGAAGAGACCACAGAGGCCATCCAGTCCAACCCCCTGCCATGCAGGAGCCCACATCAAAACACTCCCAACAGATAGCTACCAGCCTCTGCTTAAAAACCTCCAAAGAAGGAGATTCCACCACTTTCCAAGGCAGCATATTTCACTGCCGAACAGCTGATATATATGTGATATGTGCTGTTCTAAAAGGGGCACTGCATGAAAGAAGAAATCTGAAAATTGCTTCCCGTTCTGTTAGTAGAATATTAAACGCTGCTCTGTTTTTTCATTCATAAGATAAGCATTTGAATACAAACAATATAGAGAGAAAAATACTGGGTGGCATGCTGTATTGCAGTTACCAATTTGTAACCTAGAGTTATGATCCATAACCACTCTGTATTCACTAACACTATGCCACAGTCATAAAAGTCCTCCCAAACCAACTTTTACTAGGGAGTAATAGAGGTCTGTTGACTTGGTTATCAGATACAAACTTTGCTTCAAAGAAGAGGCTCGACAGAAATCAGGATGCCAATTACTGAAACAAAAACAGTAACAACAGAAAATCAAAGCATGACACAGAGTGTTGGAATAGATATAACTGAAGAAATATGGAAATTAACAATGACATTTAAAAATGAAATGAAAGAAACAAGAACAGAAATGAAACCAGTTGAACAAACTTGATGTCTTATTGTGTCTGCTCCCTGGTAAAGTAGGTTGTGTGTATGGGGATTGGACTAAGTGTGTCTGGGAAGACACGCTTAGTCATGTGTAAATAAGTAGGCAATGTAGAATATTCTTACTGGAGTATTAATGGTCACCTGTATTCCCAAATGTAGGTTACATTGTAGCATCTACTTTGTTGCAATAAAGATTAATCAACTTCTATTACTCAGTTAAATGAAAAATCTGAAACAATTGTTTTTGTTCTATGTAAAAATGAATATTTCCAGATTTACATCAAGGTTTTGTGTTTTGCTACAGAAAAAATGCAGAATAGTGGTTAGAGTTTAAGATTAGGAAGACCTGGGTTCAGATCCCAACTCAGCCAAACGGTGAGATTGTCTGTGTCACAGTTCCTGTGACAACAAGGGTGCTGTGCCCACCTATGCTGTCTTAAGCTGCTGAAATGGAGGACAAGATGTACATGTAATAAAAGAATAAAATAGATAGAGTGCTAAAGTGAAAGTAAAAAGCAAAGCTTGCTTTGTTAGAATTAATTTTGTTGAAAAATTCAGATGGGGGAACATAATGGTACATAATGGCCAAAATCCTATTTTAGTCCCAACTAGAGTAGAGCCATTGAATCAGTTGGATTTTTACCTTTGTGTTAATTCAGCATTCACCATTCAACAGTTGTTTCAAAGAGTTTACTTCACTTGGGACTAACAGGATTCTGGTCTTCATATGCTTATCTCCCAATGTTGATCCTAAATGTAGGATTGTTAGCTTTCAGAATAGCAATAAGGTACAAAGTTCATGACATGCAGAATTGATCATCAGAAAGTAGCTATTAACAAATTTGCATTCTGTTGCATTTAATATTAAAGTAGTCATTTCAGTTAATTTAGATATGTATTTCTCTGTAAAATTAACTTTATTACCGCATACATAAATTACATGATGCACACATTTCTGTCTTTATGAAGGGTCTACTCTCAAAAAATTTTTGCATTTTGTTCAGTCTGTATAAAAGGAAAAGCTTTCTAACCATCAAATAGAATCATAGAGTTGGAAAAGACCACAGGGACCATCCAGTCCAACCCCCCCTGCCATGCAGAAACACACATCAAAGCATTCCCAACAGATGGCCATCCAGCATCTGCTTAAAAACCTCCAAAGAAGGAGACTCCACCACACTCCAAGACAGCATATTCCACTGCTGGAAATAGGGGACATTGGGGTGTTTTTTTTAAAGGATCCCAGCTAGTCCTATAAGGAACAAATTTGCCAGCCCTCAAATAGGGGACATTATTTACAATAAGGGACACATAGAAAGCCTACCTAAAAGGCTGTTGCTTCAGATAAAAGAAGAAAATTTGTATCCTACAGATTGATTGAAGCGTGTGTTTGTGTCTTAGAAGAATCAGTGTTACAACTGAATCCATCAATCCATGTCTTCATGGTGCTGCCTTTGAAGACAATTAGGAAATTAGAGATCCTCCAAAACACAGGACAGAGAAATTTGGCTACAAGGACCAAATGACATAGACATGAAGCATTAAAATTGGCTACTTATTTATTTCTGAACCTAATTCATTGTTTTTAAAAAAGCAATGTAGGGCATGCCAAATTAATGTCTTTCAAGGAGGTGATCTTGCATGTATCTCCCATCTCTGAAATGCAGGGTGGCTCCAATATGTACAGTTTTTACTGTTTATGGAATCTTCTTCCCAAAGATGTTAATCCAGCCTCCTCCCTTTTTGGCAGTTAGATGTGTCATTTGGGCATTCTAGGCTGTAGTGTTTATACAAATAGATCAGTGGTTTTGTTTCCTACTATGAGAATTTTAATTTGATACTTTTTAATGATTGCATTGTTTTCAAAATATTTTGTTATTTTGTTAACATGCTAAGTTTAATACCATTGAAATTGTGGCTGATATTTATTCTAAAATATTGATGTTTACCCTAATCTGCATTACCTTTCTGTTTTCTAATATGAAGCCTACTAATAGTAGTGTGTGTGTGTGTGTGATATCATATGGAAACTGTTAGAAATATAACACTGTACCCATATAGCCTGTAACTATGGTTTACTTTTGGATCATGTGGTACAATCTAGATTGATTGAGTCAGATTTACATTAAAGAAAATAAACTTCCAAATTATGGGTAGAATGCAATGTACATGCTTTTTCTGTCAAAGTCACATCAAAACTGAAAGCCTTTGGATGATTTAATTCTTCTTTTAGTACTATGAATTCAGCTACATCAGATGGAAAGAGGAGACAGGAAGAAAGAGAAATACTATTAGATAGTTGTCGTCCCAGCAGTCTTTCTTTCTTTTCCTTTCTCTCTACTGTTACTACATTAAAGTCTCTTTTTGTATCACAGTTGCTGAAACACCCATAGATGAAACAGCAAAGTATATTTTAGACATTAAGGTGTCACAAGACTTTTTATTGTTTTTCCTTTTGTAACAGAAAATGTTACACCTTTTGAACTTCCCACAAATGAGAATTTTCCCCCTTGCTCAGTATTTATTTTGCAGCTACCTTATTTGTCTTTCAACACACATTAATTACTTTTAATTTTGATGGGTTCTTGTTTTTTAAGCCCCCAGATGCTAGGTGTCAGACTTCCTTAACCACTGCTTAGGTTTGCTTGTGCAGGTACAAATTAATTTACTAATCCAAAAAGATATTTATGATACTAGACTGAATCTAAACAGTAGAATAGATTGTTGCCTGAGTTCAAGTGAGTCTTGGTCAGCTCAGCTGTGAGGAAGCACATACCCTAGGGAAGGGGAATGGATAGAAGATGAAGGTTAGAATCAAGCTGCCTAATGGTTATACCTGCTCTAACATAAAAAAGTTACACATAGTCAATTGGGTTACTAACATACATTTAGTAGATTTATTTATTTAGCCCATTATCTTAGTCTGTTGATAACATAAATATTGTTCATGATTCTTAGAATGCCATCCAAGTACATGATTTAATGTATTCAGATTTAGCACTCCATATATTATAAAGGTTTTCTTTTTGCTCAATATACATATTTCAAGCCTGTTTAATGAGAACAATCATACGCATAGTCACACTGTGTCCCTCAGTGAAAAAATAAATATGAATTAGATTTTTCTTTCTCATAACATTTTCTATCACAGAGATTGGATGGTTGTGTTTCCTGTTTTAGTGTGAGAAAGTTGGATGTTAAGATCAAATCAGTTTCTCTCATTTTTTCAGTAACCTTTTGTAATGTACATTAAATAAGAAAATTCTAGCAGTTGCTTATGCTAAAAATAAACAATGTTGCCTATTTACTTTTATTTTATAAATATTACTATAGTTCTAATCAAGTTTGAAAATCCAGATCATCTTCTTAAACATTTTTCTCTTCCCTCAGAGACTGAAACTTGCTAAAGTCTCACACCAGAAAAGTGCCAGTCTATTCTGTTCATTAAGCAAGTGTGCATGCAGATAAGGTCACTGTGGATGGAACTAGCTCTATATGAAAATTTCACCATATATGTTTTCTCTCTTTTATCAACATTGCATGATTGTGTTACCAATGCAGTACTAATATGATATAGAAATAAAAGATCATCGCAGTTCTTTCACTGTATTGTATCACTGCTTTATCGTATTAGGCTAAAGCACTGCGAGAGTTGATAGAACCTCCCCATGCCAACTCGGATCCACTTCTCTTGGCCCTGAACCGATTGGACTCAAAGATTGATAAACTATTGGTTAGAGAATTTAGATCGGAGAGAATTGGCACGACGGAGACTCATCTTCAGCCTCTTGCAAGCAACCTCTAATGTCCTGCATTCAGAAAGCCAGTCAATTCTTCTTGAATACCTTTGATGTTTGTAAGCAAGAACTGACTTTAAAATAGAGACAACCAAATGCCCTTGTGAGGGGCCTCCAGGAAAGTATTACAAGGGGCAAACTTGTTGCCAGACGTATTGCTTTTATTTTGAAAAATGCATCCTTTCTACAGAGGGACTAGGCACAATATCAGACCCAGGCTATACGGAATACTGATGCAGAAAATACTTCCATCAGTTTGGGAGAAACAAAAGGGGAAGAGAGTCATGGCAGGGGAAAGGCTATGATGGCACTCAGGTGTGTTCCACGATCTTCAAGGAAACAGAGAAACAAACAATTTTGAAGATGAACTTTGGTTACTTCCATCCTGACGAAGGGAAAAAGCTAATATTACTCTTTTTCACATAAGTGAAAAGTTCACATAAGTGAAAACATGCTGTATAATACAAACAAAATGTATTATGTGAAGTCCAAACACACAGAGACTGTTGCAAGCTGTACAGTCCATTGCTAACTGTGTTTACTTGGAACTGAATCTTGTTAAATTCAGTGGAGTTGAGGCTCAAACTAGACATGTTGACAGCGGGCCCATTTAACTAGGTCTAGGCCAAAAATGCACATAAAGGAAATGTGGTGGATGAGGGTCTATTTTTTCAAAGCAAAAATGACATATATTTGGGGGCTGATAACCTCTCTTCCACGTGCTGCTCACCATCTTATGGTCTATCCACCCTTTTCTCCTAAGGTTTTTCTCCTAAGCTGAAGTCCACTTTGTTTTCATATCTGTTTTGCTTATATGTGGAAGGTCATTTTCTTTTCATTCCCCTCCATGACCCTTCTTGTTCTTTATGACATCCAAGTGAAAGAAGTGTAGATGTCCCTATAAGCACTGAGTCCCTATCAACCCTTGCCAAGGGAGACTACTTATCCTCCAACAAACTTACTCTTCCCATACCTGATGTCTCCTAGTGACTTCTGAGGGGTGTTCTTTGTTTTTCCTGACAGTGGAAAAATATAATGGGGAGCAGAAGGAGGAGAAAACAAAAATCACAAGTAGACTGTCCAGTGTGTGAAAACTGTATACACTGCACACAAAAAGGAGACACTAATTCTCTGTCCAAGGTGACAGCAGTAACAGAGCCCTTGAAGAAAGAGAGTGAAGACTTTGAGCTGTAAGTAGGAAGTGCAAGGCAAATAAGGTTATAGGGCAAGGTGCCATAAAAGTGTGGTGAAGTTGACTTTCTTTCTCCTGTAACTCCATTGAACAATTTGTACTGTAACTAGAGAGTGTAAGGAAAATAAAGTCATGCTTCAAGGCACTGTGCCAACATAATGAAATGGCCCTACCTCCTGGAAAACTACTGTGGCCAATGTATACACAGCCCCTAAGATAGAGTGTCATAAGGAGATAAAATCCAATGTCTCTGTGCTGCTGGGGAATACACCATAAGGAATTAGGGCTAGCACCTTAAAAGGAGTATGGAAGAAAAGGGGAGTTCCATTACCAAACACAACAGCAACAGAAGTAACATCTGGACAGCTACCAGAAGTCAACATGGAAAGAGCAAGTAGGAAATGGAGAATTTGGCCATATGTCACCCCACATACCACCAGACATCAGTTCCCCCCCACAGCAGGATAGTATAGGAAAACATAGCTGCTGTGAAAGGGAGCAGACTGTCCTGTAACAAATAATCTTTGCAGTTTAAATCTGGAGTGAAATCACATGGATAAAATTCAGAAATACATCAGGATTTCATGGGACATCATTTGGATTGCATCAAAATAAGCCACACTATACTTTGTAGACCAGAGTATAATACCCATATGGCTATCCCTTTCTACTGGTGCCCAAAGTGAGCTCGAGGGAAACACTTGGTGGGGGAAGGCTTTGAGGAGGTTGTGGTATACCTGGGGAAAGTTTGCTTAATTTGCTCAAAAAACAGAGCCCCTCCCCATGTTTGTTCCATGGCTGCAGTACACCATTGTGCTTAAGAAACAAGCCTATCACTGTCATGTATAGCTTGAGTCTTGCTTTCAAATAAGTTGGCTTAGAATTGCAACAGAGTTTGTAGAATGGTTTATAATGATTTATCAGATGACACCCAGATACTGATTTTACAACAGTGAAGATGATGCTTCATAATGGAGTGTTTTCAAACTCTGCAGACAGAAATCTTCAATTTCTCTTTACCTTCTGGAATTTAAATGTGAGTGATGTTGCCTTACAGCATAGCATAAAGTATTCTCTGTAAATCATTTAGGATCCATAGGAGGCAGTAATGGGGCCAAGATTTTGTAGAATGTCTCCCTCGGTAGATCCAAGTACCATCTATCATCATGAATTGGATCTCCTATGGATCATTGTTTGCCTGTATCTCTGTGATTGGATGTGAATTTTCTTTCTATTTTTGGCTAAGGTTGTACTGTACTGTCAATGCTAATTTCTTGATCTTTCATACTATACTATGGAGAGAGAATTTTAAAATGTATTTTGAAATGTTTTATTTCTGTCAAGTCCATGTACGGTATTGCATTATATTAATACCAATAAAATATATATACTTATTTATATACAAAAAATATATATTTCCCTTTTTATAGAGAAATGAGATGTAATTTTTTCACAAGTAGTAATACACAACATCTGCTTAACAGCAGTAAGAAGAGTTTGCAACTTTAATATACATTTCAAAAAGACATAAAAGCCTGTATTCTATAGACATGCCAATGAGAAATTCATTACAATACATGTGTAGTTTCCATATAAGATTACTGGGCCTGCCATATGCCTGTATAAAAATTTGACTATACATTCAGCTTCTGTTATTTTTCATGAACACCTATCTAATGTAATCTTTGTTTTCTCAGGATTGTTTGCTGACCTTTTTAAGAAACAAAAAGGGCTTTGGGTGTGATCCATTCAAAGTTAAGTACTTGGAGGCCTACTTATTTCAATAGGAAAGCTTAAATCAAACCTAAATCTTTCCCATTGGAATCAAGCACTTAAATTTGGCTGGACTGACCTATTTTTTTCTAGGGGATGAAGATACAACCTCACCACGTTTTTTTTAATTAATCTTTTGTCCTGAGAAATCATTTTCATCTGTAATTTACTGCTGTTTTGGTGCTTAGCAAAAGCAGGCTTCAGCCTTTTATGTAAGGTTTCTCATGAAGTATCTTTCTCAAATTTAATAAATCATTACTTAGTGCATAAAGATCTTGCAACCTGAAAGATTTATCACTAAAACCAAGCTGAAAAAAAATTCCCTGAAGCTGTTATGGTCTGTGATTAAATTCTGTAATTAGATAGAAATGAAATGTTTTACCAATGAAGTGAATGAATTAGGGGGTTAAAAGCTAAGATTAGAATTTATAATATCTTGAATGCCATTTTGGGTTTCCAGTGATGGCTCATTTGCTACACTTTGCCACAGAATGAAAGAAGTTTATATACTGGCACTATAATGTATTCAGATTTCAAAGCAGTCTTCTCCCCACCCCAAATAGTGCATTGAATGACCATTTTCATTTTACAAGGGTATCCTGAAGGATGGCAATTTGCAACCTAAGACATTATTTACACATAGCTGTGTCAGAGTTCTTTATATTACCAAAACTAAATTTTATAACTTCCAGTCTTTTTTTCCTAAATGCAAAGAGTTTTTTACAGTGAAAATAAGATGTTTCAAAATATTGCTTTCTGCATCATATTTGTCTTACCTAGAGAAAGGTTGATCAGTGCTTTCGTACTGCCATTTCTTCATAAAGACTTTTCATGGGATGCACTGGGGCAGTCTTGAAATTACTCAGAGCAGGCAACTGTCTTGATGTTATTACCATAGCACTGTTGAGAAAAAAGACTGATAATACAAACTTAGTGTTCTTGCTCAAGGGTTATATAGTTTGGCTCAGATCAACAAGCTTGGGATCTAGCCCATCATGGAAACAATAAGGCCTTTGCACACACTTTACCAATGTAGAGTCCTCTCAGAACCAACAGATGCCTCTGCTGATATGGGATGTCGCCCCCAACAGCTTATGCCAAATGAAATTTATGTTGTTTTTGCTGCAACAGACTGATATGCAACAGACTTGCTCCTTGCCCCACAAATATATCCAGCATTCTACCTCAATCAGTCTATTATTGATAGAAAACAGAATGCACTGTATTTTGTTTTCTTTCAGACTAGTTGACCTACTGATCAACTACAGATAAGGTTCAGATTAAAAGTACAGCTACCACTTGAATGTAGATGATATAAGTCAAGATCCATGGAAAAGCACTATACCATTGTGCAATGCTGTTTTGATTGTTCCCATGTGTGTCACTTGGGACATCCGTCTGCTATAGCTAAAGTATGAAACCCAGATAAGCTAAGTAAGAGCCAGGAAGCAAAACTGGGCCTGCATTGAGACTCACCGAAGAATTGTTTGGTAGCCATTCAGTGCTTCCTTGGAACATATTACAGGATACAGTATTGTGGCTATTGAGTGTAAAAATATGTAAATGTGGCACACCTATTTGTTAGCCTCCTTATCTAAAGCACAGAGAAAATCAGGTATTTTTATTACCATGGTGATAAATGTCTTAGATCCTTTTTGTATCTGAAAATGTAATAAATAGAAACAGTTTTCCTTCACAGAAGGAGGGTCACACTGATGTGCAAGAACTCCTTCTCTTCTGTGAAAGGAGTGAAAAGTTAGCATCCATACCAACGGATATCTGTGAACTGTGAAATAGTCTTCCTAATCTGCAAGAAGGTTATGCATTGGCCATCATTGTTTTATATTTATCATATAAATCCTGAGAGACGGAAGTGTTTCTCAATTATGACTTGTGACTAATATAGTTAAGTCCAGTCACTCACACCATTTGTCATTTAACCTTTCGCATTGACTTACGCACTGTCGCTACGCTTCACAACATGCAGAAGATATTTTGCTAAAGGAATAATCATCGTGCATCATGACATGATAGATTTTTCCATATCCCCTTTTCAAAGCATACTTAGCATCAGGTGGAACTGGGGATGGGACAAACAGTAATTGCTTACCATATGTAACTGCTTGTATAATACCCTGCTTGTACTAAATATATACCAGAGTTGTATTGTACTACTTGGTCTAACTAAACTAAACTAAACTAAACTAAACTAAACTAAACTTAAAAAAAAATCTGCCACTAAAATGCAGCTGTGCTCATTTTTTTTGAAAAAATGACAGTGCTTTTTCTTACAAAATAGATAACATTGCTTTTTCTTAATAAATATGACCCCCACACACATAAAAGTAATGAGTTCCTCTGTTTTCTTGTGTAATGCTTAAACCAAATGAGCTATGACGAACATTATTTCAAAGCGTAGTAGTTTTCTGCTAATTTTATGTTGATTTTATTTATATACTTTTTCTCTTTTCTTTGTACTCTTTGTCAATAGCTATCTCTTATGACCTCCAGGTAAGACACTTGTTTGGATGTTTCTTCCCTTTGAAATAACCAAGGCCTTGTGTAGTATAATTCATGTCATCTACAAATTGAAAGCCATTTATGAAACTTCAAGTCTGACTTTAACTGCTTTATCAAACCTCAAAGTAATTTTTGAGGATTCTGTAAGAAAGAGGTAATTTCTTACACTACATTAATTTCCAATTTAATATTCAAAATCTCATTGCATCTTTCATATCTTCATCTTGAAATTTGGGCACATGGAATATTTTCTAGAAAGTTCAAGGTCCATGTGCATTGTGGACATTGAAGATGTCAGACACATTGTGTTGGATCCAATCTGCTGATGTTTGTGTTAGGTTAATAATTGTTTCAGCATCTTTGTAGGCAGGAAGAATATGAAGAGTGTTCTTTAATGGTTTTGTAACTCTGCTGGATATGGTGGGTGTTGCAGATGGAGGTTCTATGAATAATTGGTTCCTGAATCTAACTGATAGGTTGTTTAGCTGTTCTGGATGGGAGGAATTCTGTCTGAAAAAAACAGATTTGTAGTCCTAAATCCATCTCTGTATACCTCGGAATGTCCATTGAACATAGTAGTTTAGTGAGCTTTCTACCAGCTGCACTAAGTGCCTCTTTTCTACCAGTTTTAAAGTTTTGTTTATAAAGCCCTTCACAACTTGGGATGTGGATATCTGAGAGTTTATCTTCTCCCTTACCAACCTGTCCCATCACTGAGCATGTTAGAAGAGGTGTTCCTGATTATTTTGTATGGGTCTGAAGTGTTTTCTGAGATCACTTGAGGCTAAACTTTCAAGGTAATGACTCCCATACTCTGGAATTCCTTTCTAGTTGATACTGTTTTCAGCACTTGGAAAAAACGTTTTCATTCATTTCTCAATAACAATACAAACCTATTTTTTTCTGAACTCTGTATGCAATTCAATAATTTTAAAATGTAGAGCAGTTTTGTAAATATTGAAAACACATAGCTGTCCCAATCAGTTCCTCTCAAGCACAGCAATCTAAAGAACAACATTTCTATGCATTCCTTAATGTACAGCTGGATGACTGCTGATCCAGGTTTTTTCTGTGGCTTGGACAACTAAACACTTGTCTGCTCAACTTTTACCCTGCATAGCTTGTTACATCTAAGGAGGAAGTATTCTCTAGCATCAAAAAAATTTAAATGCCTCTTCGAATGAGGAGGTGAGACTGTATTCTTTAAAAGAAACTATCATTTGATCCCTTCTGAAGAAATCTAAACCCCAAAGAAGGGAACACCTGCAGGGCAGTAATTGACAAACCCTTCCTGGGCAAGATGGTTTGGTTGGTGGTTGTGTACTAATTCCAGATGTTCTTGGAGGAAGCTTATTTTCTGAATTCCAGTTTTCAGGCCTAGTTTTGGAACAGAAGCTGCCTGGCTTCTGTTGGGATGTGTTGGGATGTTTTCTGAAGGAAAGATAGGTGAAATGTCTCCTGTGAGTTCTCTTGACCACACAGTTGTTTTCCGTACAATCGACCATGATAAAATTCTGCAAAAAACCACCCAAGCTGGGCTTTGGAAGTTTTGTTTTTCAGTTCCATTTGTCCCTGGAAGTAAGATAGTACTGGAATATTATTGCTTGACCACTTGGCAATTGTGCTTTGGACACCCACAGGGATCTGATGTTTTACCTCAAGCTGCTGACCATCTATAGGAAACAGTGAGATCACTTGGAGATTTGGACTAATCTGTTACCAATGTATAAATGACATCCAGCTCTGTTTCTCTTCATCAAAGTCTGACACTTTTGGTGTGCCTAGTTTGTGTATGGATCTGGTAATGGACTGAATAAGGATGAATGAAGATAAGCTTTAATTCAAGACTGTTGCTAGATCCACAAGTGGCCTTTACAGCTCAGAAAACATGTTAAGTTTAGCCTTTTACCAACTGTGATCCTATCAGGAGAGAAATGGCCTTGTTTCAGTTATCCATACTCTGGTAAAACACAGTGTGATTCACAGAATCATGCCTTTTAAAACAGTCCAGAAACTTCTGTTAAAAATACCAATTATTATATGATAGAGCTACAGGATTGCTAACTAGGACTTGGTGGTTTCAACGTATTATGCCAGTTTTATCTGCGCTGGTTTCGGTTCTATTTCTGGATTACTTTGACATTTAAAGTCCTTAAAACTGGATTATGGAAAGGTTTACCTTCTCTCACGTGTACGTATCCAAACAGTAACATCATATCTGGTTCTTTTCCCTGTGTGAGAAGAAACTAAGTGGAAAGCCATGTGTTTACTAAGAACAGCAGGTGGTTATTAGGAAGAGGGTGTTTTCATATCTACTTATGATGAAACAAAACATAGGTGAGATATATGCCTGAGGAAACACCTACAAAATTGTAATGTAGAGAATTATTGCAGTGAATGTCTTAACTAGGGAATCTAGAGTGATTCTGTTGAACACAGCCTGACCTCTTCCAAGTAAACATATATAGCATTTAAGCAGTAAGCATGAGACACTATATTTGTTAATGAAACATTTTGAAGATTATGATGCTGAAATGATACCCTCAAAGTACATGGGCTCTGAGTAAATGAATTGGTAGATTAAGCTAATTTAAGATTCTACATCAAGGTATCAGCTGTTGTTTATAGGTGGATTTATGGTATTTGTCCCAGCCTCCACAAATATATTCTCTAAATGTGTTGATGCCCTAAGGCTTCCACAGAAATTCAAGTGTAGTTGACTCATTGTTATCTTTGTGAGTATTCAAATGACACACAGCAGGCCTCCCAAACTAAGTCCTGTAGAACAAATGCACTCACCTAACCTGATCTTTTGTGTCCAGCTGAACAAATTCTAAGCATCCATTTTTCATGGCACACACACATACCTTATATAAAAATGTCTGAAGACCCTTCCTTAGGGTATGTTAATGGTACGGGAGCCAGTGCTTTAGAATTTTTTTCCTGAATTTCCAGAGTAACACAAGACGTCCTACTTTTAGGGGTAGGCTTCCATGCTGTAACTACTAACTAGTGCAGTGCCACTTTCAGAGAATGGCGGTGGCGGCATTGTAAGGCTCCTTCCATATGATCTAGGTCTTCTCACGTTGCCCAGAGATGCAAGGAAGAGCTTGTCACCAGCATCATGTAAGCGAGGGGCTAAGGCCATCCCAAACATGTAAAAGTGGTATGATGAGGAAAAAGTATGGATCACTACATCTCCTTTGCTCTGTTCCTCCTGTTCATAAGTTTTGGAGTAATGGAGATGGCATCAGCATTATGCAGCCATGAACCATGCCAACCTACGCCAAACATTTTCCTGTTGGATCTATGACTTGCTAACCTTGTGCTGCTGAACATTGCAAAAGATAGAGATAATGGGGAGAGGATAAGTGCAGGCTGGACCAAAGAAATTAGAGGAATGAAATGAAAATAAGGTAGGGAAGAAAAAGAGAGAACTAAGAACTAAAAGCCCTCTACCCATGATGAGAAAACATGCCAAAAAGGAAAAAAAAAGTGGTAGCATCAGGTGAAGAGATAACAGTGCACTATGAAAACCTATAAAAGGAAGCAACTGAAAAAAAATTGGAATGAAGGATTGACAGAGTGGTAGGAAATGAGAAAGTATGTGTGTTAAGAAATGGAAAGAGAAAAGAAAGGGAGGCTAAAAGATAAAGGGACCTTGGATGATGCAGAAAGTGTGTGAGAGAGAGAAAGAGAAGAACTTAGCATGGAGCACAATGAGAAACAGGTAATTAACAGATAATGACTTCCAAGAAAAATATTGAGCTCAGATTGTAGCATAAATGCTTTTAAGTGCCTAACATACCAATTCAGTCCTCTTCACTTAAAAGAAATATATAAAAATGGCTTTCAGCATTATAATCCTTGGCATTCCCTGATTGTTTTGAATAATATTGAATTATCCCACTTAATTCAACTAGCTGAGCAAAATGAACATGTAATTAATTGAGTTATTGACTTATTTTATCTTTCTCTCCCCAATTTTTGTTGTTTTAAATTCAGCTGGTGGGAAAGGATAATGAAAACTGCTAGAAAAGGAATATAGGAGGAAATGATATTTTCAGTTAATCTTGATTCTGTCACTTTGAGCTAATTCTTTCTCACAAGTGCTACCAATAATTTGAAATGCAAATTTTTTGGAGAGACAGAATCTACCTGCCGCTGCTATAACAGCTAGTACCCCCAGTAGTCTCTCATGTCTTTTGCAGGTGCAATGCTGCCTGTTTCTTCCATTTCATCTGCAAGAAATAAAGACTCCATTGTTTAGTCCACCCTCAGCAAATTTTTCTGTGGATGAGAAAGACTATGAAACCTGAATTTTGGAACCAATTTTCTTTTCCCGTACAAAAGCAAAGTCAATGTGTTCAAACAATGGCAATAGCAGACTCTTGTCACAGTAAGTGGGCTTTGGCTGCAGAGCAATCTGGAACAGATAATACGGGTAACAAATACAATAGGGTTGCATGACTTACATATCTCAACAATTCTATCAACATGCTCTGTAAGGCAGACAAGTGATAATGTCTCTGTGCTACAGCTGAAGAACTAAAACGACCATTACTTAGCTAGTGCCATCACACAAGTTTGTAGTTAAGCTTAGATTTGAACCGGGAACCTCCCAGCTCACACTTTTAGCCACTCTGCTAAAACAGTTCTTAAACCAAAATGAAAAGGTGAACCACATTCAGTTTCTCATTACTCTGTTTATCCAATCTTTCGAAGAAACCACTTCAAACTTATAAAGGTATTCCCAAGACAGATATGATGATCAATAGTCAGGTGCCATTAATCATGAACACAATAGACTTTTTACCTGTCATGCTGATATTAATTTTTTAAAGGAATTTCATGATGAATACCATATCAAGACCAGAAAGACATGTGCCTGTCTGGTCTATTGTTTATCTGTTTTCTCCTCTAGTCAGTTTGTTGATACTGGAAATAAATAATTCTTGATCTAGATTATTTTTATTGAAGCATATGGGAAGATACTGTACCTGGAACACCATGTAAATACTGATGAAGTCCAGCAGTTTTGACTGTCCCCTGTTCATTTCCTATTTCATGGTCGGAAGGACACGTATATACACAGCGTCCTATTCAAAGAGAGTACATGCCAGAAGGTCTAGGTGTTCATTGAATCCTGATGCTCCTGAGAAAGTGTAGGATCAAACACGTACAGTGCAACCCAATGCACATTTACTTAGAAGTAAAACTTATTGATTCAGTGGAGCTTATTCCCAAGTAAATATTATCAGGATTGCAACTTCAATAGACTATTTGTCAAAAGTCCTCACATATTGTAATCCATGTTTATTGTCTCAGTAAGTATAATAACATTCTGTCAATTTCCCTTTCCCCATGCTTTCAATCTTTCAGTGTACAATCAGCTGTAAATTATGTAGACATACTGGCATTATTTAAAATAAAATCTTATAATGTCCGTAGGTGACATGGGGATGGAACCTGTGTCGCTGTAGAAGTCACTGGATTCTTACTTCCCATCAACTCCACCCATCATGGCTAGTGTGCAGCAATGTTGAAAACTGTATTCCAACTAAATCTGAAGGACCACAGGTTGTCCACTATTGACAGAACAGAACAGTGAGCATACTCTTAAAAGGGTGCATCACAATTCTGAGCAGCTGGGTTTTTACAGTTTTCATATGTACAGTGCAATCTTATACTTACTCAAAAATACCACTTTGTTCAAATACACATGTATAGGATCAGAACTTTAAAGAGCTCCATTATCCCCAAAGTGTAGCATTACATGAACTGTAGATTAAAATTTGTTTCTACAGCCATAAAAAAAAAGAAAAATCTGTTTTTCTCTGACATTTTTAGAAGAATTGAAGCCAATAATTTGACTTTCAGCTTGAAAGATTGTATTTGCTCATAATGTGACAAATTAATTTACAAGATGGGCATTGATTGTCATTATCTTATTAGTTGTCTTTGCTGGGAACATGCAGCAGACCACCATTTTCTACTATACATACACTATATTTACACATATTCACAAGAACTGTCCCATTGGAAGACCTACATCAGGTTGGACAATGTAAAGTCTGCAGGCTGTACGTATCCCTGTCCATTCTGGAGTTTTCCAAAGCCTTCCAAGGACCCTCTATATCCACCTCAAATTAAACAGCAAAACAGGTGTTTTACCTTTAACAATGCTAATTTTCCTTTAAAACACAGTGTGGATTCCTTTTGTATCTTGTTTACAAGCACTGTTTTACACACTTAAGCACTAATCTGGCAAACAGCACACGTCAAGAGTGTAAGCCATGTTTAACAGGAATATTGTACCTTTAAAGTTAAAAATAATTATTACTAATTTGGGAGAGGAACAGTGCAGACCTGAACAGCAGAAGCATTGCAGCCTTCCTACACACCAACCTGGAAGCTGCTTACCCCTGACCTACACATATGTTTTTTCTATAAGGACATGGTTTCAGTGTATTAATTTCTGTCACGTTAGTTAATATTTCTTTACACTTCAGCTTGCCATAACTTGAAAACCCTGACTTAGACTGGTTCTTGAAATCAATGTAGCTCATTTTCTCCATGTCTTGCAGCTGAAACTCTAGAAGAAAGGCCTGCAGATTCTTTGCAAGATTTGTACCGGTCTTTGGAACTAGCTAGTTTGACCCCCTTGGGAGACCTGCAAATATCTACCAAGATAGAGTACAAGAAGTTTTTTGTCAAGCGATGCAGTGATCCAATGGTCAATGAAAAATTGCACCAGCTGCGAATTCTGAAAAGCACTTTAAAGGTGAGTTAAGTAGTAGCAGACAAATATCACAAAATCTTATGGTTCACAGAATTCAAGGAATTTATCACATGTATTAGAGGTACAGTCACTCGGGCACTAGAAAATGTGATGGACATAAATAATTCACAACAGCAGATAGTATAGTTTTGTTTTTCAGCATTTTTGGCTCCAGTTTTCTCTTGTCTTGATCCACAAACTGCTTTTGGCTCATGCAGCTGTGAACGATGGCCATGTCTTAGATATTCACATATTGCCATGATATTTTTAGAGTTTAGAACACAAGATGATTTGGTTTGCCTTATAAGATTCCTAAAAATTGGGCCATATTCATTGTGAAATCAAGTGTCATGCTTTGAGGACTCTGCTTCCTGCCTATATATGTTAAATATTGTGATGGCCATGAGCTTCCCAAATGTCAAGGGGAAACCCTGTGCATCTGAAATAGAGTGTTGGAATCCACAAAAGCTTGTACCAAAGAAAACACGCCACCCTTTAAAAGTACCACAAGACTCACAAAAGACCACAAGACAACAAAAAAGTTTTAGCTGTAATAGATTTAACCCAGCTACTCCCTGCAACTTCTTCAGATTCCTGACTGGGGGTGTGTCTGTGTGCATTTGACTGCACCAGTACTCTTTGTATTTTGTTGGTTGATTCTTTTTTCTCTCTTTCTTCCCTGCCATTGCCCTCCTCTCACACTTTCTGTCCTTTTTGTCTTCTTGAGTTTTTTACTGGTCCATGCATAGGCACATACTTTATTAGAAAAGCTGTTTGATAGTCTCAAATAATATGTATCCCCCCTTTAAGTTGGCTGTATTTACTTTGAATCAATGTTTGTTTGTCAAAATACCAGAGTGTTGTGTTTTGTTTGTTTAAATTTAAAAAGCAGCAGAAACTTCCCTGTTTTCTTGCCAGGAAAGTGTTTAGGTATGTGTTTTAAAAATGCTTTCAACAAGGGAGAATGGTTTCACTCTTTATTATTAACAAGAGAGTAGGATGCTAAAGACACAACAGGTCCATTGTTGATCATTTTTAATCTGACTTTTTTGCTGTCTTTCAGGCCAGAGAAGAAGAAGTAGCCATCATAGATAAAGTTCTGAATAATCCAGACTTGACATCCAAAGACTTTCAAGACTGGAAACAAATGTACCTTGATCTGTTCTTGGATAATTCACAGAACAATCCCTCGGAGGACCCTGTAAATGACTCCGATGAAGCTGATGCACTTCTAGACTCTCTAGCCCATACGCATTCCTACATTGAAACGCATGTATAAAAAGAAAAATGCTGGGCTGTCGTTTCCGCCCTCTGCAGCTTTCCAGATTTTACTTAAGTGCACAGAGTAGCTTTTATATCAACCTACAGGAAATCTATTTTAATGTTTCTGATATGAGTGCCGTACAATTTCCATGGTCATTGTGTGAATAGAAACTTATATACTTTTTATGCTGCTGATGTTCACTTTGTTTATGTTTACAGACACTGGCTATGATCCAAAGACAGAGTTTACAGTCGTGGGAAAGAATCGTGCTGTACAACTCTTATTGTTGGAGAGACAAGTTGCTTTTCAAACTGAAGAGAAACACATATCTGGCTTCTTTGGATTGTAACCATTGTACTTACCAATTTTTTAGAAAACTTTATGAATAGATATTTTGGAGGATTACACTGATTTATCAAGGGATAGTTGGCATAAGAGCAGTGTTTTACTACTGAAAGTCAATCTGTTTCCTATTTTAGTAGTATATAACTGTTGTTAAGAGTTACTTTTTCAAGTGCAGCTTTTGTTTTGGCCAGTGTGACAATTAAACTTTTATATTTGGTGGAATATTTTAGATATTTTCATAAATAACAGGGAAAAAAATGTAGTGCTGTGATAAGGATTGCATTTTAAAGAAACGAGTCAGGGAATAAAGGAAAAAAAAGGACTTTCATAATAAGCTTGGATATTAAAAGGTCAAAGGTTCATTTTTACAGTCTTTTGAAAGATGATTAGCAGACAATCTATAGCACAGAATTAATTGAGGACAAAGGGCTGTCTTTGTTTTAGTTTTGGCACAGATTTTTAAACGTACAACTGAACTATCTTGTTACCCCTTTGTTGGCCTTTCTTTACTTATATACAGCTTTCTTTTGTATTGTTAAACCATCAGTAAGTTTTCTTTTAAGCCAACATATTAACTGTTTTAAATTTGTCAGCTAAAGGCAATTCATGCTTTGAACTTTGAAAACACATTGAAAATTCTGGCAAATAGGAGGAGGCAAGAGTGGCTAGTGAAAACATATAAGGCTACAGTTGTCTACTCCATACTAGAAGTTCCCTTTTTGGTGGTGGTGGGAGTTATCCATAAAGTTCATGGGTCCAACACATTAATTTCAAAAAGCATCAGAATCTCACACAAATCAAAGAGTTTTACTTTAAAAAAAAAAGGTTTCCCTGAACTCCCTTTAAATATTTTAACTGTAAATGAGATTTTAGACAGTACAAAATGTCACAGGAATGTTCACATACTGAAAAATTATATCCCAAGTTCTATGTCACTGTAAAGTTGATTAACATACAAGTAACTAGACTGTAACCAATAAAACTTCAATAGAAGCATGTTTCTCCATTATCAATACCATTCATTTATGTATTCATTCTTAAAAGTCCAAATAATTTTCTCTCAAACTTCTTACATTCCCATTTATTCCCACAGTCATCTCATCCTTTTATTTTAAAGTGTAGTTTTGCAGTTATTACTTCAGATTCTAAAGCAGTTGTAGCACAGTTCTTTTCAGTTGTAAACTGATGTAGCCATACTGCTATTTTAGAGGTGTGGTTTGTGATGTCAGTGTGTAGTGTCCCCCCCCCCCACCATTACCTGTTTGTTTCTGAGCTTTTCCACATGGAGAGCTCCTCACAATAGCTATCAGAAGGCTCTGGATAGCCATTTTGTCTTTTTTCCCTTCTCCACGACAAGAGCAAAGACAGAAGAAGCCATAGGAAAATGAGGGAGGGTTACAAGTGGCAGATAATGATATCTGGAAGTCCCCATAAAAATTGGTGAATGAGGCAGAATGATGGCATGATTGAAAAATTAATCTGGAACCACCCTCTCTCTCTCAGTTCTAAAACCCTATCCTTTGTTCAGGAGCTCCTGGAGTTGAAAATGTTGCAGGTTCAGCTAGTATCAAGGGGATAATAAGATTACATTGGCCAGAGAGTTGTTCATTTTACCTCATTTTTTGTTTGAAACTGTAGCTGAAGTGGAGAGGTGAAATGGGGAATCATTAGAGTATGTGTGTGCGCATGTCTATGAGAGTGACTTAAAAACCCAGACATACTTGAATAGGATCCTGTTGTATCAAATCACTCATGCATTGCACGGCAGCGGGAGAAGTTTGCATTAGGAGAAAGGGGATCACTGAACGCACAATGATGCCAAATGGTGATCTCATGCAATATTGTCAGCAGAGGGATTCAGTTGGAACTTGCCCTGTACTGTAGAAAAATC
This sequence comes from Cyclura pinguis, assembly GCA_030412105.1. Taxonomy (NCBI): domain Eukaryota; kingdom Metazoa; phylum Chordata; class Lepidosauria; order Squamata; family Iguanidae; genus Cyclura; species Cyclura pinguis. The sequence continues at coordinate 199,503,489 of CM059601.1, forward strand.
TTTGGGATTCCGCCTTTTTCAGCAGCTATGAATATCGACTGCAGACATATTCCTCCACCAGGTGTCCTGCAGATGCTTTGGACTTGAACTCTCAGGATTCCTTACCATTGGCTTGGAGCTGATGAGAACTGAAGCCCCAAAACATCTGGAGGGCATCACGTTAGGGAAGACTGATGTACTGCCTTGCTCAAGCATGGGTGTGCACCACCTAATATGCATGCAGTGGAGGAGAGGGATTAAAATGGTAGGGGAGAGGGGTTAAGACAAGTTTTTGTCCCTTGACTTCTGCTACTGTTTCATGACACAAACAAGCTGCATATCTCATTTTGCCCTTTCCCTCCAAAAAGTCTTTTGGGTTACAGCTCCCAGAATCCCTTAGCAACATGGTAGGGGCTCTTTCGAAGTAGTGCTTTAGATTACAGTGCTTCGAACTCTGCCTGCATTTTGGACTCTCAACTCCTAGAATTGCCCAACCAGCATAGCCACTTGCTGGAGGATTCTGGGAACTGCAGTCCAAATGAGTGACTTTTCGAACCTCTGCCCCAACAGCAATAGTATGTGATATAAAAAAGGGTGGGTGAAGTTTCCTTGGCATAACTGATCAGTGTGACAAGGCAATCTGTTGCGCGATTACCCCTCAGGTGCACTAGCCCTTGCATCTTAACAGCAATTTCATGTTGCTTTTGTCTGGAGGAGCGCCAGGTGATAAATTCTGGATGCATGCAGAGGACTCTTCAGTACCTTCCTGCCAGTTGATTCTCACATGGCTGCCTTTTTTTACAGACCATCATATGCCACAGAATTGGCCCTGAGACACCTTAGTTGATAACAGCCAATCTCCCAGTAATTGAAGATACAGTTGAAGTTGATGCATTTATGATGAAACCTGTCTGTGCCTGACTAGGGATACAAGAGGCAAAGTCTAAACTGTATGTTTTTGCCCTTTATCAGCATCTTGATTTTTGTCATTATTGCGCATGACAAAAAAGAAACCGCCATGTGGCTTCTTAATGCTTTTCTGCACATGTGAGGAGCTGAGATATGAGCTGATCAATACTTGGCAAAAAGGGTAAGTCTGCTTAAGTAAGTCTGACTGAGAAGTTGTGCTCTCTCACCTGGCTTCCAGCTATAGCCTGTTCAGCTCAGCGAATGTACTTTTAAACTTTTAAAGAGCATTATGTGTTCTGGTCTTGGGACTAAACTAAGGGTCAGAGGATAGTCCATTTCTTTTCAACTGCATTTTTGGATTGCAAACGTCTTGCAAACTTTGCACAATTGTACAGGAGAGTGGCCTTTTTACAGCTAATTTTACGTAAATCTGTATTCTGTTGAACCTGAATGACAAACTGTGCATTCAGATTTGTATGGAATTCCAGGTCCAGTGAAAATGTTTATACCATCTACAAAATTCTGTTTGTATAAACAATTTATTGACTGCATGACTCGTTTGTTATAATTTGTGATATTTTGTATATTTCTCACATAAAAATGCTTGACCCTGAAATGAATTGCTATTTATTCCAATGATGATTTAGTTTCTTTCTTCATTTCACTATCTCTTTCTTTCTCAATTTTAGGAGTACACAATGCAAACACAGTAGTTAATTTCAAGACATAAAAGCCTGACTGTCAAAATAAAACTATACCCATGCAAGAAAAGGTAGGGGAGGAGAATGCAAGTTGTGTGTAAATACTAATTGCTCCTGTGTATGTTAGTTCTGATGTAGTGATTTGAGGAGTGGACTACAGTGCTGGAGACCAGGGTTCGATTCCCTGCTCAGCCACGGAAACCCATTGGGTGACCTTGGATGCATGACACACTCTCAGCCCCAGAAAACCCCATGATAGATTCATCTTAGAGTCATCATAAGTTGAGAACAACTTGAAGGCACACAACAACAACAACATGTTAGTCCACTGTGCACATGTTGAGAAGCTCTAATTACTCAAGGGTTCCCACAGCATATACATGTTCTAGGAAGGTGTGACCACCCACACCATCAAATGCACATACTTAGGCTAACATAAATACATGTGTGACTGTGTGCTATATTTGGCCAGTTGATTACCCCATCATACAGGCCATTTCTGCACTAGACTGTTATAGTGCTATTATTCTACTTTCAACATCTTGTGGAATCCTGGAGTTTGCAGTTTAGGGAGGGGCCTCAGGTCCCTCCCTAAACTGCAAACCCCAGGATTCCATAGGATGTTGAAAGTGGAATAATAGCACTGTTACAGTCTAGTGCGGAAATGGCCACAGTCCTGCGAAACCGGTATGTTTGCTTACATCATAGAATGTAATTTGATAAACCACAGCATCTTACATCATCAACAACACACAAACCAAGACAGAGGGAGGAAAAAGCATATTGGCAACAGATAAAACCCAAGATTAGAAACTCCTTGAATATAGAGAAATGTAGTTTCTTTTTTTTAAAAAAAATCTACACATAATCTTAGTGTATCTTCTTATACTGAAGCAGGCTCCTTGTAGGAGAAGAATAATTTAACATAGTGGACATGGGACTTGTGCGTGGAACAGGTGCCTGCATCTTGTAAAATCAAGCAGCTTGTAACACTGAGCATCAGCAGAGACTTCGGAATGAACATAACCTCCTTTACTCAGGTGGCTATGCAATACTGGGATAGAGAGAACCCATACCAGCATATTCTCAGGACAAAGCTGTCAGGGAGTTTGCAAGACAACCTGTTGCTATGCAACAGCTATTTTGCCTGCACATGGAGAAGTCGATGCTATGACTGCTAAGGATAACAATTCAGCCTCATCTTGTAAGACTGTCTAGCTTGAAACTGTCCTGTTGTATTCATTGTGCTCCTTTTCTTCTTGTAATGCTAAATGTACCACTTCTAGCTATCTATACAATAGTATACATCTTCAACATTTCAGACTAAAGGGGATATCCTGTAAAATGAGTTTAAAATGCAACTCCCTCCCACACTGAAATCAAATACCTTAAAACTCTGTTAATCAATGTAGCTTAAAATGACACAATTTATAAATACAGTACTTTACATTACAGTACCTAGCAAAAATACAGAAAAAGGCTGTTAATGCCTTTTTATAGTCAAAGGAAGATTCTCACTATCTGTCAGAAGAAATGTATATGATATATAATACATGCAACAGGCAATTTTTATTAGCATGCTATATCACCGTGGGAATGTTTAGAAACCAGCATTTTCCCACTAGTATAATCTGGTAGAAAGGATGTTCTTTCTTCAATAACTATAATTAAAGATACTATTGGTGCAAGAACCATTCATCTTTTTAACAATTAAACTCCTTAAAAAGTTTATCCTTTAATTTAAAACATTGCTATCCTTCTTTGCTCCTGTGAGATAAGCTGCTGCACATTTTCATCAATAATTATTTGGGAGAAAGGGAAAGGAGCTTTTGAGAGGGAACAGTTTCACTCATCTTTTTGAAAATGCTGTTCCCAGTTTGAAACGCCAGCACCACTTAAAAAGAACGATTGCCTTTTTTGTTTTTGAGAAATCCTGATAATTTTAACCCCTTCTGAATGACCTATATGGATCATGTTTCAGTGAGGTGTAACCTCAGCAGTTGGCCTCTTTTGTTGTTGAATGTCCTTGGTATCTTTCAGTTCAGAAAGCTGTAGCACTGCACACTGCAATCCATACCAAGGCAAGGAGGCTTTGCAGATTTCTTCCCAACAGTCATTGTCTATATCATAGCCCACAACATCCTGAGTTGGAACCTCGCGGGAGTCTTGCCATTTTTTCCCTCCAATGAGAAGGGCAGTTTCCTCTACCACCGCTAAACCATAACTAAATCGGTCATAAACCAATGGCCTTAAGCGAGTCCACTGATTTTGGTCAGGGTCGTATTTTTCAATTTCAGAGAATGGTTCATAAAGTCCTAAAAATGTAAAAATAGAATCTCGGATTGTGGCCATTTGATGCCCAAATCGAGCAATACTCATGGGGGCTTGCTTTCTCCATTGCCCTTCTAGCGTACTCAGAGCATACAAATCCTTACTTGTATTACTTTGATCCATGTATTTTCCACCCGATATATAAACAATGTTCTTGCAAACAGTGCCAGCATGACCGTGAATTTTGCCTGGCAAATCTTGAACTTTTGTCCAGGTGTCTCGGCTAATGTTGTAGACTTCGACAGAAGAATGCAACAATCCATTCTCACCTTGCCCGCCAATTGCAATGATCTTGTTTTCTAGAACACAACAAGAAAATAGGCATCTTTTTTCCAGCATCCCAGTAATTTCTATCCACTTGTTAAATCTGGGATCGTATCGATAGACTTTGTTTGTAACAATCAAAGTGGGATTTTGAGGATCACTCTGTGAACTTTCCATTTCCCCACCTAGCACGTAAAGGAAGTTTCCAACTGTACACACACAGTGATTTTGTACCCTCTCTGGTACCTTTGTTAAAATTTGCCATTTGTGGTTGTAAACATCAAAAGCTACCACATCACTGAAGGGTCCTTGATCTGCAATCATACCTCCAAGAAGGATAATTCTTGTCTTCTGATTTCTCAGGGTGCTGTACTTATCTTGTAGGATAGGTTGTCTTAAGATGAGTGAATGATAGTTTATTGCTTTTATAATTAAGCATTTAATGGGGGCTGTTAAAGGCACTTCTGACTGAGTGTAGGTTTTTCTCAGATCTTCAACTGGAATGAGGCCATATCTTACATGTTCCAAAAGGCTAGTTGTGTGTGTTAACCTCAGTTTATCATACTTCAGCCACTTTAGTAGCAGATCTAGCAAATTTGACTCTTTTACCATGGGCACATCAGGAGATTCTACTATTCCCTTCAAAGAGTGAAAGTTCAGGTCCAGCAATCCTGCCAAATCCAAATCCAGAAGCTTCCAGAGATTAAGAATTAGATACTTTTCTGCTGCAGATAAAGCATCTGGAAGATAGAATTTTGTAGCAACATTGGCAGAAAAACAGCAGTTCTCCAAAGTCAGATTATTAGCTAGGAAACGGCTACACAAGCCAACTGCCTCAGTCACTTGCAAGTAAGTGGCAGCTTCCAATGTATCTTCCAAACTGGCAAAAGACAAAGGCAACCAAGAAGTATAAATGAAATCCAGAACATGTTGCAAACCAGTCGGTGAGATGACTTGTAAGTGAATGGTGGCAGCCTTGGATTCTTTGGTATAGCTTTTGAACATGGCCCTGAAGTAGTCGCTGGAACAGGCCAATAGAGACTTGTGTGCCGGGAATTCATTTTCCTTCACCTTCAATAAAATATCACACAGCAAGCCTTCAGTTCGGAGGGTCTGATACTGAGAAAGCACGGTGCCACTATGTCCTTTGCAGTAAGATAGGAAATAATTCATTGTGTAGAGCAAAATGCTCTGAAGCCCTCTTTTAACCAATAAAAAGCAAAGTGAAGAAGCTGCAACTGTGCATTAAGTCAACTGTGCAAGGAGGACATTGAAGAACAAGCATGAGCTCCTTGAGCTGGAGACAAAGAGCCCACTTAATAATTTGACAGCCCTCTCTCATTAAGTATCCTTCTAGTACATTGTCTCATGCATTCATTCATAAAGCTGATTCTAGTAACAACCTTCAGGCATTCATTTCTCTCACCTCCATTTCCTGCTTAAGGATAGATGGTCCACAGGAGATGGTATGGCTTGCTTGGACAGTATCAGGTGACAGAGTTGACAGATAGATGACATTAAGTGATGTTTTGCCAGCTCAGATATCTCTTGTGGCTTTTCTTTCTCTTTCAGCAGATTAAACAGGTCTTCTGTGGCTAACCATGCATCAGGAAAGAAAGAGGGCTGAAGTTTGCTGCAGCTTTTGCCCAAGCTCTGTAATTCACTCTTAGATAAGTTTAGCTCTTATTCCCTTAGGGCCAACAAGCCACGTATGGCGATCACTCCTGGTAGGAAGTCTCAGCTGAAAATAAAATCAGCACCTCCAGATTAGAGTGGGAGGACTTCGTGAACATGTAGACCTTTTAGCTTGGGAGCAGAAAGACAAGCAAAATATGAGGATTAGTCAGTGGTTTAATCTGACACGCATTTTGGACTCCTTTAGTTCATATGATATCACCATAAGGCACAGAGACCAGAATAGAAGGCAAACACTAGCTCCCTTGTCATAGCTGTCCAAACCCTGAACTGAGATGGGCAGGAGAGCAAAAGGGGACGCAGTAATTTTACAAGAACTGCCAGCCAAACTATCTGACATTGAGTGACCCGTGTGGAAATCATGTGGGTAACACATTTCTTCAGTTGAGTAGCAAAAATGGAACTGAAATTATGTCATAGAAAGCAAGATCTGTTTATTGTGAGATCGTGGCATTACTTGAGCTCCAGGATAACAACTGACAAGCTGGAACGTCTTTGGACAGCACATGACTGTGTGAATTTGAAATAGCCAAGCAAATGTTGCCAAATTAAATACAAGCAGGCAGAGATTATTCGTTATTATCACCTAGGTCCTTGAACTTCCAGTTCCTCTGAAAGGCTAAAAGCAGCCAGACATCTTAGAAGCTGGCTTTCTTTTTAAGTACCTTGGGGATCTATCTAAGAGAGATTCTATTTCACAGCTTTCATTCTCAGTCCAGAATGCAGGTATACAACTAAGAAGGTTGAAACAAACCTGAGACATCATTATTTTCAAGCACAAAAAAAAGACATTTGGAAAGAAAGAGTTCTGTTCATCTCTACTGGTAAGTTTCAACTTTCATTAGCAGAAGTAGCAAAAGATTGCTATAGTTTATTATGTCATGTGCTTTAACTGGGTAATTTATGAAGTAATTACACTGATCATACACGATGTTCATATTTCCTGGGAAGAAATAGATTTCAAGTATATGCATCTCTATTTTTGAACAAATAAACTATTTGTCATCTGACAAGAGGTACATACTCTTTTCTGTTTCCTGCTATGCATTATTGTATTGGCATTGGCTGCACGATGCTAAAAAAATCAAGACACATAGTGGCAGTGTCTTGTCTCTTAGAGCACAAACAAATGCTAGAGCAGTGGTATGATGCAGCTGTTGCTGGACTGTGCCATTTTCAGGTGCTCAGGAGGAACTCCACATTTGAATTAGTGCCATGCCAAAAAATTCTACATATTTTTTTCAGATCAGTCTCATTCAAATTTATAGAAAAGAATTATTGGGGGGATCATTTTCAGAAAATTATCACGGCTGTGGTTCAGGATTCTAATCGTTATCCTACTTACCAAGTGGTTGAGGAATGTCTGTGAATATCCTGCCTCTCACTGTGCAAGTTATCTCTCAGGCAGCTGGTAGTTCCCCAGCTTCCCACATTTCAAATAAAGCCCAGGAGAAGATGTCATTATGTAACTTCCCACATGGGGCTTTTTCAGATCAGGAAATGCAGTTAAAGAGGAATGCTGAAGAATGAGGAAGAGATGTGTCCTAGAAATACATATATAGCACCATCCTCACCCACCTTGCAAAAAAAAAAAAAAAAAAAAGGTGACCAAAAGAAACTCTAAACAGCTTTGAAAATGGAACAAAAATGAATGGAGGCCTATTTCATAGAAGAAAATTTAGAAAACTTGAGAATAGATTTGGACAAAACTTTAGCTTCATCTCTCCCCCTACTTGCTACCAGTCATGAAATATAATAAGCTTCTGCGCTACACAAAAGGGCCTGGATCCTGATAGCGGTCCCAATTGGAACAGACCTACTGAATGAAGTGTTGACTCACCATTCATCAGTGACTCAGTGGCTCTTCTCTTGTTGGGACTACTGAGGGAATTCAGTAGATGTACCTTCAGTGACAATCCTGAAAGGTAATGTTTTGTAAACCCTGGGTGAGGTGCTGAATCCTAAAAAAATTACGTGAAGCCCTTTTATAATAACCTTTATTTGTTTTCTCATTCCTACAGAAGTAGAAGGTTCTACAAAAACGTCTTCAAAATTTCCCCACATATTTTTGCCACTGGTGCTGCTGCAGTGGCCACCTCCTTGCATGCCATCCAATGTCATGCCCTCCAACTGTCCCAATTTGGCGGGGACAGTCCCAGTTGATCCTCTGCTGTTCCACGTTCTCAGCTGCTTTTAAACTGTCTCATTTTCTCTCTTTTCCTCCCACTTTCTCCTTTACCCTCAGTTTACTTCAACTGATGTACGCTGAATTCAAAGCACAAAAGCTGTTTGAACTCAGTCAGTTCAGCAGGAGGGAGAGGAGAGGAGGGGAAAGAATCTTGCTGTTCCCAGTAGGCTCATTTGGTAGTATTTTTTTTTTCATTCCTTTTTCAAGCCTTCCTAAACTCAGTACATAAATTCTAAGGCTTTTCTGCTTAAAATTAGAAAAGTAATTTTGTAAGCTCTTCCTTAATAACTTTTGCTCTCTCTTGGCCACATCCTTTTGATCATGCTCTGGTGTCCAGTTTTCATGGAGAGTACATCTTTGTCCCTGGGAGGGAAACACATGATGGTCAGACTGTCAGCAGAGTTGCTGCCGCTGCCACTTTTGTTGGTAATGGGAAAAAACAAAACTCCTTAAAGAGGTGGAAAGCAAAGCTGGGCTGTAAGGCTAATGGAGAGCCACATATTTAAGAAACTATTGCTGATTTCCTCCTCTGTCTGAAGAAATTGGATAGAATGGCCTGCCCTGATGTTCTGTCCACGAAGAGGCTGGAGGCCTTTGGCACACAGCTATAGTCTGAATGTTTCACCTGTACAAAAAGGATGCATAAGAAATCGGTGTGACAGAAGAAAAAAAAAATCAGGCTTATTCTAGGCTAGCTGCTGCTGCAGCTGCTGCTGCTGCTTCCTTTTCCCCTTCTTTTTCTTAAAGCTAGCCTGGCTTTGTGACATATTCCTGCCTAGCTTTCTAAGACAGAATTCTAGCCTAGCTTTTTTTCTGACAGTTTTGTGTGGAACTGGACAAAAAGAAACTGAGAGTTTTGGTGGGAAGGTGGCTATATATAGCCTCGGGGAATGGGGACAGGGTTCCCGCCAAAATGCTTGTCAGCAGGCTCTAGAAGGTACCAAACAGTGTACTGCACAAGCACAGATGACCCATTTGTGTGAGTCACAGAAACCATGAAGAAGAGGAGGCAATTTCAGCAGTTATTGCTTGTCATGCAAGTAGATAACAAACCATACCTGGTGAAATTCCCTTTTCTGCACAAGTGTTAAAGATACAGGAGCCCCCTCCAGTTTTCAGTCTTGCATTTTTCTGGACTGCTTCCATGCTTTAGTTCTTTCTTTTTTCCTTAGGACTGTTCAGCTGTGGTATTGATTGATGATCTGCATGTCAGATTGCGCAACTGTATATTGAAACTGGGAGACAGACCTTTCTTATCATCTCACACACTTTCTTTCAGTGGGCTGGGATCACGCAGAGCTGTAAGTTTTGAAGTACTGTGTGCTTCTCATGAAAGGAAACCAGATGCCTGGGCTGTTGTGCTTTCAGACTCAGTGAGGGGAGGGGTCCTGGCTTAGTGGCAGAGCTCACAGATTGCACGCAGAAGGTCAAAGGTCTGATGATTCTGGCATCTTTAAGCAAAAGGATCAGGTAGCAAATTCTGTAAAGGGCTTCTCCTTGTTGGGGAACCAGGAGACTGGCTGCCATTCATAGTACAAAGCCAGAGGGACTGCTAGCCTGACTAGGTACAAGACACTGTCTTCCTGTATTTATTTAGTAGATACACTGCTTCTCTGTCCTTCTTGTTGACCCTTTGGGTGTCCTTCTCAGTGCCATTTTGGATGTATCCTCAGACAGTTTTTTTCCACTTCACAAACCTTTGAACATCTGATCAGCTGTGAGCTGCTTTGGATGCCATTGTTATGACAGACAAGGTGGCCTGTCGACAGTGTTGATGACTTGAAAGTGAGTATGTGCCTTCAAGCCAATTTACGCGACCCCATGAATTTCATATGGTTTTCTTTGGTGAGGACTACTCAGAGGTGGGTTCGCCAGTTCCTTCCTCTGAAGGTGCCTACAGCACCTGGTGTTTGTTGGCAATCTCCCATCCAAGTACTAACCACGGCTGACCCAGTTAGCTTTCAATATCAAACAGGATCTGGTTCCCTTAGGGTATTTAGGCAGGCCTGAGTATCATATTGTGTCCTGCTTCATTTTGGCTACATTCAAAGATCTGAGCCGTAGGAGAGTTGCTGCTGAAAATAGTGCCTTCTCTTAGGAGCTGCATATGGCTCTGGAAGTGTTTGAATCCATTCCACAGGTAAGCCATGTGATCACTGCATGGGAAATACACACATCGCTGCCACCCCAACTTGAAAGTTGGCAAAATGGGCATGGATGCATGTGCATGATTCAGAAGTTGCGTGTGGATAAAGGATTTAAGCATTCTCACAGCTACCTAGAGCTTCCACTGGGAAGAAGTTCGATGATGATGATGATGATGATGATGATGATGATGATGATGATGATAATAGCTATGCCCTCTCCTTTAAAGCAAAAAAGAGAGAGGGAGGGAGAAAACAATACTTTAAAAGAGGGCAGAGGAGGACTACAGACATGAGCTTCTCTTCAGGAGCATTTCTTCAAAAAACCAGAAACCTATTCTGTGTTTCACCTTCATTAGCAATAACAACAACTGGAAATGCAGGAAAATTTGAGAGGAATTTTATGGCTGGTGTAGTTCTCAAGGGGTGACTGAGAATTTGCAATGCAGGCTGTTCTCTCAATTTATGCTTGGCAATACATAAGATTTTTTTTAATCTAGCATTTGCATGCCAGTGAATTATATACAGTGATTATAGTCTCTTCCAAGGCTGCAGCCCTAAGCACTGAAATTAATGGCAATTACTCATCAGTATATCTTTCCTACATGTTTAGAACTAAGGCACATGAGCACTTCCATCCTGCATGCGATCCATGTCAATTTGACACAGATAACAGTTTAACCGACTGACCTCTCAAGAGACAGCACAATGTCTCCTAAACCTTACTTAAAGCATGTCTGATATGTGTTAAGTCTGATGTTGGTGTCTGGGCTGATGGGTTTATTTCAGGTGAGTTCTACCCATGATTCCTCCTAGCTGACCCCATTTAATCCACAGCCGAGAGCCGCAACTATAGTGTGTGTCACAGCAGTCCTGCATGAATGGCTCTTGGGGTGTATCAGTGCTGCATAAAAGCAAAGGTCTATGAGGGATTTATGGTCTGCTGGCAGGTGGGAAACACTGAAGCATTCATATTCCTGGGAGAAAATTGTGCCCAGAAGCCATTGTGCAAAGAAATAAAGAGAAACAGTATGTTGAATTTTAAGCAAACTGACTCTGTCAGTCTCAGTTTAAGCAAGTCTCTAGCAACTATCATTTTAGCTTACATAATGTGTTTTTTCCAGTCTCCCTCCCCTGCCCCTGTTTGTCCTCATTGGCTTGCTTCATCTTCTCTACCACCGTTACTCTGATGCCTGATCTGATTAAAATGTATTATTTTCACTTAAGGGAAATAAATGGTTCTCGTTTTTATAAAGTATGTTTATCAAGGGATTATCTCTCAGAAGAGGCATGGTTAAGGCTCTGGATTGGAGCCAAATGTAGTCATACTCAGAGTAGTTTCCCTGCATTGATTGGTCCATTTTTATTCCCTTTGTATCTACACAGGCTTCTGCTTTAAGCTATGTAATCTGAACAATCCCTACAAGGTCATTCTCTGCTGTTAGGCCCTGTAGAGAAGACTCACTGTTCCCTCTCATACTCTGGCAAAGATCCCGCTTCATTCCAGAAATCGGTCCATGCCATGAATTGAGCATTTGGCTACGCTGCTAGCAAACTGAATAATGTTCTGAATACCTGAAAATACATGGATACAGTTTATTAAGTGTTCTTGTATGTTTAATTACAACATGTGAACTGATACTCTATCAGTCAGACAGATACTCTGTCATATGAGTATTTGTCATTACTCATAACCTCCTCTTGTGCAATAATTCTTTGATACGGAAGAATGGTGAAAGTAACAAATGAGTCAATTCGCCCCTTCACCACCACCACCACCACCATTTCCTTCGTAGGGTTAATCCAAAATCCTTAGGATACAAATCTATAGACATTTTTCCTGGAAGTAAGCCTCAATGAGATTTGCTCCTTGATAGAGATGCACAGGATGCTTTCTACTTTCAGTGTCTCAGAGAGCGTCTTCCATATGATAGGTGGCTGGAAATGCAAGAAGTCTAAATAGATTCTCCATTGCACCTGTTTTGAGTTCCTCACATCCATTTGGATGTGAGTCCAGTTAATTAGCCTCTATCAAAGGTTGGCACACATCTGGGAGGATGAAAACTTACCCTGTAGATGAAAGGGCACTTCTCTAGGGATTCCTGTTTAAGATGCGATGTGGTGTCTTATCACACCACCGGTTAGAACCCAACTCTCTTAACCACCCCAGATGCAATCCAATACACTGTCTTGAATATTGCGATAACCTTTAATGCCTTCTGCAGGTTTGGACTATGATAATGGAGACAGAAGTGTCTTTTTCCATCTGTACATTCCAGTAGCAGTAAGAATTTACTACAAGTGTCTACATTAAAGTCAAATTACTGGTAACAGTGGCTTTTCTCTTTTAAGTCCAGAATCTTTGTGCTGAAATAGATTTTGAACACTACCGTAATTGGCCAAGATGGTCAAATGCCAGCTGAGTCAACAGCAGACCATCTGAAGCTGTACTGAACTCAGACCACTCCGAACCAAGGGGTTCTAGGAATTACTTAGGACTGACCTTGCCCTAGCCTAATTTGGGCAGGCATTGTGGCTCTTTCCCTGCAGGAGGTTTAGATGTGGGTTACTTTACCTCCTTCTTTGTTCCCTTTTTGGCTCTTATGGCATACAAATATTAGCCAGCAGAGCAGTTCTACCAGCAGCTTGCTCCACTGGCAGATTTCTGTGATCAGCTGGCAGAGTGGGCTCTGTCAGCAAAAGGAGTTCTGCTGGCAGAAGAGGCTTAGGCCTAAACCTCATCTCTGATGATCAATGGATTTTTGGACAAGGATTGCACTATATTACAACCTTTTAACTGTGATTAGCTTTTGACTCTTTGGGCATGCTCACCTTGCTGCTTGAAATTGTAATTTTTTTACTGTTCTTTGATTTTGATTTTTTTTTTTTAAAAAATGATCCTAATGTTAACTCTCACCTTTTAAAATCTGTACTACAAAGCATATCTAAAGTATTAAAAATAAATAAACAATCAGGAGTCCATTAATTTAAATGAGTTATTCGCTATGTTTGTATTAGATAGTTTTCCTGCCATTCCTAAATACATTTCAAACTATTTCACTGAATGTGGGGATCAGAATAAGGGATGAGGGGGTTCTTCCAAGTAAACATTAGTACATAATGCAAAAGTACACATTTTTCTTAGACTGTTATGTATACCAAAAGGCACTGATGATAGTAAACAGGGCTTTTTGGAGTTCTTCAGCTTTCATAGTTTGAACGCTCACAGGAGGAGTTTGATCCCAGATTAGTTATGTAAGAGGCATGCTCTTTACACATTATCCTGCCGCATTAAGGCAACAGTGGAGTAGGCTGTTGTGGAATAGAGTGCCAATGTCAATTATAGTGAAGGAAAAATAATGATTCCCCTATAAACTGAAACAAAACTCTTTTCTCAAAAATACTTGTTTTCAGTCTTTCCACTTGTCTGCTGGTGTCTGTCTGAAGTGGCTGCAACATACCATGTTTCAAGCTTTGAAAGGAAGAAATATTGCTTTTCCCCTACAACTGGAGATGTGCAGCCTATAGAACAGGGATGGGCAACTGTGGCAGGTCTGGTGGCCACTTTTAGAAGGGGCCAGACGGACTGCCAAAAAAAAAAAACCAAAGTGGCTGCAGTCCCACTTAGAGTTCTAAAAATGAGGAGCATTTTTGATACAAAAAAACCCACATAATTGTTGCACGGGGAAACTTCCAAGAAGCAGCAGTTTCATCTACTTTCTCACCATAAACAGGTCAGTCTAGGTGCATGGCGCATGCAGTCTTAAGACTACCCTTTGCCCACCTCTGCAGTAGAGTATCTCCTGCATGTATTAAAATCAATAGATCAAATCCTGGAAACTAGGTTTGTAAGCACTGTAATTTGAAAGAGAATTCTGCTCTTAGAGTTGTATAGGGAGTTCCATTAAATTTAATTTTGTTGTAATTGGTTCTTAGTCTATGAAAAGAAACTTTTCAGAAAGATTACAAACGGGGGGAAAAAAGAATGCACCCTCCCACATAGCACAGGTCCACAAAAGAACCCTGGAATTCCTTCTAGATCTGACTAATTACATCTCCCAGTAAAGAAAATGGTAGCATTAACACCTGAAAGTGGCTTACGGTCACCATGTCTATTTTCCGTCTATTTCTTTCTTAAATTTAACAGCAGTATTTGCTAAGCTCTCACCAAAGGATTTCAACAGATCCTTGTGTCCTGAACCTTTTATTAGCGGTTATAAGGAGTTATTTAGAAACTAGAAATGGCATCTGAAACAACAAAGCATGTATTAGACGAAGTCGGGGTTGTGGGAGGATTGTCAAATGTGAACTCAAGGCATCCCATCTCTGCCAGTCTCATATTAAGGGTACATGCACACACTCTACATATAACCCAGAAGTATTTCTAGATTTTAGATAAACCAAAGAGTTCACATAAGGGAAAGAATAAGGTTAGCATTCAAGATCCAAGCTTATTTCCCTTTTTTTTTTCCTAATTTTTCTTCCGGTTTTGTATTCACTTTCTCTGAGCAACATCCACCCATTCATTTCATTTATATGGCTAAAGAAATCATATCTACCACAAGCTTGACAAAGAGGCACATTCAATACAACATTTATACTGGACAAACTGAAAACTCATGCTTTCCAGGTGACATAGTGAGTTGGAAAAAGGCTGGATGATGATGATGATGATGATGATGATGATGATGATGATGATGATGATTTTCCTAATGCTTAGTCAGTTAACTTGTCCAGACTCCATACATCTGGGGCCTAAAACTTAATGGGAAACAGTGTTTGATTATGAGTGAGTTTAGTTTCCTTTGTGGATCTATCATCCAAAAGCAGACACCTCCAGTTCTGCCTTCCTCTCCTACTCATTATTCTGCTAGTGAAATAATGCATTACATTTATTAGACCTTCTCAACAGTTTTCATAAAAAGGTGAAGTGTCCATGTGATAGGCTTCATTCAGGTTCTAGAGACTTCTTCTCACCACATGTGGTTGTGCCAAGGTACAAGAGAAACCCAAGTGTTTGCTGAGATCCAGTTAATATAGATATGGCTTGTTATCTGCAGGAAACAGTAGTTGCATGTTTTGGATTGTCTCAAACTCTTGCATGACTTTGATTAAAATGGAATAGGCTCAACGAATCAGACATTTTTGAGTGAAAATTACTATTGTCTGTCTGATAGTTCACCTTCTTCCCAAAAATGGTACTCAAGAAGGTTAATGAAGTTGTAACATTATTACAGTAATCTCTTTCAGAGGCACTGTGCAAGCTGTGGCCTACCAGAGATACTACCAGGACTGGAGTGTCTTGGAAGAGGCTCAGCACGCCTGCAGCTCTGTTGGTGTGGTCTCAGTGGGTTACACAGAACAGCCAACCTCTCTAGATAAGGCAGGAAACAATCACTCCACGTCCACTGACAACAAATTGATCACCCTCTTCGTGGGTGTTCAGAGACTTGGCTCTGTTCCTGAATCCAGACTATCTTTTGCATCACTCTCTGTTGGTTCTGGTTCTCTGGCTTCTGACTGGTACCCTGGCTCTTGACCTTCAGAGTGCTAGTTGACCACTCACCTTCTCATTTCCTCAAGTGAACTAAAACATCATGTGATGAATAAAACAAGTAAATAACCTAGGTATGGAGTGTTCTGAACGCCATTCCTATTTTAAAGAAAGCTCCATCTGTGCTACTGCTCTGTTTGTGTCACACTGCACCATCATTGCAGAAAAAAGTCCTAGAAAAGAATGGTATCATAGTATTCTCAATGTAGGGACTGAGTCACCGAGTTACCATTTGGGCATGTGGGCAGCCTGCAGAAGCTCCAAAGTTGCATGTACATCTATGGCTGTGTGACATTTAGAAGACCTCAGTGACCTCAGGAGAGATTATTTGCTAGGCCAAACCTAGAAGGAGAGCGTGAAAGAACAGCATGCTTCAATTCATCCTAAATAACCTTGAGCATTAAAAAGAAGGATGAGTGAATTAATGAGTATGGAACGGAAGGATCAAAGCCAAGATGATGGTCAAAACTGCAGAGTTGATAACGCTTGAAAAATACATCTTTGTTTCAGTAGCACCTTCTTCCTCCCACAGAATGCTAGAAAAATGTAATTAAAGATGGGTGAACTTGCCTTCGAATGAGGGAATAGTGTTCATATCCATAAAAAAATCTAGGTAATCCTTCTGAACCAATACAAAGGGGCACTGGTTTGGAGGGGAGAAGTACCTATATTCTGCAAGTATTTTCTCTCTCTGATACTTTCTAAACCCTGAAGGAGGTCAATCCAAGAATGAGGAATGAGTCTCAGCTCTATTGCAATCAACCAGGATAGCACCTCCCCACTCTCAAATTGTGCTCTTGCAAACTATTTTGCAGAGGCAGGACAGAGGATTATGTCTTTCTATTTAGGACTACATCATACAACCTGAGGCATTCCAGTATTTTCTAACCAATGCTCTGATATTTAGACATGATTAGTGGAAATTTTTTTTGATAAAAAAATGTTTGAAGTATCACAAAAATTTCCACAAATCATATCTAAGGGCTCTTGTATGTTTAAACTGAATGCTTCCTTTTTACAAATTCAGGCCTTTTTATTGATTCCTGATGATCAGCTAGGAAATTGGGTAATTTCATGATAAAGAGGGTAGGGAGAGGGGAGAAAAGGGAAGTTAATAAATTGTTTGCTATTCTATGGTAAGAGAAAATTGCACTGGAGTAATTTAAAAAACAGTCACTATGTCTGTATTCTCCAGAAGTAAATCTTAGGGGGACTGAATCGCTTCTAAATGTGTTTAGGACTACAGCCTTATTCAAGGGACGAAAAAAGAATCTATTCATCACTAGTCCCCCCAGGCTGGATTACCAGGAAACAATTTCAGCAGGAAGCTTTCAATTAACGTGAGAAAGATCCCTACAGAATTGCACTTAATTGTGATTTTTAGTAGATGTTATACATGGATCTTGATCATGTGTAAGGCATTGTTGGATAAGATAGTGATAGGTGCTCTATAGAACCTCTGTTTTAATTCCAGTTCCAATTATTTGCAGAAGTATAATTCCTCAGCAGCTCTAGTGTTATAGACTGAGACAGTTTAATCAACCAATAGGTGCATTACATATCATCTCAGTTTCGCTTAACTTCGTAGGTGAGTTTTCAAACTGAGGAGACTGGGGATCCAAATTTCTCTGATGGAAGCATCCAAATCCAAATCAGGAATCAGAATCCATTTTGGTTAAATCTTTACCATTCAGATCTTATATACATAGTAGTTAATACCACTTGAAAAAGCAATTGCGACAGCACAATATGGTATCAAACATCATATGTTCTTGAATTATGAAGGTGAGAAACAGCAAGTAAAGAAATACCTGACTATGTAAGGTCAAGTGAGTAGAATTTTTTGGAAAGAGAGAAATGCGTTTGGAAATACAGAGATCATACACAGAGGCAACACTACACAGATTTCTTATTTGCCCTGGGGGACACAGTTATGCAACATTATCACTTGCATAATGGTTATGTGAGCAGAAATCCACTTGTGCAACAATGAATAAGACATGTCCATTGTTCTACAACCAATGAAGTACAAGCTAAATGACAACAGGAGGATTCCAGGCATAATATGGATAATGGCGTCAGGGAAGGCGGAGGGGTGAAAATGGTATTAAAGCAAAAAATTTACAGTACGTTGAGGAAGAGCATCAGTAATCACAGCATAGTATGTTGGAAATGTTGGGTTATTAAATCTACAATTCTTGCCATGGTGGAAAAGTCACAAAAGGGCAGCACATTGTTTGTTACTTTATTTGTTAATCCTGTTTTACTGCTGGGAAGGGGAAAGCATGTAATGGGAATCTTGCTTCAGTTGTCAAAGTAACTTGGTGTCCCACGGGTACAGGAGATAAGAATACCACCTGGCACATACGTCAGGCAGCCATATGTCTTGGTCCAGTTCAGCAAAAACTTTTTAATAATCTTCTTCATAGAATTACAAATCTTCAACTCAGAATTAGATTTTTTTTTTCATGCTGGTACAGCCAGTGTGGTATGGTGATTTGAGTGTTTGACTATGACCCTGGAGGGCCAGAGTTTGATTCCCAGCTCAGCCATTGAATGACCTTGGCTGCACCACACATTCTCAGCCCGAGAAATGCCGATGGCAGGTTCACCTTAGGTTGCCATAAGTTGGAAACAGCTTTAAGGAGCACAACAACAGCAATATGCCCCCCCCAAAATAAATAAATAAAAAAATCCTAAGGCCAAACAAGAGAGAATAAATCACACACTTAGTTATTGACAATGATTTTATATGCAAACTCCTGAAGGGAGAACAAAGAACTAACTTTTCAAGACCAAGTAATTGTTTATCATCACTCAGCCCACCAGGGTTCCCATAGCAGTGCACAACACCTAAAAACAAATCAAAACATTCTTTGAAAATAGGTCAAAATTTATTTTAAAGAGTCTTAAAAACACCTCCACAATTAAAACAGTTAACGACCAAAGGCCATATGCAACAATACAGTCTTGATTGTCCCTGTAAACTCACTAAAGCTCTAAAGGACAGGGTCAACACATTGAATTGAGCCTGGAAGCAAATTGGAAGCTAGAGCAAGTTAGCAGAAGACCAGTGATACATGATCTCTGAATGGTAGACTTGATGAAAGGCTGATTGATACATTTTGCACTAAGTGTAGCTTTAAATTCAGCCCAGTGTAGAGTGCATTACTGTATAGAGTATAATTCAGAGATAATTAAGGCAATGAACCAATGTTGCCAAATCTGCCCCCAAGTTCCATCTCATCAACAGAGGAACAGGTCCCCATCAATCACATCAGCTGCTGTCCAGTAAATGAGGATTGGAGGAATTGGGATGGGGATGCATTCTTAAGTGTAATCAACAGGGTTCCAGTAATTTTTCTGTCCTCTTATTTGGGAGACACCTTCTGACTTTTAAAAGTACACCAGAAATTGCCTGTACTCGAAAAGTCTTTGGTCACAGATTCTCAGCTCAAATGATCTGAATTCCCAAGCTCAAATGGCATGTTAATACTATAATCAATAAAGGACGTTCTCAGCATCTACAATAATTCCATTGTTTTCTCCTTCTGGAGGACTTCTGTTTTTTCAACCTGTTCTCCAAGGAAACAATTACCCTTGCAAAGGGTCTGCTTATGAACAGATGGAGCTGCCTTATCCTAAATCAGATTATTGGTGCATCAAGCCCAGTGCCGTCATCCTTCCTGCAAATTGGGCCTACCATTAGGCAGAATGAGGTGGTTGAATCGGTGGCAGACGCTGTGTATAATGGAAAAGAGAGTTATGTGCTGTGCAGCTTTCCTTGAACCCCCTACACTACCCTGCCACTTTCAGATGTGCTAGATAATGTTCTCTGATTCTACAGCTTGATGAAAGATTCATTTGTCAGTCCAGTTGGCTTTTGTCCAGGGAGGACATTTTGTCCTTTCTCCCAGGCAGCAAACCTAGGATGGCTAATCTCGAAAGATTTGGGCAGACAGTCTTTCCAGCTATACAGTATTCAACATCTTTTTTAATTGGGGAAGTGGCCAAGGATAAAATATTGGACCTTAAGCATATAAGGCTCTGTTGCTAATCCATGGCCTGTCCCATAGTTGTCACTGTCATGTTTATCACCTTTGATTTTCAAATTGAAAATGAATCCAAATACACAAAAATATTCATTCTTCACATGATTATTTGCACTCAAATGAGAATTGAAAGGTACATAAAAATGTGTAAATCATTCAAAGATAGGTGTCTAGCATTCAAATATGTATTTGAATATGGATCCAATGGAATCTGCGGTTGCTGATAGAAGAAATAATATGTAACAGCGCCCTGGTTCCCTTTGTGGGTCTCCTTATTTCGGGTTACAGATGTTTTATATTTTCAGAAAGTTCACTATTTGATCATAGTATTTGATAACTTTGGACATTTGAATGGTAAAACTGGATTTTTTTGTCTTTGTTTTACATAATTCCATATATATCATTTAGCTGTTAATGAATAAAATTCCAGGGACACAATCCAAACAAAGGTAAGGGCATTTCAGTGAAAGATTTCCCACTCTAATCAATGGGATTTTAGAATTTTACAATGTGTTAGGTGAAACGTGCCCATTAAATATACTGCTAACTCTTTGTATACATACAACATGAGTGTTTTGTTGGGGAACTGAGAGATTTTTGGTAATGAGACTCTCAATCAGCAGAGTATCTTAGTAATTGCACAAAAACGGAAGTTGAACAGATTACCAGTCCCACTTCTATCACTCCACCCCAAACACACTTAACCTAGCTCAAAATAAACACAAGAAACAATTTGGTTAAAAATATAAAAGAATTTACTCACAAAATCTTGTGCATAGTCTACACAGGTTCAATTCTTGAAGAAGGTAGGAAGAAAATTAAGCACTCACATGCTTGCTGAAAATAATCCCTGTTAGGAGATCTCAGAGCGTGCTTTCGGGACAAAAGGCGAAGACAAAAGGAAGGAGTAAATGGCAAGAGAAACTTTCTAAGACCAAAGAATGTGTAGGTGCTGGAGGAAGAGGTGTTGACCAAAACAAACAGGAAGTTTTCTCTAGGCTCTCTCTCTATGCCTACAATAAACATGCAAACAAACTAGCCAGTTAATTGAGCGTGCAGAGGTTGCCACTCCCAACATGTTTGTGGTAGCTGTTAGGAAGTTCTTTGGGTAATACATAACAAAAGGAAAACTGAACAATTTTTAATGCAAAAGATTTATTTCATTTCTATGTTTAAAATTATGCAACATTAATGTCTCTTTATTGCAGTCAAGTTCACTTCCTGGATATGTACAAATATACTCTTGAGCTGGAGTATCATTCACATACTTTACATTCAGCAAAACAGGTAACAAGAAAGTTGATGTAAATGTGCAAATATATCTTTATGAAGTGTCTTGTACTTAGGAGGTACAACATTGTCATATAAATATATAAATTATTTCAGTGGCCTTTCTTGATTATAATCCATTTAGGTGCTTCATTCACATCTTGACAGACCTGCAAAAGAAAATCAAAATGAATTTCATGTATCCAGTTGGAGAAAATGCAAGGAAATGCTAAATGATAACTTATTCTTATATAGAGAGATTCACACTAATGCCCAGTCCAAAGTAACATTGTCATCACTGTTCAGCAATTACCAAACAAGAGCTGGTTGTGAAAAATCTGCTTTCTACCAAGACAGAATGTGTTGTCCAAGTTTTACTAGGTACATGAGTGGCCTCATTGTGCATCCTTGTCTTTGGATGGAACCAATGAATTATGTTGATCAATACCCTTATTGTGTCAATAACCCAGGCACATTAGATGATCTGTAGTGATATTGTGATGACCAGGCTAGACATGGTAAGAGGCACAACCCCATGTTTGTTCACATCTGACTAGCTGACATTTAAGTAAAGGTCCAATTTCTACCTCAAAAGGTTCATTGCTGTGAGCAGTTGAAGTGCCTTTCCCTGCTTTTTCTCCACTTTGTTTCAGAGATTAGTTTCGCAGAAATTTTCTTGATATCAGAAACTTGTTTGAAAATCAGTCCTGACTGCCATATATGTACACAGTTGGCTTGAGACCAAAGTGGTGGTGGTGGTTTTATGTGTGCGTATTACAAATAAAAAGAGAAAAGGGAAAAGTGCCATTCTATACCAAATTGCTCATAATACCATGATTTTTTTTGTATCAATAAAAGACTGTGTATACTAACAAGCCTATTAAAAGTCCAGCTTCTCTTCCACATTGCAAAACCCGATTGCCTACAGTGAAGCCACTGTTCTCTTGATTTTAGCATCTCCTTTCCCTTCTGATCCTCCAGAGAACAGGAGCCAAAGGCTGGAGGGGAGAAAATTCTCTGTTCTGTTCAAGCCTTGCATAAATGCCAGTCCACAAAGTGAAACATAATCCACACAGATCTGGATGAGAATCTCCCTTTTGTTGTTGGCTGAAGAGAGCAAAGAACAGGACTTATCAAATTGTAGGAAGATCACAATACACTGCTTGCAATTGTGTTGGGTCACAGATGCAAACTGGGATATTTCAGAGGTGAGAACTGGGACACAAGTGGCCAAGCAACATCAGAGTGTGGCCAAGATGGCAAAAGTCATTAATGAAGAAGAAAAGACAAAATGGGAGAGGTTGTTTGCTTCTGCTGGAGTCTACTGGGAAGGGCAAGGCTCTAATCCCTCTCTTCTTCTCCCCTCTGCTGAGCTAATTGAGTGCATACTCTTTTTGCATTTTGAAATCAGGCTAAAATAAGCCACGGACAAAGGAATAAGTGGGAGGTGGAGAAAAAAACTGGAACATTTTAAAAGCCATTGAAAAAGTGAGACAGCAGGGGATTAATTGAGGCTGTACCTGTGTGCACAGAAAAAGGTTTCAGGACCCTGAATAGTGCTTCCCCAGTTCTTCCCTGGTCTACTCTGCAGGGCTGCTAGAGATTCAGCGCCGTGGATGGTTTAATTCACAGAAGATATCGCTTGTTTAAATGTCCAAGCTCTCAAGCTCTCTTTTATTCTCTCTCTCTCTATTTGCATTTCCTTAACAGAAGTTCCTCCATTTTGAATTATACTCATCTTTAAAGGTTGTTCCTGTTGTCAGCGTCTTGTGCTACTTAAAATTATACAGACATTATTGGCAAAGACAATGCCTCAGTGCCCAGTGTCTGTCCCCAGTGCTCCGTTGTTCTCTGTAACAATATTTCTTATACTTCACTGCTGAGCAAATACAACATATGTGACTCAGGGTTCATTGTTGATTGTTAACTGAAAGATATAGCTAGCAACAATGCACCAGGACTTTGGGAAAGTGAATATCCTTGCATGACTTCTGCACATACACTGCATGTTCCATGAAACCGTTGCCTCAAACTCATAAAAAAAGTCCTTTTAACAATAAAGGGTCCTTCTCTTACTCATGCAGGAAACAGTTTGTTTGCATTCTTTTTGAAGAGGAAGAAGGGTACTTTGGCCAAAGTTTTCCTGGGGACATCCTCAGGCTAATTCAGAGTTTACTCACCGATCCCATACACACCTGGAATGTACAGCCCTGTCGAGTTTGGGGCCTGGGGTCAATCCAAACTCCTGAAAAATCAACATAGCTGAAGTGTATGCTTGTATAGGCCTGATCCTGTTCTCTTAACTGCCCAGTACGAACTTAAATGGGCACTATTGTCAATTAGTTGTGGATTCACAGCCTTATTGCCCTGTCACAGAGATGTGCTATGCAAGTTCTGCACTACCAGTGAAACAGTTACTTTCCTCTGGACCTGTGATCCATGCCCCAAATGCCAGTGGAAGTTCTAACTATTGTAGACCCACTGAACCAATGGAATTCACGTAGGTGTTGACTTACCAAGTTGTCCTCGATCCAGTGGGTTTCTACAAGCAAGGATTTAGGCCCACTTCTGACATATACCCATAAGTTTGAAAGTAACCAGGCCTAGTAAAGTAGGCCAAATATCTGTAATTGAGTTTCATCACTTTTTCAATCCCACCTTTCTTTCAAGGATCTCTCCAGGTTGGCCCTGTAAATAATTCTATCCCATCAGTCTTTTTTAAAAAAATTAATTATATTTTCATATTAAAATTTATCATTACCTTACAAATATACTGCAATATGAGAGCGAACTCCTTCTTCTCCTCCCTTTTCCCTTCCCATTATCCAAATCTTAGTCGATCAACCTAAATATATATCACTGTCAATCATCATAGCTATAAATAATCTTTGAACTACAATGGATTGTGTATTCATTTTCAATATGCACTTTCCCAGAAAGATGCTAGATCAAGCAGTGGTTTAATTCCCAGATTTGCACAAGTGACATAAGCAATAAAAGGGTTCCAAATTTCTTCAAATATATCCTCTTTGATTTCCTGTCTTTCTTATCTAAGTCTGTATTTTAAATTTTGCAGGTAGTGCTATAGGCCACACTATCTAGCTACCTTTGTACAAAGAGACCTTTTCATGTTTTCCATGATTTCATTATTTCTAATCTTGCAGCCATACAACAAGAGTGCTATGAGGTTTTTGTCTGGCAGTCTTCCTTTTTCATTTTCAAATATGGTTATTAATAATAAAGTATATTGTTTAGTCTAACAGTTGGCTTAGACAATTTAACATTTTCTTTCAGAAGCTAACTGTTTTGGGACAGGCTAGTGATGCGTGTTGCCATTCTCCTATTTTATCACAACCTCTTTGGCATAGCTTTGACATTGTTATTAATTTTAAATAGTTTAACTGGACAGTAACACCATTTATGAATATTAATATTTTTAAAAAACTTGGACAGATACCGATTTATAGAGTGGTGTTGACTACAGGGTATCCCATTCCTCCAATATTTCTGTTGCTAAATCTGACTCTCATACAAATTTCATTCCTTTGAATTTTCCAAACTCCTCTCCTCAGGATATTTAGTATATTTTTGAAGCTTGTCTAATTATTTTATTTGTCCTATTGGTACACAAAGTCTCAAGGTCCTCATAATAACTGCAGGAGATTACCCAGTGAATTTCAAGGGAGAGTGGAGCTGGGTCTCTGATCCTGCTCTGCTACTCTAACCACTACACAACTGCTCTCTTGCATTTGCAAGTTGCTCCATTGGTGAGGAAGGAGAGAGAAAGTATTAAACTCCTAAAGTTTGCTTGAGAGATTCAACATACACAAGTGTACTTGCATTCCAGTCTGAGTAATTACACTCTGCCTACACAAATTCTTCCCGCAGTTTCATTTGGAAATGTTCCTTAGTTGTTCCTCTCCTGAACAGTGAGCATTTATGAATACTGAGTTCTGCAGCTGTGGGCGGATGAAATGACATTGATGCCAACAAGAACAAACCTTGTCCTCAGTTTTAAGTGCACAGTGCATATTAGCTCAATACTGTACTCTTACTGTTACGAACATAATGTGCCCTACAATGGGCAAATGTCTCTGATAACAATTAAAAGGAACAGAAGCCAATTTAAAATGTAGTATGTGTCTGTATATATACATCCTTACACTAGGATATATCTATGAATATTTTTTCCCCAGCATATATCTGTTTGCTACTGCTGAAGTCTATTAACCAAGAGGGTCAAACTAACATGATGTGTAGTTTGACAGTAGGTAGCATAAAGCTCTAAAGTAAGTGCCTTACCCCAATCAGCAGTCCTGAATCAAAGATATGACAGCTGTGGGACATTATGACTAGGCACAAGTTTTTTCTGCCAGGAAAAATGTCCATTTGCTAGCTGACTACTCTTCCACTGGCTGATCTCAGAGCCCTACCAAGAGAGCAACCTGTCAGCAGAACTACTCCGTTTGCATTCTACCAACAGTAGATCCAAAGCAAAGTGCAGAGAAAGAGTAGGGTGAGTGAGGAATGAAGTTGGACTGGAAACCACCTCCTCTGCCCCCCCCTCAGAACAGAGAAACTAGTCAGACCCAATCTGAGGCCTGGTAAGGGTTCTGGTGGTGTTGTGTGCCTTCAAGTCCTTTATGACTTACAGCCATCCTAAGGCAAACCTATCACAGGGCTTTCTGGGCAGAGATTGTGTGACACACTCAAGGTCACCCAATAGATTTCCATGGACAAGTGAGGAATCAAACTCTAGTATCCAGGGTCATACTCCAATGCTCAAAGCACCAATTTCAAATAACCCTAAGCTAGGAAGGGGTTGGATTCAGCACAACTTCAGCTGGCCATTGGCTAGTTAAGATTATCGTTGTAAGATTAGATATGCATAGTATGGAGAAGGGAGGTTTAAACATCCTTTCCACCTCAGCTGATTTCCCTTTACAACTGGTTCCCTTATACAGCAGTGTTCCCATGGTGCTAACTTCCAGATGGGCTGTGTGTATTTTCTCTGAGCTAATGGCTGCATAGGGAAAAATGTAGTCTCTTTTCACTGCACACTGCAGTCCTAGCAAAGATCAGGGGATCTCCACACTGACTTTTAAGAAAAAGAAAGAAACTAAACTACACACTATATTTGGTACAACGTTTAATCTGACTCTTAATCAAAAAGGAGAGAAATCCTATGTCTCCTTCATGGGTGGCATTCTTTTCTCAGTAGGCTGAATGACTGTATTGTTTCTATACAAAGTAAATGTATAGGTGTCTGTATCCTATTGCCTGTTGAAGTGAGCTACTTTGAAAGTCTTATTTTTTAAGAGAGTGGTCTTAGCTTGTAGTTAAAAGATTCTGTGTCTTCATTACCACAACAGCGCTGGAAATTGCCGTCTAATTTTAACATCTTTCCTAGAACATAATCTGAAATTTCCTCTTTTTGGTAATATATACTCACTATATTGGACCTCATATTTTCTGTATTAGCAGCAAGTTGTAACATGCAACAAGATGGAGGATCTGTGGACTGGTAGCTCGAAGGGCTGGGAACTGGGCAGGCAACCTTCCCTGAGTGGGCTTGAACCCTTCCCAGAAGAAGCAGGTGTAGAGTTTGGAAGTAGACCCATCTCTGTGTGTGGACATCCAGATGAAGTCTGTGGCTGGTTGTGCCTGGGACCAGCTTTGACTGACCCACCAGCTGTGCCCTTTTCAGGACAGGGACAATCAGGCTACGGCAGTTCATGCACCGCTCATTTCCTAATAAGACTCCAGCAAGGACCTTGGGCTAGTACAAAATGCAGCAGCTTAACTGCTGTGCACAACACTGTACAGAAACCATGTAACACCAGGTTTAAAGCAGTTGCATTGGCATCACTTGCAGAATCTGTGTGCAACTGAATAAGCAGCCCCAGCCTTTGAAAAAAATGATTAGGGAAAACTTTTTGCATGTTAACAATCTTCTCTGCTGCTAATCCCATAAAAAGATATTTAAATGTGGCTCTGTTTTTTCCCCCTTATTTTAAAGATTTCAGCCAGTGTGAAAAAGTACAAATTCATTCTGACATGGTTGGTAGCTTTAATTGGTACCAAGGAGATACCCTCCAACTGTCCCAGTTGGACAGGGAGAGTCCCAGTCTGTGCCAATTAATTCTTCCAGATTTTCAGCTGCTTTTAAAGTGTCCCAGTTTCTTTCCCTTCCTCACACCTTTTCCCTTTTGTCCTCATCTTATTTAATTGCCATAAACTGAACTCACAGTACCAAAGTAGTTAGCACTCAATTCATCAGGGAAAAGAGGAGAGAAGGTAGGAGGGAATCTTGCCGTTCTCTATAGACTGTGGCAAAAGCAAACTGCTTTGGCCTCTCCTGGCTTGCATTTTCTTCTACATTAGTCATGTCTGCCGTGTTCACCATATTCTGATGCTGCATGGCCACACACGTCCCAGTTTATATCTCTGAAATGTTGGATGCTATTCAAAAACAGGTAACATGGAATTTAAAAACTATTCATGATTTCTGGTTGCTGACTTCACATTGCCGAAACAGAACTGAAGCTGTAGTGAAAAGCTACCCATTCTTTTATTGGATTGATTTTCATCTTGCCAAATGACAATCCTGTGCTCATTAAGTGAATGAGCATGTGCTTTTAATTTAAAATGCTTTGCAGGTCTTGCTACTTTAAATATAGGGCCTATATAGCCTAAAGGTACCAGATCCCATCTGATCTTGAACGCTAAGCAGGGTCAGCCCTGGTTAGTACTCATATGAGAGACCTCCAAAAAACACCAGGTGTTGCAGGCTATTTTTCAGAGGAAGGAACTGGCAAAACCACCTTTCAGTATTCCTTGCCTAAGAAGACTCTATGAAATTCATGGATAATCCATAAGCTGACAGGCGACTTGAAGGCAACCACACACATACAGAAACACGCTTTAAATCTGGCACATTTAAATCTTGGAGATTTATTCATATGAATAATACTGGCCCCTGCTGCTTCAACACTCCAGTTCTATGATCCCAAATACAAAGGTTTAAAATTCAAGTTCACTGACAGAAATCAATGAAAAGGCTGGGAATTGAAGAAAAAGGGTACAGGATAATAAATAGTAATAAATGGACCATGTTTGTTTCCCAGGTCAAAGCAGCAGCCTTTCTCTGATCAACGCTTGAGTAATTTTCATTCTCGTACTCCTTCATGTTTAATTGCTATCGGTCTGTATCTCTCTGTATTGCTATCAGTCTGTATCCTTCTGTGGTTCTAGTGTGTGTCTGTGTGTGTGCTTAAAAAAGAAGTGTGCTTAGCCCATTGCTTTATCAACAAGAGTTTTGTTACAGACCAAACTAATCTGCAAATGTTTTTTAACTGACTGATTGTTAGCTTATAGTTTCTGTGGTGCTAAGCATATTCATTTTTTGATGACCCAGCTACCTCCTTCTCCTCTAGCACCCCACCAGGTATTGCCCAGGTAATTCCACTACAGAATTCTGTTAAGGCCTATCCTATCAGCTTTTAGGAAAGTGTGAGCGCTTCTGAAGTATCAAGTGATATTAATTTGGTAGTGGCAGTTGCACAGAGGAATGCTGAAATCAAACAGCATTCTTCAGTTCTTGTTTAAATTTCCTTCTAAAAATAAAAATGAAGTTAAAAGATACAATGGAATTTGATGAAGATTTTTTTTAAAAGAATATAGAGCTCTAGATTTAGACTGAAACTTCATCTGTCCATCTGGATTTCAGAATCCAAGTGTAATAATATCACCAAGATTGGAAATGTAGAGCGAAGGCTAGACAGAGTTACTTTAACCTATGTATGCCCTGTAATTAAAGACTGTCATAAGATTCATGCACACAAAGGGATCATATTTAGTTCATATTAGCTATCTTTATCATGTCATTTTCAAGTACTTTGTCTTACACAAGGTCTTCACATACAATTGCATTACTGGGATCAGGCTTGAGCTCAGGTTCTTTAAATATTCCCAGTGGAGAACAAGCAATTGTGTGCCCTGTGCCCAAAGATCCATGAAATGTTTCCCAGTCAACAGGAACCTAAGCCAGAGCTCATGTGATGTTTACTCCTCAGCTGAACCCAATTATAGATGCATTACTCATCACTGTCCCACTTAGTATACATGCCTCATTTAAAACACACACGCATGCATTTAAATAGTTTAGACGAGGAAAAGTGATAAGCAGGTACTTAATTATACTCTTAAACCCCCTCCGTACATTATCCTCTGGGTGAGAGGCAAGAGTCGGTGTTCCATTTGTGCAACAACGCATCAACTTGCAAAACAAATTGACTGTTTCAGTGAATGAGACAAGGCTATGAGGTTTCAAGTAACACTTTGGACAACCGGAGCATTATGAGAAAAGAGTGCAATTACATATGTGTCTACTCAGATATAATCCCACTGATTTCAAATGCAGAGTTTGTACAGGCAACAGAGTTTGCAGAACTTTATAGAGTGCAGGTTGAACAGGCACAAAATTCTCGCATTAATGAAGTGCTGCAGAGAAAGTTCATCTCTCCACCTCCTCCCAGTATAGGCCTTATTCCTGGAAAAGGGCTTTTCCTTGAATGCTTCAGCCTTGGTCTCTACTTAGAAACAATTTAATGTGGGATTACTTCCTACTGCCATTTTTTTCCCTTGGCCTAAACCTTGTTTTTAGTCCTGACTAGACTTATCAAATCAATTGGATTTACCTATGTGCTGGCTTCCATTTAATGCTGGAACAAACTAATTGGAATCCAGCCATCAGTTTCCATAGGACTTATGCAATACTACCATATTTGATGTTTAGCAAGCAAGAAGTCTTTCCCCTTGTGAGAGAAGGTAAAGTGACATGTTAGGGGCATTGGTTTAATTAGATGGTTTCTCTGACAGGGTAATTACCTCTTTTCAGCTAGAAACACCAGGTGAGCCCATCTTCTTGTCTAAATTGATACTGTTGGATGCAACAGTAAGAATGACAGACCAAAAAATACACAGATTCAGATCAAATGTTCTGCAGCAATTATCTCAATATGTATATGTTCTAAGTGCCTGTCATAACTTTGAAAAACAGAATTGATCTTGGTCATTTAATGATGATTAACAATCACTAGTTTTTAATACACACTTTTAATTCCAGCTTTGAACTAGGCTGCATAAGATGGGCAGTACGATTTCTGATCAGTAGCCACACAACCTGAGCAGCTTCAGGTTCATCCATTTATTTCCTAAGCCTGCAGAAAGCCCTTGCAATTATAGATCCTTCACTTTTCTTTTTGGTCCCTGCTGTTCCTAAGCAACAGATGTATGTAGATCAGTGCTGAGGAGGGAAAGACATTTTCCTCTCAGTCGTTGCAGAAAACCTGTCCTATATTGTATTCTGGGATCAGGGGAAGCAAAAAGAAAATATAAAAGATTGCATTAAAAAAATAAATAAATAAAGAGGCAAAAGCCCTACAGGATGATTCTGTAGGGGCGGGAGAATGAAAATTGAAAGAAAGAAAATAATCGGATGCTGACTCTCCCATGGAAATTCAGTCAGGACTCTTCTGGGATAGTACAGGCTTTCTCTGCTTTTCAACCACTCATTTTTTGACATTCCACTCTTTCAACCATTGTAAATTATAGACATGTACCATTTTTTTGACACAGGTTCTGCTCTTTTGTCAGTTCTCCTCTTGCCTTCTTCCTGTAGGGAACATGAGGGAATTACAGAAGGCCACCAAGCAAGCCTCTGTAATTCCCTCATGTTCCCTACAGGAAGAAGGCAAGAGGAGAAGAAGTAAAGAAAAACTGGGTTCTGCTTTTCAACTCATTGCACTTTCTGACAGTGCTCTGGTCCCTAACCTGTCAGATAAGTGGAGGGTGGGGGGAATGCCTCTATTAGCACATACAGGCAACTAGATGGTTTGAAAATGGCAGTGAATGCTAAACATGGCCCACTTGTTTTGTCTGTTTTCTTCTCTCTGATGAAAAGACAGTCTAAATCCTGACAGCTACCAGCTCTTCTTCCTTACTTCTGAGAGCCATATATACGGGCAAGACCAGAACATAGATAGTTACTTTTCTGAACAATAATTTCAAGAATCCCACAACCAGCTTGACCAGCAACTGTGCTGTCTGAGAGATTCTGGGGGCTGTAGACCAAGCTCGGGCTGAGAGCCATATATGACTCTGCCACAGACCCTGATATCACCCACCCCTTCACATTCTGGTAACTATTGCCCTTTTCGCACCTTACCTTGATAGTGCGACGAGCTAGAGCACTCACGATATTGCCAACATCGCAAGAGGCCCAGTAGAGAGCCCCTTGCAGTCTGCACATGGTAGGGCATTTGCGACAGAGCACCAGTCCCCACCCGGTGCCTTGTCCGCATGTCGGTGTCCTGGGCCACGCCCAGGTCCCACCCTGTCCCTGCCCCACCGCCCCTGATTGGTCGGTGGTTTTTCTTTTTCTTTTATTGTTTTGTCGGCTATCGTGCTAACATTAGCACGATAGATCCTGCCAACAGGCTGTTTCGTACTACATTAGTAACGTGCTAATGTGCTAATGATAGCGCCAGGTTTAAAAAAACCCACCACAGTCGGCCGAACCCTGGGGGCTGCTGTCGTCTCGAGTGTGAGTGGCGACGCAGCCCCGGGGTGGCCTCTCGCGGCGATGTGTTGTGCAGTCTTTCCTACTGCGATGGGGGCAATGGCCGGTCTGCTGCTAGGCGGAGCGTCCCCTAGGAGTTGCTGCGTGAGGGACAGGCAGCAGGGACTGCCCACACCCGGGTCCTTGCCGGAAGCACACTGGATGATGGCTCCGCAGGCCCTCTGGTCGCGCGACTGATGCGTGGAAGGGAAGTTATTTTCGCCTTTCAGGCGAAAATACGAAAACGTGCTATCAGCACTATCCGTGGCCGTGATAGCACCTGGTTCACCAGAACGTCATGCGGTATGACGGCTCGTGAAGGGGGGAGGGATCATGCCTAATACACTTTTAAAATGCCATGCGAAAAGGGCCTATATCCAGCAAAATAAGACGAATTCTGCTGTTACCAGATAATCTATCCTGGCCAGCCTTGCCTCTAGCAGAAAGCCAGAATCAGAGCTAAGAGAAGCTTCAAAGACCATCTAGGCCAGCGGTAAGAAGAAGGTACATCTGGCTAACCCAGAGTAGCTTTTTGTGTGTGTGGAGATATGGTGACCTCCATTCGATTCTGGTACTCCAAAAGAAATCCAGAGCTGGGAATCTTTCACTTCCAAGTATGCTCTTTTGGCACCAAGTTCTCGGTATCCTAATCAAGAGTTATAAATTAATGTTTTTTAGTGGACTGTTGTTTAATGCTTTTTAAAATATTCTATTACAGGTTATTTTAGACATTTTCTTTTAAGATATGATGTAAGCTCCTTTGGTCCCACATGGGATAAAAGAAGGATACAAATTAAATAAATGAATAAAACAATTAAAGAAAACCCAACAAATACATGTGCAGAACTGAAGTCTGACCACCCTATATCTAGGCCAAGACTCTGGTAGTTCAGGGTATTTATTTATTTACCTACCTTTCTCTCAATATGGGACCCAAGGCAGCTTACGGTAAAAGACAAACAAAACAATACAGTGTAAACCATATGCAGTGCAAACAATGAAAAAGCTTTTTGCGACACTCAGTGAAAGACCATTTCCGCATTTCCCTCCCTAAACTGCAAACCCTGGCATTCCATAGGATGTTGAAAGTGAAATAATAGCACTATAAGAGTCCAGTGTGGAAATGGCCAAAGACCGAAGCCCTGTTTAATCAGAAAGGCTTTTGCTTGCTGGAGAAAAGAGATCACATGGCCTCCCTTGGGAAGGGATTCCACTGTGTGGCAGCAACCAGTTCTCTATCCTCACCAAACATAGTACCTTGACACTGTGGCTGCAATCCAGCACTCCCTCAGCATAGCATAAATGCCTGCATTTGGAGAAATGCTGAACGAGCACTATACATCTCCCACACAGAATAGTAACAGTGTGCAACCCATGTTGCTCTTGTACAACGGACAATGTGCAATGGACAATATGCAGCCACAATGAATGATGCACAATGCTTTGTCGCAATTCACAATGTCACTGTATGCACAATTCTGTATCTGCGCTGTCGGCAGAATATGCTTCTTGCATTATGGTAAATAATTCACCCCACATGCTCTGTGCAACCTAGGCATGCATATATCACTAACATAATGCCATGCTATAGTATCCATCCCAGTCCTTCTGTCTAGATTTGACCTTCCAGTTGCCTCAATTTTTAATTCTTAGCAAGACTGAGTCAGGCATACCCACTTCTACCACTGGAAGCCATGCCAGTACTCTGCAGGGAGAAAGTGCCTGTCAGCTTTGTCTTGATGCACACAATATGGTCAAAAGGACTTCAGACCATCCTCTGGAATATGCATATAGCACAGTGTGCTTTCTAGTTGGCAAGGACTAACACAAAATGAGCCTGAGCATTGTATGACTGATAGAAGATGGATATGATGAAAACTGTTGCCGCTGAAACTCATCATTAGCTGGTCAGACCTAGCCTACATGGATAGTGAATCATCACTCTAACGTGCTGGAACTGTAATGCATTCATCATTTTCAAGTTAAATTTATTGCAATTTAAATTCTACTCTTTTGCACTTGTGTGGTCTACAGACGTCACATGAACAAGGCGCCAAAATCAGGCAGCCACCATCACTTTGCACGTGTTCAGATACTACTCTCTTTAACTCTTCAGATATTTCGTGCCTACCTAGTGTGTGTCTAAACAAAACACAACTGACAATGAAACAAAGAACAATGCATGATGTTGAAAGGAAGAAGATTAAAAGAAATAAGACACCATGGTGCACTATAGTAACAACCATGTGGTAAAATCTCTTCATGATTCAAAAACTCAGAATGTAAGAGAGCTTTGTTCAGGTTTTTCATTCTGCTGGGCTCCTACATCATGCAGATTCCCAAGTCACAGTAGTTCAACTATCAACAGAAGTAAATTGAACACATTTGATACTCAGTAACAACAATCCCAAGTATAGTTATCTTAACACCTAAATCTTACAGCCTTAAACATGGTCCAACAAAAACATGTTCATGGTCTACAGTCTGTCTCTTTTAGGCACAGTAGAATCTTTCCTTGTTGCAGACAGGGTGTATCACTTCCTTTATTTCGTCAGTCAGTCCTTCTTCTCCCACTCCAAATTTAATAAGTCAAGAAAGGAAACAATATAGCACACATGTAGTATGCTTCACCTCTCTAAAGATCCTTGGGCTGCATCAATTTAAAGGTTTCCATTGTTACTGAGAAGCAGGACCCACAACCAAAACCAGCATCAAAATGGATCCAAGTATTATGGAAATTGTTCACGGTGAATTGTTAAATAGTCTATATTCTCCTCTTAGAGGTGAAAGTGTAAAAGGATCTTGATCATTTGGGGCTGAGGGATGACTCAAGAAGATTAAATGCTGACAGAAATTTTGTTGTTGTTTTGCTAGCAGCACTACCACAAATTCAGCTTGTCTGTGAGCTCTCCTATATTTGATTAGACCTTCTCTAGCTGCTGTTTCACCAGTTTAATTACCAGCTCCCCAGTCAATCAAACTAGTTTGGTTCTTCTCCCTGGGAGGGAATACTCAATCATATTGACCACCCTGCTCACTTCTCCATTGCAGAAATGAATCAAACTTTTGACAGAATTACCTCCTGAAGAAATTCCCCAAGAGCTATTATAAAAACATCCAGATCGCTCAGCCTTTTGGGGCAGATCATCTTAATTAGATCCTACTCATGCAGAGATTAGTGAATCTAAACTGCACCAGATTGTGATCTGTGCATGCCAATGGACCTAGAGAATGTTCCTCTGTATCAAAGCTATCATCCTCACATCCAACATAGAAGACATAGAAGTCTAGTGTGTGCCTTGCAACATGAGTGAAGCCAGACAACCCCTGGGATGGATCCATGGTTGTTATGGAGGACATGAACTCCTGAGCCCTTTTGGCAAGGTACCAAGCTGAAGGGACTACAACATCCCAGCTTGGCTACCTCAAGAAGGGAGAAAGTTGAACACCACTCACCTTCAGGTATACACATTCAAGCCCAGCAGACTACCTAGCTCACATGCCCTTACTTGGGCCCCTTGAACTAAGGGAGGGTGCTATCCTCTTGACAGTCAAGTAATATCCAATAACATTCTATTGGCTTCTGAACTTGGGGGCATGTTCCAGCCCAAAGTATCAGGCAGCCAAATGTTTTGGGTCAACTCTGTTCTATGAAAATGGTCATTTAACTACTATTGAAAATGATTTTGCAATGATGCCATGTTTGGAGTTTGTGCTGGAAGAACCTAGCAGGCAATCCCTTGGAGCAGAGCTTGGAAAAGTAATTTTTTAATATTATAGCTCCTAGAATCTGCCACCTAGCACAGGCGGTGGCCATGCTAGCTGGCAGATTCTGGGAGCCGTAGTCTAAAAGCATAACTTTCCCAAGCTTTGTTGGTGATAGGGAGTTGACAGCAGTATGAAATGAGAGCTGGGATGATGAAGATAATTCGCTTAGTTGGTAGCTGAAAGAGAAAAGGGTGGAGGGGTTAAATGGGTGGGAAGATGAGTGTACAGGATGACTGGCTCTAACTGCATTCATTGTAATCTTCAGTTTACTGAGAATTTATTTCCACTCTTCCTCAAATAAACAGTTGGTCATTAAACCTAGGTAATTTTTGAACACCTACCCAGATACCTACTCCTACACAGTACTGTTAGCACAGTAGGGCTGTGAAAGCATTTTTCTGCTTCCGAATCCCAAACCATTACCAGAACAAGCAACATCTAAGAAAAGCAATGTGTTGTCTTCACACTATTGGAGAAGCGACAAGAACATATTGTGAACTTACATTATTAGTAAAAAGGGGGAAAGAAAAAAAACAGGAAGGAAATATGCTTCTGGTTGTCAGGGAAACCCAGAAGGCCAAACTACAAAAAGAGTTGAATAGTTTGTTCTGTTTTGATCCTTAGATGGGAAAATGAGTAGATTAATTTGTGCAAATGAATTTCCTAGAAGGAGCTAGAGATGAAGAGAAATGCATTGCAGATATCATTGCTAAAAAGAAATTTAAAAAGCAATTAAAACACAATGTTTGAACGAAAGTCAAAATCAAAGCAACATATAGATAAATAATAGGTTTGTTTCACTGTTTTTTTTTATTATATTGCTGTGATTTTAAAATTATGGTTTTAATGATGTTTGTATGTGGTGTTGTATTTATAGAGGTTGTTAGCCAACCTGCACTTTTGTGAGGAAGAACAGACTACAACAATAAAACAGAATAAAAATAAAATGCTAAAACAAAACAAAAGGTTCTAGTCACAGACATCCCACATAATAACTGTGCGAGAAAGCTTGTATGCTTTATTTCAAATAAATAGAACATTAGTGCCTCCTTGAGGAACCAGTGGTGGCTGCAGGTCAGTTATTTCTACAGCTGAATTCAGCTGTATATGTAGAGAAACATTTCACTGCATTCAGGAGTAAGAAAACAAAAACGACACCAGATATCTCCCAGCCACCAGTTCAATTTCAAACTGAGGAATAAAAAAAAAATCCTGGTCATGCATGACTTGTAGTGTTCAGCTCATTTATCGCTCTGCATTATTTCAGAACAGAAATAATTGCCCTTGTGGCCCCTTCCAACTCAAAGGGCCTTTCCGCACTACACTGTTACAGTGTGCTATTATTCCACTTTCAACATCCTGTGGAATTCTGGGGTTTGTAGTTTACTGAGGCCAAAGAACTCTCTGGCTAACAATTCTAAATGCCTCTCCCTAAACTGCAAATCCTGGGATTCCATAAGATGTTGGAAGTGGAATAATAGCACTATAACTGTGTAGCGCAGAATGGCCCTAAGATTCTATGATTCTATATACTGTTGACATTATATTGGCACTTTAAATCAGTGACTCTCAACATATCTGATGTGGTAGACCAGCCATTTCTCTAATCAATGTGACAGGGATCAGTATCATATTCATTCAGTTTCCTGGGAATTCCCATATAACCGGAATCAGAACTAGTTTGCAAAGCAACATGTTGAGCAGAACTAAGTACCCTTCAAGTGTCCCAGTCTGGCAGGGATAGTCCTGATTAATCCTCTGACTTCCCAATTTTTTCATCTGCTTATAAAATGTCCCAGTTTATCTCTCCTCCTCCCACTTTCCCCCTTTGTCCCCTGCTTACTTCAATTGCCACAAATTGAGTTCAAAGTGCAAAAGTAGTTTTCACTCAATTAACCCAGCAAGAAGGAAGGACGGAAGAGGGGGCAGAATCCTGCCCTTCCCAGTAGGCTTGGGCAAATGTTCTTTCTCTCATCCTGACGACACCCTGGTGTTACTTGGCCACATATATGCCAGGTTTCATCAATGAAATATTGGATGATATGGAACTGCATTAAATGAATACAAATGCTCTAAAATGTTACTGGCATTGGTTATTCCATAATGTGAGTATATCTTTTCACAGTTGTGGAATCAGAGATGTCTAATTTGATAGACAGGATTGCAAACACTTAATTTAGATACACACAAAGACAAGTTGATTTATGACTGATGAGAGTACAAAATGACAGGAGCAAAATTGCATTAATCATGCAATCCTATAGATGGCTACTGAAAGAGAAGCCACAGAGAGTTCAGTGGGATTTATTTTTAGGTAAATATGTACAGGATTGCAAACTAAACCCTTCTCAAGAATCTATGCAAAAGTTCTAGGACACGAACTTGCTCCCTTGTGTAAAGATATCATTTCAATGATCTCTAAATCATTCAGCATCTTAAGTTCACAGTAACCCCCAACTTCTAGACACTCTAATGGAGAAAGATGAAGTCCAACTAGATGATGTACTCAGAAACTGATGACTTACTTTTTGGACTACTTTAATAAAATAAATCTATTGGAAAGGTGATTTGATTGTCATGGATCAATGCTGCTGTTCAAAACAAACTGTCCAGCTGAACCCACTGCGTCTTACTTTTTCATTTATATGCGAGGGTCATGTAATACATTCTGTTGATATAAAATATTACAGTTCAGTACTGAGAGAACTCACTGAACTGAAGAGTTCTGAGTAATTCAAAATCTTGTACTGAGACTAGGTGATCTATGCAAGCTCCTTAGGAGAAATCTTGCAAAATGGGGGTGCAAAAGTTTTCCTGCTTTAAATCAGGGAAGAATTTTGCCCATCAAGATGCCTCACCTTATCTATTCCGTATCATCTTTTGATCTTTAGATTTATTTCTTTTGCATGTTTAAGTATTAAGATTGCGCATTTATATCTATTAGCTTGGAATGGATCCTAAGAACTGAATGGAAGACAGCTTGCAGTGGGAGAATTTTCTGCCTTCCCGAATCTTTCCGTGCCCTACCCCAACATGCATCCGCAGAGAGTCAAGGGTGCAAGTGCTGATTTCTTCACCATTTCCTCTTCCCACTGTAGCCCATACCACATTGTTTAGGACTGTCCTTTAGCCAGCCAGACTGACTTTTCAGAGGTATAGCAGGAAGAAGGAAGGCACTGGGAACACCCTTTCCCTGAGCTCTCTTCTGATCTTGGTTGTCAGAAGCAACCGACCGACCGACCGACCGACCGAATAAATAAATAAATAAATAAATAAATAATAAAAAAATTACATTTTCTGCAACTTTTGTATACCCAAATCCATCCGGATAGGATTTTCTTTCATTTTAAAGAAGTAGTCTGCTTGCTCAGCCTTGAGGTTTAAAACAATGTCATTTGCTATATATTCCTTCTGCATATCAAATGGGATTTTTTTTGCTGTTGGAGATCAGTTTTCTGCTTTCTATCTGTTTGCACAGGAAACGCTCTTCCCCCTCCCCCCAATTTAGCTCTTTGGGAGCCACTGTTCAAGACACTTAAAAGGACACATGTAAACAAGACACTCTCTCCCTGATACATTTGTCTGGGAACTGGGAAAACTTTTCCCTTAAGTGCACTTACTGCCATTTCTATTGTTTGTATTATGTGAACAGCTTTCTATGAGTAGGCCAGGCATAATAGCAATTTGGAACAAAGATTCCTTCCAGCCAACAAATATGAATAAAGATTGAATATAAGTAAAAGCTGCAAGCTTTTTACCCCTTCCCCTACGAGGAATAACAGGTCTTTTCAAGGCAAAAGAAAGATTAATATGCTTCCCTCCACCCGACTGCCCTCAAGCAAAAATGAATGCAAGTCTTATTTTTACTTTCCTAGGTTTTTGTGTTCCAAGAGGAACAGGTCTTCCATCGGTTTAGCACTTCTGAGGAAGACTGTTTTTCCATAAGGATATTATTTATTTATATCTCATCTTCAGCCCAATAATGAGATTCAAGGCAGCTAGAGAGTATATTTAAAAACAATATAGATTACAAACTATACAAAAATTCCATTTAAAGCATAAATATAAAAGTAACTTTAAAAACAATTGAATTGTTTATAAAGCTAAAAACATTAAAATTCATTAAGAAAAACTATATACAACCAGAAAACATCACTGCACAACATCAAAAGCCTATCCCAGTCAGTTTCTAAAAGCCTGATGGCATAAAAATGGTTACACAATAAGGACGGGACAATTTTCTAACCTCCCTATGGAGGGAGTTCCAAAGTATTGGGGCAATCATTGAGAAGGTCCTCTCTTGTGTTCCCTCCAGATGTATCAGTGAAAGTGGTGGGACTGAGATTAAGGCCTTTTCTGTGGATCTTAGGCTCCAGGCAGCCTCACACAGGGAGATACAGTCTGCCAGTAGCCTGCACCAAAACTATAAGCAGTTTTATAAGTCATCACCAGCACTTTTAACTGTGCCCAGAAACAGACCAGCAGCCATTGGAACTGTTAAAAACAACCTGTGTGCTTCCCCATAGCCAGCCCCAGTTAGTAGTTTAACTGCAGGTCTTTGATTCAACTGAAGTTTCTGATCACTTTTCAAAGGCAGCTCCATGTAGGGTGCATTGCAATAATTCAAATTGGATGCAACCAGGGCATACGTTACTGTGACCAGATCTGATTTCTCCAGGAATGGGCACAGTTGGCGTGCTAGCTTTAACCATATAAATGCACTCCAGGTCATAGCTGAAGGTAGTGCCTCCCATGACAACAGTAAGGTGACAAAAGATATAGCAGCTGCAACATATTGCTCTAGGAAACAGAAACTGCACAGGACTATGATTGCCCTATATTTAATCTGGTCTTCCATTGTTACTCGAGATATAGCTACCAGTAGTTGATGATGGCAACAGGGATAGGTAGAAACAGACAGGAATAATGACAATATGAGCATGCTTATTAATAATGTTGTGAGCATGCTTATTAACAACTAGAGGCATTGGCAA
Source organism: Cyclura pinguis (assembly GCA_030412105.1). Classification (NCBI taxonomy): domain Eukaryota; kingdom Metazoa; phylum Chordata; class Lepidosauria; order Squamata; family Iguanidae; genus Cyclura; species Cyclura pinguis. The sequence continues at coordinate 199,543,958 of CM059601.1, forward strand.
GTGGAGATAACACAGAAAGGCCTCTCTGTGTGCTGCATCCACAACTCAGCCAATGCATGGTATTCTTGCAACAAGTGGTGAGAGTCCATCTAACTATAACAGGAAGAAGCAATGAGCTTGAGTTGGGCATATCACAGTCACAAGTGTCTTACTTTTCCACCATTAAGGAGATGTTTTCCACCTGACAAGTTAATGGCATTTTCACGTTCACAACCTCCAAATTTCAGCCAAACAAAAAACCCTGCCAAGATCAAAAATGTTTCAAGAAAAGTATTGCCTTTTGCTATTGGTGTATTTTTTTTTATCCTGACAAGATAATGGTGATAAGAATGGATAGAATGCTAAAAGATGTGTTGTATTTTTTTTTCAGTGAAGCAAGCCAAAGGGATGTACTTTGGTTGTCAACAGATTTCCCCTTTTCATGGGAAGCTGAAATTCCTTCCCATGGAAGGAGAGGTATTAGAATTCGTTTGCGTTAGGAAATACCCAACCACACACAAAGTTTAGGTTTTATTTTATTCTTCATTCAAACTTGTGTTTTCTGGATCATACATTTCTGTGCACATAAACACTCCTTTGGACATAGGGAATTTTTAAACCTTACAATACATTAGAATTATTAAGATCCGAAAATATCCCGTAGTTCATAGAATTCAAAAACAGTGCCTGAAGTTTTTTAAAAAATGGTTGTACATGCTGTTATATAGACAATTTCATACAATATATTCCTACAAAAAAATCTAAACGTATTCAGGATTGTTCTGTAAGAATGTGAACACTTTAATTGAGTAAGTAGTAGTTAAACGCTATGGCTGGAATTCACTTGAGGACTTAAGTCTTCATAAGTGGACGTACGTCTGCAGGAAATAAGACGGTACGTTTGCAATGTCCATATTCTGCAAGGTGCTCCTGTTACATTACTACACAGGGGAACGTGTAATGTGGTTATTGTGCATTGAGACCAATGCACAACACGATTGATGCACAAGAGGACTCAATGCACAATGGGAGCTTGCATGAGCAGGGGTGAATGCGTTGCTGATAAAGCACAGATAACCAACTGGAGGAAAAAGGGTACAACTTTATCGATTACAGAGCACAAAGGGGTTGGCGCCCGCATAGGTCTGGGTTCAATCATGGATCAACCTGTCTGTTGACCAATAAGCCAAGCTTCCGGTCCCAGTACCAGAATCCCAGGGAATGGCAGGGGTAGCCTGTCAGCCAGGAAGCCCTGCTAACGAGGGATGCCACGCAATGAGTGCCATCCCGAGCTGGCCACTCCCTAAACCATCTAGCACCTCCCGAAACACCTGATATATCTTGTGCCAATGCCAGCAGGCCATTGGTACCCACCAACATGAATCCAATATGCACGCGAACGCCCCAAAAGTCGTGACAAAATTATGAACTTTAACATTAAAAACCTGGGGAGGGTTGGGTGGGGAGCAGCCAGAACAAAAGGGGCCCTATCCAGAGTGGTGGGGGAATATATACCCCCCCCATCCAATGTTAACTGGGCATGGGCGGTCCTGCCCATTCCCAGCCCAGCACCCAATGGGCTCTGCCAGGCCTCCTCCCATTGGCTGTGCATTCGCGGACATCTGACTACTGCAGCGCCTACTGCAGACTCGGATGAGCCTGCCCCGTCTCCTCCCCTAGCCACTGGATGGAGGACCAATGCTGCTCCATCGGCCCACCCCGCAAATGGCGCTGTGCAGTGTGCATCTCAATACATATCTTCATAATTTTCTAACAGGGTTCCTTGGTGCTTCTGCTACATAGTTAAATATGTATATAAAGTTACACAGCATAGACCGTGATAGAGAACTCTAGCCAGTATGAGATAAGTTTGGGATTCTAAGTATGAAATGAAGATTAAGATATCATCCACCTAACTATCTAGATAAATGAATTGGAGTGCAGATATTCCTGTCTAGGCTACAGACCAAAATAGCAACGTGAACAGACTACAGGAAAGTCCCAGGGATGAGTACTGTAGTCCCATGGAGGAGATGAAGGGTTTTATAACAACAAATGAAATAAAATTGCTCCAACAAAAGAAACTGAAGTGAAAACATGCTCAAAGTATAAAACCGCTTTAAAAAGTTTAAAAGCAATGAAGGGAAAGTATAGCTTAGAGTGAATTTCGAGCACAGGTGGCCTCCTATCAAATGACGTGAGGGGGAAAATTACAAAAGGGAGTGACGGAGACAAGGTGTATAAGAAAGAAATTAGCCCGATTGCTGAGCTGGAGCTGTGATATTTGAGATCACTTTGTCAGCTTAATTGGCTATAATTTATGCAGCTATATCAAGTCTAACAGAGACATTAATAAGGGGAAGAGTTGTATTCCACATCCCTTGGAACAATTAGCCCTTCTCTTTAGTGAAGGTATTTGGAAGACTCCCCGTGCTGAAAAGCGTGTGCAATTTCTAAGGTTAATTGTCTGCATTATTTATCACTACTATTTCTTGGTAGTGCTTGTTGCCATAATACCTTGAGCACAATTCCGCAGCTCCAACTGATCACACAATACCAGCTGTACAGAGAACTAGTAACACTGTATAATATTCTCAGTCAGAGGTCTCTTAATTAGGTTCTCATTGAAGTTTCCTGTACATTGTATTTCCCCCTCCTATGAAGTTCTTACAAAGAAATAAAAAGACTGATCCTTTAATTGAAGCAATAGGGGCCTTTACATCAATGCAGTATGATCCTGTGGTGAATTGGCAGGAAGATGTACCCAAGTTCTGCTTTGCAATGGCACTTGCAATGAACATTTCTATAGAAGCAGCATGTGTGGGGCAGAATTGGGCTGTGCAGCTCTATTTTCTGTGCAAAAAAAGGGGATGTTCGCCAGAAAGAGAGAAAGGTGGGTGGAGAGCAGGAAGAAAAATGGAATAAAACAAGCAAATCGAGGTTGGTTCAATGAGCTGAGGAAAAAGTTTTTTATGCTCACCTGATTGTGAAGGTAAGAAAAGACATTAAAAAGATAACTAGGACTACCCAATTTCACAATGATTGCCCAATTTTATAATTGATACAGATTCTATGAAGCTTTCATCTTCTACATAGGAATTAAGTGACACTCATGGATAGAGCACCATTGTGTACAAGGAATATTATTATTATTGAATGTCTCTTCATGCAGAAAAGAAACAAAAATGGTTGTGTGCACACTCAGTCAGAATTTCAGTATGATGCAGCTATAACATTCACACTGATTTCTTCAAAAAAGTGCTCATCTACAGCCTGTGGTCGGGGAAGACTGCTTCACTTAATTTAGGATAAGACTGGCCCAGATCACGGGGTCCCCCTTCTTACAGGCAACAGCTGAAACAGCTATCAAAGGAAGTATGAGGGAATATAGACCATTTCCGCACTAGCCTGTTATACGGCTATTATTCCACTTTCAACCTTCTATGGAATCCTGGGGTTTGCAGTTAAGGGAGTGGCCTTTGAGGCCGCTCCCTAAACTGCAAACCCCAGGATTCCATAGGATGTTGAAAGTGGAATAATAGCCATCTAACAGGCTAGTGCAGAAATGGCCATAGTTGCCCATTCCCTTCCAAAGAAGCAATGCAGGATGACCATCTTAGGTTTTGACAAGCGGAAGTAGGAGAGAGACAAATATAGATGCATATAGAAACCCAGCTGCATCTATAGATGGTCTTTCAATCTGAAATGTTTTTAAAAGTGTAATTGTTGTTATTGTGTGCCTTTAAGTCATTCGCAACTTACAGCAACCCTAAGGTGAACCTTTCACAGGCGTTTCTTGGCCAGATTAGTTCAGAGGAGGTTTGCCATTGCCTTCCTCTGAGGCTGAGAGAATACGACTTGCCCAAGGTCAACTAGTGGGGTTCCATGGCCGAGTAGGGATTTGAATCCTTGTCTCCAAAGGCCTAGTCCACTGCTGAAACCATTAGACTACAGTGACTCTCAAAAAGCATAATTATGCCACCTGAATGAATTAAATTGTTTAGTCTCAATATAAAATAATTAAGGAGTTAATGAAGCCAGTTTAGTTTATATATCTCTGTAAACAACTGAAGGTCCTGCAGAAATTAATTGTTGAATATTAGAAAAGTGGCATATTCCTTCTCTAATTATGACTAGACTTCTGAATTTTGCCTTGTTTGAAATCATGTTTGAAATGCAGCTGGTTTGATCTGACTTACAGTCAGTTCTGTTCTCTCTGAATGCCAAATTGATGTAAGAAAATACCAAAATTCTTGTTAGTCATTTTAGTGATTCAAGCTACATTAGTTATTTGAAGCTAAACTGGTCTAACCAAGAACTGATTCTGTACACAGAAGACCTGCATTCAAATTCTTTTTAGTGGGTATGTCATGGTCGAATTCCTGCAGGATTCATCCCTGAAGGATGGTCCAGTTTAAAGGACTTTTTGTCAAGAGTTAAATCACCTTTTAGACAGTGTGAAAGGATAGCTACATGAATAATTGATCCAACTTTTAAATCAGGTGTCAGTTTAGGATAATTTTACCATAGGCTTTTTATATAATTGGGAAACAATTTTGGTTTCAATTAGCTGGGATTTATAAGAGGTTGCTAGAATTAAAGGTACATGGAGAAACTCAAGATCCCCTAGAAGATTTAATAAGAAGAAAGATTGGAAGGGAAAAAGGAATGGGAGGAGGATTTATACAATTTTATTGGAAAGCCAATTTAAACTAGAAGAGGGCTTATTAGAATTATGGGAAAGAGATATTAAAACAAGTAGCAAACAAATTCAAGAATAGCAAAATGAAGCCATCAGGACAAAAAATACTAAAATAAGGGAGCAACAGTTAAAATTAATTGGAAGATGGTACAGAACACCACAGCAGTTATCATATATAATTTAAAAAATGCCATCTAATTGTTGGCATGGATGTGGAAGTGGAAGTAAAGGTACATATATACATATGTTGTGGGAATGCTGTAAGTTGCAGAGATTTTGGCAGGAAATAATTAATGAAATAAATGGAATAATAGAGAAAAAGCTGGGACTGGATAGAAATGAGGAATACCTGGCAAAACAAATGTTAAGGGCAGCTGAAGCGGTTACTGCATACGGTTGGAAAGAAGAAAGAAAACAGAAGGTGGAAAGATGGCAACAAATTTCAGAGTAGGTAATGTTTGATTTTGTATTATAAAGAAGACTGGGGTGTTTGGGTCAGTCAAATGAAGACGATTGGCTAAGGAAGTGGAGTAAACTAATAGAAACCAATAAACTAATAGAAACAATTAAAGAAAGGAAGAGGTACAAAATTATAGAAGATATAATTAATACAATTCTCCACATCAAAGGAAAGGGGTTTTAAATAAAAATTGACTTTTTTTCCCTGGAGGGCGATGGCAGGGAGGGAAAGGTAAAAGCAGTATTATGTTTGCTGGGAAAATTAATTTGTTGGTTGGTTGGGGATGAAGCATTGATTGTTTTGTATTTATCACTGCAATAATTTTTTTGTATTTGTATCTGTGTTAATATTTATAGCAGTGTTCATCTGTAATCAGTGTTAATCACTTCAAAATAGTAATAGTTTCAAAAAAATTAAAAAATTGCCATAGGTTGACTTTTTTTTAATGCACAGGCTGGGAAGAGTCTTCCATACCAGAATTATAAACAGATCTCAGAACAGAAACCTCATGTTCAAGATTATATAAGGACCTAAGAACATTTTTGTTTTACTTCTTTGGATTTTTGGTATCATGTTAACAGTATTCCCACACTTGCACAGAATATATCTCTATATACACGTCTTCTAACTACTGTGTGTTTAGAGGACAAGCTCTTCCAAAACACAAATGACTGGGGATTTACTTCTAGTCCTAGTAAAACCTTTTTTCATCTGCTTGGTAGAGCTGACTCAGAAGTTAGCAAGTTTTTAAAAATACACAGGAGCACAGTGAATATAACTTTAAGTCTAGGTAGCAGAGTGCCCTTGTAAGAGACATGGTAAAGAATGACAGAAATGAGATCATAGCTTCTCTGGAAAACAAGCTTTTATTAAGAAAATAAAACAAAAAAGCAATTTGTAAGTTAATATTGAAGACTGATCCAGGAAATGAGGGTAGTCAGGAAATGAAAAGTGAGGTTACTATGAGCTAAAGAGGCTACATGGTGATTGGTGTTTGGGAAGAATGTGCGCAAGTGAGTTGAAAAGGTGTAACCTAGAATGCAAGAGTTATACTTTTCCTTGTTTATGTTCTGTATTCCAGAGTTCTTATGTTCAGAAGGAGGGTAAGCAAGAATCTTAGGCGATTTCCGTACTACACTGTTATAGTGCTATTATTCCACTTTCAATATCCTATGGAATCCTGGGGTTTGCAGTTTAGGGAGGGCATTTAGAATTCTCAGCCAGAGAGCTCTTTGGCTCAGTAAACTACAAACCCCAGAATTCCACAGGATGTTGAAAGTGGAATAATAGCACTACAACAGTGTAGTGAAGAAATGACCTTAGTGTCAGGGGGAAACCCAAAATGAGGTTTAAAAAAAGCATACTTCCATCAGCCACAGCAAGCTTTACTGAGTGGACCACTGTGTGAGTGCAGAAAAAGGGCGCCCAGAGTTGGAAGCAGATGTTTATTCCAGCCAGACTTGAGATGTCACAATGGGGCCCTGCCAGGAACTTCAATTCTGGTATGCTGTCACTGAATTGAGATATGCTGAGATAATTTTAGTATTAGGACTCTTTCACACTACACAATTATAGCACTATGATTCCAGTTTAAGAGCCGTGGTTTGGGGAATGTGTGAACCCAAAGCTTAGTTTGTATGGAAAGATGCAGACAGACAGAATGTAGGTAAGCATGTACTTGGATGCTGGCCAGCAGGGAATCCCTTCGTGGTGATTTGATGATGGCATTCAGAAAAGGGACTCGGGAGATGATCTTGAGGTTTCCAAAGTTACTTAATAAAGCTGCTTGACTCCCCTGGCAGGTGAATCCGAAGTTCAGGGCAGCTGTGGCAAGGTGTCTTGCCTCGCCCACGCTGCCATGATGAGCTTCCCAGCAGGAGGGGAGGGGAAAGGCTGTGGGGGAGCAGCCAATGAGTTTAAACTCCAGCTCAAACTCATTGGCTGCACTTCCTAGGGCTGGAGTTTCATCTCCAGTTTTCCCTTCAGTCAGGGGAGGGAGTATAAATTTAGGTACTCTCAGGGGTTCACTCACTTCTTCTGGAGTGTCACCTGACGAGACCAGAAGAGGAAGAACGACAACTGGGGAGGAGCAGCAGAGAAGTGACAGTGAGTGATTGGGAGGATCGGAGGGCAGCAGCGAGTGGCAGAAGGTGTCGAGGGAGCATTGAGAGATGGGCGACAGTACAGAATACCAGAAGAACCAGCGATGAAGGCGATGCGAGCAAGGGCAGCAAGGTGGAGCTGATTATCACTGAAAAGTCCTTTTCAGGGCTATTTGGTCTCATAAGCATTCTCCTTAGCTAATTCTCAATCCAGGCTACTCCTAGTGTGACCACCATCATTCCTAGGTGGTGCCTCAACCAACCCCCCAACCTTTTCTTTGCCCCTGTGTTACCCCCTTGGCAGACCCCGTCCCGGGACATATAAAATTAATATCAAATATATCTTCTATGCCAGAGAAGTTGCCTGGGTGGGTGCGTAGACAAATAGGTCAAGCAACTGGACATAGGTCAAGGCCAGGAAAATCCCCAGTCAAGTTTCCCAAGGAGACCTCAGGCTAGGCATATCTGCACAAACAAAGGGTCCTCAGCCACAAAAAGCCAACTTGAGAGGGTTACTGGGTTTTCCCCCTGTTGAGCAATGCTTACTTCGATGAATCCTACAAGGGCGAGGTCCATTTACATGAACCAATCATGCAAGCCATCAAGTTGCTATTGTGTGGTATTTTTCCTCTATTTTAGCCATTGTTCTTCCCGGGAAAGGGCTTGCCCCCGAGGTACATTCCGCCCTATAAGTAGTCCCCGTTTTTGAGAGTCTCCTCAGAGAACTCCCCACTACAGTAGCAGACCGGCATTCTGTTAGTCAAGTGAATCCCTCAGCTGCCTGTCTTCACTGAGCTTCTTCCTTCTTGCCACTTCCCAGACTGAAGACTTCTGGACAGGTGCAGTATCACTGCCTTTACATCCTCTCCGCTTTATCCCCTATAAGTTTTCACCTCTTTCCCTTCTCCATAGGCCTTGTGTGCATGAGTGAGTGACTGCGTTTGTGCATGAGAACACATTTGTTAATAAAATCCATTCATTAGTACGATTGTCTGGCTTTTCGCTGTCCCCGTAAAAACTGGGTTGAAGGTCTCGCTGGGTTACCCTGCCCCTCGTTTTGCCACGTTAGTGCTCCGCTAATTTCCCCAATCTTTGCATCTTTGGAACAAATCAAGGCGTCCCCCAGGGGACCCCCAGAAGTCAGGGTAACACCTATTGTTGCTTATATTTCTTTTAGTATTCCACATTGGAGGCACTCTCTGGGCTGGCCTCTTTTTGTCCCTCTTGCCTGTTCTAATTCCCTGCACAGCCACTATCCTTGGGGTTACCACCCTATGGCCTGGTTGCTGCAGTGACCTCAACTCCATTGGGCACCTGACCTCCATATCTTTTGGGGCCCTCTATGGCTGGTTCCTGGGTGAGTTTAGCTTAATTCAAGTCTGCCCTCCTCTTGCTGAATTGTGCATGCCTGCATGTTCTGGACTGGCTTCATTTCTCACTTTAAAACAGTTGTTATCACTGGGGTTGCTCTGCAGTCTTCTGATCCTTTCAATACTGCTAAAGTAGATAGCTGACAGGTTAAGGAGTGTGTTTTTTCATACCATGCCATCAAAGAAGGGTCTAAAATCTGCTTAGGAGCAAGGTCCCAGAACCCATGGTCAGGATGGATGGCCATGGAAGTCATGGGCAGAATTGGTATTCGCTTAGGAAAAAAGAAAGCCACCAGCATAAGTGAGCAGAGACCAAGGCAACACAGCTTTACTGGAAGGCCTTTCACAGACACTGGAAAAATTGGTGGAGAAAAGACAAAAGGCTGGAATCCCAGGCAGCAGCATCAGGCCAGTCCTTGGGTCATGGGCTTCAAGACAGTGAGGTGGTAGCCAGCAGCAGTGGTCAGGAGGCAAGGCCAGGGGTATTACGCAGCCAGACCACCATCCAGCAGCAGTTCAGAGCATACCTTCAAAACAGAGGAGGAGTCTTCAAGGGGAGAAAGGGCCAGCAAGTGATCAAAGAGGGGTAAGAACAAGGAGGACACAGACAGTGAGGGATCAACAGGTAAGTCCTCAGTAGAAGGGGAGGTTGGTAAGAGGGATTACTGGATGGCAGTGGTAAATATCCTGGGACTCCTGGCATAGGCTATTAGAAGGCAGGAGAGGGGGAGCCAGGTTTGTAGGGGCCCCCAAGTGTCATGGGAGGGATAGGATAATGCTGTGTACACTGCCCAGTTCTATGTTTTCAGTGATCATGAGGCCCACTGAGTATCCACTTACATAGACACACCAGGGAGTGTATCCTAAGTGTGTATTATGTAGATGTTTTTTCACTCCTCAAACCTGAAGGGGATGAGGGTCACATGCCAAAAGGGGATAAGAAGAAAAAGCAAGAGGACAAAAGCGAGGCGGTTGAACATTCATTCAACAATTGGCTGGCTGTCTACAACATCTTAATGGGGGTAGTGCAGGCAGCCTATCTTTAGAGGGGTTGGCACCTCTCCAACCAGTTGGGCGACGTTCTAAAAGCTTGAGCCTTGGCTAGTAATGCTGCAGCCATCGAATATGATGTGGTCTTCTGTAAGAGCAAGCAGGCTCTCTGGGACATCATCAATGGCAAACTTTGGCTGGTTTAAAAGGTAAAGGTGAAGGACCTAAACTTTCTCATTGGGCAGGGAAGAAGCACTCCAGGAGGTGGGTGTGCTGGGAGCTTAACCAAGGAAAGTGTCAGAGGACTTGATGCAAGTTCGAGCACTAGTGTGAAAGCTGCCTTGGATCTTGATCTAAACTCTCTTGCCCAAACTCAGGCAATGTGCAGCAGTCCTTTCACTTAGGATGCCCTGGCAGGGCAGCTGGTGGTAGGTAGGATGGGGGGCCTACCCCTGGAACCAACAATGGCAATGGGGCCACATAGTGAAGTGAAGCTGCCTCACACTTGCCGATCCAAGACCGAGGCAGAGCTTTTCTGTTTATAGTATTAGAGTTAGGTGGTCCAAGCCCAACCAAGCAGGGACAGGGCGCCATCATCCGGTTATGAGGTATCAAGGACCTGGGCCCATGCCTGGTCAAGGTTTGAGCAGGCTCATGTCCAAAAGGTTGCCTAGGCTCATCCACAGGGATGGCTCCCCTCTCCCTAGCTTTCAGAGGGTAGCAGTCCTGAGAACCATGCTTAGGTATGGACAGCCGGCACCAGGACTGCCAGCACAGGAATTTGGCAGTCACTCTTTCAGAATAGGAGTGGCCACAGTTGCAGCACAGTGTGAGCCATCAGCCAGAGCCATCAAGAGGATTGGCAGGTGGAAATCTGAGACATTTGTGGGTTACATACAGCTGGGTTTGGAGATGGGTGAGCAGTAACAAGTTGTATTTTTCAAGTGGCAGGACCACTGGATGAGGTCAGAGAGGTGTTATGGCAGTGTCCCAGAGGGAGTCCAGACAGTGGGACAAGGCCAGGACAATGGTGACAGCGAGCTAGGAAGTGAGTGGTATAGATTCAGTGGCTGCCATAATGGTACCAACTGGAAGAAAAAGGCAGAGACAGTATCTGGACTGCAGCAGGAGCAATAAAGAGGAAGAATGAAGTCTTTGTGGAGTCTGCTTGGGGGCCAGGTGGGCCAGCCATAGGAGATTAGACCAGTGCCAGAAAAATGTGGAACTTGCAGACTTTGGAGGGGAGGATAGTCATGGCGATGTCGACTAGGCCAGCCATGAGATTTTGGTTGCAGCTGCAAGGAGTTGACGGAAAGTGGGAGTGGAGTTTTTGTTGACTGCCTTTTGTGGTGGTTGGCATGGGTTCTGGATCTGGGATAACTGTTAATGGTGCCTTTGAGCACGGTAAAGTATGGGCATTCCCTTATTGGAATCAAGGGGTGCAGGGGAAGAAGTGTACATGTTCCCTGCACTCCATCATGACTGGGTTGATCCCACATCTGTCACCATGCTGGTTCCAGCAGCGGGCAAGAGGGTCGGGCTCATCAGTCAACAGGTGGATTAACCAATGCCTAGATCCGGACCCATGCACATGCCAACCCTGTAAAAACTGCAGCCAAAATAAACTTGTGGCCATGTTTCCTTCCAACCTTGGCTGTGTCTGTGGTCTTTCTCTCATAGTAGAACTCAACCCTGAGCATGCAATGGGCAATCCTTCAGGTGCTCTTGTGGTCTCAAACAGCAAAGAACTTTAAAGATCAACATCCGCACTTTGAAGTGGGCCTAGGAATGAAATGGAGCCAGTGAAGTTTGCTGGGCAGTGCTGTAAATTGCTTATAGCACCCAGCTTGAGATAGTGATCTCACACTATTTTGTACTATAGATTGACCATCTTTAGAGGCAGTCCCGTGTGTATGTGTAATCTTTGGTGCAGCACTTGCTACTTACCTTTTTATTTGTGCTACTGTTCTGCTTTTGGGACAAATCTCAGCTCACTCTTTACATTCTGGATCTCTGATAAGTTAACAGCAGGACCTGGTAGCTTTTTGGCACCTGGGAGAGTCTTCTTTTTTTCCGCTTCTGATGGGGGTGGAAGACTCTACATGAAAAACAGACAGCTTAAAGTAACACACTGAATGACAGACATAATCAGGGACATGGGTTGGGCACTGACAGCTGACATTATCTCATGCAGGGATATTAAAGAATAGAAGAACAGCTTTACCAGGTTGCACAGAATACTGGTCTAGCCCTCAGCTGCTTACAGAAACCAGCTTAACTCGCCATAGTGCAAGTTAAAATAACCTGCTGCCCATCACTTATACCAGGTCATTCAAGTTTTAGGGCACCTTAATTGCTGAAGCGCACATACATTTGTGCTACATGTTCTCTATAGGAATAGAGAAAAAGGAGGAAAATGACCATAAAGTACACCAGCAATTTTTAATATTTCATTATGCGGATACCATTAATGAGTTCAATGAAATAGCAGACAGAACATAAACATGAATGTTATTTTTTGCCTTGGTCTAAATCCAATTGCTAGTCCCAGTTAGAGTAGACCCATTGAATCAATTGTTGAACAATTGTTGATTCAATGGGTTTAGGTTCATATTACCAAATTTTGATTTGGACTACAGTAGACATGTGGATGGAACAAACGCAGATGTTGAAGTAGACATGTTCACATGAGGTGACTGGTTTCTTTACCGTACTTTTAAAGCACCACAAAAACATTCTGGTGAAAGCGCTTATCCTATCTGTGGGAAAGGAGCCATTGTTTCTGACCTGTTACACAATATTTTGTGGAATGCTGTAACACTTCCTGGAAGATGTTCAGAATCCTGTACTATTTCCCATTAGCTGAGAGTGCTGTATATAATTTCATAACATTTAAAAAGTTGACCTCTTCAAATATATATTGAGTGATTTCTAAATAAGCACTGAAATATCAATTTGTACAGGGGACAGTCAACACATAAGGATTTATGTAACATAACATTAATTATGGATAATTCTTCACCATCACAAGCAGGATCAAATCCCTTTATTAAAAGTAAGGAAAATTCTTGGGGAAGTTCTGTATTGTTTTTCTTTTTTCTTACATAAAATGACTATGGCTCCAGTTTTGGAAAATGTCAATCAAAGTAGAAAAGACACAGTTGAGGAGGATGACATTTCTGACTATTTTGTAAATTTCCTGGCAGACTTCAGTTAATTTAAAGTTTGATACATTTATAGAGTGAGTGACAGGAGATCTTCAATACAGGACAGGTGAAGTTACAAGAATTCAACAGATGCCTGAAAAAATATCCGTTTAAGTTGAAGACAAGGAGCAAGCAACAGGAATCCTGCCAGAAATAACTCAAGACTTGGAAAACATGAACATTCAAACTGAGACAACTACACAGCATGAAATGGAGAGAGTCAATATACCCTATGAAAGAAGAATGAAGGCCCCAAGTGTTGCTTTAGCTCATTTTTCAATTAAGAAGAAGAAAGATCAAATCTCAGAGTTTGTTCAGAAGATATTATGGAAAATTTACGACAACTTGTTGGTATTTCTAAAAGATCTCAGGAGAAGGGAAAATTATATATTTTTGGTGGACAAACTTATCAGAAAGACTATTATCTTCCACCTGGGACTGACTTGATGATCTGATCTTTACTTACAAGAATGAAAGGCATTAGTTGAGCATGACTGATTTGACAAATGGCTTCTTAGGAATGCTCAAAAAAGGTCTGATCTTTGGAAAGAAAGAAGAAAGTAAGAAAGATGAAAGAAAAAGGAATAATTGTGGTGAAGGAAAACATCTGTAAGAATCAGGAGAAGAATCTAAGGATGCTGAGAAAAAAAGGGACATTGGTGGGAAGGGAAAGAGGGGGATTTCATGATGATATTGATAAATCTTTTAGACTTTTAAAGTTTCACATCTTTACTGCTATACGAGAAGTGTAATTGGAATTAATAGTTTTACTTCATTTGTTGCTTTTAAAAATTTCTTCTAGATTATTATTTTAAACTACTATAGAATATAGAATAGGAATTAGCTGGACATGATTTGTATAGAATACAGAATAAGCTAGGAATGATTTATATACTTGTAATTTAAGTTAGTAAGCAAATAATTTTAGATTCATTAACCTTCTTAGAGTTATTACTGTGTCTTGATGATTGATATCTAGTTTAAACTAACAGAGAATAAATTGATCTGATTATAATTGTTTATGAGAGATGCTTATCAAATGATTAATTTACTGTGTATATGTCTAAGATGTTAAAAGTTACTATCAGCAAATACTAATTTTTGATATAAGTTTAAGTTTAAGGATTAATCAATAGGTGTAACCACTTAATTAATATATGCTTTTGGCAACAAAGTCAGGAACCAATTTTTAGTTATTTGTAGTCTTTTTTGCATTTTTTAGTTAATTTTAGTTTTGTTAGATGCTTGTAGTTTTGTTATGTATTGTCTGTTTTTTCATTTGTATGGTATCATTATGTTTTTCTTAGTTTGATGTATTGTTATACAGTGTTGCTGTTTGGTTTTTGTTTAATAAAATTTTTTGACAGAAAAAAGAAAAAAAAAGTAAGGAAAATTCTCCTTAACGTCTTTTTATGTTTAAGAGAAATAATTTTCCCATTGTAATACAAAGTGTTTATTGTATGGGATGAAGTAGGGAAAGGCATGGGTAAAGTCATTCTGCAGTATCAAATGTAGATAATCTAGTAAAAATTACTTACTGAAATATGGTTTTATTTTGTAACTAGATAAGTGGAACCATGGGACTATGTGATGGTTGTGCCGTGATCTGGAAAGGTTCTACACTAGAAGTTCTTTTTAAAGCAACTACTTAATTTCAGAAGTTCATGAAGCATAGCTGCACATTTCACATTTTCTTTCAGCTAACTTCCATGCATCTGAAATTAGATTTTGCCTTGAAATTTATAGTCAATTAGCTGTCTGGTGGTTACTTCATGTTAACGGATCTCTAGCTGAACAGACTGTGTTCTCTTCTGAAATGTTCACACCTCCTACACAGTCTCTTTGCTTCTTGCCCTTTCACTCAGTTTCCTTCTATATCTGACAATCTATCTACATTTCAGCCCTCTAAAGTCTACATGTATACTCCAAGTACTCAGATTACTTTATCTGCTCTTTTTCTGGAGTGGGGGGCTTTCATAAAGCACCGTTGATGACTAACCTGTAGATTTAAGGATTCTTTCTCTACCATTCCCTGGTTCTTTGATCTTAATTCTTAGTGTACTCTTAGTATCTACTGCTAACTAGAATCCAGCAATAGTAACGTGATACTACTTCTCTTTTTAAACCATGAGGGAACATCCTCCCTGCCATCTTTTGAAAGGACTGAACACTGTGCACTCCCACACTTGAAAGACAGCAAGTGAAGAGCCTCCAAAGGTCAAGAAAAAAAAAACATAGAAGTTCTGTATGGATACAAGGTTATTGCTCTGTGAGGAAGACATTCACCTTTATGAACTTTCTACAGCAGTTCTGTGTGGTAGATATTCCACATCTGAATTTACAATGACACTGAGTATTTTGAGAGATGGAGAAGAGCCTACCAAGCCAAAGAGAACTATTTGCAGGCCACATGTGCCGAGACCTATCTGGCTCATGCTTACTTCTCTTCCAGTGCTGAGTCTACCAGTAGGCAGAAGGCAATGAGCACCTCAGGCACCAGATGCTGGCAGATAGGGAACGCCAGTAAGGAGCTGAAGGATAAAGCCTACATGTGCCCCAAGGCCTGTTCTGTGCTACCCTAAGCCAGTCGCATAGCAACTGGGGGGGTGATGGGGGCAGTTCACCCCAGGCGGCAATGTTTTGGGGGCATCCCAGCTCGTAGCCACGCCCCCAGCATTGTGGCTACGTCCCCTCCCTCTCCCACCTTCACCGCTGCCCTAAGCAAGTCTGCTAGCATCAGATGTTAACAGAAGATCTTGTCCTGTTGCTAACGTTGAAGCAAAATTCAACTGCCAGGCTGCACATAGAATGGGGGTAACGAGAGGAAAAGATCCTCAACTTCTTACTTGTATCAAGCACGGAAATGATTGTTTGCTGCCTCATTTGCATCGGGCAACAAAAGCAGACCAGTCCTGCTTTCTTCGGTTGAAATCACAGGGACATAAAAGTACTTAAAATTCAATTGGACCAGCTTCCAAAGAAATAAATAATTTTGCTGTCCTTTTTTTTTTGCATTGACTTTACACATGCTTTGCTGTTTATATTGGTGATGGGAAATTTCTGTATACTCAGAAGCTTCTGCATTCTCAGGATATCAGCCTAGGAGTAGGGGGTACATTTGGCTCCACAGTCCAGTAATGGATGATCAAGCTCAATATAAATCAGCTTAGCACCACCTAGCAGAAACACAACTTTTTAAATAAGACTACAACCATTGCTATCCTGAAGAAAAAAAAGACTACCCTTGCTGGTGGCTAGCAGAGGAGAAACAGAGGGCTCTACCAGCCCTGTAGGACTCTGCTGCTTTTCTACACTGCTCTGGTACCCTGACTGGTTTCTACATTGGGCACAGAGAAGGGATGGAAGCACTCCATTCTTCCTCTGCCAAATCTTTCTATTTAACTTTATGCATGTTCTTGTTGATTTTGGATACCAAGTTTTTATAGTATCCCTATCCCTTATGGTTATCAATATGACCGTAGCTTAAGAGTTATTGGGAGGGGGGCAATTGGTGAGCTGAGGGCATCACTTATGAAATGAAAGAGATATGTAACAACTGTTGTTGCTCTTGTTCTGTGCCTTCATGTTGTTTCCGACTTAAGGTGACCCTAAGGCAAACCTATCATGGAGTTTTCTTGGCATGTTTTGTTCAGAGGGGGTTTGTCTTTGCCTTCCTCTGAGGCTGAGACAGTGTGCTTTGCCCAAGCTCACCCAGTGGATTTCCATGGCTGAATAGGTATTTGAACCCTACTTTCCAGAGCTGTAGTTCAGTGCTCAAATCATTACACCATGCTGGCTTTCAATTTAACAATACAATGAAGAAAATGTCTAATACTTAGAAGCGTTGAAAATGATTTTCCAACTTTTAGTATGACTCAGTTAAAACATATGAGTATTGTACAATTAAAAGTGGTGGTGAGGCCAGTGGTGCACTTTGTTCAGCAGTGATTTTCCTCTGGTATGTAAAATGCAAACCACTCACTGTCCCAGCTGAGCTTTGGGGATACCATTAGAGGGAAAACCATGAAGGCACCCATCCAAATGCTATTATGGCTCCAGGAAGGAGTATGGAGTAAGACTGGGTCAGCAGCTTGGGGGACTGTTGGCTATCCTACTCATCCCCCCTTCGACCTGCCACTGTGGCCCTGCTCCAGACTGGAGTTCTCCAAAGCTGTAACTGAATACAGTTACCTCAAGAAATCCAGCAATGGATCTCCCATCACCATCACAATCACTTTCGAAATGACATACCTGCCAGACCTTGGAAGGATTTCACCTTTCACCTTTCACCTGGAGCAGCAGCACGAAACGTATGGTTTTCCAGATGTTGTTGGACTGAAACTCCCATCAGTCCACTACCCATCAGAGCAAATGGTGAGAGAGGGATGATGTGAGCTGCAGTTCAGACACATTGGGAGGGCTACATATTACCTATTCCTAACATGACGGAAGAGAAGAAAAACAATTCAGAACTTGTTTTGCAATATTTTTATGTTGAGCTTAAATAGGTTTTCTTGGGCCTTGAAAAGGATTGATTCTATACTGATCATTCACTTCATAGCTGACAAATGAAATTTCAGGTGGCAGCCAATGATTTAAACTGAAGGTATTTTGCTCATATAAGCAAATACCTCATCAGGTTCTTACCTCATCAGGTTCAGTGAATTCTTTTCTTTTAGGCGGTTGACCTGCTCCAGGTAAAAGCGCTCCCATTGGGATGTTGATATTAGCCTGGAAATGATCGTATTTATATCAATCAGTCATCAGAGTAAATCATTCAGAATCACTGAAATTGTAGGGATACTTGTGGTTTCCACTAGCAGTAACTGTGGATCTAAACAGTAATCTTTGCAATCAGGCCCTATTCGTGTTGAAGCACTGTGTATTTGAACCTCAGGCTCTGAGAGGGGTCCACTTGCAGTCCACTAGACAATATGCTTTGCTCATATTTCTAATCAGTGCTTCCGTAAGAGGTCAATGATCTCTTTTTTTCAATTCTGTATCTTGCAAAGATAGAGGCTTTAGTTTGTGACTGGTCACTGAAAGATAAACAGAGGCTTAATTTGCAAGTGTATTTGTGAGACATATAATTCTGAGGAAAGCCTGTTGTCAGAGGGAAAGATATGATAATACACAGGTCCCTTACTGTCTATTTTAACAACTAATTTATACCACAATTGCTTAAACTGGATCTCTGCACACCCTGCAATCAGCACAGGAGTTGCTGGCATGTGTTGACTAGCCATAAGGTACTTACTATTGCATGTTTGTAGATACGCTTATGTTCACACTTCCCATAGCAGTTTTTTTAAAAAAAAAAATTTCAGGTGATATTGATGGTTCCTTCTTCAATATACCCAAGGTTACTAGTGGTGTGCATCCATACATATTAATTTAGAAGCAGTCTTCTTGAAGTAAAAAACTCTTCCCAAGGAAAGGACTGTAGAACTGCAAGTTTCACCTCTCTTAAAAAGCAAAGGGCATGCCATCTAACCAGTGCCAGGCACCATTAACTTCAATTGATTTCAGTAGGAGAGATTTTAACCTGTTTACTTTTCTCACTGAAGATGAGACTCACACAGTGCAAATTAACCTAAGTGTTTTTTTTTTAAAAAATAACATTATTACAAAAACTTAAACTATCTGTATTTAAAAATTTTTAAAACTTTTACTGACTGATGTTTTGCATACTGCAATCTATACAGAAAAGTTGTTTTCCCCAGACATTGTTCTGTTTCCTTTCAAGAGAAAAGCAATCATTCTGCTGATTTAAATCTTTACTATGTTGGTTTGTGTGTGTGTGTGTTGTCTAGCCACAGTAAATACTTTCACATTGCAAGAAATTATTAAGGTATTAATCCAAGTACAATGGGGAAGAAAAGAATTTTCTGTTTTCAGAAAAAGTACAAAGCTGCAACTATTTTGCTTTTATGCCTCTCCTGCTCATATTGGATACCAAGTTCTTAGACTCAATCAATCCAGAATGTTGTGAACAGATTTGCATGTACATGCCAGGAGATTTCCACTGTTCCATACATGGATGTACAGCCTTGCACACCTATGTGCAAATTTACTTATGTAAAACAGGCTTAGAGATGTAGATAATATTTTCTAGATTAATTTCTTAAACTAGTTGCAATTACAGTAGACTCTCCACTTTCGCAAGGATTTCAGATGCAGAACCCTTACGAAAATGGAAAAACCACAAGTAACCCTCCCATGGTCCCTTTCCATTCCTTTCTGGGGCTCGTCCCTCCCATGCCCTTGCCTTTTGTGTGCTGGGGCCAGAGGCAAGGGAATGGGAGGGGGAGCTCCAGAGAGAGAAGGAAGGCATGTGTGCATGCCTCCCCCCATTCCCTTGCCTTTTGCCTCAGCGCAAGTTTTCAGTGCCGAGGCCAGAGGCAAGGAGATGGGAGGGAGGAACTCTGGAGGGGAGAAGGAAGGAAGATGCATGAGTGACTCCCCACATTTCCTTGCCTTTTGTCTGGGCACTTGTCTTCTTTCTCTGCACCTGGCAAAATAGAATGGGAGGAGGAGAATGGTGGCACGCATGCACCTCATGAATAATCAAACTTATGAAAGTCAAAACCGCAAATATGAAGGGAGGACTGTAGTTCTGCAACTGATTGCACAGTTGAAGTGTCTATGCTTATGGATCATGAATTTCCTAATTTTAACAACTATCATGTGGTTAAGGTAAATAAGTATTTATTGTAGGAATGAGAATCATGCAACCCTCTAGATGTTGTTGACTGCAACTCCCAGCATTCCTTACCATTGCCTGTGCTGGCTGGCCTGCTGGAAATTGCAGTCCAACATCTGGAGAGCTGCTTGATTCCCAATGTTGATTTATTCCTTTGCTTTTTTCTGAGAATTTTTCATGAGAACAGCATCACTGTTTCATACTGGTAAGTAAGCTTCTGCAATGGAGTTCTCAGTTCTTGGTAAAACAGAATTTCTCCATTCTTTAATAAATCCTTCAACATTATATATGTTCAATATAGATCATGCATATTTCAAAAAAGTAACTGGCAAAATCACCCTGAATATTCCTTGCCTAAGAAAACACCATGAAAGTCATGGGATCACCATAAGTCAACAGGACACTTAAAGGCATATACATATACACAAACACTGCTTTGTCTCATGTGAACTGCACAGGAAAGTAATTAAAGCTTAACTTTAACAAATGAGAAACAACCTGTTGTATGCCACTGCTTGGTTACTCTATGATTTTGCATTACACTTGAACACAACCATCCAAACAATCATATTTGGGTTTAGTGAGCCAATATAGGCCATTTCCATACCGGGCTTCTGAAATGGTGCAGAGCGACCTCTCACGGAGGTCTTCTACACCATAGAGTGGACTGGCGTGGACTACTTTTTGTAGTTCCACACCAGAATCCACTCAGGAGCGGCCGGAACTAGCCGTGCCGCGTGTTTTTCAAAAACCTATTTTTCGAGGTTTTTAAAAAGCACGGAGTGTGCAGCCCCGCGCCGCTCCGTCGCCGGGCTCCGAAGTGGATTTGCGGGCACGAGCAAGTGCGTGCCTGCAGATCTGCCGGGGGCGGGCTTCCAGCTGGCGAGCTTCTCCGGTTGGTGGAGAGCCTCCACTAACCAGAAGCCACCATTTGGGACGCCGGAGGACTGCGGAGCAGCGAGCTCGCGCTGCTCCCCGTGGCGACGGACTTACTCGGTTTCAGGTAAGCTCCGTTTTTGAGCGTTTTCGCCCGTTTCCCCCCCACATGTGAAAAGGGCCATAGATACAAGACTTTTGCCTGCATGGCATGAAGACACTAAACTTGGAGGTTTCCAGTTAACCTGTCTGGAAACTACAGTGGTCTCTCTCCTTTCATGAGGGTTTGGGGCACAGAACCCTTGTGAACGTCGAAAAACCACACATAACCCCCCCCCTGCAATTCCCCTCCCATTTCCTTCTGAGGCTCCTCTTCCAGAGGGGAGAAGAAAGGCACACACATGCCTCCGCCCCATTCCCTTGCCTTTTGCCTCAGGGAGAGTTCTCAGAGCGAGGGCCAGAGGCAAAGGAATGGGAATGGGGAGCTCTAGAGAAGAGAAGGAAGGTATGCATGTGCCCACTTCCCTTCTTTCTCTATGCCTGGTAAAACGCAAGGGAATGGGAGGAGGAGAAGGGTGAAAGGCATGGGTGCACCTTGCGAATAATCAAATTCACAGAGGTCATACCCAAGAATGTGGAGTGAGGAATGTATGGTTTCCAGACAAGATAGGATCTTAAACTATAACTTGAAATTAGTTTAAGCACCTGGCTTGTTCAGTTCTGGTAAGAATAGTTTTCTGGTTCAGACAACACAGGAAACTATTATTAAATTCTAGACTTCATTGCTGCCCAATGGAGGGAAGTGTGAAAGGACACTCTAGCAGGAAAAAATGGAGGGGGTGTGTGTCACTGATTTTACACACACACACACACACACACACACACACACACACACACAGAGTGTCCTGAAAAAGCTATTCTGTGGCATTGGAGACTCTCGTGAACAGTGCGGGAGAAGATACGGCAGCAGCACCGGGAGACACGAGGTGAATCAGTGAAAAGTGTCTTCCTTTCCTCCCTCCAGTAGGACACCTCAAATCCGGTGTACGCAAATGAAGACATTCTGAAAGACTGAGCCAATGATAGGATATAAATATAATGAATATATATTAGTACTGTAATGGAAGGAGAATGAGAAGAGCTTTCTTTGGGACTAAACTGATGCCAATGAAGTGAAACTGACCCAAATCCAAGCACTACAGTTTCACTTGGGTATGTATTAGTTACTGTTACCTCACTCCTAAAACAGTTTTGCTTGGTAATAAAACCATCTGATTTCAATAACTCTCGTTTGAATGTGCACAGGACTGTTAGCTAACATAGACCACTTCGGCACTACACTGTTACAGTGCTATTATTCCACTTTCAACATCCTATGGAATCCTGGGGTTTCCAGTTAAGGGAGGGGCATTGAGAATTCTCAGTCAGACAGCTCTTCAGCCTCAGTAAACTACAAACCCCAGAATTCCACAGGATGTTGAAAGTGGAATAATAGCACTATAACAGTATCGTGCAGAAATAGCCATAGAGCTAATATAAAGTGCAAAAAGACCAACGGGGCTTATTCTCAAGTAGGTAGATATAGATGATTGTAGCCTCAGTTGGAATGGGATATACTGTCTGTTCAAAAGAATGGTCCTCTTTTTAAACTAACAGGGACAGGATTACACCAATTTTTTCTAAAGTACACTCAAATCATAAGCAAAACAAAACTTTTGAATGAAAACCGAACTTTGCTGGTCAATAAGAAGAACTGAGCAATGCAATTAACACGTATATGTGATGTCTGTGCAGGCAAATACTTGTGATTTTAGAAGATATAAGAGAGTCAGTTTTTAAAAAAATAATCCATATTGTCTGCATTGTGGGAAAGTCTGTCAATTGGTCTTCTGTCTTAGTACAACATGGACACATAAAAATCTAATTATTTCATGCTAATAATTAAATACGTAAAATGCATGATCAGTCCTGAATAAAGCTTCAGTTACCTGCAGAACTAGTTAATAAAATAATTCCCAGTTAGCATCTGAGCACCAAACTGACTTTTTCCTCAGAGTGAAAGGTTTCATATTTATTAGCAGTAATGTAATATATATGGTCTCTTACCTGAATGCTCCTGACATTTGAAGCTGGCTGTTTTGACATTTCTAAGGAAGATACTTATCCCTGCAAAGAAACAAAGAAATAATAAAAAATAAATTATTATGGGCTACAATGACATTCTGAAAGGAAGGCTTGATTAACTTAAATTTAACCCATGGTGCTTCTTGACAGGTATTTATTTATCAGTCCAGACTGTCTTTCAGTCTCAGTTTCAGAGTTACTAAGATACATCCGCAGAATACTGCAAGGAACTGAGACCAACTGAGCTACCTTACTGAATTTTTCATAAGCCAAAAAAGTAAGATCACTTTTGTAAGATAATAGTACATGAGACATGCAATCTTATACTCACTTGCCTAGAAGTAAACCCCACTGAACTTAATGTGACTTACTTCTGAGCAGATATTCATAGGAGCGCATTGCAACTGTTTAGCAAATACAGACTTGCGTGGCAAATGTTGCTGCAGGGAAAGGTAAGCTTTTGGTGGTCTCCATGGAGTGAGACTACAGTGTTACATTTGATTGATGCTAAGCACCAAATCAAGACACATCATAGGGGCAAAGGAGACAGTGAAGCACTTCACCCTCTACATGTGTCATTCGGTGCTCGTTGTTGACCCACCCTCGCACCCTCACTGCAGTGTGAGTTAATCGGCCACTTTGGGTCCAGATAGGAATTCCCCCCCCTTTTCTCGGCCACCCCCTTCCATTCCATACTTTATTTGATGTAATTGGGAAAATTGGCTCTGGCTTCTGTCTTTAAATAGGTTCTCCTTTGACAAATAGTGGGGGATAATAAAACTTTGGTGATCACCTATTGATACTCGTTTGGTGTAGAGTAGGGCTCTAGAACCACCTCTTTAGAGCCCTGTGTCCCAGGGGGTTTGGTGAAGGAGGTTACCCTTGAGGTTACCTGGGAATAAGATTCTCACTTTTTAGAGCCAGGCAGCTTAGGTGGGAGTCCCTGAGTTACCTTCCAAGATGCTGGACTGGGGAGCAACCAAAGCAATTTGGATGGCCCCTGGGGTTGAAGTGTTATTGCCCATGGAAAAGCTGAGTGGGTTGTCGCGTTGTGACCCCAGGGATCAACTGGATCCATATCATGTTGCTCCTCCGCTTGTATCTTTCAGGCCAACACAATTTAAACAAAACAGGTCAAAATGAGGTAAGCCTTAGTTAACCCAACTTTGTGTCTGGTCTCTATTCCATGGTTGTGCACCAATGGGCATATACTCATGGAGCCATTTCTTAGCAAGGTTTATGTATTATTTGCTTCAAGCTGAAAACCAGAATCAGAAAAACCTTGTAACTGGAGCCTGGCTTTTATCAACACAAATGTAATTTACTTTGTTTAAAAAAAAATTAATAAATTCCATTAACTTCAAACTGTGAGTAATGCATCCTTCTCAAGAGTCAAAGAAAACTGCAGTCTGAAAGTGATATACAAACTACTCAGGCTTGCTAAAATGGATCTGTGGGAGAAAGCGCTGACTAATGACTACTTAAAATCTCAGCCACAAAATCTACATCATCAACATATTTTCCCATTCTGTCCCATCTCATTAAATACAACACTATATATGTGTGGTTTCTTTCAGCACTGCTTTCTCCTGTTAAAATTGTAATCTTAAATTTGAGAATTACATGGAATTCATGCAAATAGCATGCAATCAGAACTGAAAACGCTGCAAGAAAGGCACATGTGATATAACTATGCAAGATGGCTGTTAGCAGAAGCAATCTTTCTTCTGTGCCTGTTTCTGCTGACCTCATTACTGCCAAAGAAATCAGGACAACAGAATGCTCATGAGTAAAAATAGACAACCTTCTTGGGCTGCAATCCCTATTCTCCATTTAGGACAACTATGGGCCATAAGATGTTTAGGAATAAAAATATAAAGGCCTTTCAATATCTCTGCATTTGGGCATGTGAACCAGAGATTAAGCTGGCACAATAGATTGTGTTTTTCTGTCTTTCTCTCGCACTGGGAGAACACCTGGAGTCCAACCATATATGTAAATGATGTAGAAGCATCCATATCCACCAGGGAGGGTCACTGTTGTGCTGTCACACCAGCATGAAATGATGAGTTTGAGGGAAGAAACTGAATTTGTACTACACCAGATCTTTCAGACACCCTTGGGGCTACAAAGTCAGTGCAAGAGAAGAGTTCTTCCTCTATTTCTTACTCTTCTGCACTGTTTCATGACCCCAACATTCCCACCTTTCCCAGTCTGTTACTCTGCTGGCTGGTGGCGACAGCAGCTGTAGTCCAACACATCTAGAAGGCATTGACAATTTCCGCACTAGACTGTTATAGCGCTATTATTCCACTTTCAACATCCTATGGAATCCTGGGGTTTGCAGTTTAGGGAGGGTGCCAATGGCCCCTCCCAAAACTGCAAACCCCAGGATTCCATAGGATGTTGAAAGTGGAATAATAGCGCTATAACAGTCTAGTGTGGAAATGGTCACTACGTTGGAAAAGGCCAATTCAGAAGATCTGGCACAAGGCGACATTTCTTTCCTTCTGCAATTCTCTGGAACCCAAATGTGCATGTTTGTTTGTTTATATTATCTCCTTATTCCCAATCTTTGTCCCAGTGCAGGACCCAAGGTAGCTACAGCAGCAGTAAGTTAAACCTCCCTCTGTATACCTTTGTGTGACAGAAATCCTAAAAGTAAGTGATTGATCTGGAGCAAAATTTTTAGTCCCTTTGTACTGCTACCCTAACATGCATAGGGGAAAAAACACGAATGGGGAAAGGAAAATAAAACTTAACCACTTATCACTCTCAAAATTTTCCTAACCATAGAATGAACTGATGTTAACAACACTAAGTATTAAAATACAACTTCTAACAAAGAAGCTGCAAAGGCCGACACAGACTTTGGGGCATACAAATACTTGTCTCATACCTTACCTTTTATGACTTATATCTACCATCAAAGGCAATGCCACTACTGTTTCTCTGTGGAGCTACTTTAGCAAACATCTTATTTCATAGGTAAATATCCCTACTGATCCTGACCTTGGCTAAGAGACAGCAAGACATGAAAACAAGGGTGGGGTGGAGGGAGAATACGAAACAGCTTATCCTCTCTGCCTTTTCTAAAAATAAGTCCTGAGAGGGGTGCTGAAGCAAGTGCAGCTGTTTGGCACCAAGTTATTTCTTTTTTAATTTGCTTTAAGTAAGTTGTTATAGATGAAGTACTTCTATAATTTCTATCTTTCATAATACTATGCTAACAGCAGTCAAAAAGGAACTAGTAACTCAATCCTTTTCTCATTTCTGTATGTAAAAAGCTGGCATGAGTGTTACAAACAGAAAGCTGTACTGTCTTCCCTGTTAGACCTAGATAGAAATGACACCATTGGGAGCCTAGCGTGTGCTAAAAGCAGGAGCAGAAAACTCCACATTGGAACTTTACTGCTCACAAAGCAATTAAAGTTCTTTGTAACTGCAGAGTTAACGGCTTGCATGATAGCAATTAAGAAATATTTATGATTTTACAAAGCATCTGTTATAAGTTTGCCTTAGTTTTGCCTTAGATTAAACTATCTCAAGAAAACCATAAGGAGAAGAATATCATACGTTGCATTATTTATCTTTTTACCAACTGCACAACGCAGGAATCATGTTGGCACACATATACTGGATATTGTTATGATAATGTTATGCCTCAGACCCATATTCTTAATTTCAAATAACTTTAAAAAACCCTTGATGAATATAAAGCACTTATAATAACAGCCTTTCTTCAGTATTATTGATCTGGTATAGAGAGCTTAACATTCAGGGAAATGTAGCTCATTTGTTCACCTTTTGGCTGTATATTAAATTGATCCCCCAGTCAACCATTTAAAAACAGTCCTGCCAGCACAAATCTTAGCTTCTGTTATGTACCTGCTTGTTTTTGTAATAAAAGTTCTAAGCGTCAGGAGTGTGGCAATACGTATACCTTTTGATGTTGAGTGAGACACCTTCTTCAGTCAGCTCAGATCTTCCCTGTGGCTACGGCAGACGAAGTCCTTTGTGCCTGTGTGTACATCTGAGTGTCCTTCTAGCACTGGAGTAGAGCTGAGTTTAGATGCCAAGTGTAAAAGAGAATTCCTTTCATAGCTTACAGTTGTTCTTCCTAAATATAGAGTCAGATTCATCCTGTAACTTCATTCCCTCCCAGTTAAAATCAGGGCTCGAGTGTCAAGCAGAAACGTGCTAGCGTTCAGGTGATATTTTGCAGTCACATTGTCAGTGGGGAGCTGCTGGGATTTTTTCAAATTTAAGATGGTTTTGTAACTTTGGTCACTTCCTTCATGCTGCCATGCAAAACACTCTCCAAAGCCAGGCTTGCCTACTACCTGCTCTGTACCAAGTAAAATACCTTTACAACCCATGATAGTTAATCATAAAATGTTTGATTGTTTTGTTATGTTTTGCTTTGGAATGATGAATTTCTAAATGGGCTTATCTCTAAATGTACTGCTCCAACAGCAGACTGTATACAAGACGTAAGTGAAAGTAGTTGCAAATAGATTGTTAATCATCACTAATTTAGCTTCAGTATTTAAAGACTGTGGGTTGGGCCTCTTAAGAAGATGCATATGAATGGATCCTGTCTTCCTTGCCTGTACTAGATTGTTGTTGTTGTGTGTTTTCAAGTCAGTTCTGCCTTATAGTGATTCTAAGGCAAACCTACCACAGGGTTTTCTTGGTAAGGTTTGTTCAGAGGGGGTTGCCATTGCCTTCCTCTGAGGGTGGGAGAGTGTAACTTGCCCAATGAGTTTCTATGGCCAGGTGGCGATTCAAACCCTTGTCTCCCAGCATCCTAGCCCAACATTCAAACCACTACACCACATTAGATGTATGTAGTCTATGTATGTAGTCTAAATCCAATTGTTCATTCCAATTAGAGAAGATACACTGAATAAATTGTTAAATGGTAAATCAACACTTGATATGTAATACCCATCGATTCAACAGGTCTGCACTAGTTGGGATGAGCAATTGGATTTAGGCCAAGAATGATCCACTAATAATCAACTATACAAGGGTTATTGAAGTTCGTGGAGGACATGTATGCAAGTGGCTATAAAAAATGAAACTCCGTTACTGGATGATAAATAAGAAGGAGAATATCCATTTCCTTAATGCTTGTACCTGCCTTAGGGATATATGCTGCAGGAAACAAAAGGCTATACTAGGGCCCTTTCCGCATGGACATGGTGTCCCTGCATGTGAGGGAAGCAGGACAGCAACAATTCTTCTGCAAGATGTCATCGTGGTCCGTCCTTCTTGTGTAGCCAGTCAGTGCGATTGCGAGGTAAATCATTGATAGATTTTCAATTTTCTCCGACTTCACAATGTTCCCACACTTACTTGCCATGCGGAAGGGACATAAGCGTGATGCAGGAACTTCCTGCCCCAGCACAACATGGGAAAGAGCCCGGCTGTGCTGCAGAAGGAAGAGCTGTGTCCTTCTCACTCCCTTCCGAAGGGAGCCAGTCCTGTGTGGAGGGGAGTGTTCCTGTTGCACTCCCTTCCCAACAAAGGCACTGCTGGGATCACAATAGCAGGCCGATGGGATAAGGCAAAATGCGGAAAAGGCCTAGGTTATTCTGAGCTAATCAATCAAGGTAATTCTTCATTAGTCTTAAGTTTCTACAGTTGACTGAAAAAGTCAACAGATGCTGCCTCAATGGTTCTTTGCAGTGATCACATTAACTTTGAAAAACAAACACAGCATTACAACTTAATTCATCTTTGTATTACAAGGGTATTTTTCTTGTAACTATCATTTTCAAAAGTTTTTATATCACATGGTGATCACACCACCATCATCATGCTAATAATGATAATAACACATATTCTTAAACCAGGAGTCTGCCACTGTGGAAAGATAGGGGACTGCATTAATCCCTTGGAGGGCTTAGATATAATTTTGGGGCATTTGCTACCAAAAAAAAAAAAAAAGTTTTTTTTTTTTGCATTGTTTTAACCTCAGGAGCAGTTGGGGGCAACAAAAATGGCCCTGGAGGCTGCAGGTCACACTTTGCCCACCATTGCTGTAAACATTCCGAATTATGGTCATATGATAATCTTGGTTTTCTGTAAGTATACAGTTTGAATGCTTACCTCTGTAATTTTCTGTCTTCTCTTTTAATGCTCTTTCCATCTTCTCTTTTAAAATTGCCATTCTGCATACTTTAAGTTAGATAAGGCCTAGTGAACTGAAAAACACTTGCTTCTAAGTAAACATAGCAAGTGTAAAGCACCATTTTATGTAACATATATCTTACTTACACTATTCGGGATGGAGATGCCTGAAGGAACACCTTTCCCTGTAACACACTGCCTGGGTCCTTCAATCTGGCAGGAAAGTCTGTATCATTGTTCACTTACTAGTAGACATACATTGAGTTGGGAGTGACAGAGCACAGGGCCTCCATGTGATGCTCCAACTTTGGAATGCCTTTGCCCAAGAACATAAAAAGATAGAAAGGAGGTGGAGAGGAAGCTAGTAGCAACTTTAAGACTAATTCATCTGTTTTAACTTGTGATTCCATGTGAATCACAAGCTTCTTCAGATACCCTGATAGATTGACATCAAAGCCACAGGTTTTAAAGCAGAGTTACACAGTTGTGGGATGGAATGCAGGATACAGAACAATGCAAATTGTGAACCTGGCCATAAATCTTCCAAGAGCTGTGTGAGATGATACAGGATTTTCTAGTGTTTGGTAGTGTGCCTTGAAACTGTTTCCTTGTTGCAAAGTTAGCATTTTGGTGCCAAGCTGATCTACCTGTTTCTCTAGATATTTTTAAGCAGTCAATGACCTATGACTGCTTATATGCTGTCTATTTCTTTCTTTCTGCATAGGTAACTGCCTTATACAGAATCAGCCCATCTTGCTCAGTGTTATCAAATCTGATTGAATACAAGTCTCCAGGGTTTCTTTTCCAAGGTCTATCTCCCTGGTTTTGCCAGGTGGTTCCCATCCAAGTACTAACCATGCCTGACCCTATTTAGCTTCCAAAAACAGAAGAGATGAGATGGGTTCACAGTGGCATGCTAGACCCTGTAATTTTAGATGTGTTGTATCTGATCATTTTAATATTGTTTATTGTAATGTTAGCTTGCCCAGGCATTTATATAAAAGAAGGAATATAAATAAATATTTCATTTTGCCTCCAAATGAACATTACTGTGGCACACACTCCAAACTGTATTCTATATTCAGCTGTTCATGTAATTCCTGGGGTGGGGAAGCCATAGCCCAAGAATCCACACAGCCTCCCTCCAAATACTGTTTTTCATGGCCCCATCCCCATTTTCATTTGTTAAAAACTCAAAATACTTCATTTATCCACTAGGAGTATAGAAGGCAATTTCACCATGCTTTTGTAGACCCATATATACTATACAAGTATGCCTTCTCACAATCCTGATTTGGCAAAAACAGTCTTGACAACTCTGTTGTCCCACTTTTTCAGCTGTTTTTAATTTTTTTAAAAATATTTGTATTAGTTTCTAAATATATTAAAATGTTTATGTATAACCTAAAGGAGTGTGAACAAGAGCAAGAAAGACATAACTAAAAAGAATAAAGGATCCCCTTTGGTTCCCAACCTCTCAGAAAATGGATCAAATTACAGCATCCCAGTATACCTCACAATTTAGAAAAAAGATAAGGTACTAGGTGTTATGATTGCGATACTTATATAAAGAATATGTCTTGGATTTGTGCTACCTGAATATGATAATCCACACTTTTGTATATTATATATTATATATTCTTATCATATAAAAAGATACAAACGGATGGAGCAAGCCTGCTTTCTGCCGCTCAAGAGACTAGGTCACAGAGCAATGGTTTCAAACTTCAGGAAAAAGATTCCATCTAAGCATTAGGAAGGACTTCCTCATATTAAGAGCCATTTGACAGTGGAATGCACTGTCTCAGAGCACGGTGGAGTTTCCTTCTTTGGAGATTTTCAGAGGTTGGATGGCTAGCTGTCAGGAATCCTTTGATGGTGTGTTCCTACATGGCAAGGGGTTGGACTCAATGGCCCTTGTGGTCTCTTCCAACTCTGTGATTCTATGAAATAAAGTGAATTATTCCACCATAAATCTTCTTGTTCTTATTATTCAAAATCTAGAGTTACAAATCTTTCCCCAATTCCTTTCAAGGAGGCAATAACCTTTAATAGAATTTAGGTCTCAATGGGACAAAGGTTATCAATTCAATGTCAATCTATCCATTTCAGCCGTATCTAAGAGTTTCATAATCCACTCTTACCTCTGTAGGTATTGAGTCCTTCCATCTCTGAAAATACACCATTCTTACTTTTACAGCTGTTTTCAAAATGTCCCAGTTTCTTTCTCCTTCTCCCTCACTACCCTTTTGCTCTGAATTTACTTCAGTTGCTGCAAATTGATTTCAAAGAGCAAGTGGTTTATACTCAGTTAACTCAGAGCAGGGAGAGGACAAGAGGGAGCAAAGTCTGGCCCTTCGAAGAAGGCTGAGGCAAAAACAAAACTGCTGCAGCCTTTCCTAGTTTGTTTTCTCATTAATAAGCTTTCCCATCTTGAACGCACTCATGTTGTTTGGCCTGGTTTTCTTCTGTGAAATGTTGGAAGGTAAGCACCCAAGGGGTTGTTGCTATGTGTTTAAATATCTGTACAGCAGATAACATTTCATTTTACTTGTGCGGAAAAAATGAGAATAAATTCACTAGGGCGACATGAACTAAATAGTGAAGGTATAAAAAATACAGGAGTGTAAAATATCCTCATGCTGTCCAGGGTGGGAATACAAATATTTAGTACTCTTAGGATGGTGGTGTACTAAACCTCTTAGAATTGTTTTAATATTATTAATTCAGTTACTGAAATTAAGGTTTTTGTCTGTCTTTTCACATTGCACGTTTGTTGTTTTTCAAAACCACATGAGATAATATTCTAGTAAGGGTACTCCCAATAGGTTGATTCAGAAGCCCTAGGGAGACTAGCCTCCTTGCAGGTATGCTTGCCAATGTAGTTGTTCAGCTTAATTCTTGCACGTTTAATAAGTTCAGTAGAGCATATTCCCAATTAAGTACACATAGGATAGTCCAAATAGCATGGATTCTGTTTGTTTGAATAGTATAAATTGTGTTTGTGTAATATATATATTCCACACCTCTATGCATCTTTTTTTGTTTTCTAAAGCAGATTCCTTTCGCTTGTCTGAACTTCAGCATCTTGTCGACACCAAAACAAAACTATAATTCCCAATTTTCCTTAGGAAAAGCTAGGACACCGTTCGATTTATATCTTCCGGCTCGCCGTGAGCTTATGCCAATGAGTGCAGACGTTTTGCGTACATCAGCTTTATTCTAACCCAATCGCTTGCAGGCGGTAGATAGCCAGAAAAAGAAAGGAATTTATCGACTCCTCTTCTTTGATTGACATGGTCATGTTACGCCGAAGAGAAGCGGCTCAAAATGAAGCCGACACCTCCGGCATCCTCACCACCCGCTAAAAAGTTTAAGGCCATTTCCGCACTAGAGTGTTATAGCGCTACTATTCCACTTTCGACATCCCGAGGCCCCTCCTCCCTAAACTGCAAAGTCCAGGATTCCATAGGATGTCGAAAGTGGAATAATAGCGCTGTAACAGTCTAGGGCGGAAATGGCCTAAAAGATAAAATGTTGCTTCAAAAAAAAAAAAAAAAAAAAGCTCCGTTCCTTTTATTTTAAGGCAAATTCGTCAGTAGGTGGCGGTATTAACTAATGAGAAGGCGATGCTGAGCCAGTAAAGGAGTTATTTGCGTAGAAAAGACGGCTAGTTGCAAATAAAGTTCGATCGTCCCCGTCCCGATGACTACTATATTTCCAGTATTTCTTGCTGTTCCAATAGTCCTAATCGGCAACCAGAAAAGGCATTGAAATAACTTAATACACTTCGCCTCCTATTAAGAGGACATCTGCCTAAAAGTGCCAGTTCCTGACCTCAGACGGGCTTCCCCTTGGAATTCGAGAAACAACACACACAACCGGTCTGTAACAAGGCGCTGCAGAATGGAAGCATTTCCGCACTACGCTGTTATAGTGCTATTATTCCGCTTTCGACACCCTGTGGAATTCTGGGGTTTGTAGTTTACTAAGGCTGAAGAGCTCTCTGGCTGAGAATTCCAAGGGCCCCTCCCTAAATGCCAACCCCAGGATTGCACAGGATGCTGAAACTGGAACAATAGCGCTATAACAGTGTCGTGCGTGAGTCTTTTGGAGAGAAAAAGATCCTCAAACCTCGGGTAGGGGTGTCTTTCATGCTTAACTGGAGAAGGCTGTGGCTTTAGAAAACTGCACAGCAGGCAGACATTCCACTGGTACAACTTCCCCATCTGTATGTCGGCCAGCCTTAGGAATTCCTAATTCCTCTTCCACCCTCTCTTTAAAAAGTCTTTTAAAAATGGGGGCGAGGCTTGATAGAGGACATGATCGCTTCGAAGAACTACTAAAAACAAAACAAAACAAAACAACCAAACCATTTCCACTGTTAAATTCTTCCGTAGCATTAAATACAGACAGGCGGAAATTCAACAGGACAAGACTTTTCATCCATCACTGGATTTCCCAGCTGTTCCTTCTCAGCGGTGTGAGGTTGTTAAAAACATAAGACCCTTGGCGTGTGTGAACACTGACATGTGGTGAAGGAAGCACTCCTTGTTTTGTGTTCTTTTTTCCCCCAGGTTTACTCCATTTCCGCACTAGCCTGTTCTAGCGCGACGATTCCACTTGCAACATCCTCTGGAATCCTGGGGTTTGCAGTTTCGGGAGGGGCCCGCGGGCCCCTCCCGAAACTGCAAACCCCAGGATTCCAGAGGATGTTGCAAGTGGAATCGTCGCGCTAGAACAGGCTAGTGCGGAAGTGGCCTCAATTCTTTCTTTCCAAAAAGAAAGCCCGTTCGGCCGCATTTCAAGCCGTCAACTGCAAACAGGAACCTGACGTCTCGGTCACAGTATCCCATACTTGAGCATGCGATCACGTCTTCCTGGTGCTGCTCCCGGAAGTCACCTCCCCGGGAACAGGAGCTGGCGGTCTATAGTTCCGCGCAGCCTTTCGTTCCGGGGCTGCAAAGTGAAAACTGTAGCTTGGCCCGCAGTCCTCCCTGGGTGCGACTATGATTCCGATGCCGGTAGTGGTCTGCGTCCTGGGGGGCTGGTGTGCCGTATACCTGGCCGACACGGCGCTGAAGGTGAGCCCGGCGTCCCACCTCCCTCGGCCTCGACCGAAGGAAACAGTACCTTGGTGAGGGGGGTTTCCTCTCCAGAACCAGGGCCGTGGAACAGACAGCGGGGGTTCCTTGCATGAGGGGAGAAGGAGGAGGAAGGGAAGGGGGTGCAGGAAAAGAGAGAGACAAGAGTTCCGTTTCGGTTCGTCTGAGAGCTCTCGAAACCAGTTGGAACAAGTTGTGGTGCTGGGACGGGCTATTGCTGAAGGACGCTTGGGGAAACTTGCATTTTTTAAGCGCGAAACTTTCTTTTTCTCTCATTGAAAAAGTAATAACCTCCGTAGCCCTAGCTAGTGGGGGAGCAGAGAGGGCAGGAGGAGTGAAGCGGGGAGGCAGGCCAAGAGGACGAGCTGGCAGTGGGATTCAGCTGTGGAGCTTTTGCCGGGAAGGGGAAAAATAACAACAATGATAAAGCTATTTTGCCGTGCTTAAATCGGGTGCGACAGGCGCTAAAGTAGAGGATGTGAGCCCTCTAAGGCTGGCTGAGTGGTTGAGGGAGTGGGAGGCCAATTCCACACTGCACTGTTATAGTGTTCTTATTCCACTTTCAACATCCTATGGAACCCTGGGGTTTGCAGTTTATGGAAAGGTATTTAGAATTCTCAGCCAGAGAGCTCTTTGGCCTCAGGAAACTACAAACCCCAGAATTCCACAGGACGTTGAAAAGTGGAATAATAGCGCTATAACAATCTAAGGCGGAAAGGCCCAGAGACACAACTCGGGGGATAGCAAGTGCAGGCATGAGCCTGACTAGTGAAATGGGAGACCAAGGAAGACACTGATAAATTGCAAGAACTGAGAACATTGGGGAAACATGCCGGCCTTCCTGACAGAAGATGCAGAGTTATTTTTGGAGTTCCATTTAATGCCTCAAAGCCTGCTGTCAGTGTCTTTAGACTAAGGCCACTTCCACAGTACACTGTTATAGCGCTCTTATTCCACTTTCAACATCCTGTGGAATCCTGGGCTTTGCAGTTTAGAGAGGGGCATTTTTAGAATTCTCAGCCAGAGAGCTCTTTGGCCTCAGTAAAATACAAATTCCAGAATTGCACAGGATGCTGAAATAGTGTAGTGGGGAAATGGCCTAAGTTGTATTAACAACTAAACAACCGGCTCTGCTCTTAAATACAAAGTGTTTTGCACTTAAGGGATAGAAAATGTTTTGTTTTTGTTTTGTTTCTACAGTATTGGGCTTTTGGGATTAGATCTTATATCCCTCCTTAAATGTTTTTGGCACCAGATTTTGGGGCATAAAGAAACAGTATGTCAGGGAAGTATAAAATGTGGGTGGTGTGGGAGCTGTCACTCATCTGACCAGTGTAGTGGCTCTCTTGAGAGATCTAAAATTTCCAAAAATTTAAATCTATGGGAAGAACCCCCTATGTTTAAAGTTTTTTGGAAAAAAATATAATTTTTTTGAAAAATTGAAAAAAAATGCAACATTAACTACTTCCCCTTTACAGACTGAAAGTCATTTTGTTTCTTTAGGTACATAAAATTCATTGTATGTAACTTTAGTATAAATTCACCATGTCTGATATATGAAAGTACTGGAGGTTTGGATCCCCGTTCAGTCATAGAAATTCACTGAGTGACCTTTGGAAAGTTACACTGTCTCAGCCTCAGAGGAAGGCAAAGGAAAAACCCCTAGGAACAAATCTTGCCAAGAAAACACCGTGATAGGTTTGCCTTAGGTTGCCTTAGGAAATGACTTGGAGGCACACCAGAACAACATATAAAAGTGCAGTTTATTCAGAATATAATTACAAATTGGACTTTTTTTAAAAAAAATATTTCTTTTGTTACAAATGTAGCTAGAGGGTTCTTAGCTGTAAGGAACACCTGAACTATAAGGAACCTCTTTGGTTTTGCCATTTTGAGGAGCAGCCAAAAAACCCACAATAAAAAACAGGAAAAAAATAATAATTTGTAAAACAGAGAAAATTATTTTGTCTGTACTAATTCTCCATCTGTCAAGCAGTTAAAATGCACTCATTTTCCATAAAAAGAACTGAAAAAGGGAAACCAAGACCAGGAATTGTTGTTATCTGGTACTATATGCAGTCTTACATAACAGTTTATCTCTTACCTAGTTTTTAGAAATGATTTTGGGGCAGTAAATATGTGAACACCTTGTCTTAGACATTTTATTTATCATTCTAAAAGAAAATATTACACAATCAATTTTTTTCTATTCTTCCAGGGAAAAAAGGTTCAGGAAAAACTTTTTTTCTCAATTTTTTTTCAGCCCCCCCCCCCCCCCCGACATTCATGTCTTTATATATTCTTCCCCTTTAGGTTGTAATTGTGGAATTGCTCATAGACCCATATTTAGGGGCTGCCTAGTTCTCAAAAGGCCTAGAATATTCAAGCCTAGAGAATAAAATTGGGGATATTTTAGGCAGAAACAATAGGGCACTACAAGGAACAGGAGAAGGATGTATTGTTAATAAAGTTGGTCCCTGTTCTTTAACTCCTTCAGAAATTAATCTAGTGACATTATTGGAGAAAGGCTACATTTCTCTGTTGGAAAGGAGTGTTTTGTGGCTTTGTACTTCCCTAAAACTGAAAGTTGCCAGGAGATTTTGATGGCTGCTTGGAAATTTTGAGGAATGGAGATTTAACTATGGAGTGGATTTGTGAATTGTTAAGAAGACTTGAATTTAATTGCTTTGGCCTTTCAATCTGGAGTTGAAGTGCTCATGATTTAGTGGCACATGACCATGAGCTGATATATCTGTTATCCTTCCTGTGGACATTGCCTAATTTAAAAGATAGCACTCCTACCATATTTGATTCTTAATTGTTTCTTTGTGTTGTTTAGGTCTGGAGATTGTACAGTGCCCCTGCCATATATGTGGAGGTTCTGTTCTAGGAACCTCTGGGTAAAAAAAGAAATGTGAGTGTTATGTCCCATTGGAGTCAATGGATCAATATCTGTGGCCCAATGGGTGCACACTTGTTGCCTCCATTGACCATAATGGGAGCAACGCTTTGCGCAACCTTGCATTCATGTTTGTGCAGGTCATGTCAGAATAGGGTTCACTGTATTAGGATCAATGGCTATTTTACATGAATGGCAGGGTTTTTTTTTCGGGAAACTCTTTGAAGAATTAGACATTCTCTTCAAAATATGGTGAATAGTTTGTTTTTTTCCTCTGTTTTCGTTTCCTTCATTTTTGGGCCATAATAAAACAATTTTGTCACTTCCCAGTGTTGAGGTCTCTTGTGTACATGAAGTGATAATATCATATCAGTTTGGTTCATTTTAATGCCAGCTTGTATCATAACAAAATGGGGACAAGTCAAATGGGTGGAAATATGTCTGCAAGGGACTGTATGTCAGGGTGTGGAGCCTACCAGTAGTTACAGTTACAAAACTCCTGGCTTTGCCTTCAAAAAAAGGCAGGAGTGATGTGAAAAAGTGAGGGCTTGTGGATGCCACCTTTACTGTGTCAAGTCTGGGCTCATGCTTAACAAAGCAAACAGTCACTAGGTATTTCAATGCTGATCAGCTAGTCCATGGGTAAACCACTCAATGAATGTTCCCTATGTCAAACATGAGTCTAGAATCACTCAATCCATGGTTGCATTAGTGTGGTATAGTGGTTTGAGTGTTGGACTAAGACCCTGAGAGACCAGAGTTCAAATATGTGCTTACCGTGCAAACGATCTGGGTAACCTTGGGCAAGTTGCACTCTCTCAGCCCCAGAGGAAGGCCATAGCAACCCCCTTGACACATTTTGCCAAGGAAACCCTGTGATAGGTCCACTTTAGGGTCACCATAAGTTGAAAATGATTTCAAGGCACACAACAGCAACAACTGCCCGTGGTTATCCTCAATTGGGCATAGGCTGTGGGTTGTTGCCGCTTACTGAATGTTCTGAGGCATTTGTGTCCAATAATCTAAACAGTATTCCTCAAGGAGGATTTTTTTAAAATTGTAGCAGCTATTTGGGTGTTATGTTTATGTATTTTTCCCCAACATGTGCTTGGTTCTTCTGTTGGACCAAAGAAGCTGTTCAAGGGAACCAACTCAAATGTAACTGCTATCTCCCCCGAGAAGTTCCATCCTCTACAACCAGCATTTCTTTCCAGATAGATTCCACACTTAATCAGCAATATCCATGTATCAGATGGTACCCACACATGCACACAGTTCTTTGACAGAGACATTGTGCAGACCTCAGTAAGTAGCAGCCTGCAGTGATTATAGAGCTGTATGCATTTTTGCTGTAGCTTTTTATTTGACCCAAAGGACACCTCAGAAGGAGAAATATGTTCTACAGAGTTAGGATGTGGTCGTGGCTACAGTTTGGATGGCGCTGAAGGAATGATTAAGATAAACTTATGGAAAATGAAGCTAGCAATGTTTCCTAGTCATTATGGCTATATATTGCCTCTAGTATCAGAAGCAGTGTGTCTCTTAATATCATTTACAGGGAACGTGTATGGGAGAGTGCTTGTGAACTTCTTAGAGGTATCTGGTTGGTTGTCATGTGAGCAGAATGCTAGACTATGGAGGCTTTTGGTCTGATCAAGCATGGCTGTCTTATATCTGATTCTGTTCTTATTTCTTGAAACGTGTTTGTGCAATCATAGTTGTAACCTGAAATCTCCTAGAATTCCTTCCTTGTTACAGTGTGGCTCCTTTCTCTTCTAGTCATCTTCCTCACTGAAGGCATCTTATGAGGACTGGCTCACATCCCATGGTCTGACTGTTTCTCCATTTCACATGCGATGGCAGACAGCTCTTTTCAACCGTCTCTTCTACAGCTGGGGAAGATGGAAGCCCAGATTTCTTTACCTATGGTATTGTTTTAGAATTATATTTCAGGCATGTGTGGGACAATTCCTGGAAATTCTTCTGTATCCTGCTAGTCAAAGGAATTACCTTCAGAGACAGATTGCTTACATATTCTGTTCCTAAATAGAAAACCCCTTTGTTTTATCTTGAATAGCCTTTTCTTTGGCTTAAACTGCAATGAATGGTATGGAAGACTTGGGTGATAAAGAAACTCCCCTGGTAAATCGTGAATTTGCTGGCTGAGTTTGCCAAATTGATCTTGGAGCTGGTGTTGACTTCTGATATGGGGAATGGTAGGAGGGCTTCAGTTTTCACAGGGTGTCCTCATGGGGTCTGGTTCTTTCAAACAAAGAACAGTCAAAATTGAGCAGTCCACCACTGATAACATGCATTGACAGTATTATACATATATTTCAGGTTTAACATAGGAATGGTTTTTGGCATAGCCGCTATGTTTGGTTCTGTTATTCTCCTGGGAAAGACACTGCTACAGACTCTCTCACAGATGCTAACTGAGTCTCCTACAAGTCAGAATGATCAGATGCTGCAGGTTGTGGTGAGTTTTATATTTATTTAGTTCCAGGTCAAACAATGGAATACTCTCCCCACCACCATCACCTTTGTAGTTATATTTTAATGTTTTACTCAAAGCATTTTTATACTGATTTTCCACATTTCAGGGTGGTGCTAAGTTAAAAAAAAGTTTAAGCAAACACAGAATTAAAAATGGTGGTCTGGGGGAAAAAGAGAGATGCTCGTGCTGTCTGAAAAAACCAACAAAGCTGTAGGATATAGCACCTCTGGTGGGATATTTTTCTATTGATGTAAATGTCTGTCTTATACTTTTTACACATATAAACTTACACTTTTCAAATAAATGGAAACAGAGTCACTGTAAGTCAAGGAAAAGGTCACATAAGCATGCTACCCATCAGTAGGAATTGAAATGCAGAACATATTTCATAAATAAGATATGCTTTTCCATGGCCTCGTTGAATTGTCACTTGGCTTATGTTTCCTGCTAAAAAACATCCAAGTTTCAAAAGGTGTTGCTTGCCCCTAGAGATGCTATTTGAAGCATCTAGAAATCTCAGGATTACTTCTGGCTGGTAAAACCACCAAGAGACCTTGCTCCTATGCTTCATTGTCATCAGATCTCAATCCTTTCCATATCATTTGTTAAGAAAGGAAAATAGCAGGTACTGAAAGTATGTTTAATATATAGTATAATTTGGCTGTAAAGATGTTGATATTTTTCATTAGGATATGCCTTCTAAAATTAAAGGCCAGGGCTCCAGCATCTCTGGAAGTGTCCTGCACCATTGGCCATGACTTCCTGTTGTCGACATGCTGTGGAATATTCATTTGCATTCATTGCGTCTGCTAGTGCACACATGATGTCCATACCTTGCTGGCTTGGGGATTCTAGGAATTGTAGTCCAAAAAGTAACATGTCCAAACTTTGATTAAGAGTACTGTCCTTTGTGAAGGGGTTTGCACGCATACTGTTTAACAGGATGAAGGAGGCTTTGTTTTTGCGGCCCATGCTACCCTGTATCTTGTGTTTTCGGAAACAGGTGCCTGGTGTAAATCTTCCCATCAGCCAGCTGTCCTATTTCTTCACAGCAATCCTCATCAGTGGTGTCATACATGAAGTTGGCCATGGGGTGGCAGCTATTCGGTAATGCAATTCACCTTTCCCCATTTTTCATGACAAGAAAGCTTACTCAAAGCATTTCATCTTCACTTGCAGTTAAACTGCCTAGCATATAGACAGCATAAGAATTTAGAAGAAGAATATTTAAAAAAAAAAAAAGAAAATTGTAGCAAGGAACTGAGTGACAGAGAACTGACATTTTAATCTTTTTTTGTATCACTTGCCACTTTTGAGTGCTAAGTGCCTTGATCTTGCTGTCTTCTGGATCAAGTTGGGTCAGACTACTTAACAAATTACTGAGTAAATTAATATAACAATCTTATTATCAAGTTAACTTTCTTTACATCTTAATACTATTGCATAAGCAAAAGCACTACATTTTCAAAGTGAAAAGAGGACAAAAGAGTTACAGCTGCATGGGCTGTGACAAAATTCAAAATTAGGCTTGGGTAATACCTTTAGTGGAATATTAAAATATCACTAAGAAGGCAAACCTTCAAGAGTACATACTCTCTATTGCTCCTTTCACTTTTCTGACATCTTATGTACTTTCCCCTTCCTGTCTCCACTTCTGGTGGCTAGCGTGGGCTGAGGTGGAGATAGAATGATGAATCAGAAAGTCCCTGGTTTGAACTTTTACTGTCTCTCAGCTTCCTGTTCCCCACATCTGAAATGTGAAGGATTGGAATGTTGATTATGTTAAAGGATTGTTCTAAGGATTATGGTTAAGTATTGCACACATATAACTTTGTGCTTTTCTAGTCAAACTGTGTTGTTTATATTTGTTCTTTTTAATGATTTGTTTTCAACTGCTTTTAATTTTATTGATAATTTAATTATATTTTTAACTTTTATATGATACAATTTTTTTAGCATTTGTTTTAACCTTTCTAAGCTGCCTTGAGCCCCAGACTAGAAAGAAGTAGGGGGGATGATGATGATGATGATGATGATGTGAGTAGCAGAAGTAGTAGCAGTAGCAGTAGTAATATCATGAAGTGCTATGTTAGTGTTAATTTTTCCTTGCTTCATCCTGCAGTGGACTTGTTCTTAGGCAAGCTACTGTTTCTACTTATGTTGGTACAGTAATATGTAGTGTACAGAATCAAATTGCTTGCTTTTTCTTTCAAGTTTCTTTTTAGTTTTTGAGAAATGTATTCTGCTCTTGGAAAAGCAACTTCTTTTCTTTTCTTTTAGAGAGCAGGTTCGCTTCAATGGCTTTGGAATTTTTATATTTATTGTTTATCCTGGGGCATTTGTTGATCTCTTCACCACCCACTTGCAACTAATTTCTCCAGTCCAGCAGCTAAGAATATTTTGTGCAGGTAAGTCCGCTCTAGTAATTATGTTGCAGCTGAATTTATGTTAATGTGTTATTTTGAACATATAAGTGTTGAAGATGGAATCAGATAGTGCAAGGACTATTTGACATTCCAAACTGTTGCCTGCACTGTTGTTCCTGTATTCCTAAAATAGAGATGGGAAACATTTTGTTATTGGCATATTCTATGTGATCATGTCAAACAAGCTCCAGCCATCACAACAAATGGTGAGGGATTGTGGGAGACATTGTCTGCAAGACTAAAGGTTCCTTTAAACTGTTGGCCTTTCACACTTATTCTTGCTGCTAAGATATCAAATCAACTATATAATATTTGGAGAAGAGACCCTCTTGAAGAGAATGGAGAATGCATTTTTAATACAACTCTGG
Organism: Cyclura pinguis; assembly: GCA_030412105.1. Taxonomy (NCBI): domain Eukaryota; kingdom Metazoa; phylum Chordata; class Lepidosauria; order Squamata; family Iguanidae; genus Cyclura; species Cyclura pinguis. The sequence goes on from CM059601.1 coordinate 199,585,903, forward strand.
CTGGTGTCCTGTTCAGCAATTGTGAACTGGACTTAAGATTTCATAACTGCTAAGGATTTACATTTATGTTGTGAACAACCAACTCAGACCCCAAAAAACTACCTTTGCAGCCTGGCAACAACCTGACTGAAGGGTTTTTAAAGTGCTGCAGATGAGGGCACTGGGGAATAATGTCTATAGCACTTTACCAGTCTCAGGGCACATTGAGACAAGCAGTTGTAGCAGGATCCTGAGAATAGAACAGAAAGAGATGGAGTAGGGTATATGGAGACATGATGAACCTTTGCCAGCTGTGAGAAATTTGCTTGTGGAAGGGCTGGCTCAGGTTAGTTTAGCTAGGCGGGGAGCTGGCAGGGCTCTTCTTTCTTGGAACTGAACACATATGATGAGGGGAGGCAGGGTTGCCATTTAACAATGGAGATGCTGAGAGGCACCAGTTCACCAATTTTGAATACTTGAGATGGGAACCATGCTATAGCCAATTAAAAGTTCACATTCTGTCAGTAATGTTCCTCTGTCAATTAATCACACTATTGCCAATTTGCATTGTAAAAACATGCATTATAGCAGAACTTATTGTGTAGTTACATTGATGATGCAGGATCTTGGCCTGTTTTCACACATGAATCTTCGGCTTTTCTAAGTGTGCTGCTGACTGCCATTTAGAACATACCCTGCTTCCCCATGAATTATGCTCCCTTGGTTTGAGTGTAATTTTCTGTTTAGTGATGTTGATCCTGTGAGAAGGTAAATCTTGCAGAAATTGCAGAGAAAGGTTTGTGGATGGGAAATGCCTGTTTCCCCCCCCTTTCTTCTGCACTGCAGGTACGCTGTGTGACTTCTTGCAAGCTTCTGTGCACTTGCATGTTCTTTCTCAATCTGTATGTGGTGCTGTTTGATTATTAATTCAGTGGTTCTTTCCATCTACTCACATCTTCTGTGACTTGGGTCAGTACTTTTTGGCTACCAGGAAAAGAAAAATAGAACATTTTACTGGGAATACTCTAAGCTGTGATGAGTCCCATTTTGGGAGAAAGATGAGCTATAAATTGAATAAATAAAATTACTCAATTTCCAAAACAGAAAGTTAACAATAGGATTGAGAGGGGAAATGGTTACTTTTGGTGGGGGGGCTCTCTAGAAGTGACAGTTAGTTTTGCTAACCATATTTAAAAGCGAAGAAACACTGACTTATAAAAGATATGTATTTGTAGATGGCAAGGTGTGGTTTTATATAACTATTTGTGATGTTGTTCTGTTTGAACTGATTCAGGATTGGTGAGAGATGTGTGCATAGACTGGAGTGGGCAAAGTGTGACCCTCTAGATAGCCAGCATAGCTACTGCTGAGAGATGGCAGGAACTGCAGTCCAAAAAGATCTAGAAGACCACAGATTCTCTGATCTCTGGCTTTGATCATACCTCGTATGAGCACAAAGTTACTGTAGGATCTCCAGCATCTGACCAGTTCCAATTATATATAGAGGCACCTATATGTAGCGGTCACATGCAGCAACTCAACAGGCTATCTGTAGTTCCCCAGTTGAGGTGCAGAGGGGGGAAGAGACTTGGAGACCTTTTCTTCATCCTCATTGATCATCTGTTTAGTGGGGAGAAACATGGAAGAGACCTGGGAGTGCTCCCAAATTTATAGTTATCTCAGTTGGGCTGTATCTTTTTCCCCTGCATTCTTTAAAGCTGATTTTTAATATTATCTATAAGCATTACTATTTCTTTTAGCAAGCTCCATAGATTAGGATCTGTAATTGAAGGTTTCAGATTGTATAACTGGTAAAAAGTGCTTGTGCTGTTAATTTCTCTGCAGTTAGCAACATCTTAACACTACAAGAATGATAATACCACCAATGGATGATTTAAAAAAAGAGTGAGGGAATTATTGTGCAGTGCAGTCTGTTTTGCTAATTGAGGTAGACCATTAAAACCAAAACTGTGTGTTGGGCTGGCTTCAAATGGAAAATGAAATAGTTTAGTCACCCATTTAATCTGAGCTCTTGTTGTGAATATTTTATGTGTTGAAGGATTAGTGTTCTGGCTGAATATATATGCCAATTTTGTTTTAAGCCAAATGTCATTTAAAACACTTTTAAGGAGAGAGAATTTCTGTATTATTGTTAGAGCGAGTTGGTAATGGAAATGTAGACAAATCACTAGCTACACAGTTTTAAACAGGCCAGTTTGTTGACTTTCTTCATGGCAACTCTTACCCCCGGGATATACCAAGACGTTAGTGGTGACTAATGGATGATGGATAAATATAGTTATAGCAAAGATCTATGATTGTGTTTAATTACTCTTTGCTCCTGCAATAACTTGTAAGTAGAAATGTGAAATGAAATATTTTCCTCTCATAGAAGGTAAAACATTCTATGAAAAGGAACAGGAGTGAATTCTTGTAGTTTCTGAGAAGGTGTATTTACACATAACAATGAGCCAAAATTTTGTAGAAGTCTTTTATTGGGAATAAGCCAGGACAGGGCAGCACGTTGCCTCATTACTCACACTCTTGAGTAAGAGCAGATGGACAAACCACAGACTCCTTGTCCAGATCTGGTTTACCACAATGCCCTAATCTAGCAAACCAGAGAAATAAATCTAGAACAAACAAATGCTACAGAAGAACAAATGCTTGTGTCTGAATGTGGTCTCCATTTTGATCTTGCACAACATGAGCCTGGGGCAAAAAAAAAATGGAGTCATTGCCCCCTCCATTTTTTTTTTTTTTTTTGGTAGAATTTTGTAAAATTATAGTTGCAAGGAAAAAACACTAAAGAAACTTACATCTACCAGGAGCACTGTGCCTTACAGTTTGCAATTTTGTTACAGCAGTTAAGCATACTTGGAAAATAGCCTCGTTGAAATCAGTAATAGGTACTAATGGTGTTTAGCACTTAATATATAACAATTTTTGGTGTTTAGAGTGGCTTTGCCTGCTATAGTCTGCTATAAAACATTCTCACATTAACAGCTACCTTGTAAAATAAGGTAGTATTATTGTATTCCAAATTCCAGATGAGACTAAATGGTAATAGTATGGTTGAGGTAAGAGAGGGGTTACTAACTTTCCACTTACTACCCTTGGTTGCTGTCTCTCAGTAGGACTTAGTTTCCAAATAAATGGGCATAGATTTTGTAACCTATGAGGCTTTCCATATGTCATATTTGCAAATGGATTGATTTTCTCTAAAGGAACACAAAATTGAAGTAAAGAGTCTCTATTATTAGCCACACTGTTCCTTCTGTTCTTAACACTATACTCTGCTGACATGTGAGTCATATGATCCCTCTTTAATGGTAAATGAGATAGCTCTGTTCAGTAGTCATTCAAACATTAGTCTTGCTGCCCAGAATACTTAATCGCTTTCATGGACCAAACCTATTGTAAAAGTAGCCAACCCAGTTTGCAGGGTTGGTTCCTGTTCATTCTTGGACACCATCCTTATACTGTCAAGTAGTATTTATCTGTTACTTGTCTATTGGATTTATACCCCATCTTCATCTTGGAAAGGAATACTAAAGTTACATGTACCTGGAAGAACTCCCAAGTATATCCCTAATTACTATTGATGAGTTAACCTTTGAGACTTTAATTTTATTTAAGTCCTAAAGCAGAACATACCTGGATTTCTTGTTTTCTTAACAGCTTGTCAGTCTAGTAAAATTAGGCCAATCATAATATGCTCAATTTAGTCTGGAATTCCTTGCAGATACTGTTAATGTTTTGGGTTGTTTTTTTTTGTATTTTCAGGAGTTTGGCATAACTTTGTGCTTGGAGTTGCAGGCCTTGTGGTTCTCTTCTTACTGCCAGCTATTCTTTTTCCATTGTATTACACGAATGCAGGGGCTCTTGTCACTGAAGTCACAGAGGTAAAGGTCAAAGTAACTGTTTGAAAAGACATATATATCACCTCCCATGTGAAACAACAAGTTCTATATTAATTGTGCCATTAATGTGATGAAATGAAGCCATAAGAGTCAAGCTGTCTAGCTTGTCATATGTTTCATATATTATGCATATATTATATCTAGATGTAATCCTGTGTATAGCTCTAATTATGGTTGATGCATTAATCTTCAAAACAATATAAAATTAAAGTTTTAAGATTAAATTTCTAATTATCAACCATAATTATAAAATTAAGCCCTGAAGCAAAACCTGTATGCTTTTTTCCCCTTCTTTACAGAGCAGTTTGTCACTACAGTAAAATCAAAATGTGTTCTGTTTAATTTTCTGGATCTGCTGAATAATGGATCAGAAGTCAAAATATCCTGACAAAATTGAAGCAAAAAGCAGAAAAATAAGTTTCCTAACAAAAAAGAACAGCTTCCATTCCAATGCAGTTACTGTCATGAGTAAATTCAGAAATTACTATAAGGAATTTATTATTGGTAGAGTGCTGTAGAAAACCTGGTTATCTTGTACTGCCAGACATGTGGGACATTGTCTAAGTGTATTTCTTAGAACTTTGGAGATAATTGGGACCCAAATTGATATGTTACCACCATAGAGGCATTTCGATATGAAATGACTCATCTTCTGCATATGTTTCCTTTTCCGTCCATACATACTGCATGGTACCAGCTAGTTTATGAGGTGCAAAGTGTTTATTGAAATGAATGCAACAGCATTATGAAATAACAGTTTTGTCATTGGATTGCAAGCATGCCTGTCTAGACTGCCTCTCTTTTGTTTTATATGTCTATTGGTAATGTTACAGTCTTTTCATGTGGTCATTTTCACATGCCATGCTCAGCCATAGCTTAGTTTTGAAGAAGCAGGAATGACCTTCAGCAAGCCTCATGTTCATGGGTAATGTGAATCACAGTTTGTTGGTCCAGATCATATGACAAATCATGGTTTGTCAGACCTGAAAATTTTCGTAACTTTCATGGGCATATGGTTTCAGTAAGGAATGCACCATACCTGAAGCTCAAAGCAGCTCATTCCTGCTTGTCCACATCATACTGTTAAAACATAGTTTAACATGTTATGTGAATTTGGCCTATTAAATGTTAGGCACTATTCATGACAAGGTTCATGTGAGTTTCACAGATAATATTTTCTTGTTTTAGGATTCTCCTGCTAATGGGCCCAGAGGTCTTTTTGTTGGTGATCTTGTCACTAGTCTGCAAGATTGCCCAGTTAATAGTGTGGAAGACTGGAATTCATGCCTGGGAAAGATCTCTCTAAAGCCACAGACAGGCTATTGCATAAAGGCATCAGTACTACAGCAGCTGAGTTACCCATCTAGAGGTAGGTACATTTATTTATGCTTTAAATGACCAAAATTACTTAATTACTTAGTAGATTAAAAAAAACTTATGTAAATTAAAGATGGGGAAACGCTGTCTTAAAAGAGGCGTCCCTACTTCTGTGAGAGAATGTGGAAATGATGCCTGATGTTCTGCATGTCTGAACAATTTAAAAAAAAAATGTTTCCCCCCACCCCCACCATGCAAATGTTTGCAGTTTTCATCATCTGATCTATCAGTCACCTAAAGCACCTTTATGAAGGGTCTTGTGGACTTCATTCCTGCAGTGGGTGAGGCTAAAGCCAGAGAGTCAAGAAAAGTAAACATGCGGGGCCAAATTCAATTCTTTCCGGTTTGGACATATTCTTACCAAGTATACATAGGATGGCATGTTTACTGAGGAATAAGCTTCAGTATAGCAGTTGCTCAGGCTGCAAAGTAGAGCCCAGTTCCAAGCAACAGCTTTCTGCCCTTTAAATAACCTCTTATTTTTTGGCCCATTTGAGGCATTCCTGCAGGCTGTATCAAGCCCAAGGGTTCCCCATCAGTGATCTAAAATCATGATATGAAATCTCAAGGGAGGGTGTACAGGTTTATCTTGTTCATAATTTGATAGTTGTGCATATTCTGCAAGTACAGTAGATTATTTCTTTGAGCACATGCTTACTCCAGATTAAAACCAGCTAATTGATGAGTGTAAGTAGGAGCAATGTAGCAATGCTTTTGCTCCCCTGGACCATTCTAGGCACAAGAGGGGCCTTTTTTCCCAACAGGAAGTGACCCAGAAATTTAATTTAGATCAAATTTGCCCAAAGAGGTTATAAAACTATAGTGCCATTGTCTCCATGTCTTCTAGGAGAAAAAAAAGGAGCAAAAAATTGTTGGGGTGGGTATGGCTCTCCAAGGTCATCTGGGGTCTAGGGTAGCCTCTTACCCCCTCCCCATAAATTTCTCTCACCTTAGATTGTAAACCTAAAGAAATATGAAGTTAGAATTGGGGACAGATGCCAGTCTTTGTTGGCCCTGTGGTAACTTTTATTCTTTTTTTTTTTTTAATCTAAGCTAGATAATTGACTAATCCTTGAAACATGGATGGCCAAGGACCTCCTTTCACCTGAGGTGGGAAGTTATGTGCCATCCCTTTAGACACACACACATGAACACACACACTTTCTGTGTATGTTCCAGGAAACCCTGTGGATAACACTGTTTACAAATGCTTGTGTCCCATTACAGTCAATGGCAGCGGTGCATGTGCACATGCACCAGTGCATCTGCACACATGTCACCATTTTAAGTATAGAGACGCAATGTTGCACAAACATGAATTTGTGCATGCTGAGATCGCAGATGAAGAGGAGACATAGTTTTGCCATGTATGATGACTAACTTTCTGACTGTATTAAGCTGTCAGAGGAAACTTGACCTTTTCTTGTTTGTTTGAGGCAGAGTGGTGGAGGTGGTTGTGAGTTCCTTTCTTTTCTTTTTTTTAATTTTGATCTGTGGGAATTTAATCTTAAATTTGATTTCTCTTCAGGTTATAGAAGACTTGATGGCACTATTGAATGTTGCAGCAACAATAGCCTCACAGATGTCTGCTTTTCATACATTAATAATCTGAACAGTCAGCAGGTAAGGTATTGATACTAACAGTCAGAGTTGAACAGCACAACTAGGAATGATTAATTTATACTATAATTTTGTTTTATTCTGTTTAAAAATAGGTTTCTGGCTTTAAAAAATTCCTATGAATTTGGTGGCACACACTTGAGAAATTAAAACAAAAAATAGTTAAATTAGTTTATTTCTGGAAATAGGCAGAGAATAAATTTTCATGCTCTTAGCCAGGAGATGTCTCCCGGCCACTGCACCTACCCTCTCAATCATCTTACTTGGACTATCCCCGCTCTTTAAATTGGGCAGACAGAGCAGAGATGTGCCAGTAAGCAAGATTCAAGGAGCAGATGGAAGGCAAATCTAAACTGCTTAGTCTAGGCTTTTTAATCAAGATGTTGAAAACTTTCCATCCTTGTGCAATAAAATCAGTTAAAAGTTACATGCCACTTTTACCTACTTAGTGATGCATGATAGCTTGAACTGGCAGATTTGGAAATGTTCTAGTGGGCACTGAACTCTGTAACTTCCAGCTCTTCTTTCCCCTCTCTCCCTACTTCTTTCTCTTCCCAGGGAAAAACATAAATGGTTGCCCTCTTACTTTTATATCTTATTAATTTGTATGTCCTTATTTATATCTTCTTAAGCTATCTCACTAACAAATAAGTGAATGTGAAATGAAGTGAATGAAGGTGTAAAACCATTCAGTTTCAGGGCCTTTATGCTTTAGGACTACTTAATCCAAATCATGATCAGGCTTCACCCCATGACAAATATAGCACAAGTATAGCACAAGTATAGTAGCCATTCTTGTTTCGCTAAAGCAGGAACACCCTCCCCTTGTCAACAGTGGGGAAACTGGGATGCTGCCATTTGGAGGTCTTAGTTACCCAGACAGTCACTCTCCCAGTAGCCTTTATATTAAGAAATGCCAAGGGAAGGAAACTGTTCACCACAATTTTTGGCTTAACCAGTGAGGCCAACAAAAAATTGTAAAACCTTGATTATGAAGATATGGGTTACTATACAAACTTTGTGACTCAATTGATAGAAATATTGACTGTACCAATACAGTGTGTGTGTGTGTGTGTGTGCGCGCGCGTGTGTGCGCGCCTTCAGGTTTCCTCTTGGCTTATGGCAAGCCCATGAATTTATAGTACTGGGGTCAAATGTACCTCAAGATACCAGACAAATAAAATACTTTGTAAATGGTATTGAGTATGTTACCATTTACAAGTTGATAAAATGAAACATATCTTTATTGAGACTTTCCCTTTGGCTGTAAAGCCATCTACATCAGGTACTGGGATCAATAATACTGTACAATATAAGTTACAAAAACCTACATGAACAATATGTGACCTCACAGTAATTTAAGGATGAAACAACAGATTGCGCAATTGGCATAATTTAATTATAACAATGCAAAAATAGTAAGTTCTGTATTATAAGTAACAACAAAAAAAGGTAATTTTGTAACCGTAACACTTACAACTTGAGCAGCCTATGGCACAGCTGCACATTTCAAAGCTGTGTAACTGAAACAGTTACCTGAATGTCAGTGTCGCTAAAATGACTTTCTATCAAGCATAATGGTATTAACTGCCTTTGTGGCATACTCTACTAATTCTGCCTTTCTTGATAATTGGCTGTGTCCTTAATAAAACTTGTAAACTAGTTACAAGTTTATGAGGAAAATATAGCTGCTTGTGATGCTCACACCACTGTGGGCTGTATCTTCCAAACTATATAACAGGCAATGTCCACTATATCTGAAAAAATTAGAAAGAGAGATTGTGTGTGTGTGTGTGTGTGAGAGAGAGAGAGAGAGAGAGAGAGAGAGAATGGCAATCATATTTTTTTTTACATTTATTGATAGGTGACTTGGAAAGCTTTCTTTTAGGAGATAGCATACAAATATATTTAATAAATATATGATAAATGTTGCTGGAAATGTATATTGACAATACCTGGTCATAAGGGTCCATACAACATTAGTCTTATAATAATGAATTGATTTGTTCTGTTAATTGTATCACTGTCATTTTTTTTGGTACCCAGCTTAAGAAAATGAAAAACTATTACTATTCATATGTCTGAATTTGTGGGGAAGGAACACTTGAGGAAATTCTGATTTGTTTTCCTCAATGTCTCTGGTACTGCAGAGAAGAAAAAAACTGTCATTTACATACATAGTTCATTTGGGACCATTAATACTAGTGTTCGTTGGTCAACTATTATCTGATCTACATTTTGAGCTGCTCTGGCACTCATACATATCTATATATCTATAAATATACCTCTGTCTGTCTGTCTGTCTATTAGCATCATAAACCTATGATTGACAAATCATAGTGGCAGTAAGGGCAGAATTTGATTCTATATTTTGTCATCTGAAACATACTTACATGATGTGAAACAGTATGGTAGAGTGTTGGAATTTGGGGCAAAAATGATCCTAACAGTGCCTTTTGTACAAAAAGAAATGTGATATAAAAACAAGTTTTGTGGGTTCACAATTGAAAACAAGAAATGTTTTTTTAAAAAAATCATATTTGTAAAAAGTTTTATAAATCTGTGTGATACACCAATACTGTTTAGACTGATTTTTTTTAAAAAAATAGACAAAAAATCATTCTGTTATCAGATCTACATGGAAGTGCCACTTTCTGAAGATGCGTGTAGCAATAGTATGTTTTGAATGTTTATTAACTCAATATTTATTTAAATATTTGTACCCAGTATGCTTGCCTGCCAGCACGGAAAGCTATTGAGGCCAGCCAACTTTGCCGGACTAATGCGGATTGCCAGAAGGATTTTGTCCCTAGTTTGTGTGTGACACCTTCTTTGGAAAATCAAACCAGGTTCATTAGGGTGAAACATCCTCCTCAGGTTGATATGTTGTTTGTTGGGCACCCACTGCATCTTCAGTATACAGGTAGGTATGATTTGGGATGATGGTAACAAAATTTATACATGTGAACAACTAATGGGATAGTATGTTGGTAGCTTTTCCTTAATACAAGTTCTTTAGTTGCAAAGGAAGTATCTCCTTTAGTATTGATAAAGGCGGTGTGGTTTGCCAGAATCTGTACTGGTTGGAAGGAACATCTGAACTTCTAGGTATTTTCAGACTGCAGCTCCCTTTTGACCATACTTACTAGGACCAATGGAATTTGTAGTCCAATAATACCTGGAATATGTGGAGAATCTTACATTCCCCATCCTGCTTTCCTGGAAGTGAAGGAATCCTTCAGCCTTCTCCCTGCAGAAGCAATAATGAAGAGGTGAAATATCGCAGAAGGGTAGATTTTCATTTACTTTTTTAGCTCAGATACACATGTGTGCAATTATAAATTATATATCCATTTTGTCAGTTGGGAGGGATGCTTAGATAGGGAATTGGGTGCCTGTCTCTTAAAATAACAACTTCAGATGTGGAAACCTGGAGCAGATGGGAGGCACTGATTCTAAGTTTGTAAAGCTTTATAGTGACAGAGCATGCCTTTCATGCTTCATGGAACTGTTTATGTATTTATACTGAGTTTGTGTACATCATTGGCTCTGTGCAGGAGCAGGAAAATTCAAGAAGCTCCCACCTTTTGTCAACCTGTTACCTGACGACTTGCTCTTTTGACACTTCCAAATTATGAACAATTTCCATTAATTCAGTTGGGGTTCTGCTCTTTCATCAGTTCTTCTCACTTGAAACTGCTGGCACGTGTGCTGCTTGCAAAGTGAGCTGAGTGGAGGGAAGGCGTTAAGTTGGCAGGGAAACTTTGCAAGCAGCCTGCATGTAGTCAGTCTCAAATGAGCCTCTGTAAGTCCTTCATGCTCCCTACACCACAGTACATGGGTTCTGCTTTTCAACCAGTTCTGTTTTCTGACAGTGTCCAGTCCTTAACCTGTCAGATAAGTGGGGGGAACCTGTACTGGGAAACTGCTGTCTGTCATCTAAATGCTGATAGCAGTAGCTCAGAAAATGGGACTGATAAGGCATGAGCCCTGCTCAGGGGTTATTCACCATGGTTTCTTCAACAGAGGAGCACAAGAGCACCTAGCCCTGCCCTCTCCATTGTCATTTTCTTTTTGAAATGGAGAGGAGAAATTATTGCTCACATGGAAAATGTTCATGTGAGCCCCACCAAGAGGGATGAGGTGTATTCCTATTTCTGCACTGAAGAAATTGGAGTTAACATCTGGAAAGAATTTATTTTAACCCCAATAACATGATAAAGGTTGCTCTCCTCTCCCAAAAAGAACTCTACGTCTGTTGGGAAAAGGTATTCTTAACAAGACGTCCTTGACAGGCACTTTAAAAATAAAAATTAAATTGTAAACTGTTTTTACTGTGTATCTTTCCATTTAAAACAAACCTCGAGCACAGAGAATGTTTTGACAGTACTCGGGAATAAGAAGTACAGCTGTTTCTTTTCCTATTTTCACTTCTTTAGAATTGCATTGCACCATAAACATTCCTGTGGTAGTTTGAAAGGTAAAACTCTGGCACCATGTAACTAGGAACACTAACACAATGAGTGGTGGGAATGAAACTCATTTCCTGTTTGTTACTGCCTTTCTATTGTCATGCTTATATCTGTGGTTTTTCAGATAAGAATAATTGGTTATACAGTCTATTCACAGACACTGCAGATGCTCAACTGCAAAGAAATCACAAGCATATGACATTTTCAGACTAAATATTCTCACACAATGCTGCTAACCATTATAATTGCTGCTTAACCAATGTAGAGATATTTTTAAATAGTAATTAATTCTTGACACATAGTATGGGGGAACAGAACAAAAGTAGTGTTTGCCACAAACATATTATAAGGAATGAGATGTATTGAAATGTCCATTACATTCACACAAGCCTGTAAAATTATTTTTGTTTCAGTGAGCCTCAGCAGTTTTGTACCTCGACACAACTTTCTCAGTATGGACCTGCCTGTGGTTGTGGAAACATTCTGCAAGTATCCTTTGATACTTCTGTGAGCTGTTAGAGAAGATACATTGAGAGAATTGGTAATGTATTGGGAGGATCTTGAAAGATCACAAAAACTAACCTTTTAAAATCATATCTTATCTAGGTTGTGTATTCTACCCTTTAAGGAAGTGTCAGCCAAGGCAAAAACCTTCTGTTTTAAACAGCACCACCTGTAGCAGATGGTGAAGTTAAAGATCCTTTTTGAAGAAGGAAGAAAATCCTGTCACTCTTATGTACAGCTGTATCTCTCTCCCATACTGTTCAACAAATCATTCTTGCTGCTAAAGCAGAAGCTTCTCTAACATTTGTCTGAATAGTTAGTGTATTCAAAGGTCATTAAAGAGCATTCCCTATATAAAGACTACATCTGTGCTAGGCAGGTCCCCAGTCACTGCGAAGTACAGCAGCCTTCACTGTCTATATACTACACATTGCTTCTGGCTGACAGATTATATCATTCAGTGGGTAGCCCGGCTGTTAGATAGGGTGAGGTGGCCACTGCTTCAGGCAGCAGATTCTGGGTGTCATGAAAGGCCAAGAGACTGTGGTTATTCAATTTGTTATTTTACTTATACTGACAGAAATGAGGAGATGTTCTGCCTCATTTGCAAGATTAATTTGTTGGCCTTTGGGCACCATGCATTTTGACTTGGGTGGATGAGGGTGTAGTTTGTTGCTCAGTGTCAAGCAGTGAAATGTCTTGGGTAACCCCTACCCATTCCATTTACTTCACTACACTTTGTAAAGAAGCACAGTACTTGGAACAGTACTTAGATTTGCTTCCAGTGTTAATTGGAATGGTGTATGTCTGTGGTTTCAGATTACACACTGATTACTTGGGTTTTAATAATCATAACTGTGAAGTGGCTTTAAACTAGATCTGGCTAAGACTTTGAGGTTTTGATTTGATAGTTACCATCCCGAAATTAAAAAAAAAATCCTGTTTTCCATGTTAGATAGTTGTATGTTTGCATAAGTAGTGTCTAAATATATGTCCACAAATGTGTGTAGAAACATATGGCTAACAACATGGCATGTGGTACAATGCAGCACATTTTTTACATGAAAGGCCTATACAGAATACAGAACTGAAACTGTTCTCTTCTTGAAATTTTGATGTATGTGTTTTTCAAAATGTTGTATTGTTAGTCTAAAACTTTATATTGATAATTAATATGATTCCTGTTAAAGGAGCCAAAATATGATACACTAAATCTGATACCTAGTCTCAATTAAAGTACACCAAGTCAATCAACAGGAACTTGTTAAGTTAACACATATGTCACTTTCATGGATTTCATCAGTCTTCACTAATTGAGACTAACAATTAGATATCAGCTTCCAAAGTTTTAGGATCTGTTACATTCTGATTTTATTTTTAAAAGTACGGCCTTGTTTATACTCCTTGACTAATTCTGACTAGATATCTGATTTCACTTTCAGGAGCACTGGCTGTGATTAATGCAGTCCCCTGCTTTGCCTTGGATGGTCAATGGATATTGAACTCTTTCCTGGAAGCTACTCTTAGCACATTGATTGTTGAAAAACAAAACAGGGAGCTAGTTGGCTTCTTAATTTTGCTTGCTGGTAGCACGCTTTTGGCTGCCAATGTGGCACTAGGACTCTGGATTGTGACAGCACGATAGCATATCAGCTCATTTTGACATTGAAAGATATATATTCAAAGTACATGGAAAACAGTGAAATGTGTTGCCTTCCAAAATTGTGTGTATATGTGTGCACGCATTCTGTAGGAACAGAAGTAGCTTCAATCAAATTATATTTCAAGAAAGAGAACTATCCTTTGAATTGCAGAGAATTTGAGACTGATTTTTTTTTCAAAGTAAAAATTGTTGAAAAAGGAGAATTAGAGTAAAATTTGGATTATTCAGGTTCCAAACAAGATCCTTGTTCACACTGATGTCTTTTTTACTGGCAGGAGGAAGAACTCCTGTGTATTATTGTTGTTATTATTTTTTTAGGTGAATTGACACCGTGGTGAATCTTATCATCCAACAGAATTATTTTGCTTTTTTCAGTGTGATTATCTCCAATTAGATTCTGAACACTTGTTGCATCACATAATTTGTGTCAAAGGTTTACCCCAAAATGTTGAGAATATCATGAAAATGGCATTAAGTAGTGACACATACATTATTTTCAAGCCATCTGGCCTCAGGTTTTATTATACTGTTGTTTAAATGTGCCCATAATTTCTAGAACTCTTCCCTCTGACACTTGTGGCAATATGCTGCTTGTTCTTAAGGCCTAGAAGAAGGATTAGCAGAGAGAAAGTTGTTATGAGCTGGATGTGGCCTATATGTGAAGCTTATGTAATTTTGAAAAAAAGCTCTAGTGTCCTTTGAGAAGTCTCTTGAAAGCAGGCAGAAGCTGATTCCATAATCAGGTCACTGGATGATTACCTGTGACATGTATATTGTCAAGAACTTTTTGAAAAATCACTATAAATACAGGTGACAATGTGAACTTTTTGTTCTCTGCAGTTATACTTAACAGTAAAACAGTGCTGCGTGAGATTTCAGGCAAACATGTTTCTTTTTGTGACTCGGAAGATGAGTACATTTTGCCTGTTGTTCATTCTGGAACTCATATTTCATGTATATAATAGGATTTTTACAGTGAATCCTACCCATGTTCTTCCCTCCTACCCCCCCAGTAAATTGCATCCATTTGTGTATCTTCCATTTTTTCACATCTAATGTAGAGAATGTAGATCACACTGATTGTAATTCCAGAGTCTGTTGTGTCACACCTCCCCCCCCCAAAATCAGGATAGCTAGGCAGATCACATGGGCCATGGGCCATGTTCAAAGGACCGTGAATCAAGTGTCCCTTCAGACGTTCCAGTTCAATGCAGCAATATCACAGAGTGAAGGACTGGGCAGGGAGATGTAAGAGTGGAGCCAATACATGCATCCCCATACATCCACCCTCATGTAGCCAAAATGCATGAGCTGAGTGACTGTGGAAAAGGCCTTGTTACAAATTTCTTTTCCAATGGGCAATACCCCACCACCACCAAAAAAAGAAAACATGTTTCAAAGCTCTTTGCATGCAGGAGCTTTTCTTTCTCTTCTGTGAAGGGAAATTTTTGTGCTTCTCTGGGACTTTTTTTTTTTTTTTAAGATGAAGATAAGTCGCCTCTGTTAAGTTCTGTATGGCCTCCAAAGTGTGACCATTCTCTTGCTGGCTCTTTTTGAACAGAATTGATGCACTGATTATTCAAAGTAATATTTAATTTTTTTCTTACCAAGTTATATTTTCATATTTTAATTGTGTGTTCCAAGCACTTTCATGGCCAAAACATCATATGCGTAAACCAATTTATGATGACCTATGTCAGTCTGAGAAATGCAAAGGATATGCTTATACATTTTAATAATTGGTTGGAAATCTCCTTGACTGTGTCATAGCATAGAAGCAGAACATAAATTTTAATCTAAAGTATAAATAATAATGATGATCATGCCATTGCTAATTTATACTCATCATAAACATCTGTATCAGATGAAAAGCTACTGTTTTTATATTCACAGAAAGTGTACGTAATTGAGGCTGACATCCTCGACTCACTTAATAGGGTATAAGCCCTACTGAACTCAGTGGGACATACTTCTGAGTAGACATGCTTAGGATTGCATTGCACAATTAATATTTAACTGGACTCTTTAGTGACCAATCTTACTGTTAGGCTTATAAACAAATATAGAGTTAATATGTCATTTTCCATGGACTGGTGACTGACATTGGTGAAAGGCTTTCCCTGAACCAGGTTACAATATACTTTTGTACAAATGTTGTATATTGGAGTTATAGAAGTTTTGTATGTCTTGCGTGTAGTGTGTGTGTTAGTTTGTATGTATATAATCAGTATCAATAATTTTAAGGCTGGACAAATACATGGAAGATCTACCAAGGCCACAGTCCAACACAGTGTTAGATGTAACTTCAGTGCACTGAAGTATTTGTAGCTGTGATTTAGATCCAGTATTGTCAGCTTGAGCATGAGAACAAATTGCTTATCTTCTAATGTCAAAAAGTACACTGTGTGACATTTGTTAGAAAATTAGTAATTCTGAGCTATGTCTTAGAACCTTTGTTCTTGTGATCACTCAAAAGGAACTTCTTGTACTGTATGCTAGCACACACATACAAGTCCTTTTGAAAGCAAGGTCCTTAACTATATACTGCTTGATTTGTAATACTGAAGACTGAAGAATTTTGTGATTATTCTTGATGCTGTTGTAACCTCTGGCTTGATGAAGTTAAGGGTCTCTCTGACCTGCACAACTAGACATATGAATCATGACCTTGCATTCTTATTTGATTGGCTAAGTTCTGTTGCAATGAATGGGGCTTGCTTTTCTGTGACCCAATCAGGATGTAAACGGCCTATAGGATGTACTGTAAAAGTACAGTTACTTAAATTTGATTTAAAAAAAACATAAACTGCTTGAATGGTTTAAGATGTGAGTTCAGATCAGCAGTGTCACCTAACAGATAAGCATTCCTTTAATGCTCCTGATAACAGTACTGATTTCAACAAAGCTGTTTTTGAATTAAACTTTGACTTTTCATTCCAGAATGAGGATTGAGGGTTCTTTTCTATGACTTCATTTTCAAGTGAATTTAAGTGAATTTTCAATTACTTTCTGTGTAATTGTTTAGCTAAGGTTCAAGACATACGTGCAGTACTGCAATTCCATTTTAGTGATTAAAAAAAATTGTTCAGTTGCTTTGGTTAAATGGTGAAGGTCAGAGTTAAGTGAGAAGTTCTTGTTTTTCCTGTTTCAGAATAGATTCTGATAGTTCAAGAGATCAAATAAAAAAGAGCTCAGATCTCCATTTTATTCTGTTGTGATGAAACTTTGCTTTTTTGAAAAACAAAGTCATCAGCCTTCTCTGTTTGATTCACAGAGGGTTTTACAGACAAAGGACACTTTGAAATGGTGTCTCTGACTTCACTAATAATCTCAGATATTTGACCTTGTAATTCACATGAAAGAAACTATGTCTGCTGCTGACAGAATATAATTGTTCTCTTGGCCCCAAGCAGTAACTAGCTATCCAATGGAGTTTCAATAATTAACTAGTTCCATGATGCAGTTGACATACTTAGAATAATTCAGGTTTTATAGCTGCTTTTCAGGCTTTGGCACTGTCAGCTCCCATGTGAATCACTAAGCTGAGGAGGAGGAAAGTCCAGAGAGGAAATACACAGCAGGAGAATCAGTGTGTAAATGCTGGAAAATATTATCTGTGAAAGCTGTCATCTGTACTGTATCTTCAGGTATATTTGCAGCACAGTCTTGTGGTTGCTCAAAAGCAAATCTTGTTATATTCAGGGAGATTCACTCCCAGCTAAGAGTGCATACAACTGTAGAGTTATATATCCATTTCTCACTAGGAGGCAAGATTGGACAGTGATTGTATGGTATGGAGTTGGTGCAAATTATGCCAAGAGGCTCTGGGCCAATTTCAGTGTTAGTTAATGTGTTCAGTGACCTTTTTATAATATAGAAAACAAATTGGAGAGAGGTGATAGTGAGGGTCAAGATACACATCCCTCTTTCCCCTTGAAGCATTTCTAGAAATTGATCAACTGACTTCAATTAGCCCACACCACTCTCCCCTACAGAGAAGGCCAGTAACACTGTAGGAATCTCAAAGGGTTCTTGACTAAAGCCTGGAAAGGCAGATGTTACTTATTGTTGGAAAAGAAATCAAATGCTGCCCTGTATTGGCATGTGGTTAACTCTTGGTTAGTGCTCTCAGATTGCTCTCCCTTGGCCACTGTAAAATGACTGAAGAGCCGAAGGAGTGCATACTCCTGCCATGCAGTTCCACCCCCAGTTGAATGACTCACTACACGGTCATGCCCGTCCCCCCTCCATTCAACTGGCACCCCTGCCATGTGGGCATTTGGATCAAACAAAAAAGACCCACAGCCTTGCTCCAAACGGATTGTCTCTTTTCCACCACAAGGCCAACTTTAGGGAAGAATGGAGAGGGCAAGTGAAGATACCTGGACTGTTTCTTCAACCACAAAGTCAATTGATACCAAATGAACTGTGAAGAAGATCTTGCAGATTTGGTATATTTTGATATACAACTAATCTCCACAGTAATTGCTGTGATAGCCAGCCTCTAGATTACAGTATGTTTGATTAAAATAAACATTTGTTTAAAAAAAATGATGTCTATTGTTACAACATGCCATCAATGGAGCTCCTTGCCTCAAGCATTTAGGATATAACCCTTTCTTACCAGTGTTCCAGCAGTGCTTGAATACTTCTCTCAGCAGAGCTTTTACCTATTATGTTTAAACTATGCGTTATTTATTGATAGCTGTATCTCTCTCACTCCTTTTCTACAGTGCTTTTAGCTCCTGTTCTGTAATACACTTTATTTTAGTGTTGAGGATTAGTGTTTCAATTTTGACAGTGCTGGATTTTGTTTCTTGGATTGTATACCCCTCTAATGAGGGTTAAAATGGGACAAAATGTTTAATGTAAATAAATGACAGATGTTCTAGGGCACTAAACATTTTTAAAAATTGCATTTTCCCCTTTCACTTTTAGATGCAAATCCAAGTCTGGCAATCTTTTCAGAGTGCTTTCTGATTACTTAGTATTTACCATCAATAAACATATGACAAGAGACAGGTATAGTCCTGTGGTCTGCTTTGTCATGGTGAAAAGTGGCTCTATTCAAAGGAATACAGCTGCTTCCTGTTGAATCATGGGTACATTTAGCCTTTCTGACTACTAAGGCCGTAAGTGGCTTTCTTTTCCATTGCCTACTCCATGAGATCCCTTTTCTTTGGAGATATTACAAACAATACCTACATGGTTCACTCTGACTTCCTCCAAGTATATAGTGAATCAAAGTTTTTAAAAACAATTACACAAATTATTTTTTCCAGGTAACAGACTAATGAGAATAGTTCAACAATAAAAGTATACAGTCTTCTCAGTGTCACTGTTTGTGAACAATGCATTTCATAAACTTAGGTATTCAGCCTTTAGCCAGTATCTTTAAGTTTCCAGACCTACAAGAACTCTTTCAATAGAAATAAAAGTTGACATGGCTGCAAATCTTGATGTTTTATTCATCTCATTTTATTTATACCATCTCATCAACTGACATAATGCTTTACACTGATCCAGTGAAAAAGGCAGACCTTCTTATCATTCTTGTTGCCTTCTTTGAACTTGCTCAAACTCATCTACATCCTTCTTAAAATGAGGAGTTTGTACTGAATCCAGATGTTGTGTTCTACAGTACTTTAGTGACTTTGAATTTTGACCGGCATTACTCAAACAGGTAAAAAAAGCATCAAAATGGCATAAAACTGGACACTGGTATTTGCTTGTTCACCTACTGGGAGCTGTCCCTATCTCCTAAGTTAATACTGTGCCTAGCATTTTCACACTGGTGTTGGTGGAAGAGCCCCATTGTAGCACGACACCACTTTGGTAAGGTCTCCTCAGAACTGCTGCCAGAACCAAATGTTTGAGTACCAAAATGCTAGGAACTTCTTAAGCCTTTATTGCATCAGACTCTGTGTGTAGACATTGTGGTATGAAGATAGAAATAATCTGATCACGGCTTTTTGTTGCAGTTTCACTGAAGCTATTAACTGTAATATTAATCACATTTTTTGTGAAAACTAAGAACTGGGTTGCTTAACAGTCGTCCACAGAAAAAGCTTTGTGCATGAGTTGGAAATTTACCCAAATGAGAAAAAAACATAAAATAGTGGTTTCACATCATAAGGGAAGAACTGGCGTTTGTGTGGATTGTGTCAATATTTTTTTTTAAATAACAAAGTACAAAGTTACAGAGAAGACTTGTTTTGCATTTGTTTTCTATGCTGCATTGTTTATAGTGTCTTTATTGTGTGACCATAATATTCTAAAATGAGTAGAGCTGCCAAAACAAAACAAAATCTCCTTACTTCGCATGACTGTTTCTGTACTTCCAGCAATGAAAAGGATGTTGTTACTTTCTTGATTACTTAGTTGCAACTACCCTGCAAAAGCTACAGCTTGAAGCCCACTTGAAATCTTCATTATAACCTGCAATTGGTTTAAGAATTCTTTAAACCCTGAACCAAAATCTCTATCATGGCAGTCTTTCAGGATAGATGTGCCAGTGAGCAAGGTTTTCCTTCCAGCAACGTTTTTTCTCTCCTGCTGTTGTGGCTTACCACATCCATGAGTGATTCAGTAGAGCCTGTTGGTACAAAATTGCATTTCTCCCTCACACAGTTCTCCAGCATGACTAATCCATCATTTACAAGACACTGGCTTTGCATCAAGCAGCTTGATCAGTATTCCTAACATTTCATATACAGTATTTTTTCTTTTTATAGATCACTCTTTCAATCCTGTAAAACTGTAGTTCAGAAGAAATGTTGGAGACCACATTAATTCCCTACCATACAATAAATCCAACATGCAAAAAAGAAACTAGTGTGTTCATCGTAAATATTTTACTGGATAGGCTTATCTGGACTGTAGAGGTAGGTTTTTTTTTACTCTAGTTATATCTTGTATTTAGTGACACCTGGGGGTTAGATGTCTTCCTTTTGGAACATCTTACATCTTGCTTGGGATGCAAAAAAGGTGCACAAAGGTACTTTCTTTAGACAGAGAATGTCATGAAATTCCATGTGTCTCTCCTCAACATAAAGATAGTGGAAATGGACATCAAGGAGGTCAAATGCAGATGAACAGGAGGGTTAGGGTGAGTTGGGGCAGGGTGTGGAATCCCACCCTGACATCATCAAGCCTGTCATATTAGTCCTGGAGAGGCATCTAGTTTCTGGGGCCAAAACATTTCCCATCTCTGACATCTATGTGCATCTACAGTCCTCCCTCCACATTCACAGGTTTGACTTTTGCGAATGCAGTTATTCACGAAACACATGCTTGCTTCCCCACCTCCCCTCAATGCTCCTATTCCTATTCCCTTGCATTCCTCACCTGGGCTTGTCAGGCTTATCTTCAAGATCGACATTTTTTCCTTTTGGGTGAGCAAAGCCCCCACTCTCACTGCTGGAAGCATGTCCTCTGTGTCACATGGTTGCACATTCTAGTGTGTAATGGCCACTGATTGGTCAGGTGCTGTTTTTGCTCCTCCTCCTCCTCCCTGGGAGGAACCTTCTTTCTCAAGATGGTGACCTGAAGTACCTAGAATGCCAAACTCAGTGCTCTGCTCTTCTCTTCTCTGAGCAGAAAGTATTGGTAAGCCCTTTGTCTTTTTTCTTCCCCCTGGGAGCCTGGGGCCAGAGGCAAGGGAATGTGAGGGAGGAGCTCCAGAGGGGAATAGGAGGAGGATCGTATAGGGGGGTTATTTGTAGTTTTTCCACTTTTGGAAAAAGTGGAAACAGAACCCCAAACCCTTATAAATGTGGAAGGGCCATTGTACTTCTACCATTAAGTATTTAAATGGTCAAGTTAGCTGCAGCCTGTTCCATGACATTTCAGGGCCAAGGCATCAGGTCATTGTGATGTCACATGAGTAAAGGAGGCAAGGGCTGAGACAGAGAGGAACAGCTTCTGGGCCAGCTGCTTGTAGAAATGGGCAAAAGAAAATGAAAGATCTATAATCCTAGAACTGATATCCAGGAATTTGATGCCATTTTTGTGTTTAAAATGGCCACTTCTGTATTTTTCACAGAACTGCATCCATCTTAGGTTCCTAGCATAGAACTAAAACAAATGGAGCTCGCAGAAGGCTTCAGCATGCTCTTCTTCCCAAACATTAATCCTAGAAGTAGATTTAACTCAATATTTTCCCCCCAGACTTTTTCAATTCCATTTATTTCTATTGAACACAACAACTCACCATTTGTGTACGGCAGCCTTTGGACTACTTTTGAATTTTATCAAACCCCTTTCTTTCACTTACAAATATCTGTGGAATAGCGCCCTTACTTCTTCCCTAGTTCCTTCATGCTATCTCCCCCACAAAGAGAATGGATATGCTTACACCAATATGCTATACCTACGCTAGTCTGTTAACTTCCTTCCTTGCTGAAATGACTGCTAAAACCCACAAAGGCATCTGTAACCTGCAAGGACTCAACACACCTAAGAGATCTTCTCTGCATATCGCAGCCTCTTAATTCAGTGCATCAATTTGGGTATAAAATATAAAGCAGAGAATGCTAATATATTCTCATCTGTCTCACCTTGAAAAATATTCCCTTCCTGGATACTTTAATCATTTATAGAGAGGATTTCTGCTGAAAGATACCACCCAAAGTACAATATAAAATGAGCTAAAACCACAAATATCCAATAAACAAGAGTATATAGCCAGAAGAAAAAAAAACTCTCTAGTAAATTGTTGAATTTTAATAACATTGAAGTCCAGGCTGTGTTCAAGCAATATCAGACTTCTCTCTTGGTGGAATTTGGCAGCAAAGGCTGTAATGCTGTGAAAATTGGATTCTTTTGTAAGTCTTTGTAGCTTTTATACTCACCCCAAACATTTGGTACAGAGAATGCAACATAGTAAGTTCAACAATCCAAACCTAATTTCTTTCTCCCTTAGTATAATTTAAGCTTACATGTACTGAATCAAACAGATGTAAGCATTAACATTAATATTGCATTAATGAACATGCTTAAGCCAAAGGCATTTCTCATGTAAAAATCTCCACTGTCAAAACCAGAACAAATAAGGAGACACAGTGCGCAAGAGAGACATGTCTCATTTGAGCATGGCCTGAAGCCTTTTGCTAGCTCATGGAGGACAGTTTTGTCTGCCTTTTTAGACTCTAATTTTAAAAGGATTTTGTTCTGCTTTCAGAAATTTTACTACTCAAGGACCATAAGTGATGCCACGAGTATGTGCATTTGTGTGCACATGCATGTGGGCATCCACACATACCTCTCAGCATTCAGGGCTAGAGAGTTTTAAATTTCCTCAGCCTTCATGCTGACTTCTAGGGATGGATTTACTTGTGGTGGAGGGTAAGAAGATATAGCCCTTACCTTATACAAGTAGAAAGTTGAGAAAATAAATAAATAAACAAATATACATCCCCTAGTACTGTTTCTCTTCTGTGACTGGTGGTGGATAAACTGCAAGCTTGGCAGCATTAGGAGCACAGCAACCCCAGTGAGAATGCTGTTTCCCTTCTGCTTTTAAGAGTTGGGGAAACAATGATCTCAGCAGGGATGAAACACATCTCACCATGGGCCCTTGCAAAGCTACTGTTTAAAAATAATTCATTTGTGTAACTCCTTGTACAACCTGAAAAGTAATCCCTATTATTCTTCACTACAGTGTTTAAAAACTAACTTGCTGCATATTCTTTCTTGTTGTGTGCCTTCAAATAGTTTCCAACTTATGGCAACCCTAAGTTGAACCTAGCACGGGGTTTTCCGGGAGCCGAGAGTGTGTGACACATCGAAAGTCACCAGTGGGTTTTCATGGCTGGTCAGGGAATTGAACCCTAGTTTCTAGGGCTGTAGGCCAACACTCAAACCACAACACCATGCAACTACTCATACCTTTTGTGCTACTTCTCAAATTTTGTTATTTCGTTAATTTGTTTTGTCCAAAAACCTTTGAATTGAAATAATGGCATAAAACTTCAAATTTCTGTCAAAATGCTTTTTAAAAGGCTTAAAAGCACCAACTAAAAACTAACTAGAAGAGCATTACTCACTGTACCAACAAAGTAACTTTGTCCCCACTCATTGCATTACTTCCGAGTTGCAGCTTTGTTCCTGTTTCCTACATTACTTTTGAAATGTGCCTTCATTAAGCTCTCTTTACCCAAATATGCAACAAACACATAAACTATGTTACTTGTAACTCATAACTTGAACACTCTGCCCATCCCACCCACAGCAATGGCAAAAGTGATCTCCTTGTCACCTGTCTGACCGCCTTGGGTGTTTGGAAAAGAAGATGGGGCTCCCCACCTACATGTAGGTTAGAGCTAAGACAAATGCGGCCTGCAGGTTTAACTACCTCTGTTGTAAATTTACATTAAGGAAAAGGCTACAATTGCTAGGAGAAAATAGCTTCTGCACTGATAATCCATGTAAAAGCTTCTGGCATAATGATTATGAATACAGCAGTTTTCAGTGTAAATTTATTGAAATAACACACTTCTGTCAATTCACAAAGGCCCAACCCGAGGCACTTCTGTACAGAAGGCTCATATTTCTTCAGCATCTGCAAGACCTATCAGCATACCTTGTCTTGAATCCCTGCTTGCTCACAAGGCAGGTATAAGATGTTGGACTGTAGCATCCACAACTGTCTTTTTAAAAAAATCAGCTCACAGGGCCAGTACTGCACAGGTCAAAAAGCACCTCCTACATTTTTCATGGCATGGTAGAATATAGGAAGGAGGAACTGAGAACAAAAAAGACAACGTGCTAAGCTGCATATGTTTCAGTGCTGTTGTTTCCTGGCTGAGACGACGTATGCACAAAGGGTACACGCATCACTTTCTGGGGTCCATTCCGGTTTATCAGTGGCTGCTTCACTTAGTTTTTGTCATTCACTTAAGCTAGCCTTCCCCAAGCAGGTCCCCTCTGAATGTATTGGATTTAAATGAGTTTGCTGTGAACACATCTGGTTGAGAAAGGATGGGTGGAACATTCTGGCAACTTGAGCATTACAACCACTCATACTATGAAATAAACATCCAGCAAAAGAGATCACCTAACAGTGTAATGTCACCTTAGAGTTGCATTATGATAACAGGTATGTAAAGACTTGAAAATACCCTGCCAATTTTTATCTTTTAAAATTTCTTCTGATTTTTCAAAAGCTGTTTTCCATGACATGTAGTGCTTAGAAAGGTAATTCAAAGCATCTTTGTGTGTAGTTCTTTGTTATCTTTGCCTTTATTCACCTTGGATATGCAAGAAACCATTATATTCAATAGAAATATCACTTGGAAATGTGGGATTTACTATGCAGCATGACTCATGTGAAGAATTTTCCTTTTTAAAAACATGCATTTTTGTAGTATTTTATTATGAATTTTTGTACTTTATCTTCTCACTGCGAAATATCCTATGCTGTATTTATATGGCTGACATTGTTACAGGCCTTCAGTTGTTTCTGGCTTACAGCAACCATATCACAGAGTTTCCTTGGCAAGATTTGTACAGAGAAGGTTTGCCACTGGCTTCCTCTGAGGCAGAGTTTGACTTGTCTAAAACCACTCAGTCAGTGTCTGTGACAGAGCAGGGATTCAAACCCTGGTCTCCCAGAGTTCTAGTTTAACACTCAAACAACATTGGCCATTTCCACACGGGGTTTTTAAAAGAGTGCAGAGCGTCCTCCAGGGAGGACGTCTGCACCTGAGAGCTGACTGGTTTGGACCTACTTAACGTAGATCCGCACCCCAGCCCGCTCTGGAATGACCCCAAGTGGTCATCCAGCGTGCTTTTGAAAAACCTGTTTCTTGAGGTTTTTCAAAAGCACGGAGCGTGCCAGTGCAAGCCTGCTCCCTTATGCAGATTCGCAGGCTCGCACTGGTGCGATCCTGCGATCTGCCGGGGGCAGGCTTTAGGCTGGCGAGCTTCAGCGGTTGGTCAAGAGCCTCGACCAACTGGAAGCCACCATTTTCGTCCCCAGAGCAGTGCGGAGCAGCAGCCACGCACTGCTCCGGAGCAGCGTGGACTGGACCGGGGAGCCCAAAAGTCCAGTGAGTACTGTCGCAGGGCGATTCCTTCGCCCCGTGCGGAAATGGCCATTGGCTCTCATTTATGTGGATGGCACTTCACAAACAACCTAGAATATAAAAAAGCTTTCCTAATATTGTGAAGAACTATGACAATTACACATGCAAAGCCTCATTTTTGACACATAATCCTATTTGGACAAAGGATAGCCCACTGGCAAATTTCATTCTTACTAAGATTTTCAAAAAGCAGAAATAAAAGTTAGTGTGGTGATATTTTGGGGTGGGGATGGGATTAATTTTTTTACAAAATTCATAAGAGCAATTAACAAAAAATTTGGTCATAAAGATAATATTGGGGTAGTGTGGGGAATGCTTCTGGTGGAATCCCATGTAGATTGATTCCCGTCTTTAACTAAGCCATAGTAATAGCCGAAAGCTCTTTGGGGCTTCTGGGAGTTGAAATCTGAACTATCTCAAGGGCTGATGGTTGAGAACCACTGCTAGAGCCAATCCTACAGCACTGCTCAGAATGCTGGACCAGTAAAAATTTTAAGGGAATCCCAGACTTGTATCAGTCATATGTCTTACCATGGTGCTGGAGTCCTGGCAGCTGCCCACTGGCCCTGTAAGGGAATGAGTATTTTAATGCATGAGTTCTGCATGTCAGTATGTATTACTCACTGCTGTTAATGTCTAAAATCATGCTATATAGGCTGTCTTAAACGTGAATGAACTAAGTCTCATGACACATCTTAGAGAATTTTCTTCTTTTAGAAACCTGCTGGTTGTAAAAATACTTATTAAAGTTGATTTAATATCTTTATGCCTATAAAACCAAGTTGCCTTGAAGCCTCACCCAGCACTATTAAAGTTAAGAGGTGTCTGCTTGTTTATTTCCACTACAGCTAAATCACTGAAGTACTGATTACTGAAAACTCTCACGCCACTGTCTTCAGTGAAAGAAAGCCACTCATCCTAAACAGATACCTCTTTCAAGGACGCCAGTGTGTATCACATACAGTGAATGTACTCTGCCTCAGTTCCTGTGCATAGGTGTGGTACTGTATCCTGATTCACTATTTAGGATCCTACACATATGGTAAAATAGAAATGTTTATTTGAAGGTATATATACACGGTGCATGCAGCTTACAAGCCAGCATGGTAGTGGTTTGAGTGCTGAACTACAACTCTGGAAAACCAGGGTTTGAATCCTTACTTGGCCATGGAAACTCATTGGGTGACCTTGGGCAAGTCACATTCTCTCAGCCACAGAGAAAGGCAACACCAAATCCCTTCTGAATAAATCTTAAACCACGACAGATTTGCATTAGGGTCGCCATAAGTTGGAAGTAACTCCAAGGCACACAACAAAGAGCATGCACCTAATATTCTATTTACAATGATTACCATCCATGCATAAGTGTTTAGACATAATGTGATCGGGGTGGGATCCTGTGCCATTTCTTTTCAGACAGACTTTAATTCATCCTGCCTGTTATATGGAAGAGGTACAGTAAGTGTGGCAAAAAGTCCCTGAGACTGCAGTCTTATCCTATGCATGTTTAGTTAGATTTGCTTAGCATATGGGATTTATTTAGCACGTGTGTGGGAATCAACAGGTCCTGCAGGTGTTGACTGCATCTCCCATCAGCCCCAGCCAGGATAGCCAGGACAGCCAAGATTACAAGGAGTTCCAGCCAACAACATCTGCAGAACCACATGATTACCATCCCCGAAAGAGCAGGAACACTTCCAAATAAAGGGCTCCTCACTCTAGTCGTAAGGAGGGACTATGCAGCTGTTCCACCTTCCCTCTTTAATGGAATTTTTTTTCAGGAGAAAGCAGCAGCAATGGAAAAACAAGGAAGTTTATGAATGAAATTCAGGAGATGAGACAAGCAAATGGTGATAAAAGCCTCTTCTGAAAAGAAGTGAGCTGTACAAAAATGCCTGACAGGTGAAACTCTTCCTTCTTCCATTTAGAGCACGGGATATAATCTGAAACTGCAAAAGCAAGGCCTTGAACTGCCTTGAGAACATGTACAGACTTCTCCCTTCTTTTATATGGTTGATTTGCAAGTGTCAATGAATCACTCAAGTAATCTTGATTACACTTATAGCTCAGGTAACAAAGCAGATGTGTTCCTGGACAGTACTTCTTTGACAGAGAAATAGATACCAGAGGCAGAAATAACATGAAAAGAACAGCGACATGTTCCTACACCACAAAAAAAGAATAGCAGTTCAACATATTCCAGGCAAATCCCATCCCCCCTCCCAAAAAAACTAACAATATGCACATGTGAAATGCCACAACCCTATCAGGAACATTCACCTTCTTGAGACCACTTAATGGCTTCTTCCAAAATGCATCTAGGAATGACTTTTCCCCCCATGAGCCTCCACTTCTTTTCACATTTTCCATTTTGATGGCCAACTTTTAAATCTATGTTCTTTCAGCATGCTGGGGGTGGGCAGGCTTAATCTGCTCTCCTCTTTCCTTGGTGTTTTGCTGTTCGTTCATGCTCAGTACAGGGTTCTGAAGATAGATGCTGTTTACCTGGCCTGTTATAGGACTGGCCCAGTAGGAATGGCTCCAGGAAAAGTACCACTGTTTCCCAGCTGAAGCCTGTTTATTGCAGACAAACTATGGCAACCTGACACTGAAAGTTTGTGTTTCTTCAGCCCTCCTTCACCATCACCCCAGGCTGCTTTAAAAAAACCTTCCCTCCAGACAGAAGATGAGGAGAAAAGCGGGGCTGGGAATGCAAAATGACTTCGTAAAGAGAAGCGTCACTATCAGAACCTATGAGGTGTGCCTGTATATGCATTCCTTACTTTATCTAGAAAAAGGAAGAGAAAGACGATGTCTGAAACGGAAAGCTTTACTGCTAATTCTGGGTGCATGATAGCTGGTTAAGACACTCATTACTGATCATTGAGTGCCTAGATTCAAGTGAAGCGCTCTATCTTATGTATTAACAACTGACTACATTAAAGAATTTGGAGAGGTAATGGGTATTTCAGCATTCTGCTGTTTGTTATTTTTTGCCATCAAGTCAACTTTGACTTACGCAGCCTATGAATGGGAGACCTCCATAAGCTTTAGTTATCATCACCTGCTCACTTATTTCAAACAGAGGGTTGTGGCCTCCTTGATTGCATTTATTTGTCTTTCCAGCATCATGTTTCAAATGAACTGACCTTCTTCCTGTCAGCTTTCTTCACTGTCCAGCTTCCACAACCATACATAGATATCAGAAATAGTGCATGGACAATTGGTATTTCAGTACTTCATCGCTCCTTTTTCAAGTCCTAGCCTTTCTTAAAAATTTCTTCGCCACCATCTCCAGTATACGGACTGAGCCAAGGCACAGAATATGCATAACTATTTTGATATCTTCATCATGCACTTTAAAGTTATGTACCTTGTGCTGTAGCAAAGTGCATTTCCAGCAAATTTGCAACTGCCTTTATTAGTCACAGCCATTAATATAAAGTACTGAATATCTGGGCATGCTTTATATTCTTTTTTTATAGAGTATGTTTCAGGACTGATCCCCGCCCTGGTATTAAAAACAAGTTCTGGGCTGCGGGTGGAGGAGACTCCTGGCCTCATCCACCCTACCTCTGGTGTCAGGTGTCTTTAAAAGTAATTATGCCTTAAACAGTTTTAGTTTTCATTGTCCAAGATTATGGCATCAGTATGGTGTTTGGGGCAGGCCTGCACAACTTATGACTCACTCAGCAGCCTGTCCACTAAGCCTGCCAGCTGTCTAACATCCCCCCCCCCGCCTCTCTCCTTTTCTGCTTTTGCAATGCTAGGAAGCCAGCCAAACTCAAGTTTCTGGGCTTATGATCATAAAGTGGAGGGCCAATGTAAGCAGCCCTATAACTAGCCTCAGGAGATAGCAGGTATCGTTTAAATGGGCTACAGGTTGCAGCCTGGAAAAGCTGCTTCCCTCCTCCAGTCTCTGAACCTGAACAAGAGTCCCGTGTGACTAGAAAAGCTTGCGTCCCTTGCTCACATTTTACACTGGTGGTGGCCTATTCTTATTGCTGTTGCAGCCGGAGCGGCACCAGACGTTGCTACAATAATACCACCATCTGCTGCTTTGTCTGGTCCGGTTTTGCCTCTCGTTTTGTTTTAAACCACCGCCTTCCTTCAAACTGCCAAGCTTCGCCTGCCTTGGCCGACCCGTTCGGTTTAGAGGCTGCTGCCATGGCGAAACCACGCTCCATACAAAACAAAACAGAAGTAACCCCCAAGCCCCGTCCGCCGGCTACCCCGTGGCTCCTCCCCCCCCACCCCGCCTCGGTCCCCGCCACAAACCGAAGAAAGCCCGGGACCCCACCCTCGCGGCCGTCCCGCGCCACCCGCCCCCTGCCCCGCGCCACCGACTCACTCGCTCCCCGCCCGGCCGCGCCCCTCCCCTTCGGGCGCTTCCAACCCGGCGGCAACCCCGGCGCCAACCTCGCGTGCGCAAGGCTCTCCCTCTCTCCCTCGCACACATACGCGCACTCCCGCTCGCACCGCGGAGAGGCACTCCGGCAGCGGCACTCGCAGCGCAGCCACGGCCGCTCCACCAGGCATGGCACAGGGCTCTACCTCACTATGGCAGCCGCGCGACACAGCACCCTCGACTTCCTGCTCAGCGCCACAGGTGAGGGACGCCGCCCCTTCGCCCCCGGGGAGGCGGCGCGCGGTACCTGGCCACCCCGGCCACCCTCTCGCGCGCCCGCGGGCCGCCTCTGCCCGTCCTCGTGGCCTCCTTCCCTTGGCTCCAGGAGGGGCAGCGGGCTCCGGCCGGCCGGCGGGCGGGCGGGCAGCCCTTGCTGCCTCTCCTGCGCGCCTCTCTCCTCCCTGGACAGCCATGGCTCGCGGGAGGCCTTCGCCCGGGCTGCCCTTGCGGCCCCTCGCCGCCTCCCCCCCTCTCGCCTCCTAGCCTTGGCCGCCCACGCCGACCCCGGTCCTTTAACCCCTCTTTGCACCCCCGCACAGGGAAAATGCAACGACAGCAGCGGCTCCCCTCGGTCCGCCCACTAACCCCTATCGACAGGCCTCCTGCGCCACCACCGTAGGCCTCCCCACCGCATGTTTCCATTTTCCTAATTTCCCCCGTGCTTTTAATATTAAAAGAAAACCCCAATCGTTCTCTAACAGTGCAGCTCCTCCCCTTCGGAATATGCAGATTGCCTAAAGCTCAGCCTCCCTCCTCTTCCGTCTCCAACCAGACAGATTTCTTCGGACCCCCCCCCCGGCTTTTCCCGGCCGCATGTGCGCTTTTGCACGCGGCTTCCTTCCCCCGCCAGCAGTCGTGCAGGATCCTTCCATTCATTTCTCTGAGCTGATGCTCCCAGGGCTATACAGTCACAGGATCCAGGGCCGGTGTCCGAAAACAGACCAGCAAGGGCCTTCTCCGCCGCACGCCGTGCGAGTGTCTGTGTCTCTGTTTTCATGCCTAGAAATGATCAGCCCTTCCAAAACGCATTAAAAAAAAAAAGCCTCATTCACAAAGTCTAGTGGCTCGCATTGCTTGCGACCTGGACTTTGCGACTCCGGAATTTATTTTTTTTTAATGCGTTTTGGGAGGAAGGGCTGATAATGCACTCCTTGCAGCCGCATGCGTGACCTTAGTCCGTCCCTTTGGCGGGTGGCTTCACCCCCTCCCCTTTTCCTGCTGGTGAGGAAGGTGATTCAGTCCCCCCCCCATTGATCCTTACAATTGTGAACGGAAGTGATCTATTGATAAGAGGAATATTTGGGCGGGGGGGGAATGAAGTGGAGCTAATCGGGTTATTGGGGAACCGAGGTACCTCTCAGTTTGTTTAGTGAGTTAATTATAATTTCGAAGCGGTGGGAGAGAGAGAGGGGGAGAAACCCAGCAGGAAGTGGAAGACCAGGAAGTTCCCCTTGTTTAGGTGAATTGGATTGGAAATGCGCCTTGTCATTCTCTGCGGTGATCCTCGTTGCTGAAGTTGTAAGGAAAAGACGAGGGATGCCTGGTTTTGCAGTAGTACTATATGAGAAAGAAGTGGTTGTGGCGGAAGGGACCATTTGTTCTCTCATCGTTAATTATCCGATTAGGGTTTAGAGTACATATAGTTGTAAAGCCAAATAGCCACCTGTGCTACAGATCTTCAAGTCCTGATCTAAAAGGCTTGATTTGCAACCCCACTTAATCTAAAGGGCTGATCTATCCAGCCCTCTCTGTGGTAGTGCAGCTTCAGTGGCTTGTGAGGAGTGTGGCCAAGTACCTTTTTATTTTACTACTAAAATACTTGATATAATGAAGACTTAAGTGGGATGTGTGTGTATAGGGCAGAGATTTGTTGTATGCTCACCCCCCACACTAGCCCTCTTCCAATTGGAGAATGACCTTTATGGCAATAGGTGGATTACAGTTTCTCCTCAAGAGCAGCAGGTTTATTTTTATCCTAGGGGATAAAGGGGAGCCATTCACTTATTTGAAAGGAAAGGGTGCACTTCATTCCTTTAGCTTTAATGGAAGTCAAGAGACCGGTTCTTGCTGTTTCTGTTGGTGTACTCACTCATTTATTTGGAGACAAAAGAGGGACATGGAAAGAGTAGGAACTGTGTCACGGTGAGACTCGGGCCGTTTCCACACTAGACTATTATAGTGCTATTATTCCACTTTCAAAATCCTATGGAATCCTGGAGTTTGCAGTTTAAGGAGGGGCCTTTGAGGTATACTGAGATGTGTGGACATCTATATGTATGAAATAGTTGCTTAGAAAAAAAATAAATAAATAACCGGGAACTTTGTTCTGAATAATTTTGGGTTCTGCCATGCAAGAACCTTTTGGGAACCTCTGTGCTCACTTGAATCTGCCAGCTTACCACCAAGATGGATTGAATAAAGAAGAGCTCTCCAAACTTTTCATGTTGGTGATACGCTTTTTAGACATGCATAATTTCGTGACACAGTAGTTCAGTTCTGTGTATTATAAATAAATCATATATTTTAAAAATGTAAATGAAAGGTTTTCATGAGATATGTTGCATCCCCGTACATTTCATTATTACAATTTATGTATGTGTCTGTCTGTCTTATATCTCTTATTAAGAGGTTAGTTACTAGCAAACTGAAGGTTAAACTAACTAACCACTGACCTCGCTGGGGTCTTTCTCGGGCCGCTGCAGCAGCAGTGGTAGCAGGAGAGACAGCCCCTCCACCTGAGCTTGGCCCACTGCCCTCATCAGGGTCTTCTCGGCCCAAGGTGGCAGCAGCAACACACCTACACACTACAGCCTACACACTAATATGTCGTGACACACAGTTTGGAAAACTCTGGACTAAAGAAACAGATCCCAGTGTTAGTGATTATGGGATCTGGAACTAATCATGGTAGCAAGATTATGAGGCCTTGCCCAGTCTTGATTATAGTTACCATCAGCCAGCCTGCATGGGAATGGTCAGATGGTGGGAGTTATAGTCCAAAACAGTTCTCTGTCCCAGAGAATTTATAATCAAGCCTATGGACTAAGTACCACTTGACACTGTTGGCATAGGCCAGATTGTAAATTCTCTGGACAGAGAGCAGTGATGGCTTCTTAGTCTGTAGCTCCATTATAGGAGAATGGTTCATATTTCAGTCTTCTCCTCCCCCAGCAACAGTGTTCTTGTACTTTAGAAGACAGTAATGCTTTAAAATGAAGCGTTACATCCTAAAACGGGGAGGTGAAGATGGAGGAGTGAACAAGCTCTATATGATGGTACATAGATTTCTTCACTGCAACTCTTTTGCAATCTAAAATTAAGATAAGCAAATGTGCTTGTGTGTGTTCTGTCTGCACTCTTGAGACTATTGTAGGAGTTAATCCTTGTTGTCACATGGTATATGTTAGCTTGCCAAATTATTCTTCTTGCATAAACCTGTGCAACCCCATACACAAAGGTGTTGCGTAGCTAAAGCTGAAAGATAATAAGCAAGTCAAGCTAGGCTCTCAACCTTTTCCATGTTGGTTTTGCAGAACAAACAGTGTTGAGAGATAGTCAGGCATATCACATAAAGCATGCAAGTATTACCCTGAATAAGCACAGATACAATATAATATGTGCAGACATGTTTTATCTTTGTTGAGTCATTCTAAACATTTTTTAAGCCAAAGGCTGTCTGCGGATAATTACATAATTGCTGCTGTGCCCATTTCTAATGAGATATTTTAGGAATTTAGGAAGGGTAAACCAATTTTCTTAATTGCAGAATTATAGGCTGTCTCATCAAATTGACAGTGATCTGGAACTGATACTGTCAAGGCAGTAGTCATTACAACTTGAAAAAGTTGTCATGGTCCATTGGGAGAAGGAGCCTGATTTCAGTCTAGGAGCCATGCATATTATTTTCTACTGTGACAAGATTAGTATGTTAATAGGTAAGGATCTACTCAGAATCAATGCCATCTCTAAATACACTTGTTACATCCTATTTAAGAAAAAAAACCTCAAGGACATTGGCTAACTTGATTTTATGTCTTCTTAGCTTTCACATGAGGTTGAAAAAAATTATGAGCTTGTACTACCAATCTGTGGTAAGCAGCTTTTCTGATAATGGTGGGTTGCCAGTAATCTAGAGACTCCCAATTATCTAAACAGAATTCAGCTGTATTCATGAAACTAACATTTCAGTTGCCACTTTATTTCAAGCGTACTAGATTCTAGAATATTTAAAACATTTAAAATATATTTCAAAACAGGGGCAAACCTGAAATACTGAAGAACTCGCTACAATCTTTTAAAAAATTAGGTTTTCTTTTTGTCTTACAAAGATATTTGAGCCTCACAGGTAGATTCAGTGATAGCAGTGTCTGTGCAAATACACACATGTGACCACCTAATAGACTAACTGTCAAGCGTGGATTGCATAGAGTTGTTGGATTTCAACTCCCAGAAGCTCCAGCCAACATGGCTAGTGGTCAAGATTCTGGCATTTGTAGTACAAAAACATCTGGGGAACCACTAACATTATAGGTACTACTTCAGCCTAGGTATTTTTGGCAGGTGACACAAACTACGCGCATGGAGTATTCAGACATTTACTGCCAAACCTGGAGTTCTTGCTCTCACACAAAGGGCTCAATATGCTCTGTTGCTGGTGTTCTTGGGATCCTGTTTGCATAACGAAAGGTCCCTGATTGCCTGTGAGATGGAAATATTTACCTGTGGATGTTGAGGCTGTTAAATTTTATCTCAGGAATATTTACTCCTGATTAGATTTATCTTTCTGGGTTGTTCCACAGAGTTTAGAAGAAACTGCCTCACTGTGTATATAGTGGGGGTCGGTAACTTCCAGAGGTCCAAAGGCTGTGCACACGAAACTTTGGAGGGTCATGCCTCCTTCCCCCACACTCATCTAAAATTTAAAGGCCTCTAGGATGTGTGGGTTGCAGTTCTGTTATCTTTTCTATTCTTTGCCTGTTTTAGACCCAGGAGGGCATTTGTTCAAAACCAGAGATGACTCCAAGTCAATTCCAGTTTTGAAAGGCACCCCTTGGCTTTTGAAGAGAGACAGCAAACATAGTGAAACTGCCTCCTCCATGGCCACAAAGGGCCTTTTACGTATGTTTTGGGTGAGGTTGTTAGGGCCTCTCTGAGGGGGCTGTATGTGATCTGGAGGGCACATCTTAGTAACTGAGTTACAGGTTCATATTCAGTGATACTGAAACTCAGCAGGCAAGTTTAGAGTGTTTTAACAAACAGCTTTGTCAAATGACCTTCCTTTCCCAGAAACTTAAAATGATTCATTGAGGTTTACTCCAGTCCTTTCTTGTGCCCTGTGAAATTTGTTCAAACCCTGTTGGGGAAATTGTGACATACTAGGACATATAATTACAAACAGTTTTTGCTGCTCTCATAATTAAACATCTACGGAGTTTGCATGTCTTCCTTTACTATTGGAAGACATACTATAAATGTTCAGAACTTCTTGCTGGATTGTGTTTCCTGTGGCAAGGAATATCACTTTTCGAGAATTAATGTATATCATACAAAGAGAGATGGAGAGATGCCCCAGAAAAGAATAACTGAATTTCATACTCACTTTTCCTATTGGCTTTGCAAAAAATGTCTATCTCACCAGGTTATTTTTGTTTACTTAACTTTTGTGCCACAATAAAATTAGTTAGCATCAACAATGTTCAGTATCTTGTGTGTGTCAAATATTACAATATCAATTTAATACTTTTCAGTTACAGGATATAACAACAAAATGTTGGAGGAGTCAAAGATAGAGATGAATACTTCTGCAGGTTACTGTATATTACAGTGTTGTTTATTTTACTAAGTACTCCACTGAGCCCCCTCCTTCACTGGATTTTTTTTTTCTTATAGTTGCATTTTTGAGAAAACATGAGAAACCATTCCTTTCTTGTCTGCTTAGCTTGGCTTAGTTCTGAGTTGTTAATGAAAACTGAAAACAGGATAGGGCTCAAAAACTAGTAACTTGTTGAATGGAGCACAGTGATAGACACTCTTTTGTCAGAACAAAATTCTGTTGTAAGTGTGAATATGAGGGCTATTTATTTATCATGTTTTAACTGCCCTTCCTCTAGAGTCTAAAGCACTGGAGGAAGCATGTGTACTTCTTCATGCCCACCCCCACTTCAGCAATTGGAGTTTGAGGGAGACTGATAAAAGCTTAATTGCTTTGGCAAGTACCTTTAATGACTTTTTATGGAACTCAGCCCTGATCTCTCCAAGCTTAGTTCATCCCTGTGCCTTGCATCCTGCAACTGAAGGATTTCAATTCAAACTCACATTTATCTTGTGCTCCAAAAATGAAGAGCATCAGCAAAGCTTAGTAAAATTTAGGCTTGATGATGATTCTGTTTATTTAAAGGAATTATTTCCTTTTCTTGGTGATAAAAGGCAGACAAATTATTACACCCAAATACTAATTGATAGTCGTTGTTGTTGGATGCAATTCATAATGACCTTGTCATAGGATTTTCTAGGTAAGATTTGTTCAGAGAGACATTACTTTCCTCTGAGACTGGGAGAATGTAACTTGCACAAGATCACCACAGCAGGTCTTCATGGCTGAATATTCCAACATTGGTCTCCTGTAATTCTAGTTCAACACTCAAACCATTCTGTGAGCTTTTTGTCATACCTCCTGATAAACACATCATAGTTTCCCTCTCAAAAAGGTGGTTCAAAGTAACCCAAGAGGCCATTATTAATCTATGTGATAGTTTACTGAATATGATCCCTACAAATATGAATACACAGTTTAAGAATAGCCCTGAGATGCCTTTTTTTTTTAAGAATGAGGATAAATGCAAACAAAATGGTTGACCCATGTTGTTTGCAGGAAGAGTAGAAGAGAGGGACACACCTTATTGTTATTGAAACTCTTCTGAGATAGCGGAACCTGCAAATGCATCTTCTTCAAGCATAGTCCAATGAAGGAAACAGCAATTTTGGACTAGCCTCTTATATTTGTCATAATACTTACTGCATAGGGTTCACTTCAAGGTTTTTAAAAATTCTGTTTGTTAGACAATAAAGCTGTAAG
Source organism: Cyclura pinguis (assembly GCA_030412105.1). Classification (NCBI taxonomy): domain Eukaryota; kingdom Metazoa; phylum Chordata; class Lepidosauria; order Squamata; family Iguanidae; genus Cyclura; species Cyclura pinguis. The sequence continues at coordinate 199,623,010 of CM059601.1, forward strand.
CAGTAATCAGTTGAGAAGCAGTAAAATGCAGTTTCTAAATAAGAATATCATTCAGAAATAAGAGCCTGCATGGTGTAGCGATTTGAGTGTTGGACTATGATTCTGGAGATTTGAGTGTTGGACTATGATTCTGGAGACTGGAAGCCCACTGGGTGACCTTGGGCAAGTCACACTCTCAAGCTTCAGAGGAAGGCAAAGGCCATGGCAGTGGCAGTGGCAATGGCAAACCAGCTCTGAACAAATCTTGCCAAGAAAACCCCATGATAGGTTTGTCTCAGGGTCGCCATAAGTTGGAAATGACATGAAGCCATACAAGTGTGCACACACACTCACACATATATTATTCAGGAACAATTGCTGAATATACTCACCTTCAGTAGAAGTTTAGTCTCTGTTGAAAAGGTACTGCACAAAATCTGTGAGATGTGGAACCAAACTGGCTGTTTTTTCAGCTTTTAATTTTCTTACATTAACACACTGGGACATAACAAAGATGCCAAAGTATTTGACCTGAGGTGAAACAAAAACCAACCTTTCATGCAGATTACTTCACGATAAAGATTATTGAACAGATAAAAGTGTATTTGGCTTTGCAAGCATTATGATCTGATGAGTAAGAGTTAATATTTACTTGTAATCTTGTACTTTTTATTCATTAGCTCTCCAGGTAGTAACAAGAGATTTTCTTCCCCCTATGTTGTGCCGTTTTACTTCCCACATCATTCTCTGTCTCTGTCCAAGTCTTGGACTGTTTCTCAGCCCTCTTCAATCTGAGGAAACATAGGGAGTCTGTGTTAGGGTGTTCTGTTTCAACAGTGGCCGAAGGGTCTGAGATTTAGGAAAACTGTTTTGTATTGTCATCATCACCACCATGGATTAATCACTGAATACAACTTCAGAAGATGAAGATATATAAAGGGGGTGGGAATCATGTGGGCATAAGATGTAGTTGAATTGTGCAGCCTTAGCCAGCATATCTTGTAGTGAGGAATGCTGGAATTTGTAGTCCAGCATCATCTGGAGGGATGCACAAATCCTACCTTTGCTAATATACAGATAATGTGAGCAGCTTCTGAGCTACATATTGCCCAAACGATCGTGTGTACAAATAAAGAAGTCCACTAAAAATTAATAGTGAGGAATCTATGCCCTCCAAATGGTTTTACCTTCATTTCTCAGAAGTCCCAGCCACCCATGCTAGTGGTAAGATAACGTGGGAGTTGGAGTACAGGAGATCTGGAGGACCAAAGATTTCCCATCCTTGATATACATCAGAGATGTGCAGCCTCCAAAACTCAGAGGGCTGCCTTACCACCTTTCAGCGACCAGGAGAGCACCACAGCATGCTTTATCATGCTTTATCTACATGCTGCTGTAGGTGCCGTTTCGGCAACAGTAAGTGACATCCCATTAATTCTGGTCACTTTTAGGGGAGGGGTCTTGTTTTGGAGGTGAAGGAGCCCTTAAACAGTATTTCAGGGCACTTAGATTCATTTAGGTATGCTGGAGAATTTTGGGGGGGTGCTGGGGCAGGTCAGTGAGGTTCCCAGGGGCCCCATAATCCCCCTTACCCATATAAACCATGGTCTTTAGTTACAGGGGTTACATATATCATCCTGGATAATCTGCCTATGTGTTGGGAATCCTGTGTGCCCACTGCTCAGATTGAAGTGAACAGGATTGCAAAAGAGTTAGTGTTTGCTAGCAATGGGTTTGTTTAAAATAGAATTACGGGTCTTTTTATGAAAGATGAGATGCTCTATTAGAGATACTTTGTTGATAATTGTTTGTAAAACTGATAGCTTAGTGGTAGAGCACATTCTCTGCATATAGAAAGCCCCAGGCTTAAGTCTGGGAATCCCTCAGTCAAACTGAGAAAGACCCATCTGTGAAAACCTGAAGAGTCAGTGCCAACATACATAGTACTCAGCTCGAATTACAAAAACTGATTCGGTATAAGGCAGCTTGCTCTGTTCTGCTTTATGTTCTATGATCTGGGCACTTTATGGCCCTCCAGCTGCTGTTGAACTGGAACATTCAATGCCTCGCTGTTGACTGTGCTGGCTAAGAGCAATGGGAGTTACAGCTTAGTAACATCTGGGGTAATGCAGACTGCCTACCACAACCTAGATAAATGTTTGTCACTGTTCACATATACATTGGAAAGCTGGAGCAGTCCTAGGTATAGGTACTGTGTGTTTCCTGGATGCTGCAAAAATATAGGTGTTACATTTGTATATTCCAATTTACATGTAAAGGAAATAGAAATCGACAGTGTTTGTGGCTTAGCTTGCCATCATTACCAGCATCGATCTGATTTGTATCCTCTCCTCAAAGGACTCTGGGACGGCTAACAGCCTACATGACAGCACAATTTTAAATAAGAAATTACAAGTAACTCAAGCCATAAATTATAAATATGTAAGAAAATTCAATTAAACCACAACTCAAATAAATAGCAAAAACAAATAAATATAATCACTTAAACTCTGAAAGTCTGTCCAAATAAATATGGTGCCTGAGTAACATGAACATAACGGACAACCAGATTTTCTGCCAGCATGGAGTTCCAGTGTTTACTAATGTTAAACATAAAATAATTTATTTCTTCTGATGTCTTTTTCTTCAGTCCTGGAAAAACATTCTAACAAAAAGTCAAATGTCTGGTAAAACATAGATTGTCAGATTGCTGGTACTTTCATGTTAAACTCGTGATGACTAATGTAAGCGTTAAAGGTAGTGGGGGACTATTTAGGCATCTGCATATTAATTGCTCATTTGTTTCTCTCTTTTTTTGTTGTCTAGCTGATTGTAATGCCATTTTTAAAGGTCTACAGTCTATCTTCCAAAAACAGGGAATGACAGAGACTATTCATAACTGGGAAGATCATGGTTACCTGGCAACATATGTCAATAAAAATGGCAGGTAAGTTGAATTTGTATCTGTGATTTGTGAAAGCTGTCACAATCAATATTTGTCATCCAGGAAAAAGGAATTGTTAAACTGTATGTTCACTTTCTCAGAAGATAAAAAGACATTTACTCCACTCCCTCAAAAAGTTAATTTGAAATTCCCACAGTCGTGAAAACAAGAAAAATGTGTTTCACACAGATAAGATGAACTGTGTGAACTCAGTTACACTGAGATGTCGGGCAACTCTTAGTGACTAAAAACCTTAGATATTTTTCTGTTTAGAATGCTACAGTTACATCCTCTGTGAACAATGTGAGGTGTTGGCCCAAGCTGTGCTAGTCTTTACCAGTTTAGCAGTGTGATTGTAAAGAACAATGCTACTTTCATTTGTGATTGATACAGTGAAAGAGCCTGTCAGAGCCAAAGTTGTAGGATATAGTTAAGTAATTACAAGCCTGATACATTTTTTCAGGGGTTTGGTACAGTTACAGATCATTTGGGGACACTTCTTAATGTTAGTTGTGTTTCTTCTTGAGCTATATTTGCATTAAGAAAAATGTAATTCTGTGCTTGCCTGCATTCCAGTTGAGAGGTGGATTACTACAAGATAAAGTGTGAACTTGGTTCTCTCCTCTCTGTTTTTATTTAGCAATGGAAGCTTAAATTCCAAAGTACTGAGCTTGAGTGATGAGGGGGTCAATATGGTTCCCCCTTGGATTTCTATTTCTATCTAAAGTTGATTTTTTTTCCTTATATCATTTGTGAGCGCTGAGGATTAGCAGCATAGCACATAGGCAGGATGAATATCTGAGAACCGAACTTGATCCATTGCTTAGAATGTTCTTTTGCTCTTATTGTCTAGTTTTGCCAATCTGAGAATTTATCCTCATGGTTTGGTGTTGGTGGATGTACAGAGCTACAATGATTTGAATGGAGGAGAAGATGCAGATCAGGTAGGTATAATATTATCTTTATACAAACATAGGAATTGTTTTTCTTTAAAAAAAGAAATGGTTATCTTCTGTTTTATATATATAGTTTACTGAACTGTAATGTTCCTTTAGTTTTTTCAACTGAGCTCAGAGTCTCTGCAGTATAGTGGTAACATGTTAGATCTGGCTTGATTTTAGCCACAAAGGGAAATAATGTTTTCCTGCTATATTAGGAATGAGTCTCAGGTTGACAAACACCTCTGTTTGGGGGGGGGGGGATTGAAAGAATGTACTTTCTATTTCAAACTAGTAACAATGTGCTGTAATATCCTATGCTATCAAAACTCATGCAGCTGTGACTTTGTTAAGGATGAGAAGCCAACAATAGACCAAAGTTGCAGATCATGGCCTGTTTTGTAACCAGATTCAAGCTAGGATTGAAGGCTTGCCATCTCTCTGCTTGCAGCAGGAAGGAGGGGAGTGGACTCACAAGCCAAGGCTTGTAGCTTTCATGTTCTAGAATCTACTTGTTTGTTCTTATACTTCTTGAACACAATATTCACTATATAAATTAAATGAAATAAAAATAAATCCGATGTTTGGTTTAGTTTTTTTTAAAATCAGTCTCTCTGAGGACCTGCTGAAGAGTGGGACAAGAGGTAACATTTGTCAATAAAAACAGAACGTAAAATGTGCTCATCTGGTAGGCTTTCATGAGAATGTGCTTATATAGTAACTTATAAATATTATGAACACACAAATAATTCTGTTTGCATAATAAGCAGAAATTCAAGCACTCTTGATTTGCTCACACATTCAGTGTATTTTGAAACATATGTTATAGGTGACTTTCCTGGCACTTGCACTAAATGAAGTTAAGCAGAAACTTCACACATCATGTTTCTCCTAAAGAAGTTTCTAGATCATAGAAGCTAAAGTCATAATAAATTTGTTTACCCTTAAGGAACACAAGCTTTTTGTTTTTTCTCCTTTTTTTCCAAACATTGCTTATTGCTAAAAAAGAAACCAAACATCTAAACTTTTTGAATGAGGTAATAAAAATAAAAAAGAACACTATGCATTTTTGAAATTTGACTGCATCTTTCTAATATCAATTCTTGCTTGCACTTTCCCTCACACAAATGGACATGTAAGAGGACAAAATATTTCTAATTAATCCTTATTTCCTGTCTACATTTACCTAATAATTTATTGATCAACTTAAAGCTGTTAGCCATTGTGAGCCATGTGAGTAAGAGAGACAAGCTGGTTGAATAAATAAATTGTTAAACTTCAGTATAGAGTTTAGGTTCAACTAGGACTACATTTACCCAATGCATTTTGGTTTTTTTCCGCCGCTGTAGCTTCTAAACAAGGTAGAAGAAAGAATGAAAGAACTGTTTCACAGAAACATCAAACGGGTGAAAAGGTAAGAAATTTTACACATTTGGTTGGAGCCAGCACAGTGTAGTGGTTTAGGTGTTGAACTAGAACTGTGGGAGACCAGAGTTCAAATCCTTGCTCAGCTATGGAAACCCACTAAATGACCTTAGACAGGTCACACTTTCTCAGCCCCAGAGGCATTATTGTTGTTCTTGTTATTAATTTCTTATTATCTGCCCCTTCCTACAACAACAGTTAGATACAAGCTAAAAACACAGAATACCAATTAAAATACATAACCAGTCAAAAGGACATACAGGTTAAAACAATCAGTTCATAATATAAAAACTCATAATTTAAAAATCATTTGGATAGGCATGCCAGAAAAGATCAGTCTTTAGTGCTGTTTTAAATGTGGACAGAGTACCCTCTGTCCAAATCATTGCACAGCTTGGGGGCAGCTGAAGAAAAAGTCTTCTGAGTAACAGTTGTTACCCTAATTCTGGCTGATTAGAGTAGAGGAAGTGACTTGAGAAAGATTGTGAAAACCTGAATATTGGGTAGAACCCTGAAATTAGCTGTAACAAAGGTCATGCTGGGTCAGACCAAAAGCCAGTCTAGTCCAGGGTTCTGTTCCCATAGTGATCAACCAGTTGCTTATGGGAAGCTCACAAGTAGGACATGAGCATAGTTGTAGCCTTCTGCTTAAGCAGCTGATGGTCAGGCATACAGCCATCAATAAACCCTAAAAGTAAGTGTGTGTGTGTGTGTGTGTGCGCGCGCGTGCACGTGCACGCATGCCTGTGAAGAATATGTGAGGTGGTTAGGGTGTGTTTTCTGTTTGCAAATTAAAATCATTAGCAGGTTGATTTTTATATTCATACAATTTGAACCTTGGTTTTGATTCAATCAGGTGGTGCCCTCTAGTGTCTCTTAAGTAGTGTGTTTCAAAATTATTGAAAGTCACAGCTGATTTTCAGGAAAGCAGGATCAGGTAGGTTCTCATTGGTCTTGTGTGCTTTCAAGTTATTTCTGATTTACAGAGACCCTAAAGTGAACTGGAAAAACCACCTTTGAGTATTCCTTATCTAAGAAAACCCTGTGAAATTTGTGGGGTTGCTATAAGTCGATCTGTGACTTGAAGGCACACGTACACGCACAAGGCAACCCTATCATGGGGATTGTTATTGCCTTCCTCTGGGACTGAGCATGTGGGACTGAGGATTTTTAATTTTAACTTTTTTTTTCTTTATTTAAAAGACCTGCAGGGTGACTTGGTAAAATATGCAAAAGCTGAGATATCCACCATTCTTTAGTAAGGATTTTATGGTTCATATCCAAGCTATGAAACTAACTTCCATGTTCACATAGAAACTTGGGAATTATATTTGTGAGATCAGCTTGGGCAGAGATTTCAAACTGATATTCCTAAAATGTACAGGTAACCTAAAACAAGAGTTTGCTTCGATTTTTGCTGTGTTGAAAAATGCTATAAATAACCTTAGTTTCAAAAACCCTTCATGTGTTACTTATCTTGTATTCTTAGAATCATAGAATCATAGAATTATAGAAATGTAGAGTTGGAAGAGACCACACGGGCCATCCAGTCCAACCCCCTGCCACGCAGGAACACCCTCAAAGCACTCCCGACAGATGGCCATCCAGCCTCTGCTTAAAAACCTCCAAAGAAGGAGACTCCACCACACTCCGAGGCAGCATATTCCACTGCCGGACAGCCCTGACTGTCAGGAAGTTCTTCCTGAGGTTCAGGTGGAATCTCCTTTCCTGCAGCTTGAATCCATTGCTCCTTGTCCTGGTCTCTGGAGCAGCAGAAAACAAGCCCACTCCCTCCTCTACATGGCATCCCTTCAAATATTTAAACATGGCTATCATGTCCCCTCTTAACCTTCTCTTCTGCAGACTGAACATACCCAGCTCTCTAAGTCTATCCTCATAGGGCATGGCTTCCAGGCCCTTCACCATTATGGTCGCCCTCCTCTGGACCTGCTCCAGCTTGACCATGTCCTTCTTGAATTGGGGTGCCCAGAACTGGACACAGTATTCAAGATGAGGTCTAACCAAAGCAGAGTAGAGTGGTACCAGTACCTCCCTCGATCTAGACACCATACTCCTATTGATGCAGCCGAGAATTGCATTGGCTTTCTTGGCTGCCGCATCACACTGCTGACTCATGTTCAGCTTGTGGTCTATTAAGACTCCTAGATCCCTTTCACACGTACTGCCATCCAGCCACGTGTCCCCCATCCTATATTTCTGCATTCCATTTTTTCTACCTAAGTGTAGGACCTTACACTTCTCTCTGTTGAATTTCATTTTGTTAGCCTTGGCCCAGCTCTCCAATCTATCCAGGTCATTTTGAATTTTGATCCTGTCCTCTGTCGTATTAGCAACCCCTCCCAATTTGGTGTCATCTGCAAATTTGATGAGCATGCCCTCTATTCCTTCATCCAAGTCATTGATGAAAATATTGAACAGCACTGGGCCCAGGACAGAACCCTGTGGCACAGTGCTTCTTCTGTGAAGCACTGTGAAATTCACCAACAGAATTTCACAGTGCTGCAGATTTATAGGTATATCAGTTATCTGACATTAAAATGCTTAGAATACAGATTGGTTCTTTGGAACATTTTGTAAATATATGTGAATGTCTCTAGGAAGTTACCAGTTTAAAGAAGTAATATCCATCTTGTTAATTTGCACATTTTATTTCTAATTGCTATGTGTGTCCCTTTTTCTCGTCTTTTTGTTCACAGGTTGCCAGCCATTGTGAGAGGAGATACCATTGATAGATACTGGCCCACAGCTGATGGACGATTGGTGGAATATGACATAGATGAAGTTGTTTATGATGAAGAGTCAGCTTATCAGAATATTAAAATTTTACACTCAAAACAATTTGGAAATATTCTTATCCTCAGTGGGGATGTCAGTGAGTACTGCAGTATTCCTATAATTATTTTAAGTTGCTATAAATCAGTCCACGCAAGTTGTGACCCTCTCAAGCCAAATCTCAGCTACATATTATGATTTGCCAAATGCTTGAAACATGCCCCTCTTAGCTTGGTAGTGAGGCAGTCTTGGGTAGGTAATAAAATACCACAGGCTATTTCTTGAGTCCTTAGAGAGTAGTCTTTGGACCTACCAGAGAACTTTGGGGAGTCCTCTTGTTCCTTAATTCCTTTTCTTTTCCATTGGAAAGTATGACCTATGGAATGCAAAGAGCAGTTTGGCTGAGATTGCACACAGTTCTCTCTGTCAGTCCATAAATTACTGTAAAGCAGTAATTTTTTGAGTCACTGTAGCATAGTGCTTGAAATAGAATGCTAATGATAGCCATTTCTTACACTCTTACTCAGAGGCATACGTGGTATAAACAGTGCCTAGGGCAAGCGTGGAAGTTGTGCCCCTACCTCTGCCACCCCCCACCCCCCCCCGAATTGGTGGGCAGGGCACATGCCCTACTTGCCCCACCTTAGGTATGCCTCTGCTCTTACTGCCATTTTGTTGAAATTCAGTCTTGTTAGGTGAAAGTAATAGGTAAGATTCAGTTGACTTGAATTCAAGCTTTCATTGTTATTAGAAGAAGTTGTCCTAGACATATTTATATTATTAAGATATGCAAATATAGATAATGATATATGAAGAGACAATATGGACATTTTTTAGTGAGAATGTTGGTCTCTAGTGTGTCAGGTGTGATTCGAACACTCGTGACTGAAATTGTTTAATGTGTGAAGTGCCACATTTTGAAGCCATTTTGGTTATTTCAATTAATGTTTTTGGAAGAATAAATTGAAAATCAATTCCTCTTTTAAAAAAGCGTACTCAGGTACAGGTGGGATGGGGGGACAAGAGGGCTAGTTTCTATAAAATTAAATACTAATGATTGAAGTCTGAGCTGATTTTCATGAGCAAACTTCCTGGTCCATGATGCTCTTTTGCTTCCACTTAGTTTCTGTTGCCTGTTGAAGTAGCTACACAGAGCAGGGAACTTCTGTTCATGGTTTGTTTAGCAGTATTTCTGAACCAGGATCACCGTCTTGTTTCTCTCTTAACAAATCAAGAGTTATAAGCCAGGATTTGTTCCTGATTTTAGATTCTGACTTGTAAGGGAAAACTGACTGTCCTTGTCATTTAACAAACCATGGGTAGAGATTCTTTGGCTTGTTTAATCACTCGTGCCAGACAGAAGCAAAAGAGCGGTGTGTATTAGCACACTTGCTTGTTCACAGTAAACCAGAATTCTTAACAATGCAGGCTTATTTATTTTTTTATTATTCAATTTATATATCATCTTTTCCCCAAGAATCTGATTCAAAATAACTTACAATTAAGTAGAACAATTACTTACCATGATGCCCAAACCAGCTTACCATTATGCCCGAACCAGGCCATTAGGTATATGAATAAAACTGACTGATTATATTCATGTATGTTACACATTTGCAATAATATTTGCAGTGTTTATTTTCTATCTGCTCAGTCTGTGTTGATTGTTTGAAATGATAGCAGCAATCGTCATCAACATAAGAACAATCCTAATCCCCCAGCAGGGCCTAGATGGGGTAGACATGCCCTTCCATCAGCAAAGAGCTTATGGAGGGTTGTCTATCTCAGATACCCTCATTACCCCCGTGTGTAAATGCTCCCCCCAGAGTCAATCAAAGAGGAATATCTGCCCTGACCAATGTAAGCCACCACTTAAAGCACACACAAACACCTTAAAAAGGAAGTATTCCTAGTATTGTCCAAGTCACTATGGATTTGTAAAATATTAAGAAGCTATAACTTTATATTATTGTTTGGCATAAACTTCTTACAATGTATGTTTGATGTATCTAGACATTTAATACTTGTGCTTTTAAGATCTGGCAGAGAGTGACCTGGCCTATACTCAAGCTATTATGGGCAGTGGGAAGGAAGACTACACTGACAAAGAAGTGCTAATTCTTGGAGGCGGTGATGGGGGAATATTGTATGAAATAGTTAAATTGAAACCAAAGATGGTCACCATGGTAGAGATATCCTTTGAGTAAGTGGCTGATAGTCCATTTAAAAAAAATTGTTTAGCCTGTCCGTTGTATTTTGAAAACTTGGCATAGGTGGTTTCGATTCATGATGATTTGTGCTGACATCTCTCAGAACTACCTCAAATTTTGTGTGTACTGTACAATTTAGACTGTTTTCAGTACAGGATTGTTACAATGATTGTGGCTTAAATCCAGTTGCTAGTCCCAAATATAGTAAGACCCATTGAAACTATAAGTCTGCTCTAGTTGGAACAAGCAATTAGATTTAGTCCTTTGTCTTTCCTGTTTTGCTTCATTCAGCAAGATACTTAAAATTTGGCAACAGCTGCTACTGATAATCATTCAAAAACAACCCCAACAACTTTTAAAAACTTTGGTCTGTGCTAAGTGAACTTTAAAAAAAAATTTATTAGAACCATATGCTTGTGCTTGTGGGGAAGTGCAGCTGCTTATAAAGGAGAACAGCTTTAGAGTTGTATTATTACTCCAAAGCTGATTTTTAGATTACTGCATGTGGGTCCAATAAAAATTTATTGCCATTTTGTATCTTGTTGTTCAGCAACAGCATGAAACAATTGCTTGCTTTTTATAAAAGCTAAGCCTTACTATTCAGAAGGAAAAGGTATTTTTATAATCACAACAAAATGAGTTGATTCTTAACTATTGTCAAAAACATTGACCAAATGGTGATCGACGGGTGTCGAAAATACATGCGGAAAACATGTGGAGATGTCTTGGACAATCTGAAGGGAGAATGCTATCAGGTAAGCTTGTTTTTGTTTTATTTAAAGCAAGAAATACTGTTATTTATGAGATGTGTAAAATGCTTGGGAGATGTGGTTTCGAAAGGAAGTCATTCTATTTGTGCTATTGTCCATTAGATTTCAGTATCATCAGTTCCAGATCTATTGTAGACCTTGTGAGCAACTGCCAGCCTGTCTGTAGACAATACTGAACTAGATGGATCAATGGCTTTTATAAGGCAGCTTGTTGTGTTTCCTCCAAAGAATGGTTGTGAAAGTAAAATGAACTCTTGGTGGATAATGAATCTCTATGGCTGGTATTCTGTTAGTGATACACATATGTGTAAGACACATTACACAAATGGGGCAAATTATTTGGCATATTACAGTAGACACATTTTGCTGACAGTATTGGAAGCAGAGTTGCATATACAGCAATGATGTGCATTGTGTTTATGTGGTTGTGCATTGCAGATGCACATTACACACCCAGCTATTGACACATGTTACAAAATGTTACCATCCTGCATGGAGTTGCATAGTGCTAGTGCAAAGAGTTTGCACACATAGATGTTTATGCTATGCTAAGGGAATGTTGGACTGAAGCCAGCATGTGTTTGGAGGGTTGGGATCACTCGGCCTCTGCCTAACACAGTGATCATGGCCCTGATCTATAGTGTTATGGTATGCAGATAAGGCATCAGGTTTTTTTTTCCCTCTAGACTTATATACAGACATTCAGCACAGTTCAGTAATCATTAGGAAGTGGCAGGCTCCTTCACATACACAAATTAAGCATTTTCTCAGGATAAGCACATCTAAAATATATCTCCTCTGTGTCTGAATTTCAAGGTTCTAATAGAAGATTGTATTCCAGTACTGAAGAGGTATGCCAAAGAAGAAAGGATGTTTGATTATGTAATTAATGACTTGACAGCTGTTCCAATCTCCACATCTCCAGAAGAAGGTTAGTATTTTTCATATGTATGAACTGTCTGATGCAAATTTGGTTTTAATCAAAACTCATTCAAGTGCAAGCATGGTTTTTAATGAGGTACTTACATCTAGGGGAGATAAAAGAAATAAAGCATATGTTAAACTCATTAATGGTTTGTGTGGTACATGTGTAATAGGTGTAGGGAGGGGAGGCAGAACACTGTCGAACTTCATGTTGCATGCATGGATCATGCTGTGTATTTGTATGGTCTAATTCTGTTTTATTTCCCACTTATCCACACAGTATTAGATAAATCTGAACAAAAAGAAATACATTAATATTGCAGATGATGCCTGTTGCCATCACTAACAACATTTAATAGTGATTTCCTAATTAAACTGTTATTACATCTTATTACCTCAGATTCCACATGGGAGTTTCTAAGGATGATTCTGGACCTTTCCATGAAAGTCTTGAAACCTGATGGAAAATACTTCACGCAGGTATGGCAGGTGACATTTTTTTTCCAGTTATTAATACTAGAAAACTTCCATTCAGATGCTCTTTTGACTGGATGTAGCACTTGGACTTGTATGCTGTTTTCCACAGACAGAAGGGAACCAGGGAAATTCTGTGTGTCTTTGAATGTTGGAGGTGGAGATGGGGGTCCTGAACCTGAAGAGGTTCAAATAGATGTTGGATATCTGGGGTTTTCTCATTACTTTGAAGCTGTGGTAGTATGAAGACTGATGAAGCCTGTGTTCTGCTCCTGAGGCTGGTAAAATCCAGGGGCATTAACTTTATCTGAACTTTATTTTATTTTATTTTGTTTTGTTTATTAAGTTGGAATCAGTTTTGTGGAGAGCCAGCATGGTTTGAGTGTTGGACTAAGGCTCTGGAGACCAGTGTCTGAATCCCTGCTCAGCCATGTAAGCTCACTGGGTTACCTTGGGCAAGTCACAATTTCAGCCTCAGAAGAAGACAATATCAAACCCCCTCTGAACAAATCTTGTCAAGAAAAACCTGCAACATATTTACCTTAGGGTTAATACAAACTGGAAATGAAGGAACACAGCAGCAACATTTAGTTTTGTGCCTTCTTTCAAGTAAGGGTTAGGGTCTGGTTTATGATACAACCTTTAAAACCCTAATCCTCTAAGCATCTAAATAAACCTAACTGAACTTCTAAACAGACAGACATAGAATTGCACTATAAATTCTTTTTCAGAATTGGCAAACTTTTTTAAATCAGTAAGATTCTTATTTATGGTTTTAGGTGACATTCTCTTGTGTCTCTGAAATTTTGGATTAGCTTAAGTTGTTTCTAATGTTTAATTCTAGTTTATTTGCCATGAGACGCTTGACAGTTCAAGTTAAGTTAAAAAGTTCTAGCGTATATGAGGGAAAAGCATGCTCAGTGTTCTGAGCATTAGTATGAACACTTCCCTTTTTTAAACAATGAGTAAAAAAACAAAGGACCCTGTCCTATATTGAAACAGGTAATTCTAGTCCAATAGCAGTACGAATAGGAAAAAGTGAACACTGTCAAATTGCCACATATTTATTTGTTTTCCTTCTTTAAAGGGGGAGGGACAGGTAATATATATGTCATAACTCCAGTATAGCTCTGTGTGTGTGTGTGTGTGTGTTTGCTTGTTTGTTTGTCTAAAAGATATTTCTATCCCACCCGTTATCTGAAGATTTCAGAGTGGCTTACAATAAAATCAATTTGAAATAACAAATAATTATCAAAGTTTAAAAAAAATTAAAAATATATCAAATAGTTTCTCAGTTGAAAATAGACAATTTAAAACCAGTTAGGACAAACCTGAATAATATGACCATAAAACATGTGCAGCCTGGATAAAATCAGGTTGGCCTAAAGGTTTTCATAAAAAGCCAAATTTTGACTTGGTGCTAAAATAATTTCAGTGTTGACACTTTTGGGGCCTCTAGAGGGAGTGAATTCCACAACTGAGGTTGTACGGCAGAAAAGAGACTCTCCCATCTTCTCCCACAATGTATTTCCCTACTGGGGACACAGAGGAGGGCCCCTCAAGTGGATGTCAGTTCTCAGGCAGGCGCGCATATATATATATATATATATATATATATATATATATATATGCGCATATATATGCGCGCATATATATATATATATATATATATGCACGCCTGCCTGCCTGCCTGCCTGCCTGCCTGCCTGAGAACTGACGTATATGTATGGAGAGAGAGTAGGGATGGGCCAACCAAATCCTCGAATCCTGGGGAAGAATTCGAGATTTGGGAATCCGAATCCCTGTGCTAAAATAGGCAAATCGAATCTTTCGAATCCACCAACCAAATAGTTTGTTGGAGACTGGGACGCCTGAAAATCTTGGCAATCAGACACACAAGAGGAGATGGCAAGTAGGCGAGTTTTTCCCTCTGAGTAATAATGGCCTTTGCTAACAATTTCAGAAATTACATCTGGGGTTGTATTCTAATATACTTAAATTGAACATTTCATATTTAAGTTCAGTACTTGACTAGAAGGTACAGTCTTGAGATTTCAAGGGCAGTTGAAAGATTCCTTTGCATAGCTCCTTTACAAAGCTCTTTCATACACAATTCTGGGGTTTGCAGTTTTACAAGGTGTCAGAGCCTTCTCTGTCAAAGTGTGCTGGTGCATCATCAAACTACAAACCCCAGGATGCCATAAAAAGCTATGCAAAGAAAATCCAGTTTTCACCTGGATTATCTCTGTACTGTAGTACGTGACCCTGTTTACACAGGCAGGAAAATGTGGGATTAATTCACATTTTCCTACCTGTGTAGAAAGGGCGTTCATGTCGTTTTCAGTCTGAGGAGACCCTGAGGCAAAACTATGAAAATTGTCCTGGCCAGATTTCTTCAGAGGGAAGTTTGCCTTTGCCTAGGCCTTTTGCTAAGGCTAAGAGAGTGTATCTTGCCTAAGATTATCCTTCTTTCCCTCGCTTTTTAAACCCTTTTTGTAAAAAAAGGATTCAAAAGATTTGAGATTCATGGATTCCCAGAACCTTCCAGGGATTCAGATTCGGAAAATTCTGGATTCATTCTGTCCCTAATAGAGAGAGAGAAGCAATTCCTCAAGTATTGTGACCCAAGCTGTTTAGAACTTTAAATGTTATTGCCAGCACCTTGAATTCAGAATGCAAACATATTGGCAGTCAGTGAAATTCTTCCAGCACAGAGGTTATATGATATCTGAATGGAATTCCAGTGAGCAGTCTAGCTGCTGCATTTTGCACTAGTTTAAGTTTCCAAATCATCTTCAAGGCTAGCATTGAATGCATTGCTGTGGTCTAATTGGGAAGTTACCAGTGCATGGATTACTATGGTGAAGTTATCCCTGTTTAGGAAAGGCTGTAGCTGGTGGACCAGGCTAAGCTGGTCCTAAGCAGTTGAGCCACTGAGTCTATCTGGGCCTCCAGTGACAAGGACGGATCTAGGAGTACTACCAGACTATGCACTTGCTCCTTCAGAGGGAGTGCAATCCCATGCAGGAAAGGTAACCTACCCAATTTCTGGATTCTAGAACCAACAGTCCACAGAGCTTCCATCTTATTAGTATTAAACTTCAGTTTATTCACCCTCATCCAGACCATGACAGCATCCAGCACCTCCACAGCCCCAGTAGACCCAGATGACAGGGAGAAGTAGAGCTGAATGTCATCAGGATACTGATGGCACCCAACCCCCTAACTCTTTACCTCCCCAGTGGCCTCATATATATGTCGCGCAGCATGAAAGACAAGATTGAACCCTATGGCATCCCATAGTACAGTGGCCATAGGCTGAGCAGGAGTCCCCCAATGCCATTCTCTGGAACCAACTTTACAGATAGGAGCAGAACCACTATAAAGTAGTGCATCCTCTTCCCATCTGCCAGAGCTGGTCCAATAACGTACCATGATCAATGGTATCAAAAGCCTCTGAGAGATCCAGGAGGACCAACAGGGTAGCACTAACCCTGTCTTTCCCCTGGAATAGGTCATCATCAGAGCAACCAAGTCTGCTGGCTACCATACCCTGGCCTGAAACAAGACTGAAATGTGTCCAGATAATCTGTTTACTCCAAGAACATCTCAAGCTGCCCAGCAATCACGTGTTAAGCACCTTGCCCAAATACAGGATATTAGTGATAGATGGTAGTTCTCACATACCTTTGGATCCAGGGATGTCCTCTTCATAATAGTGTGCAATATAGCCTCTTTCCAGGCAGCAGTCACCACCCCCTAGTTTAGTGAACATTTATCACCCCTTGAACCCACCCAGTCAGTTCACATCTGTGAGATCTTAAGAGCCAAGATGGACAATGGTCAAAACTACATATAATAGGATAGGTAAATTCAAGCAGTGTGTCCACATCATCAGGCTGCAACAACTGGAATTGATCCCAATAATTGACCAGACGGTGCACTAGATATGAAACTGGATTACTGTTATTTCATAACTATGGAAGGTCTTTTCAGTCCCAGAATGCTGTTTCACTGCACAGTTACGGAGTAAGGAGTAGCATGTGAACACTGGCAGTCTGCACTATACTCTTAGACCACTAGATAGAGCTTGATGATTAAACATTTCAGCTCAGAGTGTAAAATCAAGAAGATTGTATGTATGTAGCTGGAATTAGTGAAACCCTTACAAGATACAGGCTACTGGATTATATATGATAGTCTTTCCAGAACTTCTCACAGAAGAAGTACTTAACAAATAGTAAAGTGATAGCCTTGAGACCTTTGTGAGTTTGCATATGTGTTTATTTATAAAACATGAACAATCCTGTTAAACTGTTTGTTTACCTCCCTTGTTAGGGGTTTAAAGCAAAGTAGGAATGCTTATGTTCTTGGAATCTGCTGTGCAATGAATCTAGTGCCCCAGAAATGAAACTGGAATAGAAAGCCATGTATGGGATTGTAAAATCTTGGGGGCAGGGGAGCAAGACACAGGAGGGCTATGGCTGGTTTTAAGGGAGAAGCAGCAATTCTCCTTTTCAGGTTGAAATTGTCTCTGTAGGATAGGGACTAGAGGCTGTGATGCTTGTGTATGTGCGTGTATGCACATGCGTGTGGGCACGTGTGTGCATGTGTCTTCAAGTCACCTGTCAACTTATGGCAATCCCATAAATTTCATACAGTTTTCTTAGGCAAGGAATACTCAAAGATGGTTTTGCCAGTTCCTTCCTCTGAAATATAGCCTACAATATCTGGTATTTGTTGAGAGTCTCCTATCCTAGTCTTAACCAGGGTTGACCCCATTTAGCTACCAAGATCAGATGGGATCTGGTGCCTTTAGGGTATTTAGGCCCATCATGATTATTGTTGTATGCCTTCACATCCTTTCTGGCGTGTGGTAACCCTAAGGCGAACCTGTCACAGGATTTTCTTGGCAAGATTTTTTCAGACGGGTTTGTCTTTGTCTGAGGCTGAGAGAGTGGGATTTGCCCAAGGTCACCCAGTGAGTTTCCATGGCTGAGTGGATATTCAAACCCTGACCTACCTAATTGTAATCCAGTGCTCAACACTACACCATGTTGGCTCTGTGAGAGTCTTATCTATAGTTTAAAGTATTTAATTAGAAGTTTCTTTTTGAAAGCAGGTTGTCAGAATAGGGCTGTCAAGATGTCTCTCCTTCAGTTGTTTCCATATATACCACACTTGTTGTTATGTGCCTTCAAGTCATTTCTGACTTATGGCAACCCTAAGGTGAACTTATCACAGGGTTTTCTGAGGCTAAGTGTGTGATGTGCCCAAGGTTATCCAGTTGGTTTGCATGGCTGAGTGGGGAATCAAACCCTGGTCTCCAGGGTCATAGTTCAGTGCTCAAACCACTACACCACACTGACTCTTTGTTTACTAGCAAGTAAATGCAAATGAGAGCTCTCCTGGCTGCTGAACTGCTGCTAGAAGCTTATGCCCACTGGTCTGCTGGATACTGAGTCAGAAATGTAAGCATTTTGACTGAATCAGAAATATTTGAACAGTGATCATATTCAGGATAGCAGCTCAGCAAAAAAATAACAGCCATGGGTGGGGAACTTTGTTTTGGACTTTGGATGTAAACTCCCAGAATGTCTGTCCAGCATGTCTGATGATAAGGGATGATGGGAGTTGTGTAGTCCAAAACTTAGGGTCATGAGTAGCAATAATTTCTTTTAGAGTTACAGGTCTTCCTTGTGTTCAGTGGAATCTACATCACTGAACACTTCTGATTTCTGATAATGTGTCTGTAGCCTGGTATGTGATTCAAGCCTCCTAGCACTTTACACCTCTTCTTATGGTCAGTTCTATCACTAAGCTTTCTGCAGTTGTTTTTTGGACCCTTGAGACCTGTTTGTCTCCTCCTCCTGTCTTTACTTGCCTTTCCCTTGAGTGCTTATCTTCTGCAGTTCAGTCTTGTATTTCCAGCTAATGGCACTATACAGTATCTTTTGGTGTTTTATGAAAGTCTTCATCTGGTCAAAACAGCTTTTCTTCACTGCAACAGCACTGTTACCTGTTGTGCCTTTACTGATACTTCCTCTTTGACAATAATCATATTCATTGTGACAGTTCAGCAAAAGGCAACAGCCAGTGGTGATCCTGTTCTGTAGAAGAGATTGAGGAAACTTTGGTCCGCCGAGTGTTGTAGGCTTCATCACCAGAAGTCCTAGCCAATAGGACCAATGAGTAAGGGATTATGAAAGTCGTATTCCAAAACATCCCCACCTCTACTAGGACAGTTACACTTTCCATTATTTCCCTTTTAATCAAGAGGATCCTTGTGTAACATTCTTAAAGTCTCCATGGAGTATATTCAAGTTAACATATTTGCTAAATCTTTCAACTGGGCAAAATGACACTGAAAATGTCTTTTCACACTATTGTGAATATACTTGTTTACAGCTGATAAATAATATTTTGTCCTTGTATATACATTGTGAATTGTTTGGGATAGATATTTAAACACAAGACTGGCATATGAGAGGCCATATGAATTTGTTTCAAGCAAAATATCGCAATATGTGAATTGTAATGTTGCTTTAAAAAAAAAGAGAGAGAGAAGTGTTGAATAGTGAAATATTGGTTTGTATTGTCATAGGGTGAAAGAGCTCCTGGGCGGAATAAAATGCAGATGTCTCCTGCAGCCCCTTAATATCTTTCTTTGTTAATTACTATAATTTGCTTGCTAGGTTGTCACCTGTAATTACTTGTCCTTCATGATGTCATTTATGAAGATGACAGTTCGGATATCAAGGATGGCAATCGACAAAACTAGGATGTAGATCAGCCTCCTTATATAGATTTGGTCATGCTATTCAACTGCTTCAGTACTGACAGGGTGTCCTATAAACTACCTAGCACTGTTTTCTATTTGTGATTTCCAAATTACACATGCAGATTGTTTATGTACTATCCCATTCATTTTGATGCTGACAAAATTATATGCTTTGTTAAAGGCAGCCAAATCAAATAAGCACTGCAAGACTGTGGATAATAATAGATTACTAAACAAGTTTCATATGCTCAGCTTCCTTACCTTTACAAAACCTTTCCCTTACTGTTTCACAGTTGTTATGATATGCTTAAAATTAATTTCATTTAAAATAGGTAACTCCATCCCTCTCGCACCCACTGTTTGCTTTGGCTAAAGGTCCATTGGTATGTTTTGGTATACACCACTGTAGCGGAGGTGGGATTCTCTTCCCTTCCTCCTCTTTTCTGCTGCAACCTTCCTTGGCACTAAAAACCTGCTCCAGGGGCTCTCTCCGTCCTTGAAGCAGGTTTTAGGGTATACAGGCAACTGTAGAACAAGGAGATGAGGGGAAGGGGGTTGCTTGTTTTGGTGGAAGGAGTTGGAACTCACGGGAGTACACCATGGCATCCTGAGTATATGTTCTAATGTTAAACCAAATCATGAGTTAAAATGTTTTAAATCAAGTGAAAAAATATTAATAATAAGCAATGAAATGAGAAAACATTTCTACTTTGGTTACCTGCCCTCTTCACCAGCATTCATTCCTCACTAATTGTTCTGATTCCTATATTCTCTTCATTACTATATTAAAGTGAGCACTTGCATAATATTTGGTAGTACATTTGAGGTATTGTCCTGCACTGGGCTTTCCTGATGTTTAGTTTAATAGTTCCTGGTTTTTTTTATAAAATTGTTTCTCCCCTCTTCATTTGTAGTTTGTTTTTTCTTGCAGAAAAATATTATTAACATTAAAATTAACAGTAACTCCAATTTTAATATAATAAATGTGTTCATGACATTAACCTACTCTTCTTAGAATGTTTAGACTGTTCAAAACATTTTGATATATTTGATTTTCACATTAAAAGAAGTCAAACTTGGGAAGGACTTCTGAGTGCTTACAATTGCACTGTAAATTCACATTGTCTGGATTATGTCTTATATTTGGAATATTGCTTACATGGTTTATCATTCCTTAATTGTAACAGCATACCCTAATAAAGTCTTGATATGCTTCCTCACTAGTGTGTTTATTTTTCCAGGATTCTTATGGGTTATAAAAGGGACAGAAGTGATCATTGTCTGTTTTAATATGTTAAATTCATTAATGAATATGAATGATTATATACATTAATATGTTAGATTGGTTTATAAACTTGCTCCATTGCATTGTTCTTCCCAGCCACTTTTGACTGATATGTGGATCTTCCCCCTCACCTGTCTCTTGCAGGGAAACTGTGTCAATCTGACTGAAGCTTTGACTCTCTATGAAGAACAGCTTGGCAGACTATATTGTCCTGTGGAATTCTCAAAGGAAGTTGTATGTGTTCCCTCATATATGGAACTGTATCCTTGGTTAATAAAATGTTTATACTCACACATTATATAAACCAGTCACATGAAAAATGAATAATAATAATAATAAAAAAAGGATATGACTCCTCTTGATCTTTAAAAAGGTAACATGTATCCTAATAATGTAGGGACCAGTCTGCTAGAACATTTATTTTGCTAGACAGCCCTGGATTTTCCAGGTCTTCGTTATAGCTTATTATTACCTTAAACAGCTCCTGGTACCATGGCTGAATTATAGCTGAAGTGGTTTATTCAACTAGAGAAAGCAGTAGAAATACTAGATTTTTTTTTTGGAAGTTACAGATTTATAACAATTGTTGAAATTGAAAATTATGGGCTTCAGAATAAATCTGATGCCCAGTGCTATACTGTAGCATTTTCTGTTCATTCACAATCAATTGTTTAGCTCATGGGTGGGCACAGTTTGGTCTGGGAGCAACATTGAGCTCCCAAAACTGATTCTCTAAGCCTCATTTGGTCATTACCCACCTCTGGGTTAGAGAGTTGTGGATGCTTCTCTCTCTCAATCCCTGTCTCACGCAGCAGCTATCAGGCAGGTATAATGCATTGCTTTTATTACATTTCCTATTTTTATGTTTTAATTGCATAAATAACCTTCAATGACAATGTAGTGGTTGATTTGCGAAGACAGTATTAAAAAAGAGAAATGAATCCCAATTAAACAGTGGGGAATAATTCCCTACCAACTTTCCACAAAGAAGTAACACTTGAATTCAAAATACATTTGCAGCTTTTTAAAAATTAATGTCAGACTGTCAGTAAAAAAGATTATGCCTATTACTTGCAAAGGAAGTTAAAACATATTTGTTTTATTCTATGTTTCTTTTATCTGAAAAATACTAACATGCTGTTTTCTACCTGGTGTTAGGGTTGTGTTTTTGTGTCAATGTACAAAATATTTATATAATTCCTTGACAGTTTTTCAAGATGGGTATTTTATACTATTTGGAAGAAGAGGAGTGAAGTTTGAAACTTAAGTTCTATATGCCTCCCTTGCCACATGAAGTGTGTAGACTTGCCACATGCTTTGTCTAGGCATCTTGAATCTTTAAATTATATGCTGTAGATTATCCTGAAACGTAGTCATGCTATCAATTTGTGAATTCTTTAAATGTTTTTTATTATTTTAATTTAAAAGCAAATGGAAAATGTATATTTTGATGAGCTAGGGTGTTATTTTTTTGAAAGTCAGGCTTAGATGAACTAGCAGCAAAAACTATAGCTGCTGAATGCACTGAACCTTTAGAATGTGATCATTTTTATTGTTTTTTTTTTTTTTAGATTGTTGAATATCAGTTTAAAAAGACGTTAGCTTTTCGTTGTGATCCTCTAGTTCCCCTACGCCCTTTGGACATTATTCAGTTTAATAGTCGTGGTACTTTAATTAGACAAATGGTTCTTTGTTAAATGATCAATGTGCTTCCATTAGAGAATTTAAGGGCAGATTTATTTTTATAACGATGCCCTCTGGCCCACTGAGATGTCATAAAGCTCCAAGAGATTATCCTTTTGTGTTCCTTTTCTTGTGGAAAATCTTTATTCTAAAACTTGTGTGTTGAGAGCTGATATTTTCTGTGGATCGGTCTGATCGGTCAGGTGGGCAACACATGGCTTGTGGGCTACACACCATCCTCCAACCCTGTTTTGCAAGACTCCATGAGCCCTTGGATGCTGCAGAATTCAGATGGCCACTGTCACCATCTGAACTGGTAAAATCACCACACTTTGCTTCCCTTGCCTTCCCTTCCCAGGCCTATTCCTACAATTGTAGCATTATTATTCCACTTTCATTACTGTGGTTTCATCCTGTGGGATCCTGGGATTTGTAGTTTGGGGAGGCACTAGAGCACTGGCTGAGAATTCTAAATGCCCCTTGCTAAACTGCCGGTCCCAGGATCCCATGGGACAGAACCATGGTAGATAAAGAGGAATAGTAAAGCTATAATTATGTAGTATGAATAGGTTGTCTCTCACTTCAAGAAGAGAAGTGGATACTCTGCCCTGCAGACTTGTAGAAGGATATTCTACAGGTCTCATGTGCCCCCATGGCTGTTTTTGAGGGACCCTTGAGCTGCCTTCATTACTGATTTTTTTCAAATTTATATATTGTTTTACTAAAATGGCCTCTAAAAGTCTCTTAATAATAGCCTTAAAAGTTGAAGGGGATAGCTAAAAAAATCCATTCCCAGTTTACTTCTTGGTAAAATAAAGACTTATCTTGGGTTTAGAACAGCCTAGAGGGCCCAAAAATATATCAGGATTGCTAGCCATATCCTCCCTAGTCGTGTGGAAGAGCACTTTTAATTTAAAAAGAAAACCAAGGGGAATGTGATGGAGTGGGGCGGGGGGACTGATGCAACCCTCTGAAGTGATGCACGGGGCCAGTACACTCCCTGTTGACCCTTGGTCGTTGCCTGTCCAGTGTGGTAAACCCACTGATAGCACTGAAATCCGCTGCAGTTGCTCTTGAGTTCTGGTGGCAACTGTTGTGGTAGTTGCCAAAAGTATTGGAAGCAGGTCTGACAGAAGTACAAACTCAAGTAAGTTGCCTGTAGCTGCAGTAAGTGAGTTCTGTGGGCAGATTAGTTCAGAATGAAAAGTTGGGTCAGGGGAGTCACAATAGAGCGAGTTTGCCACTACTGAATGAACATGAATTGGGCCCAGTCCTGAGTTATAGAAGAAAGGAGCTAACCTGAGATTTCATTCATTATCAGCATCACTTAGTCTGTAAACAGGGGTAAGGATCCCGTTGCCCTCCAGATATTTTATGACTGCTATCATCCTTGGTCATCCTGGCCAAGGTTGATGGGGGTTGGAGTACAATAATGCCTGGAGCACCACAGATATCTCCCAAAGACTTTTCAACACAAAAAGTGGAAAGGCCTCATCTTCCCACCTAAAAACAGATCTGCAAACTACTGCGAGCTTCATGTGCCAATGACTTAAGCAGTCTTAAATAGTTACTGAACTGACACTCTAATCTGTTAACCCCTGTTACATTTATTATAAGTAGGGAAATATGTTATATGAAATAAACACTGTTAGCGTTATACATCATGAAACTGTGGCTTGCCCTGCTCCCCCAAAATTTCAAGATACTGAAACATTATTAGAAGTCTTTCTATTGGTTACACACCCTTTTAGCTTTAGTACTAATGTTCTCAGAGTGTGAAAGGTAATGAAAAGGGAAAATCAGACAAGTGACTTAGGATACATCGTGCAAGAAACTTCCCCTTCCTCAGCCTCATCTACATGAACAGGATATGTCCTCTCCATTTCAGTGTGGTCTATGCAGGGGGAAGTTTCTAGCAGATTGTTCCCCTGAGAGTCTTGTGCATCTTGTATTTATATTTTATGCATGTCTGTAAAAAAAAGTGTTTACTACACTCAGTTGAGTCCACCCTTATGGCTGTGACTGACCCTAAAGCCCATGCACAATATTTCCATAAGCATGTTGAAATATTTCATAGATTATTGCTTTTGTAAACCCCCCTTCCTTGGTCTGCTTCTACACATGGTGTGAAATTATATTTTTGTAAAATCTTTCTGTGTGCTAATTGACCATGCATTGATAACTTGGCTGGAAGCAAATCCTTAAAATAGTTCAGAAATGCATCTTTCCTCGTTTAGTTTGGGGAGACAGAGAATTGAAATGCACCATTCCTTTCTTGCCAGTTTAAAATCTTTCAGCATTATATTAACCTCCACTCCTGAAGGAGTTACTTTTCATTTGCCTGTTCTGTTTTCTTGTAGTATTAGCAAAAGGGTGATTTACTTTGCCCTTTCTCCCAAATATAGGTCTAAATCCATTGAGTAGAAGGATTGCTTTTCCCTACTGCAGTCTGCCATCTGCTCCAAAAATCTGCTCTGGAGGATGGGAAGCCCCCCTGGAAACAGTTTTGGGGTTGCATGGAGGGTTTATGAGAAAGGGAGAGAAGAATGTTCTGTGGTTCTGGCACTCCAGCACCAGTGCAACATAGGATTTTTACCACTGTCACAAGGTGAGCCTGCTGTATTATGAAGAATCCAGTGCATTTTGTACAATTCTCTTTTCTGCAGCAACAATTTGAAAGAAGAACATAGGTCTTTACAGTCCTTTATACTTCAAGAAGGAATTCTGCAGTAGGGCACAGCATTTCTTGAAATACAGGGATTTGTCTCTCACCTTGGGGTTCTGTTACGCTAACAGTTTGTAACAACTGAATTATATTATCTCTGAAGCTACCTAATAAACAATTTGAATCTCTATATTGTTAAAATAATTTTAAAACGTGCCTGTGGAAAAAAGAACAAACTTCATTCAAAACAGGTGTTTTCCTAATGATTAAAGGAAATCATAGTTTATTTAAACCTGCCTAGTTTAAGGCCCTAATTCAAATATAGAATGCTCAAACCTTTTGAGTTAGATTAAGAACATCCATGGAAGGAGCAGACAAATTATTTTTCCTGCAGTTGAAGGCAAACAACTATGCTGCATTTATATTGAATCATTTCCCTGTGTTGGAGTAGGCTGTAGTAGTATAGATAGCATTCACTATTTCTTCCATTTATAAATTGGTATTTTATGCAAAATTAAGAGAGCCTACAATAAAAAACTGGATTCTAAAAGACTTGTGATATGGGTGTAACTATGTGCATACATACAGTTTATATATAATATACATGTGAGCGAAATCCTGTTGTTGTTCCAGACTAAACACATCGAATCAGTGGGATTTATGTAATGATTGACTCACCATTCAACAGTTGATTGAATGGGTCTACTCTAATTGGGCTAACTAGCAGAATGCCAGCCTTGTGTGAGTGTGTATGTAACTGGTATACCTTTAAAAATACTATTATTTTCCTGAAATAGATAGATACATTTTTCTGGGCTCATGCAGTGTTTGTACCTTAATAGTAATAGCAACCTTAGGCAACTAGAAACAATTTTCCCCCACTCTGGTAAGAAGTTTTAACTCCCTCATATTTAGGTTATGGAGTGCCCTCAATTGTTACACTTAAAAAAGGTCAATCTGCCTGTTAATTTTGATGTTGTTGTTTATGTTTGTAAGTGAAATCAATATAGTTCTGCTTTTTTTTAAAAAAATTGAACTTCTCATATAATTTTACTCATAGGCAGTTGTTTTCTGAAAAAGAAAATTCAGAAGGAAAAGTAAGTTACTAACTACAAAGACAGAAGTAAAAAGGTGTTTGCTTTCTCCCTTCCCTGTTTTAATTACTCTTCTGTTTTTTGGAAAAAGAACATAATTGTATTCTATTTTTCTTATATGCATAAACTTCATGAGCATAGCATTTGAGTTGTGTGTGTGGTAAAAGGATATATGAATACCTGAGATAACAAAACTTCTTGACAAGGAAGCTCATTTTTACAGACTTTTTAGTCACCCTCTTTTAAAATTGCCTTTTGTGTAGTTGGAGGTTTCTTAGTAGCATCAGCTTTGGGAAGATGGTTAAAGGAGGACTGGAGAAACACAGACCTTCGGTGTTGGGTTTCAGCAGAGTACAAACAAAGCAATAAAGCTTGAGCTGAGAAAAAATGGGATTCTAGTATCGCCGTGTGTGCCTCCCTACAACACTCAAGCTGAACAGCAGCTTCCAGCCAATGCTCTTACTGAACACTCATGAACAGCAAAACAGAGAGGGGAAAGCAAGCTAGCAGATAAGCTTGCCTCACCAGCTCCCCAGGCAGGTTAAAGAAGCAGATCTAAAAATTCAGGTATCAAAGCAGAAATAAGAAAAGTGGAAGTTGGTGAAAGGAAAAAAAATCATCCCTGGATTTTGGAAGAAGCTTTCAAGTGATCTAGAAGATTAAAGTTTTTGTTTATTTAGGCTAGGTTTACCTGCCCTGCTTGCTTCATTTTACCCATGCATGCTGTTCTGTGTAAAACATTTGCTGAAGTTACACTTTTTTGGTGTAGGAAGTTATCCCTGTTCTTTCTGTGTTATCTTCCACAGGTACCAAATTTTCTGTTAAGGAAGTGATGCCCAGAAACACATCATCTTCATTACTGGGGTATGCACGTATTGTAGTGTAACCTCTTGACATATTTTAATAGATAGAATCAAGATTACTCTTACATGTGATATGAAATTGAAGTCAATCAGAAGTGGTATTGTTTGCAAAGCTAACTCATGGATTTATCATTTTGCTGGGGAAATGCAAACCATGGAGGGTAACACTTTTTAAAAATACTTTTTATGTAGGAATATTATGATAACAGAGATATCAATGTTTAGTAGCAAAATGATATAAACTGAATATGTCCCCCACCACATTTTTCCATAACTATTTTAATAGACTGAAGAAATGTTTAAATAAATAGTTATTCCTTTATATAGTTGTCACTGTAATATACAGTATGAAGATTCACCTTTTCCAACCATCTTGCTGAGTAACAATTTTGAAAGGAAACTTTTGACAGATTGACACTTTTTAAAATTTACATATGGAACAGGAGGGCCTCACTACACAGGTAAATCTATCCAAAAGACATATTGGTATGATAAGTTTCCTGATTATTTGCACTAAATGCTGATTCTTTCTGGTAATGAATTTTTTTCTTTCAAAAAAGGTGGTAGCTAATCTGATTTGGCTGAGAGAAAACTGCTGGCTTGATATCAGCTGTACTAGTACAAATGTAAATGTTCAAATAAAGTTACAAGGCTATTATCTTTGCTGATTTAATTGTTAAATTCACTTTGGGTTTTAGAATTAAATCAGGATGTGTCATCAGCATCGTTTTCATTACTGCTTTCCTATTTACAACAATCTAGAAGAAGGGTTGGCAAGCTACTGCTCTCATGACCAACCCTCACAAAGCTCCTGAACCCTCCTGCTATGTGTTTTCTTTTTTGGATTGTGTGAGAAATCTCACCAAAGTGTCTCCAGATGCCACCTGCCACCATTTTGCCTTTTAACCCCTACCAAGCCAACCTACTCAAAACTGGCCTCAAATTCAAGATCTGCAAACAAGAAGTAGACTTCCTGGTCACATTTTCAGTGCCCACCATGGCAGCATCATTGCAAATAGGACTAGTATTGAATGGCATGCAACAGCTCATGGGAATATAATAGGAACCTTCTTTACACAGAGTCAGATGTTACTGACAGTGCCTGACCAGTTTCAGGTGGATCTTTCCTAGCCTGACCTAGGCCATTTCCGCAATAGACTGTTACAGCGCTATTATTCTACTTTCAACATCCTATGGAATCCTGGAGTTTGCAGTTTAGGGAGGCGCCAGCTGGCCCCTCCCAAAACTGCAAACCCCAGGATTCCATAGGATGTTGAAAGTGGAATAATAGCGCTATAACAGTCTAGTGCGGAAATGGTTCTAGAGATTGAATTTGAGACCTTCTGAATGGCAATAAAAGGGCTTCATGTAAATACTCGGGCAGCACTAGAATATAATGCTCAATGGTTCCTGTAGAAGTCACATGTATTAGTATGGTGTAAAAAAAAATGGCTACTTCCTTGTTGGTAATATAATTTACATACAAAAGCATGGAGAAGGTAATCTGTGGTGCTCCAGATGTTGAACTACAGCATCCACCTCTCCTAATCATTGGCTGTGTTGACTAAAAATTTGAATCCAAAGGCATTTGGAAGTCCACAGACTTCTATTAGGACAGAATCCTGTTCTTTCTGCAAGTCTCTATCCATACAGGAGTTTGTCTGAGCATGGTAGGAGTGACAAAAGTCTCCAAGTTAATCACAACCCCTGCCAAGACAAGGACTATTGCCACTGCGTTATCATCCATTCAGCCTTGGTCAGAGGAAATTAAAAGCTATGTGGGATGTTCCTAAGATTCTCTGACAAACTTCTTATGGTCTGTCTGCCTTAGGCAAGAGAATTGTTAATAACAATCATCAAAGGGTGAGAATTAGACTGGGTGCCAAAGGCAGTTCCCAGAACAAAACAACCAAATTTAGGAGATGGGTTCATTTACAAGAGATGGGGTAAAAGGGGGCATCTTTAAGATACAAGTGTGTAATGAGTGCCACAGGAAAACGAGCTAACTATACATATCAGAATGACCTCTCTAAGGCAAGATCAAAATGGCAGGAAGTAAAGCACAAACTATGTAGCATAAATCATGCAACAGAAAGTATATGTGGAAAGATTGTGAGCAAGGGGCAAAAGCTACTTTTGTAAGAAGCCATTGTGGTTCCGATTAACCAAACATAAAGCCTAAAGCCAAGAAGTTTCCAGTAATTGCCAGATGTTCAATTTCTCATGCAAATGTAATTAGAAAATAATCCAACACAGGCATGAATCCTAAAGATGCCAGAGAATGTAATATTGCTACAAACTGACAGAAAACTGGATTTTATGACAATTCATTCCTTTCATATGAGGACTCACTCAGTATACTGGTGGTGGTACGTGACATATTGCCTTTTCCCAGTGGAAAAATTTGTTGTTCCAATCTGCAACAGCTCTCATATATCAATTATTCCAAGAATATTCCAAGCGCTCACTTTTCCAATGTTTGCTCATAATACATGGTTAGCTAGATTTATTTATTTGATTAGTATTCTGCCTTTCCCCCAAAACTGGACCTAAAGTGTTCCTTAAAATTTACTCATATATACATAAACCTGTAAGAATAGAAGGAAACAGGGACCTCCCTGATTCATGGATATTCACACATGTTTTCAATTAATATTTTATTCAGATGTGAACTAAAGTAAAGGAAAAACTTTTAAAGAGACATAGCTTTATGTTTTCTATAAGCCACAAGGGGCTTGTTTTGTTTAGTTTTTTTGGTGAGTGTTTCCGGATAGAAATGTAATGGGGAAGAACCACTAGAAACACAGTAATTTGGTTTACCAGTATAATTATATTTCGTACTTAATGCTCAATTCTTGTGGATTTTTTTCTGTGTGTTTTAAGAAAGGCACACATTTGGCTTCATTTATTCCATCCTGTGAGGCTTTATATAGTGTTTCAGGTAACAGCTACCTTGACAATTTGTGAAAAGCCATTTAAATCCTGAACTCTTTTAGATGGGAGATTTTAGCTATATTCTTTTTAGTCTCGTAAAGTTCTATAGGAGATAAGGAAGAATATTCCATGTTAATCTGTTAATATCTCATCAAACATGAGCCAGAGCCTACCTTGAGGCTTAGTCCATGGTAGTGCAGGCAACCAAGAAACTATTTCTCCTGCAACTGTTGCATCTGCAAGGAGCCATCCAGCATTGCTGTTCCAAGTGGTCGGTCTGTTATATTTGGGCCTCTGAGAAGAAAATGCAGAGCATTCAGCTGTCTGCTGTGCACATCACTGTGCAGATTAAGTCGCTCAGATCTGTTCTGCCATAGTTGATAACAGCCCCAGAGGATGTAACCTTGGGCCCTGCTTCTCCAAAAATAATGAATTATTTTCTATTTGTACTGCCAGAGGATGTGGACAGGGTCTTGGAAAAGTGCAAGCCACCACAAGTCCACTAGATCCTTCCCCTTCTTGGCTTATTAAAAAGGTCAGAAGGGGACTGGCTGAGGGGATGAAGAGAGTAGTCAATGCCTCCTTAAAACAAAGCAGGATTCCAAAACGCCTAAAGGAGGTGTTTGTAAGGCCAATGTGGAAAAAACCTTCCCTGGATCCCTCTGTAAGGGATAATTATCAGTTAGTGTCCAACATTACGGTTTTGGGAAAGCTAATAGAAAGTGTGGTTGTCTTTCAGCTCCAGTGATTCCTGGATGGAATTTATTATCTTGATTCATGTCAAGCTGGTTTCAGGCTTGGTTGTGGGATGGAGACAGCTTTCATCACCTTAGTGGACAATCTATGCTGGAACAAGACAGGGTTTGTGTGTATCCCTGTTTGTTCTGCTGGGTCTCTCAGTGGCTTTTGATACAATTGACCATGGTATCCTTCTGGGCTGCCTCTCTGGAATGGGACTTGGAGGCTCTGTTTTACAGCAACTCCGTTCCCTCCTGAAGAGGCAAACCAAGAAGTTGGTGCTGAGGGACTCCTTTTCAACTCCTTGGCCATTGGTGTGTGGAGTCCCTCAGAACTTTGTTCTGTCTCTCATGCTATTTAACATCTACATTTAAACCATTGGGAGAGATCACCTGAAGGTCTGGGGTTTCTTCTTTCCAGCAAAGGAAGCTGTTTCTGTTCCAACCCAATGTCTGCCATGACTAACAGACTGGAGAAGAGTAAACAAGTTGAAGCTCAATCCAAATGAGACAAAGGTGCTCTTGGTCAGTTGAAAGGCACAGCTTGGAATAGGGATATAGCCTGTGCTGAATGAGGCTGCATTCCCCATGAAGACTCAGGTTTGCAGTTTGGGTGTACTGCAAGGCTTCTGCAGGGGCCAGGAGTGTTCAATTTCTGCTGATACAAAGAGCTACAGCTAGAATGTTAACTAGGGTTCGTTGAAGGATCATACAGCTTCCCAGCTCCAAAAGTTCCATTGGCTGCCAGTCTGTTTCTGGACAGAATTCAAAGTGCTGGTTATGACCCATAGAGCTCGATACGGCTTTGGTCCAGGGTACTGACAGACTATCTGCCTACACCTTTCTTTCCACCATCTTCACAGGTACAGCTGGTGGGTACACAAGAGATAGCTTTCGCAGTGGATGCCCTTATACTTTGGAACTTCCTCCCTAGGGAGGCAAGGATGGTTCCATCCTTGCTGCGGATGAAAACTTTTCTTATTCAGACAGGCTTTT
Organism: Cyclura pinguis; assembly: GCA_030412105.1. Classification (NCBI taxonomy): domain Eukaryota; kingdom Metazoa; phylum Chordata; class Lepidosauria; order Squamata; family Iguanidae; genus Cyclura; species Cyclura pinguis. The sequence continues at coordinate 199,654,505 of CM059601.1, forward strand.
AAAACTGAAGACTTTGAACAAAGGACTGCAAGTGCTGTGTTGTTTTAAATTGTATTGTTTGTTTTAAAAATCTTTCAAGGGTATATTTTTAATATAGTTCATAGTTTAGTGTTTTTTAATTGTAATTTTTTAAATGTGTAAACTGCCTTCAGTCCTAGTCTTGATGATAATAGTGATGATGATGATGATGATGCCTCTGCTAACGAGACACTACAAGCACAAAATAGAAATTAACATTTATTTTGTCACAAGGGGAAGTAAACCTTGTTTGATAAAGAACACTAAATGTGTCCTCAGTTGGCATGTTAAGACATTTAAGGATGACGTTGGGAATGTTACATAAAGAAATTCTAGTCTTTTTCTTGATGATGTTTAGAAGAATAGTCACATCGGGCTTTTGCAGCAAAAACAACAATAGAGATTCTTCTGTCACCTTAAAGACCAGTGCATCTATGGTGGTATAAGCATGGTATTACCCTAACTTGGCAAGTATGAACACAGGAAGCTGCCTTATACTGAGCCAGGCCACTAGCCCATCTATCAACAATTCTGACTGACTGTGGCTCTCCAGGAGTCTTTCCTAGCTCTACCCAGAGATCTTTTGTTTTCTCTGTTGGTCTTCCATTCAATTAGTACTCACACCAACTATGCTTAGCTCCAAAAATGGATTATACCTTCCAAATTGGAATAACATTCCATGCATTTTTGAAGTAGACCCTAAACCATGGAAGCATACATGTACTTTTTAAGGTGTCATGGTATTTGTTGTTGTTATTAAATGTCATCAAGTTCGCTTCAACTTATGGTGAACCTCAAACGAGAGAACTCCAAGATACCCTGTAATCTAGAAGGCTGCTCAGATCTTGCAAACTCAGGACCATGGGTTTCTTCACTGAGTCTATTCACATGTAATGCAGTCTTTCTCTTTGCCTAGTGCCACTCACTTTACCAAGCATTTTGGATTTCAATGAGAGTTCAGGCTTGAGTTGTTACAGAACACATTTATTTGTTTTTTCTAGCAATCCATGGAGTAAACAGCATAAAAGAGGAAACTGAGTAGAGGGGAGAGAAAACACAACATTTAAAAGGGTCTGAGAAAGTGGGAAAGCAGGGAATTAACCAAGGCTCTCCCTGCTAAACTGGGAAAGTTGGATTAGAGGCCATATGTTACATGGACCAAGAATACTTTTCTAAGACATAGGCCATTTCCACACAAGACTGTTATAACATCCTAGGGAATCCTGGGATTTGCAGTTTAGGAAGGGGCCTAAACAAGCGCTATAACAGTCTAGTGCGGAAATGGCCGTAATGTGAGTAGCTACATCAATTTAAGATGAAAGAGTTGATAAATTTTCTGGATCTTTTATAACTATAGAAATTATCTGTGTATGGAGTTGCCCTTAGACTCAGAAACTGTAAGACTTGGATAGTTGCTGGTCCCCTGACAACTGTGAGAGTGAGAAGGTGTCCTATATACAGATCCTTTCTTGACCACAGTGAAATCAGTTACTGGGCACAGTACATAAACCAGCTGCTAGAATTTAGTATCGTTCTGGGCTTTGACTGGTAACTTTCAGGATTTAGGAGACTTTACATCTGGTGGTTGTTACCAAATCTTCCTTTTCAGACACAATGAAATGTCTGTACTTTGGCTCACAATTTACAGTTAAAAATTAGATGGAGCCTTTCCCAAACTGGAAGTCATTTCCTGTGGAGAAGCAGCCCTGAAGTCTGGTCAAAAGTTATGTGTCTATATGTTCAGGCTATTTTGAGAGCATTAAATAGCCACAGGAAATAGTGTGTTTTGAACTGGGGTTTATATTTGAGAGTTACATTCTGTGTAGGTGACTGGCTGTTTTGACCCTTACTGTTTTTTTAACTGCCCGAGAGGCTTTTTCAGGCTGGCTTTAGCCTAAATATTCATAGGGTTAGAGAGGATCCAAATTGTACAATACTGGCTGAGGGGTGGCCAATTTTCCAAGAAAGCTGACAGGCGGGGAATGTCTAGTTGAGGTGCCGGATCTTCAGTCCAACTGTCTGTCTGTCTGTGTGTGTGTGTGTGTGTGTGTGTGTGTGTGTGTGTGTTTCGGGAGGCCAAACTGCCAGGAGGGATAAAAGAGAGTGTTCAAAGTCAGAGGGAGAGAGAGGACAGCTGGAGTTCAAATAGCAGGCAGCAGAAAGGACCAGAAGGAAGAAGAAAACAGGACTGTGGACTGAAGAAGGCAGCTAGCGGTCAGCAGGAGCAGCAAAGCTGAAATCACAAAGAAGGCACACTGAGAAGTGTATACTAGCTTAAATACTTCAAAGGCACCAGATCCTGTATGATCTTGGAAGCTAAGCAAGGTCAGCCCAGGTTAGCCCTTGGATGGGAGACTAGCAAGTATTATAGGCTATATTTCAGAGGAAAGACAGACAAGAACCACCTCTGATTATTCCTTGCCTAAGAAAACCCTGTGAAATTCACAGAATCGCTGTAAGTTAACAGGCAACTTGAATGCACATACACATACACTGAGAAGGATCTGCACCAGGGGACGGAAGTGGGGTTAATTATATGGCTACAGAAGGACACTATCAGAGGTATTCCATTGGGATCCCAAGAGGCCTGAGAGTCTAAGGCCATTTCCGCACTATGTTGTTATAGTGCTATTATTCAATTTGCAACATCCTATGGAATCCTGGGGTTTGCAGTTTAGGGAGGGGCCTTTAGAATTCTCCACCAGAGAACTCTTTGGGCTCAGTAAACTACAAAGCCCAGAATTCCACAGAAGGTTGAAAGTGGAATAATAGTTCTAAAACAGTGTAGTGCAGAAATGGCCTTAGAGCATGGGGAAAATTGGTTCCAATGTGTTGGCTGCTGGAACAGCTCAGGGCTACGAAGTACCACCAAGTCTGAACTCATACAGACTGTCCGCACCTGTAAGTGAAAAGGGGTTATATCCAGCAGGATAAATTGCCTGTTAATGAACAAGAAGTTAAACAGCAATAATAGGAATTCTTATAGTATATTAGGAGTAAGGATAGCAATCAACTCACCATGACTAATAAATTAAGACTTAAAATAAGCATATTTATTTGTTAAAAACAATTTGTGTATTGTCCCTTTGGCTAAGCATACCTACCAAAGGCAGGTTTATGAGTTCTCATTATGGTGGCAACACTATAGGGAGTTATCTGGTATTAGTGAAAAGCCAGTAAAGAAGGAGTTCTGTCATATTGTGATTTGAGCAGCAGAACTCTAAGAATGATCTGTATTTCTCTTTAAATTGTACCTTTCTAACATAAACCACAGATATTATTATTATTATTATTATTATTATTATTATTATTATTATTATTATTATTATTTTGGAATTCTGATGTTTTGTCCTATGTAACAATTTCTATTTGAACTGGTAGAAAAATACACAGTGCCAATATGCATAGATCTTTTTAAGCACTTCCCCAGTAGCAGGCTGTGCTAAAAGATACAGAGAACAAAATGGTGCTGAGATGAATCTGAGGTAGGAAGCGACTCTGTGTGTGTGTGTGTGTGTGTGTGAGAGAGAGAGAGAGAGAGAGAGAGAGAGAGAGAGAGAGAGAGAGATGTACCTAAAGATGTAATCCTTCTTTTCCTCTGGAAAAAAAAATACCCCCTTAGACCGAGCATGCTCTGTGGAACATTAACTGACACTTGGAAAAGAAACATGGAAAATGAAGTGAGTGGAAGCCAGTGACTCGGTTGGCTTGCATATTATATTCTTGCATTTTATAGTATTCCATGACTGGCCAAATGAACACTGACTGGAAGCTTGAACTTCTATGACAGGGTGAAGATATATTGTTGCAGGCCCCACTGGTGATGTTACCAATGTTCTGCTTTTTCTTAGAAATGCATGGCAAAAACTAATCTGACTTCTGATCATCTGTAGTGGAAAAAAGCCCACAGAAATGTTCATTGCCCATTGAATATAAAACATCAAGCTATATATAATGTGTCTGTGCAAGTCAGCAGTGTAGCTCAAAACAGCACAATAGAAATTTCAAGATGCCAAACTGGTGACCAAAATCGCTTTGAATAGATTTTGAAAAGGCCATTGATGGCATTCTGTTACAAAATAAATAATGTGTTGGATGTTAAAAAGCACAAGTATTGACAAAATCAGTGTGCTTCAGTAAGGTATTCTAAAGTGTCCAGCTAGAATTACAAAGATTAAGAACTTGATTTTTTTAAAAAAAGGAAACTGCAGATTTTTAAGAAGTCACATACTATATTCTTTGCTGTGTTGCACCTGGACAGAATTTGACACAGCTCATATTGTAAGTTGCCTGTTGACATATATCTGCTTTCAGCCTGGGCAACAGCCCAAATATAATAGTCTACACCACTAACTATAAATGGCATGCCTGACAGAAGCTCTCCTGCTCAATTCCTGCATTAGACTTTTCTTCTTTTGCTTCAACTTGATGACCTGTATTTAAAAATCCTGACTGAAAGACTGTCTTTCGGTGTGTCTTATTAAGGAGACAAACCTCAAAATCAGGCTACATTTTAAACAGAAATAAGTTCACTACCATTTCAACCATTTTGTGTGTGTGTGTTTGTATGTGTGTCATAGAAAAAACATGAATATAAACATAATCAATGAAAGCCAGAATTCCAGCAATAAAAGGTGAGTTGTTCTGCAGGGTAAAGCCAAGAAATCTAGGGCCTTATCCTCAAATTCAGATTGTGCCATCTTGGCCACATTCTGATATTTCTTGGCCACATGTGTCCTGGTTTTCATCAGTGAAATGTTGGAGGTTGTGCAAAAATATTTCATAGCAAGGAGCCGCAAGACCAAAGACGAAACAGTATATTTGGAAGTTTATTTGGATAACCTGTGATGAGATTTGAAATACTTACATGCTTTCAGTATCTCCCATCTCTTTAGGTCAAGAGCGGGCAACTCTCAGGTTGAGGAGTTGCATTGTCCCCACTGCTAACCCTCAACCCCGTGATTGTTATTTACAAAAACATATTTTATTTCAGGTCCTAAAGCACCCTAGTGCATTTCCATTTCACTTCCTGTATTTAAAAAGACTTATCCTGGGTCTAAAATAGCCCAGAAGAAGATAGCAAGTGGCAAAATTGTCCCCTTATTCCCTAAGGTGTGCTGAGGAGTACGTGAGGGCAAAATTGGGGGGGGGGGCGGTCTGGGAGTCTGAGGACCTCAAAATGGTCTATAATGGCTGTATGTGGCCTACTTCCCCCACTCTTGCTTCAGATGTTTATCTTATAGCAGTGCTGCTCAAAGAGGTAGTCCATGGACTTGTGGTGGTCCATGACACATTGGCTGCTGGTCCCTGCTGAGTTTCCAGGAGACAAAGAAAATGTTGTAGCCAATAGGAATAAATATGGTGCCCATCTCTGGAACAGTGTGCAGTGGAAGGAATTATTGGTCCTTGGCATCAGATATCTTGAGATGTACTGTCATAGACTGCACAACAGCTCAACAACATTTTCCTATGAGAAAACAGTAGTCACAGTTTTTACTCTCGTTTGGAGTGACTTCCAAGTCAGTTGGCTTGAGCAAACACCAAGGAACACTAAACTTGTCTGAAAACATTCTGCTTCACAAATAAAGTCTTGTTGATTTCTCCAAGGTAACTTATTGTACCAAATAAGGATATTCACAGAGCAACCTGAATTCACATAAATACTCAGATAACACAACCTGCACTGAATCTGTATATTCATTTTTGCTTTCAGTATTGAAACTACAAAGATTTCATCCTGACCTGGGATGGCATTACAAGGGTTGGTGATGTCTCTAGAAATTAGTTCTCTGACAGACAGGGGACAGACCTTGACCTCAAAGAAACAACTCTTTCTCTGCTTTTTAGAACCAACCTTTGGCAGGAGGTGTGATACACACTAATTTCACATAGAATCATAGAGTTGGAAGAGACCCCAGGGGCCATCGAGTCTAACCCCCTGCTATGCAGGAACACACATCAAAACATTCCCAGTAGATGGCCATCCAGCCTCTGCTTAAAAACCTCCAAAGAAGGAGACCCTACCACACTCTGAGGCAGCATATTCCACTGCCAGATAGCTCTGACCATCAGGAAGTTCTTCCTGGGGTTCAAGTGGAATCTCTTTTCCTGCAGCTTGAATCCATTGCTCCTTGTCCTAGTCTCTGGAGCAGCAGAGAACAAGCTCACTCCCTCCTCAACATGACATCCCTTCAAATATTTAAACACAGCTATCATGTCCCCTCTTAACCTTCTCTTCTGCAGATTAAACATACCCAGCTCCCTAAGCCGTTCTTCACAGGGCATGGCTTCCAGATCCGTCACCATTTTGGTCACCCTCCTCTGGACACACTGCAGCTTGTCGACATCCTTCTTGAATTGAGGTGCCCAGAACTGGACATAGTATTCCAAATGAGGCCTAGCCAATGCAGAATTGAGTGGTACCATTACCTCCCTCGATCTAGACACCATACTCCTATTGACGCAACCAAGAATTGTGTTGGCTTTCTTGGCTGCTGCATCACACTGCTTACTCATGTTCAGCTTGTGATCTACCAAGACTCCTAGATCCCTTTCACGCGTACTGCTATCTAGCCACGCGTCCCCCATCCTATATTTGTGCATTCCATTTTTTCTGCCTAAGTGCAGGACCTTACATTGCTCTCTGTTGAATAGCTTTGGCCCCGCTCTCCAATCTGTCAAGGTCATTTTGAATTTTGATTCTGTCCTTTGGTGTATTAGCAACCCCTCCAAAGTTGGTGTCATCTGCAAATTTGATCAGCATGCCTTCTACTCCTTCATCCAAGTCATTGATGAAGATGTTGAAAAGCACTGGACCCAGGGCAGAACCCTGTGGCACCCCACTAGTCACTTCTCTCCAGGATGAAAAGCAGCCACTCATGATCACCCTTTGGGTTCGGTTGATCAACCAATTCCAAATCCACCTAACAGTAGCCCTGTCCAGCCCGCATTTTACTAGTTTCTTTGCAAGAATGTCATGGGGAACTTTGTCACAGGCCTTACTGAGGTCAAGCTATGCTACATCTACAGCATTCCCTATCAAGCTTGTAACCCTATCATAAAAAGAGATAAGATTAGTCGGCGTGACTTATTTTTGAGAAATCCATGCTGGCTTTTAGTGATTATGGTATTGCTTTCTAAGTAATTACAAACTGACTGTTCAATGATCTGCTCTAGGATCTTTCCTGGTATTTATGTCAGGATGACCAGGCGATAATTGTTTGGGTCCTCTTTTTTCCCCTTCTTGAAGATAGGGACGGCGTTGGCCCTAACCAGTTAAAATCAGGGCAGCTGGAAGTGGGTAGACTTAACATTTTGTAAATGCAGAAAGAAGCAGAAAAGTGAAATAAGAATAGCTATTGCGATAGGATTTAAGGACTGTACGAAATCTAAAGTCAATGACTCCCTGTGAGGATTTTAGCCAGCAAAGCAAATTGGATGGAAATTATTTAGAAAATGTATTTTAAACCACCCTTTTCAGCAAAAGGATCTGGGAGAGAAGGATGATGGTGTCAGATATTGGCCTGAGCAGAGTTTTAATTTTTAGGGAAGGGGGAAATCTATAATACATTCTCAGTGCCAGGACTCATCCTTGGAATATATTATTTGTTTATTTTTTTAAATAAATAATTCAAGGTAATTAACAAAACAGAAGAAATCCCAAAAACTGGCAACTTGAAATTAACCTTACAATAACAATAAAACAGCAACAGAAAATAGGAGAATATAGGAGAGACTTGTACCCACAAAAAAGGAGATGAAATAATGCTGAAAGTATTTACGGATGTCTCTCTCTCTCTCTCTCTCTCTCTCTGTCTTTGTGCCTTCAGGTCACCTGTTGACTTATGGTGATCCCATTAATTTCATAGGGTTACACACCTCAGATTAGGAGACACAGCAGATTAGAAGATACATCAATATCAAGTCTGTGTCTTCCAAACAAATGCAAAGCTATAATCTCTTTCCTTCTCAGAAATCAGGGAAAGAACTGAATGTTGATAATAATGGCTTTCATCCCATGGCAAACAGGAACTGTTGTGGGTATGTGGAATATCTGTTGAAATGGAAGCACGTGGTTGGCAAGAAAGTTAAAACAGGCTGACATCCCCTTATCCTCACTAGTTAAAAACCAAAACAAATAAATGTAATGATCCATATACCATGGCATGGAAAACCTTTGGCATGCCAGATAATTGGGTCTGCAGGTTCTACCAGCTGCTTCTTCCTGTTGGTAACAGACTGTGGCAGCTATAGTCCGAACACCAAAGTTTCTTCAAACCTTATTTAATATAATATTAAAATTTGATCCTCTGTCTCAGCACCTCTCCTAGCTGTCTCTGTCAAAGAATATGAAAGAAAGAGAGCGCATTGTGGTCATGGCCACTGGAATCAATCTCTTCAAGAAGGAATGTTATCACCTGAAAGTATGAAATCCTGGAATCTATAGTATGGCTATGTAAGACTTTCACTAGAGGACAAACACTATTTTCTAACATAGCTGATCCTTTTCGTCCACATGACAGCAGTTTGTCTCAGCCTTTTTTTCTCAGACGAGAAAATTATGTTTGGACGGAACTTGCAGACACCCAAATATAACTTACTCATGGTGTGTGTGTTTTAAACACACACACACAAAAACCCTTCTGTAGGTTGCTTTAATAGCTGCTTTGCCTTCACTTACGCATGACTCGGATGTTTGGCACTTGGCGTTGTACAGAAAGCTCCCAAAATAAAAACCCTTTGCGATACCCCAAGAGCTCCTCAGACACTTTAAAAAGAGACTTGCGCTTGGACGGGACGTCTTTCTTCAGTGAAGAGGAGTGGTGGTGCAGCTAGACTGAAAAGAAACAGACGGGGCAGCAAATAATTAGCTCCCTTAAATTGGTGCAAGGAAATACTCCTGTCAATATAGCGCCTGCAAAACGTTGTGTCTCACGTCCAATGTTTGGCGGGAAGAATTTATTTATGTATTTTTAATTGCTGGAAGTTGGAATGGTGAAACCATCTGCCTGGGGAGCGTTGTGAAATATTTGTTCTCTGGAACTCCCGATAAAAAAAAAGTGGGTCTGCCTGCACACAGCAAGAGCTATAAACTAAGTTGTCACTGCGTGTCTCTCTCCAAGCCTTGGGCAGAGAAGAAACTTAATCCTGCCGTTTTATGTCGTTCCCCCACCCCCGTTTTGGGAAGAGTGAGGGACTTGGAAATGGGTCCTGACAGTAAGCGTTACTTATAACAAATAAGAGAGGTTGGAAAAGGGGGCACTCATGGATGGGACTTCTCTCTAAGTGGCGAGTAAGCGAAGAGTGGTAGAAAGAAAAGCACGCTTCTTTCCGAGAGCTTTGCAGACCCATCCTGATGGAAGGAGAGGAAGCAGGGAGCTCAATGCCAGGCAACAAGAAAGCAGCCAGCAAACCTCTCCGGGTAGCCCTTGGCGTTTTCGTGACCAGCACTGTCGTGCTTGGCACTGCGCTTTTCTTGGGTAAGTTTCAATTATTTCACATCAGCATAAGTGCAACTTGTACGAAGCTCCTCAAAAGCCTGGCTGGCGTGCTGTTGCCACTTGGATGTTTAGTTGACCATGCTAATCACGTTTTAATGGTTTTCCCACCCTCAGTAGGAACTATTAATGAAATTTGGTTGGCAGAGGAGCCTGCTTCCTTGCAAAGGACAACAGAAGGTCCTGAGAGTCCTTTTCTTCTAGTGTCAGATGCCATGATGGTTTCAACCTAGGGGCATGGGGATTCTGGGGCAAGGAGTCTAAAAAAATATAACTTTCCGAGATCTGGTTGCAACACCACATTAACCGAGCATTCCTACCTAGAAGTAAATCCAACTGAGTTCAATGGGACTTATTTTCCGGTAAATGAGTACAGGATTTCAGTTAACTGCTCATATTTAATTAATCAGAGCAGCAGAAACATGGAAAAAGATAATTGCCTCAATCTCCCTTGGTTTTGCACCTGAAAACCAATAAGCCAAAGTATTGATTATTAGCAGGTATCTTCTGAATAAAAATCAACCCGACTTTTGTCTTTCAAAGAATGTTCAGGTGTCTGCCCTGAGAGCTAGTATTCATTGCATTTAATTCTCAGCATAGTTGCAGCTGACTAAATGTTCCATGGAGGATCTGAACAGGTAGGGCACAAACCTATGTCTCTAAAAAATTAGAACATTGCTGGATGAATTGCGGAATCTTCTCTGAGGGGAAGAGAAAGAGTATTTCTGTTTCCATTGTAATTAAAAGTCGAAGCAGCTCTTTTAGCTGGGAGATGTTCCTTTCCCAAAACCTGGATGTGACTTGAATGTTCTTCGTGCTTAAACATGATTATTGTCAATATGCATGTATGAAATGATATCTCCAAGACGTCATGTGCAGTAAGGTATTGTAGTAGCCATATTACAGAAGTATACTCCTTTCAAAACAATGTTTCTCTCCAGAAGAACCCAAAACTATGATGAGAGTAGAGAGTAGAAGATAAATTTCAGCACCTTTGTGGAAGTATAGTTTCCATGATACCTGTGGAAGTCATGACAAGTACACTAGAATAAAACCCGCTCTACGTTTGCAGCATAAATGTGTCATCCAGTGGTTAAAAGCAGGGCTTCTCTGAATGCATAGTGCATTGCGAAATGCTTAGTGATAAAGCTGTTTGCCTTAGGAGCAGCTTTTATTCTTGAATAGTTATAAAACTCAGAAATGAAAGAGACTTAACAGATGATATGTCCAATCACTAGTGGAGCAAGATCTTGCAGAGTTGTACAGGGTATCCTTAAAAGATTAGTTTAGCCTCTGCGGCAGAGCTTTGAAGAAAATTTTGTCAATGTCTTGTTTATGGTTAAAACAGGCTGTTATTGAGATGGCAACATGGTCTGTCAGGCCCCACAAGAGAAGGACGGAGACACCAACAACTTATTTTCATTCTGGTGTACACAGAAATGTCTCTTGTGGCTTTTTCATTTGTAAAGCTAAGCACATGCAGCAAGCAAAAGGACACCAACTGATTCCTCATGAAGGTTCAAACAACCCAGCTGCCTGTAACAAGGCAGAAGTTATCATGGGAGAAAACATGATGGAAAACTTTGTGTACTTACAGAAATGTGGAATAATGGGTTTTGCAAATGTGTAAATTCTTTTCGTGACTGACCCCTAACTCCCCCTAGGGTAATACTATTATGCTAATAGTTTTAATGTTAAATTACCAATTAGTATAAAATACAAAAGCTGCAGTTCTGGTTTAGTAGTTGGTTTAGTAGGCCATAGATGTTGGACCTTTTTTCTTTATTAGCTAATATACTTTCTTTTGCTATTTGTATTAGTGTGTGTTTCTGAAATGTTCCATAGCCACATGGATCACGATGAGTGATTCAAAGGAACAAATTTGTCCTGCAACAAATGATAATTTGTTTATTTTCTCTTTTTCAGTTAGCCAAGGCCATATAAAATTTCAGCCTAAGCAAAAGTATTGCTTGACTTCTGAATGCATTGAAGCTGGTAAGTGATTTAATATTCCTTCTTGTATTAATAGTAAAAGTACATTGGCATGGGAAAACATAAAATGCTTAAGTGTTCAGTAGTCCAGTATCTTTTTCTCAAAAAGCATTAACAAATTCTAGTGCGCTACGAAAACCAGAAGCTAAAGCATTTCATGTTAAATCTGGAATGCAGTTGCTTTGCCTCTGTAAGAACATAACAAGTGCTTTGCTGAATAAAACCAAATTGTCCATTTAATGGAATGGGAGAAGAACTTCTGACTGTCCAGATGTTGTCAGTCATCAGTTTCCACTGTGGCCAATGAGGAGGGATGATAGTCCTACAACATCTGGAGAGCCACAGGCGAATCTCATCACAGATTGATCTAATCCAGAGTCCTGTTCCCTACTGTGGTCAGTCACATGATTCTGAGAAACCCCACAGACGGTGAAGATAATCTGTTTGAGCTGTATTTTATAAGACTGGCAGATACATGGTACTTGCTACTGACTCAGATGAATTCCAAAATCCATATTGCTACACAAGAATATCTTTGTGAGGCCCACCAGGAAGGCACAAAAATTGCTATGCAAACATTTGGGACCACTGATTGCTTTGTCAGGCAAAGCTGTTCACTCTCTTTTAATTTTTTTTTTTGGGGGGGAGGGGAGAATTTGTGGAAATAACCTTTATTTTGGACAGGGGCCGAAGCAGTTTAGTCCTGGAATTTGGCTACTGCAGTTTGGCTACAACTTTCCTCATGGTGGCCAAGATGTTCCTGAGGTCTTCTCACTTCTTCTTGGCCCAGATGTGAGTCCCCACCCTTTTCTTTATGAATTTCAGAGTTTGCTCATCTTTGGACACTTCAAGCAACTCCATTACCCATTTCTCATGGGGAACGAAGTTACACACTTCCCTGATCATGTCCCATACAAACTTGGTGTGCTTGGTCAAGTGCCCACAGCGTCACCAATGGTGAGGCTTCAACACATTCTTGGTCATCTTGTGGCCTTTGTTGAGGCCAATGGCCATTGGGTAGTGGATTACCATAGCTATAGCTGTTGCTCTATGGAGGCCATGTCAGCAGAGGAAGGGGCTCCCCCCTTTTAATTTTAATTGATTATAACAACCATTTGACAATATGAAAACCAAGAACTAGTACAATAAAAATTGAAAACTGCACAACCAAGCAGGAATGGATGTGGGGAGATGAGAGTAACAATCTTAGGGTCAAGCAGTCAGACACAGCACAGAATACTCCCTGCTGAGTTTCTAAGTAATGTACTGTATATACTCATGTACAAGTAGACCTCATGCATAAGTCAAGGGCAGGTTTGGGGGTTAAAATTATATTTTTTGATATGACCCATGGATAAGTTGAGTGTTTGTGCAGAGGGAAAAGTGCCAGGACTGCCTCAGGGGGTCAACCATCCCTGGCTACCACTGCTGCCATTTTCTGGCCCAGATGTTCAGAAAGGCCTTTTGTCACTCTACCCAGAAAAGGAGATGGTTGCTTTGTTGATAAAAGTTAAGGTCCAATATTACCCAAAAAAGAACCATCTCCTTCTCTGAGTAGAATGGTGAAAGGTGATGTTACAGCTCTGCACACACACCCATGATTGATGTGGTTTAATTGACAATATTATTTAATTGGCACTACATTAGTTGGCATATATATAAAATAGAAACCTGATGTGACTGGAAGGTCAAGTTGGAAAGAGGAAAATTACTGACTGTAAACGTAAACATGAGATTGCAAGGCGGGTCAGCCACACTCACTCCTAGGCTAAACCGAAGTCATTGTCAGGCAGTTTGCAAGGAAACTCTAGAGCAGAACTTTCCAAACTTTTCATGTTAGTGACACACTTTTTACACACACATGATTTCATGACACAGTAATTCAGTTTTACTAGCAAACAGGAGGTTAAACTGACTTATGTACTAATACAGACCGTTTAGCCCTTGATTCTTGAGCAGTTTCCTCTACAGCTGCTACATTTTGTTCATTGCAAATGTCATCTTCACCAGCTTTTCATTTCTTAGTCAGAAACTTATCCATTTTAGGGTTAACTCAACTGCAGTGCAAGTAACTAAATAAGAAAATAACAGCACTCCACTCTCTCAGTGATAAAGTGAGAAAACAATCCCTGGTGGTACACACCTACGGAGCTCCCGGGCCTTTTCACATTCACTTCAGCTCTTTCCAACTGATCAGGCATGCGCAGTACCCAGAGGCCTAGGTAGGGTGGGGAAAGGCTTCCACCCTGTTCTGATCACTGCCATTGCCCTTGGTGGGGAAAGGCCCCAACGAGAGCAACAGCAGGGAGAAAGGCAGCCCTCTCCCACTCGGTTCTGGCTTCCTGCTGTCGCTCTTGCCTGGGGAGAGGCCCCAATGAGAGTGACAGCAGCAGGCCAGGCTCGGCGGGGGCATCTTTCTCAGCTGAGGAGGCAACACACCAACAGACTACAGGAGACACACTAGTGGGTCACGACACACTGTTTGGGAAGCCCTGCTCTACAGACAATAGGCTTACGCTAAAGGCTGGCCATCTCAGAGCAGAAAAGGAAAGTTACTACCAAACTGATCATTCTAACCCTGATCCTTCACACCTGGATGTTTCCCTACTTTGTCTTCCCAGCCGCTCCACGATACAGAGCTATTACAACAGCCATTATTCCCTTGTCACTTAAACACTAAGGACATTAACTTTGTCTGGATTTCATTGTTTGTGTTGCAACTCCTACTGTCTGCTTGACTGGGAGAATGATTCACAGCCATACCTGTAGGGTAGATTTCAAGTAGTCTCTTGCAGTCTCTTGACTTCCTGAACACCCTGCTGTCCGTTTGATTCCTGAACAAGAACTGTCCTAAGGTCCTACCCAAGCCACATTACAGTTTTCTTCACTTCTCTCTGGGCTGGTAATTATCACCCAAACCCTAAAGGTCCTCTATCCACAACTTTCCTCCCTTTACTGGTGGTTAGTCCTTGAGTGAGTGCCTGAGTGTTTTGATCTTTTGTGTGTGTGTGTGCGTGTGTGTGTGATTCTTTCAATAAAACACATTTTAGTTTGCATTTGGTTTCTCTGGCTGATTCTTTCCTGCATGATCCCATAAACATAGGTGGAAAAATCTTGTGAAGTTACCCCCCTCTCACAGGCCTCCTAATTTTGAGCTAGTTAATTCCCTTCTGTCATGTGGAGGTACTGGCATCACAGGTGGACCCCTGAGTCACTCATGTTTTGGGGTAACAGTGAGATTTTAGTCTGTCCTAAGAGAAACTAAATAAGGCATGGACCCCCCTCTACTCTCTTGTCTGTGGTGCCATTTCTGGCCTTTTTGAATGCCTACGTGAAAAAATGGCACTTACCTTCAAAGGAGCACTGAGAGAGTAGGAGGTTTTTTTAGGTACTGCCAGAATGGACTAAGCTCTCACCTTTTGCCACTCTACTCAGAGAAGGGAATGGTTCTTTTTTTGGTAAGAGTTAAGGTAGAGTACTTACATTGACTTGTGGATAGGTTGACCAAGGTTTTTTAGGCAAATTTTTGACTAAAATTTTTAGACTTATATACATGAGTATATATAGTACTTCTCTTACTGGCGGGATGCAAAAGAGGAACTCTCCAGTAGATTTTAGTCCTGAGGAAGGTATATATAAGGAGATATGATCCTTCGAGTACTGAGGTCCCAGGCCATTTAGGGCCTTACTGTTATTTATTTTATTTAAATTGTTTATACCATACCGCATTTTGTAAGATTCCTGGGCTATTTAAAATAAAATCAGTTGGAACAATTTAAAGGAAGAAGCATAAAAATAAAAAAATAAAAATAGTTTAAAGATTCTAAAACACAAATTAAACAACTGAATAATTTAAAGAGTTAAAATAACAGTCTAAAGCCATGTATGTATACAGATTTGGATGAAGTGATTATGCCCCAAAGACTTTTTTAAAAAGCCACATCTTCAGTTCTGACCAGAAATATATTGGCAGCCAGTTGTTGCTGCTATTTCCTATCAAGTTTACTTAAACTTATGGTGACCCTATAAGTGAGACTGCTCCATGAGCCTTAGTGATCAATTGCCCTGCTCATGCCTTGCAAACTCTGGGTGGTGCCTCCGTTAAGTGAATCAATCCATCCTTAATGCACTCTTCCTCTTTTCCTATTGCCTTCCACTTTGCTCAGTATTATTGTCTTTATTTCCGATGACTCATGTCAACAGAGTATGATAGCCTCAGCTTAGTCATCTTAGCTTCTAGTGAGAATTCAGGCCTGATTTCCTCTAGGATCCATAGGATCCATTCTTTTGTCTTTTTGACAATCTGTGCTATTCACAGTACTATTCTTTAGCATCATATTTCAAATGAGATGATTCTCTTCCTGTCAGTTTTCTTCACTGTCCAGATTTCACAACCATATGTAGAAATCAGAAATACTATGGCACAAGCGATCCCAACTCCGATATTTAATGATGTATGTTTTCACTTGAGGATCTTACCTAGTTCCTTCATAGCTGCCCTTCCAAGTCTTAGTCTTCTACTGATCTTTTTGATTCCAATCTCTATTTTGATTGACGACTGAGCCAAGAGATAGATAGTCTTCAACTATTTTGATGTCTTCATTAGCCACTCTGAAGTTATGTAACTCATCCGTGGGCATTATTTTTGGCTTCTTAATATTCAGTTGTAACCTTGTTCTGACACTTTTTACCTTAACTTTCATCAGGAAAAATTCTAAGTCATTCCTATTTGCTGCTAAAAATATGGTGTCATTTGCGTATACTAAATTACTGATGTTCACTTCACCAGTTTTTATGCCTCCTTCCTCTGAGTCTAATGCTGCTTTCAATATAATATGGTCTTTACATAAATTAAACAGATAAGATGATAAAATGCAAATCTTCTTGTCAATTAGAAACCATTCTATTTCTTTATATTATGTCCTGACAGTGGCTGCTTCCTTTCCTGAATCCAGCTTGGGTGTACGGCAGATATTGTTCCACATATGGTAAAAGTTTTTCTTGCAAAAATCATGAGCATCATTTTCTTGGAAGGGAGATCAGTGAAAAAGTTTAAAATTTATTTAGATAGCCTAGATAGCCTCTTCCACTTCAAAATTATGGGCTCATCATGGAAAGGTTCTTCCTTGAAGGAATCTGTCATCTTTTTAACTCTTTTATATAGTTCTGAAGTGCATTGTTGTCAGCATTTTTTTAAATTTTATCCTGATCAGATAATGTATTCCCTACTCTTGGTTGGAATTTCCCTTTTATTTATCAAATCTTATGAAAGAGGTCACGTCTGTCTTCTATTTGCACTGTTTATTATAATGTTCTCTTTGCCCTGTGTATAAGTCACTGAATAGTTGCAGTTAGGACAGACACTGTTTCTGTCACTTTTTACTTCTGCTTCTTGTCTGTACTTAATTTGAAGAGTTTCGTCAGTCATCGAAGGGGACTTTTCTTTCTTTCTGGCTACAGACAGTGTCTTTTTGCATTCTTCTCTGACAATGTCCTTGGTTTCAGTCCGGAGTTCTTCTGGTTCTTGGTCACTTAAGCTTGGTAATGCAGATATGTTCTTTATATGATATTTAAATTTTATAAGGATCATCTTCAGGTGTATTGTTGGCATGATGATTGATTCAGTGTACTTCTTCATGTTTACCTAATTTTTTTTATTAGCGGTATGTAGTTGTGTAGTTCATTGTGCCACAATCTGCTCCTGGTTTGTTTTTTGCTTTTGTTTTTTCTTCCCCATAGATAAAAAAGCTTCTCCATCTTCTGCTTTCAGATATCTAGGCTGTTTATTTCAGCCATCAAGTGACATCCGTGTATACAGTCTTTTGTTTGATAACCTGAAGAATACATTTGTTCAAACTATGGGCTCCACAAAATTCAATAAGTCATTCACTTGCTTCATTTTTCGACCCTAGACCAAATTCTTCTGTAGTGTTTGGTTCCGTTCTGTTTCCTGATTTTGCTTTCCAATCAACTGTGATTATCAACATTTTTTGTTTTAGTGCACGAGCAATTTCTTCCTGGTTGTCAGCTCAGAAGCTTTTGGGTTCTTCCTCTTCTGCCTCTGTAGTTGGAGCATGCATTATCGTTATATTGATAAGTTATCAATGATAAGTCTTATTATCATTTGTTCAGACTTCATACTATAACCCCTAAAATACTTTTGCTACATCTCTCCTCATTACTAACGCCACCCCATTTCAACATAGCTGGTCATGTCCAGTGTGAAAGATCTGATTGAAAATGTGCCTACCTGTCCACTTAAGCTTTCTCATACCAAGTGTTGTTATGTTTATGCTTCCATTTTTGTTTTGTACAAGGTCTAGCTTTCCCTGATTCGTATTTCTCGTTTTCCATGTTCCTTTTACATATGTTGTGTAGCTTTGGATCTCCCTCTCACCTCTGAGCTTGTCAGCAGCTAAACATTGTTTTGGTGTGAGTCCAGTTGAGGCATTAGACACAATGCTAATTGTGATTGTCCTCTGCTCTTGCTCAGTAATTGGATGAGTGCCTCCTAATGTGGAAGTCTCATCTTCTAGCACTATCTCTTGCTTCATTTTTAATTATTTCATCATAGGATTTTCAAAATAAAAGGCATTCAGGAATGGTACCTAGTACCGTTCCCAAAATATACTGACAGTTATTGTTCCCTTTTTTTTTTAAAGAAGAGAATTCTCAACCTATTTTCAGGGCCATTATAGACACAGGAATTTAATTAAGACAGGAGTGTTTAGGTGGTGGAAAAGAAGTGTTTAAATCAGGGTGAGATTTGTACAGTCCTCCAGGTGTTGTTGGACTGTAACTTATTAGCATTCCTTACTATTCACTATATGGAATAAAATTGATGGGACTTGTATTCCAACAAGATCTGAAGAGATAACTGACTTCTGCCCTAGATTAAATAATGGTGATTTAGTAGTTAAATAATGAAACTTTATTTAACATTCAGAAAAATATAGTTGGTTTAGATCAGAGATGGGATCCTGTGGCTCTCCAATGCTGTTGGACTGCAAATCCCATCAGCCCTAGACAGCAAAACCATGATGAAGAATGCTGGGCACTGAAGTCCAACATTTGAAGAACTTCATGATTCCTACCCACTGTGTAGGTAAATGGTTCATATTGCTGTCCTTATTCTCATAAGCATCATTGCTGTGTGTTTTAGAAGACGTATATAATCCCACCCCCAAAAAACCCAATCCTGTTGAAAGTGTAGTCTAGTGCCTGCCAGTTCTCTTCAGCCTAGAGTTGTCATATTTCTCCAGTGGTAGGCATCTAGAGTTCCTAGACTCCTTGGCCTACCCCTAAGTCACAGGACCTGGCCCCTCTTCCTAGCTAACTGGAAAAAAAAGTGGAATTGATGCACTCAGCCAAGACAGAACGCTCAGAGAATATGAACAGGCAGGGAGAAGCTTCCCTCAGTGGAAACACTGAATGAGCAAACGGGGAAAAGCAGAGGATTGAGAGAGGGAAGACTTTTGGAACTGGTGATAAGAATCTCAAGAAGTCAAGGCACTAAGAGTGAATAGTAAGATTCTGCAAGTATAAAGGCCAAGGAAAGAAGTGAATTTGGCTGCTGATGGGGGAAGTGTGTGTTGTTTTGTGTTTTTTAAAATGGAGGAGAAGAAGATGTTTGAATGTGGTGCAAAAGAAGCTGACATGTGTTTATTGTTGTTATGTACCTTCAAGCTAACAACGCCTTAAAGTGACCCTCTTCGGAAGTTTTCCTATTGCCTTCCTTTTTTCGGCTAGGAGAGTGGAACTTGCCCAAGGTCACCTGGTGATGGTTCAGCAGCCATTTGAATCCCAATCTCTCAGAGCCCTAATCCAATGTTAAAACCACTATACCATGCTGGCTTTTAGCGGAGACTCATATCATACAGGAAAAAGGTAGAAAGTAATAAAAATGGGAAAATGAGAGCAAAAATTCAGAAGAGAATTTGCGTATCTTTTGATTAATAATATAGAATGTATTTTGTAAGACCAAAGATCTTACATCAAACAATATGCATCTTTCCAGCTGCTGCCATCAAAAGCAAGCTCAACACATCTGTGGATCCCTGTGATAATTTTTTCCGGTTTGCCTGCGAGGGATGGATACAAGATAATCCAATTCCTGAAGATTCCTCAAGTTATGGAATTTATCCTTGGCTGAGACATAATGTAGATCTCAAGCTGAAAGGTAGGTGTCTCCTTCTGAAAAGCTAAAAAGTTGATAATAGTAGAGTACAGTGACCCTTTCAGAGATTAGAAAAATTACTTTTCTGGACTACAACTCCCCAGTCTGCAATCTGCACCAGTATGACCAGGCACAGGGGATTTGGGAACAGTAGTCCAAACATTAACTTTTCAAGTTCTGGAAAACGCATAGCACTACTACCTTCTCTGTTTGAGAAAATGTGTCAAAAGTTTGTGATATTTGTTGCTGTTGTTTGCAGGGTTGTTTTAAAATCCAAATGACATTTCCATTGTTCTGGACTATTTTCCAGCAATTCCTGGCACAACCTGCAACATTTTATTCCCAGGCTGCAGTGGGTTTGTTTTAGTTCCAAGATGTATTGGAAGAAAACATCTCTTTCTCTTCTTCATTCCTTTAAAAAATGTTTTTCTTAGAGTTATAGTGCATCAGTGAAGGGGCACTTTAACACTACGATTCTATAACTCTAATAAAAACATTAAAAAAAAAAGAGAGGAGAAATTTTGCCCTTCAAACTATTAGTGCAACAAACTACAGTCTCAGTTTAAACAAATGAGAAGAGCCTAGGTGTAGATCTGAGAAATCTCTACAAACAGCTTTCAAAAGTAATAGAATGGGGTGGACACAAAGTCAACAGCAAATTCAAGGAGCTATCTTATGAGATATTACACATTTTTAAACCAGTTTGGAAGATCACATACAGGATAGTGTTTTACAACCGTACAAGAGAACAGGGACATGTTGTCTTGTCATTGGTTTGTGCTGGTAAGAATACAGATAGTCCAGGAGACAGATTGGAAACTTCGGGCTGATTATTTTATAGATCAGAAACAACCAAGCAAGAATTCAGCATTGAATTTTGTGTGGCAAAAATACCTGGATTAATACTTGTGGGCTATCAACCCATAATCTACCTTCAGACCTTGAAATCATTCCTCACTGGTTCATTGGAACTTATGTTAACATAAGAAATAAGAAATAAAATTAAGTCACATTTTAATGCCCCCCCCGCCCCCCCGCTCATGAGCTGAATACCTCTGGACAAAGGCTCACAAAAGTAATTTTCTCTCTTTTTTTCTGATGTTTTATGTATCCAAAAGGATACCATGACCAATTTACAATTGGAGATATCAAAAGGCTTAAATGAGCTCTGTCAGATTGCAGAAACACAAAACTATGTAGAGGGGACATTAAGGTGGTCTGGGCCCTCACAAACAGCCCGGTGAAGACAAAATATGAGATACTAACTGAAGAAAATTAATTGTAAGAAGAATTAGCATAATGATATGCTGAAGCCATCTGTAACTAAGTAGTGGTAAGATGATTGCTCTGGGATCCCATTATAGATGGCTTTAGCATGCCAATCTGTTCATTTGTCTGAAGAATTACTTTCTAAGCTCTGTTAAAAACAGAACCTGGGTGAAAGGTGGAATAGAACGGAATATTGTGGAAGAGAAGGCAGAGCCAACTGAGCAGGAGCAAAAATGAATTGTGTAAGTCAAAGGCCATTTCCACATGGGGTTTTTAAAACGGGAGGATGTCTGCATCTGGGAGCGGACTGGGTCGGACCTACTTAACGTAGATCCGCACCCCAGCCTGCTCTGGAACGACCCCAAGTGGTCGTCCAGCGTGCTCTTGAAAGACCGCTAAAAACAGGTCTTTCAAAAGCAGGGAGCTCGCCACTGCGAGCCTGCTCCCTTATGCAGATTCGCAGGCTCGCCCCAATGCGAGGCTGCGACCTGCTGGGGGTGGGCTTTAGGCTGGCGAACTTCAGCGGTTGGTCGAGATTCTCGACCAACCAGAAGCCGCCATTTTCGTCCCTCGCCCCTTGCGGAAATGGCCAAACAGATGCATGCACATTCGCTTAATTTGTACAGTTGGCTAAATTTAGCTTTTCTGGGTTCAGGATGTTTCTGTAATACGCAGCCCTGGACCCAATATTCTGAGAGAATTATACATTTTAACTAAGATAGTGGTGCAGTTAAATCAGCAAGCTGCTTAGAGATCTATGTTGTGTGTACACTTCCATTTCTTTAAAGTTGTTTGTTTAAAAAACTGATGAAACCATAGATTTTTGGCTTCCTTAGCAGATTTTAAATGAAGACAGCTACGTATGTGGTTCCTTTGAAATTATCTCTCACCAAGAAAATTCTCTGGGGAAATGTACATGTGTCTGGGGACAAAACAGCCTGCGGTAGAAATATGTAGGAAGCAAGATATTTTTATCCAAATGCTCTCTCTTTGAGTTGGATTGTGCTGTAAATCGACTCAGTGGGGTCATACATAGACTCACACAGAAAAATATGAGTCTCATTTATAAACCTTAATGCTAGCCCTTTACATTGAGCATGACATTCAGCGATATAACAACGAAGTTGGACAAGTACTGATACTAGCAATGTAAAGAAAGCCTTTACCTTCGTGCAGTGGCAACATAGGTATCCACCTCATACTGAATATGAAGTCCAATTGTATATCCTTCAGACTTGAATAAAAGAAGGTCACATTAGCTGTGATAGGGCAGCTCCCACATCTCTGTCTTTCAGAAGGAAAAGAGGTCATACCTGAGTGGTAGTGTGGATGCTTTGTATGCAGGTCCCAGTCCCTAACACCTCCAATTATAGTGATCTTGTGTTGTAAGTATTGTGCTGTACTATGGGGAATGTGAGAGACATTATTGCATCTCACAAACAGAGTAATTAGTATTTGCAAGCAGGTGAGCAATAACCAGTTCCATACCACCACAGTGAACATACCATAGGTCTAGCAGAAAAACAAGGAGGTTTAGTCTTCTTTAATAAAATATGTGCAGCAAGTTTACTTGCAAATACTAAAGGTTTCATAACTTCTCATGCTAAGATACTATGTACATGTGCTCTTAAAACATGGAGGAGAGAACTGTAGATTACAAGATAAGCAAACTCAGATTAAGCCTATTTCCATACTACACTGTTATAGTGCTATTATTCCACTTTCAGCATCCTGTGGAATTCTGGGTTTTGTAGTTTACTGAGGCCAAAGACCTCCCTGGCTGAGAATTCTAAATGCCTCTCCCCAAACTACAAACCTCAGAATTCCATAGGATGTTGAAAGTGGAATACTAGCATTATAACAGTGTAGTACAGAAATGGCCTAAATGTGGACTAACTGATGCAGGAAGAGAGAGAGTGTGGCTAGGTTTGACAAACACAAAATGGCATGAATACACTGTTAGAGAGACACACAAACTGACAACCACTGAATATAGGAAGCTAAGGTTGCTACCTCTAATAACATAATGAAAAAGATCTCTATCTCAGTCCCTGAACCAATGCCACTTGGAATGGACAGTACTGAATTTATATGGAGCAAGAGTTTCACTTGGTATAAGGCAGTTTCCTGTGTTATCATTAAGATACTAAGCAGGATTATAAAGTTCTGCTGCCCAGGAAAGAGGAGCTAAATCTACTTCTCTTAAATACTTCATCTGGGTGCATTCTGTTGTTTCTGAGTTTTCTCTCAACCTGGCTCTGATGATAGAAGCAAGCGGGGCTGTGGAGTGGAGCAGGGGGCCGATCACTTAAAGCAAGGCAATAGTGCTGGGGAAGAGGAAAGTTATGTACTCTCTCCTTTTACGTGTCCCTCTTCATGCAAAGAGTATACAAGTCCCTTCCATTGTACTCTTGAATGGGGCAAACACCTGGATCTAGAATGCACAATGCTAGGTGGAAATAGAATGCACATTTGTATTTTGTTTACAGAAGATTAGTACCCCACTTTGATTTTCTTGTGTGAGCCTGCCAATATCAGCATTTTAATAAAAATTAACAGCAGTCTATACTGGCAGTTTCTCTATATGATCATTTAAGCTACAAGCATAAACACATGTGAATAGAAATAAGTTATGTAGACATCAGTGGGATGTATTTCTGCGGGATGTGTTAGGAATGGAGTTTTTCTTTTTGGGGGGTACCCTTAAATAATCCTCTAACCCTTTACCTAGGAGAGTTTGCAGCTCATGCAGCTGCTTTTGAAACTGGATTAGTTTTTAGATAATGTCTGGCTCAATAATTACATCAGGCAGATAAGATTCAGGTGTAGAAATGGACATCTATGGCAAGCAGAATTTTCTCTTTAAGCTTCAGTCTGAAACTCAGTTCATACATCACTGAGATATTGGGGATGGGGTTAGAAGGCCCTACGATTGGCTTCCATGTCTGCCTGCCTCATGAGCCCCAGAGGTCATCTTAAATCTCACTACAGGGGTGATGGCAATGGAGGTGAAGAAATTTAAAAATGTAAAAATGCAAATTAACTTGCATTTTGACTGTCTGTAGCTTTTGCACCTGTCCCTCAGGAGTGCTCCATGTCAGCAATAACTGGAAAATTCTGTTCCTTGGAGATGACTTGGATGCTGCTTCTTTTGTAGAATCTTGAACAGCACATCACACTCCTGCAAATCTTTTGGAAATGCATTTTCATGATTACTGGTTTATTGCAAAATCTCTCCTGCATTCCCCGCCCTCCTCCAAAAGAGCCATCCTGTTCAAAATGATGACATAGCTTGGCATTAAAGCTACTTTATGTTTATAATTCTTTGGAGATGTAGACATAGAAACGCAAAGTGAACTTTAGCATTATAAGAAGCCAGGGCTGACAAGATTTTTTTTTCTACAGTCAAGTTGTTCTGCAGCTGTGGTTCCATACTCATGATTGTTTTGAAAAATCTTTTCTAATTGGCCTACTCTTATTTCTGGCTTAGGCTGTAATCATATAATACCTACTTGGAAATAAGCCATAGACTTTCCACTACATAAATTTACACCACATTACTTTGTGAGAAACTAATAGCGTTAATCAAGTTTTGTATATATATATATATAGTGCCTGTCCTGTTATATATTTTGAGCACCAAGCTTATATTTCTATTTCTTATATAGAACTATATTATATAAAAATTGCATGTAGCCTCAAGAGAATCAAAGTAAACACTTAGGCCCTTTCCGCAACTCACCCATTTTCGGCGCTGGGGTGCAGTGCTCATGCGAGCAGCCTTCGGAGAGAGGCTCTCGCTTCCCTGCTTCTTCGGCCCCGCACGAGCTTCCTGCTCGCACGAGAACCCCGCCTTCCCAGGCTGCACTGAGACAGGAAGTGCGACTGGACCGGCTCCCAAGGCTCCGCACGCAAGGTAAGTGCGCACGGGGCCCTGGAGCGATGCGTGACCACGCAGCATTTTCGGCTTCAAGTCAAAAATGAAAAAATGTGTGTGCGGTCCAAGTCAGGCCCTGGAGCGTTGTGCAAATGTGAGTGCACCGTGTGGACCGCTCCTCACATTTGCACGACGCTCAAGGTGCCCTTTCGCATCGGAAATGCCGTGCGAAAAGGGCCTTAGACTGTTTCCTTTGGTTCACAAAGGCTATAGTGGTAAAAATTTCCACAATTAGCATTAGTTTATGAATTATTTATAAGTTTGTCTCACCACTATGTACACTCTACAGGAACCAGGAACTTTTTAGAAGGCAGGAGTGATAGTGAGCCCTGCACAAAGTGATTATTTAATTATGTTTTAAGAATATGTGTTCTACTTCATCCATTGTGTTTGGGAAGGCTTATATGATAGATAAAAAAATCATGAAACTTTGAATTAATCTGGTGAAAAAAAACCTAAAGCAGTGAAACAGAACACATCCGGTAGATAGTCTGAATTGCCTTTGCAGTAGAAGCGCTGTTCCAGTCTTTCTAAAAGTCAACAGAAAGAAGCACTGGAGAACTGAAGTGGGAGCATGTTTAACAACTTGGGGACAAAGCCTAGGAACCCATGGTTGTTCTCTCCCTTCATTCCCCAGTCTTCTTTGAGAAGGATTTCCATGGATGATTTTAGTGAAGGGGGAATTCAAGTGGGAAAAGAGCTGTCTTAGATATGGAAAATTCAGTTTGTAAAGGACTTCATAGATTCTAACACATACAAACTGAAGATGCTAAGTATATTTCACACCATATTAGATGAGGATTCCTAATAATTTGACCACTATCGCTTTCATAACCACACTCGCAAGCAGAGTCCAAACATGCAGCTGTGTTGAACCATTTGTGTGTGTGTGCGCTTGCGTGTGCAGATGTGCAGAGTTCACAACAATATATAGTGGTTTTTGTGAAAATCCAACACGCACTCCACCCCACTGTTACTGGGAAGATAGTGCCCAAGGGAACAGGGAAGTTGGAGGAGGTGAACAGAAGATGTCATTGTCTCAAGAAGTCTTAGTTCTTTGGGTTTCTAGCTCCACTAGACAACTACAATTGATAACAGCACAACTACAGCATCCTGCATTACTTGTTCTTGAGATTACAGAGGTAGAATTGATGGTAGAAGCAGCTTTGTTATTTGCCTAGTTATATTTGCAAATATAACTGATTTTAATAAGTGCTCGTGTCTGTTGATAGTCTCTACTGTCACAATGTTAATTCTGATTTCAAGAAACCAGCAGCAGTGGTAAGGACAAAGCCACAGAAGCCAACAGACAAATTGAACTCATTGTAATCCCTGGAACAGAGGTAGTTTACCTCTGAAAATCAGGCATGGGAAAGGGGGCTTTATGCCCTGCTTGTATGATTTTCAGAGGTAAATAAGTCCACCAGAACTAGAGGGTTACATGTTCCCACTCCTAGTGTATAGGATATGCTTATTTCCTGTGGTTGCCTTGAGAGGTTCCCAGGAAGATATAGAAGTGGCAGGGGAATAACTATATTAACTTCCCACATGAATGTAACTAGGGTGGTGTGAAACATACTCAAAGTGATTATGTAGTATTATCTGGCCCAAAAGGTAAAGTTGGAGAGCCCACAGGATATTGGCAAGTGGCCTTTGTTCATCCTCTTCTCCTAGACCACAATTAATTGCTTGTAGGTTGTGTTATTAGATGAAAAAGAGAGAATTGAATGTGGTGCGTTAAGCTTGGAACTGCTTGACTTATGGTTCTAATATAATGAAAGACATATAAATTCTTTAAAATATAGAAAGTGATTTATTTGTGTATGGTAAAGATGTCACAGCCAATGTGATACTGAGAGGGATAATTATAGCAATTTAATACCACTGTAATTACCTCAGCTCCTTTCTGTGTGAGTCCTGGGATTTTGTCGTTTGGTGAAGCACCAGAGCTCACTGGCGAAGAATTCTGAGTTGCCACCAAACTGCAAATCCAAGGATTCCAAAGGATGTAACCAGACAGTTGAAATGGTATCAAAACATTATAATGGTGTGGATATATCGAAAGTTGAATTTAAATACTGCTTTGTACATAGGCACAATATGGTAGATAAATAGGAAGTCCAGTAAGACAAAATATATTTCTTTGACAGAACTTTTCAGAAGTGGCTTATTATTGTTCCAAAAGTTACTAAACTACCAGAACACTATTACGCTGAGGAATACTTGTTTTGTGAAATATCTGTGAAATGTCTCTTGGGCAAACTAACATGAAGCGAAACCTAAATTTGTTGGCTGGTAGCTGGCCTCTTTTTTTGTTATTGTTGTCAGGGATGATCTGATGGTATATTTTTTCTGCCTGGTGTGCACCCTTGAGTTCTAAACTGACAAGAAGAGGGCTGCAAGTAAACATTATTCTCAGTTTGATACTTTGATAAAAAAGAAATGTAGAACATATTACAACTGTAGCCTTCATAAAAAACATCGCAACTGTTCTGACCCTGGCAAATGCTTACATATTTTTCATGTGAATTATCTCAGGGACTTTTTTCTAACTTCAGACTTAAGGGATATTTGATTCGTGAACAAAATAAATTACACACTGTTATGATAATAATACACTAGGAAGCAATTCAGAGTAACACTATGGAAAATAGACATTAGCGGCAACAGTTTGAGAACAAAAAAATGTCCAAATGTTACTAAATGAAGGTTCAGAATGACATTGTTCTAGAATTGTCTGCAATGTTTACACAGACTGTCTGAGATGTATTTTTGGAACTGGACAGTGGGAGAGAGGTGCATAAGGAAGCGGTTGAATCAGCCAACACCCTTCCAATGGTAAAGTGATACATTGATTTGACCTCTTGCAAGTCTGAAGACAAAGGGCAAAACAATATTTTGATTGTGTTTATTTGAACTGTATAGTGAAGCAAACCCCTCTTGCAAGAAGTATTCATAAACAGAGATTCGATGCCAGAATTTGTATTGCAGAATCATTTTTAGAGTTTAGCTGATTGCTTTGTAAAAGCATTACTAATCCTAATGGCGCAGTGTAGAAGTCTTTCTGTTAGCATGAACATTTCTTTGTCAAATAATGCTAACAGTTCAGTGCAGTAAAGGTAAATTGTCTGTTATGACATTAAATGTTAACTAGTCAAGAAGTAGAACTTGGAAAGGAACTTTTAAGAAAGTAATTCATTACACTTATAGCTTGAAGGCTACCTAAGCAGTTACAACTCTGGTTATAATTTTTAAAAATAACTTTATTTCTTATTATTCAGAAGTCACCAGAATAATTGCTTTTTAGTTACTTTTCAAACAAAACCGTCAAATGCTGCAAGCCACTGATCTCCGATCCAAAAACACTCTCCTCCTACCCATGTCATTGTCATCTCAGTACCCACAGTAAAGAACGATACAGCAGCATGAAGCATCACTAAAATCATGTGATAGGTCTACTCCACCATGCACTGCAGGGATGGGCAACTGTGGAGGGCGAGGGGGCTGTACTAGCCCTTCAGCAGTTCTTGCAGCAGCAGCAGCAGCACCACCACCACCACCAATGATGAAGATGATGATGATAACAAGGCCACATTTAAGCCCTTCCTGGTTCACTGAGTTTGGCAGGGTGCTTCAAGCAAGTTAATACGTAACTCAAGTGACACAGTTTTGAAAGGAAATGCTCCCTTTCAGTTACTCTCTGACCCTGGTAAGTTCATAAGAAATATGGTGCTGTGGAAAGGTTAGTGTGGCTCCTCCAGAGATGTAATCCTGATTATTCAAGTCCCCCACCCCTCTCACAGCTGTTTTGTTTTAAAATGAGCGTAGTGGCAGAGATCTAATCATGGGTCTTACCTAGTTTTTGTTTCCTCTTCCCCCTCCTTCTTCAAAGGAGAGAATACCAGGTTACATGTTTGAGACAGTGGAGATGAATATTTATTAGCCAGGGTCAAGAGAGAGAGTGGAAATGTGTACATTTCTGTTTCGTGACTTTTTCATAGCAACTGGGAACAGCTGTTATTTAAATGTAGAGTTCTATGGCTTTGTGAATGATATAAATAACTTTGCATAGCCAAATATACTGAAATAACTTGGATCACTAGATAAATGATTATCATCTGGCTGAACTTTGACCAGACAACAAACACTTAAATTTTGTGTCCTCCTCAGTCTGCAAAACAAATTCTATGCCACAGTTTTTCACACAGCTTTCCAGGAAGCAATAAATTTGCCCTTGTATTCCAGAACCTTAGCATTACATAGGAGGCTGTTGAAAACAGCAAGGACATTGAATATTCTGGGTCCTTTGCCATACATTTATGAGAGATCTTTACTCCCATATTAATCTGTGTATAGGTGGCTCCCAGATCACAGGGAGCCTTCACAGTATTTCTGTATGATCCAGTAGGGTTGGCAATTGCTATTGCTGTATGTTGTGCTATTCTAGTCAGGTTGATTAAATCCTTTTAAAATTTTAATATGTAAAAAACCCTTAAAATCCAAAATAGTGGACAGTACAATTATTATTAGTGTTGGCTTGGAACCAGTTACCAAGATCATCTTAAGTGAGGAGATCGCTGAAGGAATTGGATATCTGATGGACATAGAAGGGTAAGGTCTTATTGATAGAGAAGGAAGGGACTGGTTATGGATATGGGTGAAAGGAACTGAAGTGAGACATAAGAATATATAAGACATAAGAATTTCAGTCTATAGTCAAGGAAACAATAGATCAGACCAGATAAAAGGATGTACTCCAAAGAACCTTAACTTGTCTCTGTCATCTCCTGTTGATACATATTTGCACATTGCTATACTTCCAGCAGTTATGACTAGCAAAAACATCACAAAGCACCGAGTAAGCTTTTGAGGTCTACATAATTCAAGTATACAACTACTGAATAAGCTGTTAAGTTTCTACGTCATTTTTCTTTAGATGGGATATTGAAGAACAACAAAATAGAGGCTTGCAGAGAAAAATAAATATGTTTTTTCTGGACATGTATAAACGATAGAAGGTTTATTATACAGCCTTTGTTTTAATTTTAATTAAAAAAATAGAATGCACCAGTGAAACAGTAAAATAGATTTTATCTATCTGTGTGTGTGTGTGTGTATGTGTGTGTGTGTAAACACACACACACACAAAAATACATACATATGTATGCATGCAAATATAGGAATACATCCCAACCACTGCAAAGCATGTGTGCACCAGTTCAAAAATGTCTAGTGAAGACCTCAAAAATAACTATTTCCAGTAACAAACTGCTCCTCAAAAATAACAGAAAAAAGTTCGCTGACAGAATGAATGGATGCTGAGCTGGGAACAAACTGTAAAAATGAAGTAGATATACTATGAGAGCTTACACTTCTATAGCCCAGTCTGGAAGTCATAAATCAACACTCCCATGGGCCTCCATGCCTAAAGAGCATTGTCTGTAGTAGACATTCCCCTTAAAGAGTTTGGGTAGGGCTTGGGCTACAACTCCCAGAATTGCCCAGGCAGCATCACCACTGGCTATACCAGCTGGGCGATTCTGGGAGTTGTAGTCCAAAAAGTGACCTTTTTCAGGCCCGGCCCACTTTCTCTCCTCAAATGTAGAACTTACATATGCACAAGGCACAGAGGGAATGGAAGATAAATAAGAGGGTTTAGAGCATCTGTTGAGATTAAGGAATGTTGATGTTCAGTCAGTTAATTCATTTACTAGATGAGTTTTCTACTGATTTATTTGTCAATAAAAATATTGAACCTGATAGTAGAAACAGGGCTGTGTAGGTTAGATAGATGAGCTGTCTTTGTAATGGTTATGTGGGAAACCAGAGATGAATAAAGGAGATCATTTTGGTTCCCAAAAGAGGTTTTTATGAGTGCTCATGATGCGAGCCGCAAGATTTCCACAGACTACTTTTGGTTAGCGGAGGGATACCACCTTTGTGCTGTGGGAGTTCATGCTACTGCATCAGACAGATGGTTTTATTTAGCTCTGTGGTTGTCTGTTGTTACAAAATATTTATAGAAGGCTCATCCTAACCTTGGTGCTTCAGCTTCTGTTTCCATCAAAATGATTAATCTCTGTCCATGAATTTCCAAAGGTACACACTTTGCACAGAAATTATACAAAGCGACATCTATGTTTGTGCATCACACCATTTCTTCAGTTGTCCTGGTTACTGTTGGAGAGAATGAAATAACTGTTGGTTTTTTTTTTAAAAAAGGAAGTATACAACGTAATGTTCTGCATTTTTACTCAAAAGTAAATATCACCAGATTCAGTGGAGCTTCCTATTATGACTGCAGCCTTGGCACTGTAATTCTATATCCATTTACTAAGTCCCACTGAATTCAATGGTTGTAGGCCTGCTGGTGCACGATGTCAGTATAGGTAGGTGGTGGCTGATAGAGAGAGTGAATGTATTCAGCGGTCAGGCATTCTGATTAATGAGCAAAGACACCATTGGCTAAAGCTGGAGCAGGCAGCTGCAGAAGGGGCTGGACCTATTCCCTGCTTCGCTGCATCCCTCTGATAGGTCTCACTGTGGTGTTGAAGTATGACAGAATTGAATTAACATGACTTACAGCTGCCATTTTGAGCAATTTTTGGCCTTTTTTGGTCGGGGGGGGGGTTCATGGGGAGATTGAGGAAGAAGATTTTCACATTTGAAATGGGTTTCGGGTGGTGTTTGGGTGAAAAATAGCCCCAAGTAGCTGTGAGTTATTTAAAAAAGAATGAGGGGTTGAGGAGCTTTGGACGGGCTTTTAGGGAGCTTCAGGGTCTACACTTTGGGGTCTCAGGACGACATGCATCCTACAGGCCACGCCTTGCCCCCCCCCCCCGGTTCAAGAAACAAACTAAGACCATTTCTTTCATATCTACCAGTGATGTATTTAAGTCTTTTACTCCAAGTCTCAAGTCTCTACCTTCAAGTCTCAAGTCGAGTCTCAAATCCTTGCAAGATACTATCAAGTCAAGTCTCAAGTCTGGGAGCCAACTTTATACCTTTATACCCCAACCTGTATTCCAGAATTTCTGGACAGAGTCAAATAAAGTCAGTTTTAACAATTTAAGTAGTATCAGCCCTCCACTTTTGTGATTTTGCCATCTGTTGCTTTGGACGTGGGAAATAGGATCCTTCTTACTTCCCATTTGCAAAGCTTGCCTTCTGCTCTTAGGAAAAGTTTTAGAAAGCTCCTTCTATATGAAGCAGGGACAGGCTACCCCACCTCAAGCCCATTTGCTGTTCCCTCTGAAAAGTGTGTCCACACTTTGGGCTTGAGACAGCTTATCATGTGACCATTAAATTGTAAGGTTTCTGGAGCAATGTGCTATGTTACCGAACCAAGGGCAGCAATTCACTCACTAAAAATATGTAAGTCTCAAGTCGAGTTGAGTCAGTGTGTAATTTTTACCAAGTCAAGTCCGAGTCAAATCACTGAAGTGACTTAAGTCTGACTTGAGTCTGAGTCAATTGACTCGAGCCTACATCACTGCTATCTACTCATATTGTTATTCAGATGCTGGGATAGTGTGAGGGGAGAGGAAGCCAGGAGGCTGGGCCTCACATTGTCTCAGCCTACCACTGGATCTCTATCTCTCGTGGATGGTCATTTGTCTCTTTCTCTGCCTTGTGGTCTCTCAGGCGTTTTTAAAACTTCTTGATCGAATCATCTTGAAGCTTCTCACCTTTTCTCCTATCTGGTCTTGCTGATTGGGCAATTGACTCTTGTGATCTTTGATGTCCTCTGTGATGCTGATCCCCAATAAATGTAACCTGAACCCAACAACTCATTAATCCCTTGTTTAGCTGGAGCGAGAACAGTCCCCCTTCAGCTGTGTTGCCTAGATAATGGGAAGAGCCCATTGTCACAGGGATACTTTCATAAAGATTTTCATCACAAGTCTCTAGCACAGAAGGAGACAGCTTTTATTGAATGATTGGTGTTGGTGCAACGTGTCATTTTTGTTTCAATAACTGCAGAGAGCAAGTTATTCCAGCTAGTGTAAGCTGAGTGTAGTGCATGATATAATCTAATAAAACTGGGTTATTTCTTAGAAATCTGGCACTATTTGTGTTACACATCTGGCTGCAAGTTATTTTTAGAATAAATTGGAAATATGGACCATGAAAATTGTTTCTTTGGAGACAGAATGTTAAAACTCTGATCATATTATTTTTTATTCCATTTAATTCCTGTGCAAGTGGTTATTGTCTCTTGGATTATCATACCAGTTTCAAATGATATATGACTTAAATATTTACAGTCTCTGGGTGGGCATATTAACTAAACCCCCATTACTTGCACATTAGTACATATTGACTGATTGCAACAAATTCTGGATGTATTAATAATAGTGAATGAGATGTAAAAAAAAACAAAAAAACCCTGAAGATGAAAAGAGTATTATGATTGATAAAATGGAGCACAAGGTTTCCATACACATGTGAGTGATGGAACTGGGCTTACAGGGGGGCTTGAAGGGACCGCTGAATGATACTAACTCTCAATAAACCAGAGGCATGTTTGATATAGAAAAGTGGTGACTGGAATTCTGCACCAGAAAATCTGCTAGACTAGCAGTAGTCTGTGCTCCACTTATCGTAAATTACAGTATCTGTTTTGCTACATTAAATATTACATTAATTTTTACGTTAATTAAAATGCAGAGACACATTGTAATTTAAACAAGAATTTTGGCCAGTTTGGTTTTTACACTGCTATGTTTGTGGTGTTTTTATTGTAATTGTGTTTCCCTATATTTTTCTGAGTTACTGACTATGTACTGTACTGTTTTAATTGTACCACTGTTCTATTTAAAACTGCTTTTTAACATTTAATTGTATGTTGTAAATTGTCCTTAGTGTTGTAAACACTGTTTCAGTGTTGATCTTTTGTATTTTTTAAACTATGTTTAAATCGTTCTTATCTGTAAGTTGCCTAGAGTCCCATTTTGAGGGAAATGTGGGGTGTAAATGATGATGCTTATGATATAGAGGAACATAGTTTGAATAATAGACTATTTACCCATGTACAAGTGAGTTTGGTTAAAAAAATGGTCCAAATGTCATATAAATCAAATAAATACATGTGTGAAAAGACCCTTTGGGCTCACACTCAACAGCATGTTTCTCAAAGGAAAATACTAATATCCTTATGACATTCCAATGCTCCTACTAGAGGTATGAGACCTTCTCCACTACTTTCCTGAAATCTTTGCTGCAACTTCTGTTTGCTTTATGCACACCTTATGCAACTATTTGTCTTCTATCAGCCTAAAAATCTGTCTTCGTTTGTTCTTTCAGTCAGAAATATACAGTATTAGAATGGACTTCCCCAAGCTAATGTCCTTCAGCTCATGTCTACCTGGCACAGCTATTGTAGTCAAACATATGTGAAAGATATCATCTTGGTGAACAGTACACTACAAAAATGGAATTGTCCTTCAACAAGTACTTAGCAATTCAAACTATACTTTGGTATCAGCATTTGAATACCAAGCTCTGCTGTGGATAGGAGCTTTATTGTAAGACAACACATTTACAAATCTAATTTCTGGGAACTTCAACTTCATTTATTGTTACAGCAAGCAAGGCAACACTGCTGTTAGTGAAATATCTGTCTAATTCAGTTAGACTTATAGAAAGTAGGATGTCCATGAACATTAAGAACATATTAATTCAGTCTGGGAGGGTGCTTATAAGTTTACCAACTGTATATACTGATTAGAGAGAGAGAGAAAAAAGAAGCAGGTGAAGGGACCGTGAGAACTTAAGCATCATCATCAAAAAAGAAAAAAAGATTCAACATCTGTACTATACATTACATAGGTATATTCCTTTCTTTCTTTTTATTATACTTTGTAAAGAACAGACCATAACATCAACTGTAACTTTAAAAAGTCAATATAAAATAGAGCAAAGTATTTTCAGACCTCTGCCAGCTGTATATTTTTTTTCCCCTCGGTCATCTTTAGATCAAAATATCTTTCCACAAATTACCGTGGAAGATGAGAAGGAGGATAAGATGTCTATTATGATTTATACACTCAAAAGAGAAATCAGATATTACAGAAGTTGGCTCACGCTAGATAATTTCTTGCTGCTCTTAATTTTGTGTAAACTTTCTCACCAAAGTTAAACTTCATTTGGTATTAAGATGGATTCACCCCAAATAGATTGGATAACAGTATTTTATCATGGGCAGGTTGTGAGAAACAGGAATTGTTTACAAGAGTATTAGGAGTATTTGGAATATACCTTTAAAATGGACTTCTTCTCATTGTGTGTGCCTTCAAGTCACTTCTGACTTATCGCAACCCTAAGGGGTTTTCTTGGCAAGATACGTTCAGAGGGAGTTGTCTATGCCTTCCTCTCAGGCTGAGAGAATATGGCTTGCCCATGGTCACCCAGTGGGTTTCCCCAGCTGGGATTTGAACTCTAGTCTCCAGTGTCATAGGCCATTTCCTCACTAGACTGTTATAGTGCTATTATTCCACTTTCAACATCCTGTGGAATCCTAGGGTTTGCAGTTTAGGGAAGCCCCTCCCTGAACTGCAAACCCCAGGATTCCATAGGATGTTGAGAGTGGAATAATAGCACTATAACAGTCTTGTGTGGAAATGGTCATAGTTTAACTCTCAAAAACACCTGGTGCAATCAGGGAGACTAGGTAAATAGTTTTGAGTCCTAGAAAAAGGCTTTAGCACCTATTTTACTTCTTTGTTGCATGATCCCATCTCCTGGCCCACAGTGAGTCAGTAGCTTCCAACAACCACTGAATCCTTACTGCAGTAGGTGATTCATAACCTGTTCATAAGACTTTCATGGTAGGAAGTGAAGCTGATTTCATTTCTTCATTTTGGTGTCTGAACTATACATACATACATACATACATACATACATACATATGTGTGTGTGTGTGTGTGTATACACACACACAGTACACTGAATTTCTGGATGAGTTGTGTAGTCTGACATTCCCTCATATCTTGAGCTTAGTAAATTAATTTTTTGGATTATATTTCCCAGAATCTCTCAGCCAGCATGGCCATTTACTTTTCTGAACTATACTAATCTCTTCCAAACTATGCCCTTTTTCTCCTCTGCATCCACAACCTGACTTTTTGCAGAGATCTGGAAGAGACACCAATGCTAGAACAAAAAACACTGGGCCTAATTTTAGAAGCTTGTGGCTGCTGCATTTTTATTTTTGGTTGGAACAATGTGTACTTAGTGTTTTGTATATTCTCAAATACTCCAGATGTCTGTCTTCTGCATCTCCTATGTCTGTTTTTTTGAGCTTCCAGAAAAGCACAAATCTGATGCTTGAACTATAATCCTTCCTGGAATGTGCTAGAGTAAAGTTGTGACCTTATAATTAAGGTTTGTGTGTTTGTCAAGTCTCGATTTCCGGGGCTAAAAACCACATCTCTGACTCTCTGAGTTTTTAAGAGATGAAGGTCACTGTTTTGGCGAGCAACTGCTATAAAGAACAAGAAAGAACTAGCCTTAATCCAAGTCAGACTGTTGGACTATCTCGCTCAATATCATCTACATAAATTAGGGGTGGCTATCCATGGTTCAAAGAGAAGTTATCCCCCGTCTTAGGCCATTTCCACACTGCACTGTTATAGTGCTATCATTCCACTTTTAACATCCTGTGGAATTCTGGGGTTTGTAGTTTACTGAGGCCAAAGAGCTCTCTGGCTGAGAACTCTAAATGCCCCCCTCCCTAAACTACAATCCCCAGAATTCCACAGGATGTTAAAAGTGGAATAATAGCACTATAACTGTAGTGCAGAAATGGCCAAGATTCCAATTCCAGGAATTTCCTTGTAGCATGTACATACACATGCACAAGTTGTTGTCAAATATGGGCAAGTTTGGGATAGATACAACAAGAGGTCCAGGGGTCAAATTCTCAACCAGCTTGCCCGCAAGGAGGTAGAGAGAACGGATAGCTATAACTTCAGTGGGGTGGAAGAGAGGGTTGGAGGTACAGCTGCCAGAGAGGGAGGTGGAGTATGAGGGCAAAGTGAAGCAGGCTGAAGGGAAAGTAAAGCTCTTAAATTATTCAGGAGGGTAGGATGCGCAGTGGGTGTAAGGTTCAGGAGAGACGAAGTTGGAACAATGTGTCAGAGAAGAGGTGCAACAGCATAGTGAGGTGAAAGGCAGAGAAAAGAGAGAGGTGCGGATGTGACATACAGGAATTAAAGGAAGGAGGCATGGTGAAGGTGTGAGGTGAGGTGACGAGAGGGAAAGAATGCAGAGAATGGTAAGAGGTGAAGTAGAAGGATGTAGTAAGAGAAAGGCATAATGTGAAAAATGGCGCAAGAGAGGGAGGAATGGTGGCACAACATGAAGCAAGGAGGGAGGAGGAGGTGGGAGGTGCAACTGGAAGAGTGCAAGAAGTGCAGCACTATAGACGGAACTTGGCACCTCTGTAAAACTAATGAGGGCACCCAAAGTAGCCCTTCCCCATGGGACTTTTTATCCTAGAACCAGGAGAGTCATCTACCATTTTCTTTTGTTTTTCAAGGAGGTATGTTCAAATAGGCTCTGGCAGTATGCTATATAGAATAGCTTGAAGCTAATATTCTCTAAAGGGATATTTGATTCAAAGGAACACAGTTGGCTTAACTGAACAGATTATATATATGTGCCTACAAAAATGCTCCTCTTAGTGAACAGTACTGTTCAGCATCTGTTTTCTTGGCTTCTGCTACAGCTGCTTTGCCTCAGCATCAGTTTCCTCCTCTTTCTTGGCACTTCACGTTCTCTACATCATTTGGAGACAATAGCATTTCACTCCTAATGGGTGTGCGTCACCATGTTGTTTTGTCAATGGCATCTCTTGATTCATGTATTTCTCAGATGCTTCATAGACAAGTTCACCTGGCTCACAATAGCCAACAGGACTAAATGAGACTTAAGGGAGCCAAGAACGGAGCACCAAGAAGAAAAACACCGAAACACTGGCGATGACTTCACAACATGTGCCAAACATTGGCCTCCCAAAGATACTTTGTGCACTTAGTGACACTTAGGACTTGAACAGTTTTGACTTGGCCCATTGTAGATGGCAGACCAGTTTCATACATCTTGACAAAAATTTGTTAAGTTCATAACCATACTTTAGCTCTGAATGTTGGTAATTGGGATTTTTTTTTCCCTCCAGAAATTAAATAAAATAGAATTTTTAAACTTTTTTTATTAATTATGAAAGAAAACGAACAAAACATAACACGTGATTACCATAAAAGTGAAAAAGGAAACATTACAACAAAATAGGTTACATTATTATTTCTTTCCAGTTCCTTTATCACCATATACTTATTCCACATGTTATATATCATATTGCTTATATATTTTTGTTACATTCTTAACTCTATCTTTTTCAACTATATTTAACCTATTGCTGTTATTGAATATGATCCTATTTCTAAACATATTAATACTAACCCTAACTTTAAATGTAACCTTAAATATAACCTTAAATGTAAGCGTTAAATAAGTGTTAACCCATCCCCTGAGCCAATTATCTTTCAGCTTACTCTGCTTTCCAAAATTGTAATTCTTCTTGTGGCACTTCCCTCTTTTATTAGAACTTTTTCCACAAATATATTCCATAAATAAAATAGATTTTTAAATGCAGTGGAGGTCGGGAGGGGGAGCAAATTGAGGGATGCAAAAACCAAAGTGAAACTGTGCCTGACTGTAGGCTGGGAAAGTGGCAGGATCTAGAAATAGGAACTAAGATTAAAGGTAAAACATAACCAGAAGGATATAATTAGTCAGTTTTAAAATAGGTTTCTTTTTTAAAAAGGGAAAATCTGTAGGAGTATAAAGTTCTCATTATAGGATGTATTTCATTTTAACAGGATATGATTGATGTTTACTCTTAGCATGGATAAACTGCTGACATTTTAGGATGAATAAACTGCTGATTGTAAATGTACTGTGAATTTTACTCAAGTGAGAGCAGTTGGCTTCAAGATGTTTTGGCCTAGAGCTCCCATCAGTCCTACCCAGCATGGCCGAACGGGAAGGGATTGTGGAGCTATGGTTCAGAAATGGTACGTCCCTGGCCTACTTGCATGTTACATGCAAAGAGTTGTGTAAATGAATCTTGGTGCACCTTTTGAGGAGGAACTGTTTTGCAAGGAGGTGATCTGCATTCCAGGATAGGGCCCTCTTTTTTCCTCATATCCCTACATATTTCTCCCCAGAGTTCCAAAGGCAAATGAAAATACAATTTGGAATAGTAGGTGCAGAAATGGTTTAATATCTCTTATTTACAGTGTAGAAAGAGGTAATGGGAAGAAAAGTGGTTGTCAAGATGAGGTGTGACTTTTCTTGATTATGTTTATATTCTTCCTTTCCTCCCAGTAGTTCGTTCAGAAAGGTATGTGTAAGATTTCCTCATTATATCTCTGCCCTAGGAGGCAGAGATAAACATGTAAGATTGAGGGAGGGAGGAAGACTGGCACAAGAGTTTCCCACCCAGATAAGGATTTGAACTGAGATCTCTACGTCCAACTCCAGAGTTAATCAATTATCCTACACGGGTTCCTGTACATTTAGTTTTCCACATGCATCTTGTGCGATATCTTTTTAACATAGGTAGATGTATACTTATGTTACCACTGATCTAGGTGAGAATTATATTTTATGTTCTAGGCAAATCTTC
This sequence comes from Cyclura pinguis, assembly GCA_030412105.1. Lineage (NCBI taxonomy): Eukaryota > Metazoa > Chordata > Lepidosauria > Squamata > Iguanidae > Cyclura > Cyclura pinguis. Next base: position 199,694,086 of record CM059601.1, read on the forward strand.
TTTTAACAGTTATTTTCTGTGGTCTAAGTGAACCTTCATTTAATAATTACTTCCTTACAATTTTGTGCATATGCAAGAGACAGGGAGGGATGGATGGATGGAGTTGGGGTGTAATTTGATGTGATTCTTTCTGCTGAGCTAGGTCAAAAGAAAGACATGAGCTACATAAGCTCTTTGCCTCTTTAACTTTTCTGGCACGAGTAACTGTGTTATATGCACTAAAGCAATTTAAAGAGTTTGGGAGGCTTAAGAGAGAGTGCGAACACCTTGAACCTGCTTTTTGAGTGCACAGATGACACGTCCTTAATGAGGCAAGTTATGACTTTCTGCTGCCTGGGAGCAGAGTTAACAACTGCCTTTGGCACCTGCTGCTTCCATTTCATATTTCAAGCTGGATGTAAATCTTGTTCTGAGACAGTCTTGCTCCTCTTCACTGGAGTGTGTTGCTGATAATTAGGTCAAGACAAGGCCAGGGAAACCGCTGGAGAATCCCTCTGAAAAGGTCTAGGGGAATGAAGGTTGTGGTGAAAGAAATCAAACAGTAGAAATGATACTTACGCTTTCTTTTAATGTAGATAGATAACATGTATGTTTGTTGTGACACACACACACACACGCACGCGCGCGCGCACACACGCTTTCCTATATTAGATTTCTGCTTTTCTAGTCTACATATCTCCCTCCTTGTTTCATGCCAGAAATGTCATTGAACTGGATCCAGACTAAGGCTATTTCCTCACTACATTGTTATAGTGCTATTATTCTACTTTCAACATCTTATGAAATCCTGGGGTTTGTAGTTTAGGGAGGGGCATTTAGAATTCTCAGCCAGAGAGCCCTTAGGCCTCAGTAAACTACAAACCCCAGAATTCCACAGATGATTTTCTACCTTGAGTTTCTTCCTTCTTACCATCATAACAACCCTATGAATCAATGGCCATTTCCGCATGGGGCGAGGGAATTGCCCCACACCGCTACTTATCGGATCTTCTGGTGGTCCGGTCCGGGGTGAGGAGGAGCAGTGCGTGGTCGTCGATCCGCACTGCTCCGGCATCCAAACTGGCAGCTTCCGATTGGTTGTGGGTCTCGACTGTTGGGAGTGGCAACCTTTGCATGCTTAATTAACTGGCTAGTTTGTTTGCATGTTTATTGTAGGCATAGAGAGATAGCCTAGAGAAAACTTCCTGTTTGTTTTGGTCAACACCTCTTCCTCCAGCATGTGCACATTCTTTGGTCTTAAAAAGGTTCTCTTCCCATTTACTCCTTCCTTTTGTCTTCGCCTTTTGTCCCGAAAGCATGCCCTGAGATCTCCTAACAGGGATTATTTTCAGCAAGCATGTGAGTGCTTAATTTTCTTCCTACCTTCTTCAAGAATTGAACCTGTGTAGACTATGCACAAGATTTTGTGAGTAAATTCTTTTATATTTTTAACCAAACTGTTTTTTGTGTTTATGTTGAGCTAGGTTAAGTGTGTTTGGGGTGAAGTGATAGAAGTGGGACTGGTAATCTGTTCAACTTCCGTTTTTGTGCAATTACGAAAATACTCTGCTGATTGAGAGTCTCATTACCAAAAATCTCTCAATTCCCCAACATCAACCAACCGGTGAAGCTCGCCAGCCTAAAGCCCACCCTCGGCAGATCGCAGGCTCGCATTGGTGCGAGCCTGCGAATCTGCACAAGTGGCGTGCTCCGTGCTTTAGAAAGACTGGAAAAATCAGGTCTTTCAAAAGCGCGCTGGAGGACCACTTGGGGTTGTTCCGGAGCGGACTGAGGTGCGGATCTACGGTAAGTAGTCCGAACCCAGTCCACTCCAAGGTGCAGACGTCCTCCTTGGAGGGCGCACTGCACTGTTTTAAATACCCTGTGTGGAAATGGCCAATATGAGCTCACAGTGCCTAAATCACCAACAAACCACAGCAAAAATTTTAACCTAAGTTTTGCTGTTCTTGGGCCATTTTCACACTAGAGGCCGTTAGTGTGATATACTGTTACAATCTCAGCATTGCCATTCACGTGATGCCATTGGGTTAGGAATGCTGTTTTCTGCACCCTTCTGCCTTTAGCAGATGAGTAGCAGTATTGCCCCCACTATTCCTTCTTCAGCACAGCGTCCTTGGCCATTCCTTGTCCCCACCTTCATCCTGCCCCACGCCCCCGATTGGTCGGTTTTTTGTTTTTCTTTCTTCATGAGAAGCTGTACTAAACACGGCAATACACTATTGCATTTTCATGCTATAATGCCTAAAAATGTATTTTAAAAAATAAAAAAGTTTTAATTCAAAGGAAAACTTTAAAATAAACATGGAGAGGTGATAGATTTCAAAGTTACCACTCCATGGGAGTCACTAAGGGAGGGACAAGCTGGGCACACCCACAGCCCACCCACTGCTGGATCCACGACAACAGGAAGCACTATCAAGAGCTATTATGGTTCTGAGGTGAGCTGGCTGACGGGGTTAGAGGAGACGCTTAATGGATTTTTTCTGGAAATAGCATAGAATGGTTTTGCAATGGTTGGGGATGGGATAGCAGCTGTATAGCAATGACGTCGTGTGGTAGCATGGCTCTTGACAACCTGCTGCTATGGTGGTATAGTGATGTCATGTGGAAATGGCCTTAGGTTAACACTCTTAATACCTGCACCAATGTTGGGGAACCTGCCTCCTTCCAGATGTTGATGAACTTCATATCCCATCATCCTTCACCAAGGATGGCTAGGGCTGATGGGAACTAGAGTTCAACAGCATTTCTGTAGGTCCTAGTTCCTGCACTGCACCACAAGGGGACACAGATGTGTGCATATGCCAATCTTACAAGCTATCTAAAAAAAAAAAAGGATAAATATGGAACCAAATAGGCATGTAAAAATTCCCTTATAGTATCTCAGACTGTTTGTACATCAATTCAGAGAGTGAAGTGTAGCCCTGAGGCCACTTGTGGCCCCAAGAATGTTTTTGTGGCCTTCAACAAGCTGAAGAATCTCCAGATGACCATTTTTTCCTGGGCAAAAATGAGAGAGGGAATGGCTGGTCCTGGAAGTCTCCTGGTGCAACAATTTACTTTTTAAGCAGGTTTCAAGGTCTCCTGCTTAGCATCAAAAAATACCCATTTTTTTTGAGAAACAGAAGTGGACTTCCTTCCATGTTGGGTTTTTATTTCATTTTTCAGTAGCCGATGTGGATCTTGGAGAGTCCTGGAACATAGAACTTGTCTCCGGATCTGTCACAGTTGTCCACCCCTAATCTAACCCATTATTATCTATTGTTGACTGGCAGCAGCGGCTCTTCAGGCAAAGATCCTTTCCTAAGCATTTTCTCCTATTAATTCTCTTTAACTGGGATAGGAACCGGCATCCTCTGTAAGCAAAGCTTATGTTTGCCTTCTAAAATGCAGTCCTCATGCCAGACATCTTGCAAAACATTCAGGAATTGTACTTCAATTAAAAAGAAAAAAGTAACTGTCCCAAGTTTTGCAGAATCCCAGGATGGAGGCAGGATCTGAATCCAGATTTACCACTAAGGAGCTCCTCAAGGAGCAGACAGACAGGTGCAACCAAATCTGGCATGGCACTAAGTAGGAACATAGTAAAATCTTGCATGGAAGCCGTAGCCTTTGTTCTACGGCTGTGGATGTGAGAGAATTCTAAAGCAGGAGGAGGAGAAAGAGGAAACAGCACCATGTTCCTTAAGCATAGATTTAGCTTTGCAGGATCCAGTCTTGTATTTCCATAGGGAGACTATGAATTATGGTTAATTACAGGAAATCTGATATGCTTCCTTTGGCTTAGAAGTGGAAAATGCATTTCAATATTCTCTCTCTAGCTTTGCTTTAAAAAAATGAAAAAAGGACTGGCTTCCTCGTTTTCTTGCCTTTTTCTGTCAGTGTAGTGCATTTTCTTAAATATGATTTTGTAAGTATGTCTTTATTCTTGTTTGAGCCTCTCTTGTAAATGCAAAAGTGAGTTGCTGGTAATGCAAATAAATATTCTGGCCAAGGTGGGCTTTATATTTGCATTACAAGCAGATGAAAGCAAGGATGGCTTGCTGTCTCATGTAAACGGTGAAAGAGTGCGTTCTATTCTAAGGTCTTATGCAAGTAAAGTATTTGCCTTCAATTCACCTGTCAACTTACTGTAACCTCAAAAATTTCATTGGGTTTTCTTAGGCAAGGAATACTTAGTGGCTGTTTGCCATTCATTACCTGCCTCTGAATATACATTACAGTACTTGGTATCTCCTGGGAGTCTCCCGTCCAAATACTAACCAAGCTGGATCCTTCTTAGCTTCTGAAATCATAGAGGATCTGGTACCATCAGGGTATTTTGGCAAACTAGGTCTTACACCAGGTTATGAAACAGAAATGAGGAACTTATGGCTTATTAAATGACGTTGCGCTATAATCTGCACCATCCCAGAATATTGACCATATTGGCAGGGGCTAAATGAGAGCCCACCATATTGGCAGGGGCTAGATAAAACCCACCATAGAGAGCCACATTTTCCATATTCCTGCCTTATACCAAATCCCTGCTTTTCTTGGAGTTTGGAGCACGATTTAACCCTATATGAGTTTAGATCTGGAAGTTTATGTTTTCCAGCATTTCAAAGATGAAATACCCATGTATTTGTGTAATAGCATTCATGTATATCATTAACTATCAAAGTCAAGATTCTCCATGCCATAGTATTTCTAGTTTCTATGAATGGTTGTGGAGGCTGGACAGTGAAAAAGTTGTCAGGAAGAGAATCAACTCATTTGAAAGGTAATGCTAGAGGAGAATTCTGTGGAAATCTACTACAAAGATAAATGAATGGGAGCTAGAACAAATCAAACTTAAATTCTCCCTAGAAGCCAAAATAACTAAACTGAGGCTGCCATCATTTAGACGTATCATGGGATGATGTGATTTATTAGAAAATGTGGTCATTAGAAAAGAAGCCAGTAGGAAAAGAGGAAGGTTGCATTATAGGAAGTCATGACGCTGAGCTTGCAAGACCTTAGCAGGATTTTCAATAAGAAAGTGTCTTGGAGGTATCTCATTTGTAGGGTTGCCATAAATTGAAGTCAACTTGATGGCAATTAATAACAATTCATGTAATAAGTGTATCTTCATTCTCTCTCTTCATATTTTACACACAACTTAAGGGTCTCCTCTCTGTTACTACCTGTTAATAGGGTCATGATATCTAGTAATGGACTATGCTAGCTTCACAGCCTTCTCTCCCTCCGCACCTGTATGTGTGTGTATGATAGAGAGCAGGGGGTGGGAGGGAATGCATTTGTGTTTCAGTTCACATGTTCTCAAAAGTCAGGGATTTTAATGTCTAGAGACTCAATATCTTCCTGAAAGGAACAGTAGGGAAAAGCACCAGCAACAGTGCAAATAGAGAATATAGATTCAGATGTGCTAGTATTAAATTCCGTATCTGAATATGAATTGTGCAAGATGGAGAAACCAGCAAACACAGGTAAGCCAACATTATGCAGATACACAACACATGTTTAAAGGGAAAGAGTTAAAAGGGGACGGAACAAGCCCATGAGGACTGAGTGTGCACAGTGGTCAAGGAAGGCTTGCTGCTTTGGTAGGGTGGTGTAGTGGAAAATGAGTGTGGAAGGAGAAACAGAATGGAACACCAAAGAAGAGGGTATGGCTGATTGGCTGGCTGGCTGGCTGGCTGGCTGGCTGAAGTCCTGAACAAGGGCATTCCGCTTTGCAACACTTTGATGTATATCTCACTTGTATTAGGTAACAAGGAAGACTGAACACATCCACCATGTGTCCTTTGTTGTTGCAGTGCGTATTCCTCTTATCAAAAGTCAAGGAAAAATATTTCCGGAACAGAGAATGTGATTCTCTGTTTTATTTATGATAAACACACAGTTTATTTTTTTAAAAAATAATTTCTAATCAGATGCAATTAATATTTGTGTGTATGTGTGTGTGTGTGTGTGTATGCACATGTGTGCATAAAAAGGAGGGAGAAAAGAGGGGGTGAGGAAAATAAGCTTGTTTTTGAAGAGTTGTTAGGCTTGTTTTTAAAGAGTTATGGCTAGGATCATAATTTGCATTTTCTGTATCCTCTTATATTCTGTCTCATTCCCATAAATTTGTAACTGTAGTTAGATAGCTGTGGCTTTCATATTGAACTCCATCAGTGCCTCTGTGTAAATTGATATCCATAGAAGCTCATGCTGAAATAAATCAGTTAGCCTCAAATGTACTGCTGGATTCCCCAACCTTTCCCCCTCTTTTATACTGATGTTGACTAACATGACTTTCTCTTTGAAAACTATTATGTGTGTGTATCTCTAAAAATAGTATGAAACCATGTAAAAGCATTTAAAAATAATGTATCAGAAACATTAAGAATGTGTAAATAATATATGTAAACATAGTGGGGAGAATAATTATTCCTAGCCAATTAAAACATGTGTACGTAGATGTATTTTAAAAAGGTGTTAAAACTTGACACAGTGTCTACCTCTTGAACAACAGGGAAAATGTTCCAAAGGATTGGTGCCAGCGTTGAAAAGCTCAAACTTTGTGATTTTTAGGTGATAACATTGTGTAGATTGGAGGGCAACCAATACTCCCATGAGAATCCTAGAGATTCTCCTGGGCATATAGGAGGGCTTCCTGTATTTCCTGAACTTTCAAAGTGAAGAGAAAGGTTAGTCTTTCTAGATTCCAGATGTGAGGTTCTCAAGAATTCAGATTCTCTATTTGTGATATTTTGATTTTTTTTAATGACAATAAAATTCCAGAGCAGCTGAAGAAAACATTTCTCTCTCTCTCTTAATGTCACAGCTCTCCTTGAGAAACCTCTCAGCAAAAGGCGAGATAGTGAAGCGGTTCAGAAGGCCAAAATACTTTACTCTTCATGTATGAATGAGAGTAAGTAAACTTTCTTTTGTTAAAGGTTAAAGGTAGAGCAACTATGATGGACTTTAAAACAGACATTTTCCATTGTCTGAGGAAAGTGGAGAAGTGAGCAGCTCTGAAATGAAGTTCTGTTCTATGCACGCTGAAGCATCCAAACATGAACAATATTTTGAAATTGTATAACAACCACCATTTATTCCTGCTTCCCCATTTCATTAGTGTTAAATAACCAATCAACAGGTGACTAGTCTGGAACTGACTAAGCAGTGAAGCATTTCTATATTTGTGCAGGTCTCATGTCCGTGGGAATTCAGGGTGGGAACCACTCCTTTTTATGCATCGCAACAGCAGAAAACATCCATGTGATTATTACCTATTTTGCCCTAAATGACCAGTGCTTTACTACAGGGCCAGCTTAAGCCCTTTTGTCAGCAGAGACAACCTTCTATTGCTGCTGGAGGCACATCCCTTGTACCTCCTCCAGAAGCTTCTACTTCTGGCCAGCACTGCCGTGAAACTGCTTCAAATGTCATCAGACTTTATGGCATTCTAGTGAGACTGTCATCTTTAGAGGCATGTTTGGTTGGGCATTTTAGAGGCAGCTTTCTCCCAAGGTGTGAAACTCTCTTCTGAGGAAGGCTGGAATGGCCTCATTACTGTTGTCTTTTACATGCAAACACTTTTTTAAAAAAAATTCAGTCACTCTTTTGGAAACGGACTTCTAAGGAAAAGGCTTTTTAATGTCCAGGTGCCACATTTTAATCACTGCTATGCTTTTAATTGTTTTTAAATCAGTTTTGTTTTAGTATTATTCTTTTTTGTGCTTTCATCTGTACTTTTTGTCTGTGTCAATCTTGTTTGGACCTCCCTTGAATCTTGGAAGAAAGACATAACAACAGCAACAACAATAAACAAAAACAGTAACATCTCATCAGTTTTTTGCTATTTCTAGCAAGACTAAGACATGTGGGATCTAAAGGAGATCTCTCTCTCTATAGTCCAGCCTCTGTGCCCAAGTGGCTGTTGCGTGGCCTGGTGTACTAGCTGCTGACCAGCCTAGCCAATTGCTGATAGTCATGGAGTGTTGGGCCAAGGAGCTACCACTGCTGCCTACTATGGCTAGAATTATGTTGGGGGCTGTGTTAACATAACAGTAGTTGCACAAGTGGTTGTGCTTTCTTAGATGTTGTGTCAGTTCAGTCCTCAGTGTAGCCATTCATTTTACAGCACACACAGAGACATGCCCTCCCACTTTTTCTTTGGTGTATTGGGAGTTAACTGAACAGCAAAGTGAGTGAGGTCAAAGCCATGGACCCATTATATTCTTAAACACATTATGTGTTTATTTGTGCAACTGTAGATCCAGCATAACTTGGCTGTTGTTGTTGTTGTGTGCCTTCAAGTTATTTCCAGTTTATGATGGCCTTAAGGTAAACTTATTGCAGGGTTTTCCTGGAAAAAATTGTTCAGGGGCGTTTTACCATTGCCTTCTTCTAAGGCTGAGGGAGTGTGGCTTGGCAAGGCTCACTCAGTGGCTTTTCAGGGCCAAATGGAGATTTGAACCTTGGTCTCTCAGTGTCCGAGTCCAACACTCAAACCACTATGTTACATTGGCCCTCTTAACTTCACTAGAGTATATTTATGCTACACTGGCCAGGATTTTCTGTTTGAATTGCAAAACATGCTGCTCTTTTAGTTAGAAGAGAAAGCAGTCCACCAGCTGTGTTCTATGGTCAAACAAGCAAGCTGCCAGCATGGCCATGGAATCCTCATCAAGGTCCCTGGTATGGTAGGTGTGCTCCTCATGCAGTTCCCTTTGATGGGAACACAAGCAGCAGGTATGTGTGAGAGCTGTCGTGCTGTTGGCCCTTCCCATGTGCCAGCTGAGACAGGGTGCTCAGTGTGGCTTATAACAAGGCTAGTCCTGCTAAAATAATTCATTCCTTCAGACAAATGTAAACGTTTGCTGAGGAAAGACTCAGAGTCGCCAAAGAACATGCCTTATTAGGAAAATATGCATACACATCACATGCACACGCACACACGCACACACACACACACACACACACACAGAGGCTACTGTTTGGATTACCTGAGAATTGTCTTAAGATCACTTGTCTTTGCCCCCAGATAAGATAGAGAAGGCTGATGCAAAACCACTTTTAAGCATGCTGAAACATTCTCCATTTCGCTGGCCTGTGCTGGAATCAAACATTGGGCCTGAAGGACTGTGGTCAGAAAGAAAATTCAGCATGCTTCAGACGCTGGCTGCTCTTCGTGGCCAATACAGCAGTTCTGTTTTCATCCGAATGTATGTGTCTTCTGATGATAAGATGTCTAATGAACACATCATAAAGGTATGGTCAAGGAAACCATATAGGTGGGATGTAACTTTGCATTATATCATTAAAAATATCTAATACTCCAGATTTAAGCCATTATATGTCCTGATCTGTGTTTGACCTAATTGTCAAACAGTGAAAGGGAGCTAATGGCACACCTGAACAGGAGCTGTAGGGGTGGCGTCAGCAGATGTCGCTACTGCATAGGTTCAGATTTCTGTGTCTGGGAAAATAGTCTTAATCTCCGAGCTGGGTATTAAACTTATGATGGTTCAATTTAACATCAGATGAGATCATTACGTATAGCTAAAATGATAGTTCCTTTCTTCGCCATATATGCAAAGACATATTGTAGAACACATTTTTAAACTCCACACCTAACTCATTTTGTTGAGGGAAACTATTAATCTTTTACCACCATGTTCAGCAACATTAGCATGGAATGAGGCTATTAGTATGCATGTATGTAAATCACTGAAAGTCAGGGAAATTTGTGTACCTGTATTCCTTAGGGTACCTTAGACTCCTCTCTAGTTTGATTTACATCAGTCTGATGTACCCAAAGTACCTGACAATATTCTACATAGTTAATCAAGGATGAAAGTAATCCCTCCAGATTAGTTGTGTTGTGAGACATTTTCATTGGAGTGGGGAGGAGGGAGGAAGGGAGGGAAAGGTTAACGTAGATTCCTGAACTCCATAATGTGCTATATAATCTGGTTTCATCAAGAAAGCAAAATGTAGTCTTTTAATCTAATTTAATCCTATGAAATGATTTTTTTTTAAAAAATATTGCTTAATGATGCTAAATACCTTTCTTTAAAAAAGCTTTTTGATACGTCAGTTTGTCACATTCTTCAGTACTCCCAAACATATCTACCTGGAGATTAGTTTCACTGGACTGAATTCTGTTTTTAGTCTAAGCAGAGTTGTTGGATCTATTGGTGAATGGGAATGATGTAAATTCCCTTGATTCAGTGGGCTTACTCTGGTTGGCATTAACAATAGGATTTAGTCGCCTAAGTTTAGTAAGGCTTACCCCTCCTTAAGGAAATGACTGCAGGATTTCAACTCAGGTAGTCTTGTTAATGTGTAAAATAATGCTGACTCTTGTTTCTGTATCATTTGTACTGTTTTAATAGCTAGATCAAGCATCTCTGTCTTTATCAGCACGAGAAGACTATTTGGAGAACACCACAGAAGCGAGAGCTGTAAGTATTATTTACCCATATATCTACATAACTTGTTTACTAAGAATTCTGCGCTATTTTTATGCTGTTCAATCTACAATCAAAGTGTTTGTGTGTATGTTAATTAGCATAGGGCCATAGTTGGTGATAACGCTTTCTTATTCCATTACAGTACAGAGATGCTCTGTTCCAGTTCATGGTTGATACAGCCGTGCTTTTGGGTGCCAATGTTTCGCGTGCAGAGTTGGACATGAAATCTGTGCTTAAACTGGAGGTCAAAATAGCTGAGGTTAGTGCCCTTTTAAATGTGGGATTACAGCTGCATTTGTGGCAACTGGCACTTTGGAAGGAGTGGCCATGGTTTTAATTATTTACTCATCAGCGTTTCAGGTCAGTGGCAAGAGAGAGAAAGGATATGTATTCCTGACTGACTTAACTGTTGTTCTTGCTGCTTCTGGTGCTGCTATCAGTCCTAGAGTGAAAAGATGAAGAAAATGTGTCCTTCCTTGTATGTGGCTGTCTCCAGCCAGGAGTGGTTAATTTAGTGCAGAGACAGGCTGCTGCCATGAGGCCAGGAGAATATTTCAGGTTGGCCAAGTGGTTCAGGGTCATACTTTTTTCACTTTTTCATGTGGTCTGTAGGTATTTAGGTGAAGTTCATATGCCTTTAGGCATTTAGGTGAAGTTTTGCAATAAACAGCTATGATAGTTTTTTTTAAAAAAGTTCTGGGGATCTTGGACACTGAGGGACAATGAAAAGGGGACCACATGTGGCTTTGTGGGGCACGCTTCACCCACTTTAGGGGTATGAATTGAACACTTCCCACTCTGACTACATTTTTTTTGGGGGGGGGGTCTCTTCTTTTTGTATACCTGTATGAACTTTTAGTTTTATTCAATCAGAAATTTTCTTTTCTTGTGTTTCTTTTTTGGACCTTCTTTCTTGTTTTTTATTTTAATGATAGCAGTGTAGTGTGAAGAGTCCTTGAGATGGAACAGAAAAAGTTTAATAGGTATAAATGAGAATGCCTAGCCAGAATTTAAGAACTGCAGGATCTCTGGCTGGATCCCAAGGGACAAAAGAGTATATTCATAATTTCTGCAGAAGACTTTGTGCAGAACATTTAATGAGCAAAAGGGGAAAGACCAGAACTTCAGTTCCAGCCTTTAATGCAAACTTTGGTATCTTAATAATGACCTTAACTAAACATTACCAGTTGTTCCATACTTTGGTTCTGTTCAAATAATTCACAATACAGTGGGCTTCTCTTCTACTAGTTTTGTCAGTGCTGCTGTCTCATATTGTTCATTGAATAGTATGTCGATGCTTAGTAAGTACCCCTATGTACTAGCAACTATTATTTTAAAATTGTATGTTATTTTTAAAGTGTGATTACTCAGAGAAGAGGCAGAAAAGAATGGGAACGGAAAAAAGGGAGAAGTGGAAATGGATAGCATATGAGTAAGGACTAGGCATGTGCATTGATGTAAACTGGCCATATTTTGAAAATGCATCTTTTTGAGGCTGACATCTATTAAAATACATGTTCATGCATAGTTAAAACAGCAAGATATTCTGATATTTGAACAAAGGATGGTGAATGTTTGTCTTTCCAGCCTTGGCAGATAGGTCTTCTAGCAACAGTAAAAGTATGCAGGATCCAACAACGTTGGCCTCACTTAAATTGAATATCACAGGAATATAATTTAAAAGAATATGTGTATCTACAAATGCTGAAGATTTAAGTTATCCAACTTAAAAAAAAAAAGAAGAGTAACCACTAAACACACTACATCACATTCCACAAGAAAGCATTCTCTGTATTACATGGCCAACATTGAGTTGAAGAACAGTTTACTGTATTTGCTGGTGTATAAGACTCACTTTTTTCCTCCAAAAAATACTGTTTGAAAATGGGGTCTTATATGCCGGTGTATCTTATACATCAGCAAATAGTATTTGCTGGCATGTAAATGGGGTATGTCTTATACACTGGTGTGTCTTATATGCTGGTAAATACCGTATTTCTACAAGGGCATGCTGTGTCAAGTACATTCAAAATATTAATATTTGCTGGGCCAAATATAATTTTAGGTCTGAAGAAGTTTTATATATTGCAGCTGTAAGTTTTCCATTGGTTAATTTGTAGAGTCTTAACAAGTTTTGTCCATTCAGCTTCAACTTTGTAACAATTGTTCACAAACTGTCTTTACTGGTTTCAGTTTCTCTGAGGATATGAATAATGTTTCCAGCACAGTAGGGCTGGGTGAGGCACTGAGAGCTGTTGGTCCATATATAGACACAAGGCATTGTAATTGTAAACATTGCCGTACTATACTGTGTGTAACTGACAGATCGATTGCAATATTGATAATCGCAGATTTTCTTGGCCTGGACCAATGAACTGATCAAAAATATAAATGCCACAATCAATTCATTTCTTCCAAAAAAGGGTTATCTTGCAATCTTCAAAAGAGGATTGTCCCACAATTTAGCATGACCATAATAAGTATTTATGATAAGGCTGATATACTGAAGATAAATGTTTTACCATGGGTCTTAGGTGTTTTCTGAAGTAAATCACTGTATATCCCTCAGGTTTGCTTTCAGAAAATCTGTACTATTTGTAGGAAATTTATATGAAGAGGGAGCCTTCACCATTCTGTTTCTCACTCAAAATGATGCAGTTGTCATTTTCAGAAAATTGGGTCAGCTTTTCAGACTTGACTTTGTCTCACCATCAGCTTTCTTTACACCCCACATTTTCCCCCTAACTCAAGGTGGGTTACAATTTTAAAAAGATCAAGGTGTGTTACATTTCTTTTAAAAATATAATATAGCTATTGTAGTCAAAGTGGCTTAGAATTTCTTAAAAAAGTACAGTATATCCAAAAATATAAGTCAGCATTAAAACAGAATTAAACTATGTGCAACAATAAAATAAATTAAAATATATATCTAGAAAGGAGAAAGACAGTTCAATAAAAACAGTGCAGGATCCTCTAAAGCTCTTTCTTTAAAAATTTTCAGTTCTAAAAGCCTGTTGGAATAAAAATTTCTTTGCCTACCAGTGGAAGGAGAGCAAGAAGGAGATTGTTTGCGTGGGAAGGGACTTCCATAGCCCTGGGATGACCACTGAGAAGGTCCTGTTGAACATCCCCACCCATTGTGCCTGTGATTGTTGTGAAATGAGAGAAGGGCCTCTTCTGAGGATCTCAGAGCCCAAACATGATCATACATGGGGATACAATCTGTCAGCCTGGATCTAACCTACATTCTGCCTGGAAACAGACTGGCAGCCATTGTTGCTGTTGTAACAAGGAAGTTGTATTGTCCCTGTACCCCACTCTTGTTAGCACTTTGTCTGCAGCTTTTTTTCCCCACACCTTCTTCAAAAGCAGCCCAATGTAGAACATATTATGGTTTGTGCTCTATGCTAAATCTTGGCTTAGTGCTACATGCACAAACTTGAATGATCTTGAGTAAATGCTCAGCCTCTTGTGCTTAGGGCTCCTGTGAGGTGAAGGACATCAGCAGTTTTTGGGTGAAGGACATCAGCAGTGTTTAGTTACATTTTCCACTAATCCTAGCTTGTTCTTACATGCAAATGAGAATTTGAGTTTCAAAATAAATGCTAAACAGGTGAGACAGTTTCAAACCTTGGGTTATGAAGCTGGTTTGATTAACTAATCAGGGTTTATTTTAAACTATGACTTCTAGTTCATGCTTAACCAGCCAGGAAGCATGGAAAGTAAAACTGTACTCTGTGAAAATCTTTCAGGACAAGGAGAGAGAAGTGGGATTAACAACTGCACTACTTCACTCACATTTATTGAAGCTTACATATATATATAGTTAATCATACAAGGCAGATCAGAACGGATATTAAGCTAGGCTTATGGATCTTGGAAACAACTTTCTGAATTACAGTTCTAAAAACCTCCTTTGGACTACAGTTGGCTATGCAAGGGAGGTTGTGGTATGAAAAGTAGCTTTTCCAAACTTTCTAATTTCATATTTGAAGAGTCCTTATGTGGATGGAAGTGACATTTGTTGTACTATGTGTGTGAAAAATCTAAAAATGTTTCAACATGAATAGAAGGGGATTTATTATTTGCTAATGAACAAAATTAAATAATAATAGGTTTGTGATTTATTTTCTTGAAATCAGCAGGTAACTTATTGCTATGTATAGCTTGCTACCTCAGACAAGGAAAGCTTAACAAATCTGTGTGTACTAGCAAAATCAGAATGCATTACTCAGGGAAACTAATATTTGTTTGCATTTATATTTTGCAGATAATGATTCCACATGAGAATCGAACCAGTGAATCTATGTACAACAAAATGAACATATCGGAACTTACCACCTTGATCCCACAGGTTGGTTGACGTTAATTGGAAAATGACTGTATTAATGCCTGATTGGACTGTGTAATTACCTTTTCAAACTGAAAGGTGCTTCAGACATGTATAAGACGGTAATTTAAATGAAATTAGTAGAAACAGGTGTTCACTATTATTATTTTAAATACAGCTGCATTTTTATTTACGTTTCAAAATATTTTGTGTAGTGAATTTCAACTCTGAAATTAGGCAAAACTTTTAAGTCATTGAGGTAATGGTAAGCAATTAACTTCATGAGCCTTTTCTTTCTGTAAGAGCCAAGAGTTGAATCTTTCTGTCTCTTTCAGTTTGACTGGCTGGCTTATATCAAGAAGGTGATTGACACAAAGCTCTATCCTGACCTAAAGGACATCGATGCTTCAGAGAATGTGATTGTCCGTGTGCCCCAATATTTCAAAGATTTATTCAGGATTTTGGAAGGGGAAAGGAAAAAGTAAGGATTTCTCAGTTGCTTCTGTTTTTCTATGCAAATTTTAATCTGTCTGTCTTTTCAGGGCAACATTCAGAAACATGAAGTGTGATACTGAGGTGGAATTCACATGACTTGGTTTCAAACTACAAGAGGGCATTTAACAGTTATTTCTGTTACTGGGTTCCCCTGGAAACAAAGTTATGTGAACAGTGCAGTTAAGGAAGTGATTTGCTGATGATTCCTAGGTGTTATTTAATTATTTGTGGCATTTGTTTATCACCTCTCAACTTACAAGGACTGCTGAGGTGATGCACAATGGGTAAAATCAATGAAAGCATTTCATGTATGACTAAAAACAAGTAACAAACAAACTAAATTTCGTCTTTAAAAACAGACAATAAAAATAGTTTAAAACTGGAAACTCAGAAGGGATGGAGCCTTCCTGACCTCACATGAAAGACAGTTCTACAGTTGGAGTGATGCTACAAAGAAAGCTGTGGCACATGTACCCACCAGGCCATGGCAGGTGTTAGAACATGAAAAAATGTATCCTCTGAGGATTTAGGATTTGGGGCATACTCTTATTGAAGAAGGTGATCTTTCAGATTTCTTGGTCGCAAGATGTTTAGGGCTTTATAGGTCAAGATAACCGCTGGAAAATGGGAAGTCAGTGTAAGTTCTTGTAAGACCAATGTTTATGGTCTTTTAAACACACACCAGACTTTAGTCCAGCTATTTCTTTTTGCACTAGCTGTAGCTTTCAAATACTTTCCAAGGGCAGTTCCCTGTCCAGCACTGTTCTCCCTGGGAAAGTGCACAGCTGGTGCACCAGCCAAAGCTGAGCAAACATACCGCTGGCCACAGCAGCTGTCTGGCCTTCCAGGAGCATCGCTGGGTCCAAGGGCACTCCCAAGCTACAAACCAGGGCTTTCAGAGTGACTGCAACTCCTTCCTGAATAGGCTATACTCCCAAACCCAGGTTTTGCTTTCCTACTGCCCAGCAGTGCTTCTGTCTTGTCTGGATTCAACCTCAACTCCAATCTTTACCTGCATACAGACGATGATTCAGGGCTTCTACAGCCCCTTAGCATCAGTTGTAAAAGAAAGATAGAGTTGGGTATCATCACCCAGACTCTTGCAGTTGATTTATTTAGATGTTGAAACACCTAGAGGGGCAGTATTCACCCTATGGGACCCCATGTGGCTGACCAACAGTTCCCCAGCACCACTTCTGGAAAGTCCTATCAAAAAGGACTAGAAAGCACTGCAGTACAGTCCAATATCAGCTAAACAGCCCAGACAGACACCATGATTGATGGTATCAAATGCTGCTAAGCAGTCCAGCAGAACCAATAGGGACCCACTCCTTCTGCCCACTTCCTAGTCATCTGCCAAGGCGATCAAGACTGTTTTTGTCCTACAAACAGGCCTGACTGAAGACTGGAATGGATCTAGATAATCTGTCTCATCCAAGAAATCTCGTAGTTGTTCTGCTACCATTCATTCTAAGACCTTCTTTTAAAAAGTGGTGGTAGAATCTCTTCAACAATGGTCTTACAGTTGCCTTTTTTTAGAGGGGCTGGAATGAGGCCCTCTTTCAAAGAAGCATTTACAATTTCCACCACCCAATTGGCCAACCCTCCTCTGGCATCTCTAATGGACATGGTTTTGATACTGGGTGGACACAGATGGACATGGTTCTGACAAATGGTTGGTTTTACCTCTCCAACCAACTTATCTATGTCATTATGTTGAATAAATTGAAACTAATCCCTCAAAACTTGACAAGTTCGTGCTTCAGTTACTTCCTGTGGTCTATCTTCAGTGTGGAACACAAGTCAGAAAAAATCCAAGCAAATTTCTCTGAAAAATATTTGGAAAATTCATCATTATGCATTTCTGAGGGATTCTCTTCAGCAGTTTGAGGTCTACAGTATAATAGCTCCTTTGCTATACACAGAAAACTGGATGAGATTTTGCTGATGTAATTGAGGCAGAGAAGAATTGTTTCTTTGCTGAAATCACCAGTGCAGAGTAGGCTTTATAATAGGCCCCAACACATGCATATGGAGCTTGTGGAAATCTTCATAAGGATCTGAGTGGGGGAAGAATCAGTTTTACTGGATTATGTTGAATTGCTGTCATTTTAGCATAACTCCTTTCTTTGAATTTAGCAAATTCTAGTGGCAGCAAAATCAAAATGTGATCCTTTAATATGAACTTTTAGGACAGCAGGTGCAGTGTAGGCTAGTTTGGCAGAGGGGCCCAAAAAGCAGAAGTGAATATACTAATCAGTGAGATCCATTACTATAGTATAGAAAGATCTAGCAGGTATAAATATTACTATTGGAGAAATACTGCTAGCGTTGTCTTTGTTATTCAGTGGTCAGAAGAGATGGAAACAAGGAAGAAGAGTGGAAGAATGAATATAAGGAAGATCTGCTTAGTGCAGCAAGAAGCCATTGCTCTAGCTAGATCTAGAATTTGGTTGTTCTGTCCTGTAGGTACTACTGTGTCTTTGTGAAGTAGGTGGAGTTTTGTCTTTTCTTCACCTTATTGTCACCATTTATCTTTCAGCTCACCATAGATAATGGCTGGTACTAATCATTAATGTGGTTATTGTTTTCAGGTAGCACTTCTGTGGTTTTAGAGGCTGTTTTCTCCTCCTTTAGGCCCTCTTTCAAAATAGTGTTCGGCTGGTGTCTCACAGCAAAGAAGCAGTTCTCTGCTTCTAGCATCCTGGAATTTGTAGATAGATTGGGAAGAAAGGAGCTGAGGGACTGATACAGCTATTTTGCTTCAGGGTGTTGGGTCATTTCTTCTTTGGTTCTTTCCAGCTTTGATTCTAACGAGGCAAGGACAGCAAGGTAATAATCATTTGTATTAAACCAGATATAGCCAGAGGGGATGCAAATGTTGGATTAGGTTGTTCCACTGCAAGCAGGACAAGATTCCTATCCAATTTGTCATAATGCAAGAAGGAAACATTTGTTATTAATATGCATACTCTAATAGGGAAGCCATAGTCAGAGAACTACAGAATCAGCAAAGTTCAAGAGCCTGTTAAGGCCAGGGCTTTTATTTATCCAGCATATTAATAAGACATAGATAACTCTTCAAGAGCTTTACCAATCCAGAATTCGGATGGAAAATGTTATGTTTGAAGGCTCACACATGTCAAAAACTCCTCACGGCTATCATGTCATGGAGGAGAGCTATCATCAAATTTTCATGAGATGTTAATTTGTCTAGCATGGGAGTTTTTTTTTTAAAAGTGGAACACTCAGGCTTTCCGTTTATGACCTGCCTTTTAACACATTCATTGTGTAAAAGAACAGTGATGCAGTGTGGTTTTTCTTAAATGTGTAGCTCTTATATATGAATAACAGGCTCTACAAGCCATATCCTAGAAATAATGACACAGTCTAGGCCCCTGTATCTCAAAAGTAATTTAATGACAAAGACAAGCTATCAGAAGGCATCTTAAAGTGTTGTTGCTCATATTTTTTCTATCAAAGCATATGTAATAGGATATACACAGATGCTGTCTTCCTGTCAGAGCTCTCTGACAAGAATGAGTATATATTTTGACTAATACTTAGGGATTTATGGTGCTTAAGTGCTCAAAGCTCTTCTGTCACCTTTATCTTTATAACAATGATTTGTTTGTTTGTTGTTTGTTTATTTGCTTGTTTAGAACATTTATGTATCTCCTTGCAACGGATCAGGGCCCCCAAGGTGATGAAGAATGGATAAAAACACTAAACAAGCTAAAAATACTTTGTGAAATAATTTGAAGCCACAGACAGTTAAACAGTCAGAGCAGCCACCCTTGAATTTAAGCACTAAAGGACATATGAAATTACCCAGTCGGCTGAAAATTCGAGGGAGATGGAGCCAGCTTGAGTTCCCTTGGGAGAAAATTTCATAGTTGGGGTGCTGCTACAGAGAAAGCCCTGCTGTGTTTAACTACACCCAAGAGAAGGTCAATTTTCAGGCCAGCCCAGATGGAACATAGCAGTTTTTCAGATATCCTGGCACTAAGCTGTTTAGGGCTTTGTAGGTCAAAACCACACTTTGGACTGAACTCAGAAGCAAATTGGAAGCCAGTGCAGTTCTTAAAAGGCTAATGTTATATGGTCTCTAAAACTGACACCCACTGCCAGTCAGCACTAGCTCTGGATTCTGAACACTTTAGCAATTAAGAGATACAACAGTCAAAGTTGTTTATCTTTTTCCTAACATCCTCACAACAGTTATTCAAGGACATGGATGATTGTGATATCTTAATGTGTAACCCATAATCCTAAAGATGTGTTACCCTGATTTCTGGGATCCGGTGCGGGACACCTCTATGTACTCCAATCAATGGGGAATGAGAACTAGCCAGAGCACAAGCTGTAGCAATATGAGAGGCAGGGCAACCTAGCGAGATCTTTAAACCCAATTTTTATGGGGTCAGGCCAGGCCAAAAACTAAGCAGAATTGTCTAATAAATTGATTTTATTTAAAAATAAGTACTTGCACACGTTCGCACTTATGCACTCACTCACTCACTCAAGACCTAGCAAGAAATAAAACAGAGGAAATTTGATAGGGGTTTCTGGAGGGTTACTGTTGGGGTATACTGCACCTGGTCCTGAAGTCCAGAGTCTGAGACAGCAGCGGAGCGAGAGAAGAGACTCAGCATGTGGAGGGCTGAGAGGATAGCTGGACGGAGTGATGTGAAGCCGAGGATGATCCGGAGCGATCCGAGGAACTGCTGAAAAACCGGGTCTTTTTATAGGGGAAAATGTACCTGGAGGGCTAATCCTTTCCCAAGGAGAACAATAGGCTGACGAGCTAAAACAAAGCTCCAAAATGTTCACGTCCTTTGCATAATTGGGAGAACAAAGCTCCAAAATGTCAAAGTTCCTGGTCTGATTGGTTTTTGTCGGGGTTGTCAAAAGCCGCGGTGGTATGCAAATCGTCTTCGCTTGACAGGCCGTTTGTCAGGAGCGCTAATCCTGTCAAGCTGGCTTCTCGGGGCAGAGGACCCTTTGAGTAATTTGAAGTGTGCATGTCTGGAGGGCTCCTGGGGCTACGTGACAAATTATTTACTGGCCTGACCGGGTTTTTCCTGATTTTGGCTGTGGAAATATTTTTGATATTAGCTATTAAATTGTACACCCCGGGAGAGGGCTAACTACCGCAGTAACAGACGCTCCAGTTTTGTGACACTATAGATCCTAGAGATGTACAACGTTATATGCTGCATCCAGTGCCAAGCACAAGAAACCTTCAGTGGGTTTCTTGTGCTTCTGCCAGTACTCACTGCGCATAGTGGAGTGGGACAAGGAAAGAAGAAAGCCTCTGAAAGCCCCTCCTAATTTATTAAAGATTCTTTCCATAGAACACACATGGTCCATGCAGCAGTTGTGAAGAATTATATAAGGAAAAGCAGGACATGAATATTTTAGAAAAATGAAGATACTGTTTATTAGCCTAATTGACATGGGATACAGATTAGCACTGAGATCAAGATTAATTTCCATAAATATATATTAAATAATGAGAATTAAAAGAGAGATTTTGAGTTACATGCACATAGTTGTTCCTTCTCTCTATCAATCTATATTCGCACAGTAGAAGAGAACAAAACTTCCAGAGTAGACATTTGCCTACCAGACTTTTAAGCCCGGCATCTGTTGTTTTAAAAGTTACACCATCGTCTGTGCAGTATTTTAGGATGTAGATGTGGTCCTGCTTTTGTGGTCTAATGTGATATACCTGGAGCTCTTGTATCACTGCATCTCTTCACAGTAATGCTCAACAACAGTAAAAACAATTTTTTTCAGAGTGACTGGTAGCAGTAATGTATAAACCTTTCTCCCCATCTCCCGTTTAATTTGGCAGTACTAGATTTTTCTATCTAATAGATTTTTCCACAACCGGTGACAAGTCTCTCTAGAATTGTGAAAGCAAGTTGATCCCTTTTGTAAAAATTTAATAGAACAGCACTAAGTGCAAGTTGCTGAGATAAATACTGCAATTTACTGCATTATAATAATCTGTATAACATTTAGGGCTGCAGTGGTAACTGATTAATCAAGCTGATCAATTAATTAAAGTTAATCATTGTCCTGATTAACTGAGTGCAACTGTCTCAGAAGGATTCAGAGAACACTTAGCAACATCAGGGCATTTCCCCCCCAACTTGGCTGAAGTGCTAAAAAAATATGGGAATCTTTCAGGTTATATCACTTTCTTATTTTTCTTTTATTAATCCTATCAGTCCTGTCCTATCAGTCGTCGTTGTCATCATCATCATCATCATCATCATCATCATGCTGTGTAGTGTTACACATATTTATTATACTTAAATTCAAAATAATTCAGGGAGAATTATTCTCATTCCCGTCCACTTGTCTGAGACAAGTGCCTCACTACCTAACGACAGGGACAGTACTCTTGGGCTGGGGGAAACATCTTCCTTAAATGGATCCAAAGACAGTTTGATTCCCAGAAGACAGGCTTATTTCTGCTCTATTGTTGTTGCTTTTTGTTTTTTGTTTTTGTTTTTTTGTTTTTTGTTTTGGTGGGGTTGGGCAGGTAGCTTTATGATTTCTTGAAAAGACTTCTAATGCCAAATTTCATTTGAGAATACAAAATGGTTGAAATGTGCTCCAAACAGTGACTCCTTTCATTCAGTGAAACACCAGATGATTGTTATCATGCCTTTCCTCTATCTAGTACATTTTAGTCAGTTTGGTTATTGCTCTTTAATTTTCAAGGTAAAGCTGCTGCTCACTGATCTGGAAAAGAAAACCATGTATCTATTAATTCATAGTTAATAGTCAACTGTACATTAGGACTCACAGGGTTTAACTGTCTGACATAAAGATGTGTCTGCTTTGACAGGACCATTGCCAATTATCTGGTATGGAGAATGGTTTATTCAAGAATTTTTAACCTCAGCCGGCGTTTTCAATATAGATGGTTGGAGTTTTCAAGGGTAAGTGTGAGATTTTGATATGAGTGTGTCACATTCTGCATATAAAACTACTGACAGCAATTGTTCGTAAGGTTCCGTGAATGACTGTAATTCCAGCTAGCCTACCTGAATCAAAATCTTTAAAGAGAGGTCAAAGAATATCGCCATCCTAATCTTTCTCAGGTCACCAGGACTCAAATCCTGACACAGATTTGAATAATAAATGTCAGTTCCCTGCCTGCAGGAAATTAAGAGATTAGCCTTTTGTGCATCCAATCTTTCTCCCCTTATTTCAGCATCTTCTTTTCATGAAGGTGTGATTTTTCATTCTCTGGTGGTTAGTACACAGGACATAGAGAGAACAATTTTGTAATGACCTGAATTATTTATTTTCCTCTCACAGTGCAAATAGTGTCAGTATTCTTAAAATCTGCTCTGTTTTATTCTGTCCTGTTCTATTTGATAGGTCAATATGTGTTCTGACTTTCTTGAGACATCTTCAAGAGATCTGCATATGATATAAGACATCTATGACCTGTGTTTTTAAAGTTAAAAATGGTAGAGGAGGGAATAGAACTTGGAAGCATTACTTTCTTCTTTACTTTCCTACTTTCTTGGACAAGAACTCTCTGAAACTCTTAACTGGCACGGCTGCTAGACATGCTAGCTGGGGGATTCTGGAAGGTGTGCCCCAAAAGTAACTTTTCTTGGCTCTTGATTGATTCCCTGTGGCTGTGATGGATGAGTAAAGCATTAACACTTTTCTTATGCCAGTTTTCCAACTGAATGCTCCCAACAGCTACTGTTTGCCCTGTGGGACAAAACATACAGGGACACCATAGGTAGAGAGCCTCTTCAGGTGGGGTTCTGTTTTGATAATGAACAGGTTAACCCTCAACCCTCCATCTTGTTGGCCTAATCTGATTTGCCAACTCTTGCACTATTGTTGCTTTCAATTTTTTTTTAAAAAGAGATATCCAGAGTTCTTGATGTCTGGTTTACTTCTTGGTCAAAAAGTTGGAAGGTTATGTCAAACAGTTGACAACTGTAAGAATGGAAAGTGAAGTTTGAAAGTCCTTATGGAGGTGGGGTGGTGAATGTGCAAAACACACTGTATATAGCAGTTGCAGAGGTAGAATTTTTACAAAGAAGTGAACAATTTATCGGTGTTTGATTGAACCAGGTGACCCAGGGGACAAGTTCCTTACTGCCTCAATGGGATAAATGTGTAAACTTTGTGGAAAGTGCTCTCCCGTACATCACTGGAAGAATGTTTGTAGATCTACACTTCCAAGAAGACAAGAGAGAAATGGTATGTTCTGATGTGCTTTGGTACTTTTGAAATTTCTTTGTATCTTATATACTAGTAAGCAATCATAGAAGGGCATGAGGGATTATCCCCAAGCAATGGCATACTAGTAGATTGTGAAGGGCAGATGCTCATCATGACAGTCTCCAGAGGAGTTTCTTCAACTGGGGTCCAAAGGTGATGATCCATATCAACAAGCTAGTTCTATAAGTTTGCATCTTACAAGATCTTTTAGAAGATTAATAATGGCTGCTTATTTTCTATTTCAGTTCAATTCCCTCTAAAATACTTGTGATAACAAGAAGGCTAACACATAATGATACATTGTTGCTGGGAAAATCAGTCCCGTCACCCACAGATGCAAGGATGTTATTGTGGCAACATTCTATGGAAACCTGGGCCTTGTAGTTTAGTGAGACAAAATTCTAAATTCTCACACACACCCCAACTGCAAATCCTGGGATTCATAGTATTGTAATTGTATGGTGTGAAAGAGCAGGGGTGATTTCTCAGAAAATGTGGCTTTTAAAACTAGTGAAGAACCCAGTTTTTCTTAGCATCCAGCTGAATATATGGATTATCACCTATAGATCCACTCTTCCCCCCACTTCTTTTTTAGAGGGGGTGGCTGTTCATAGCAATTTCATGGATTTGCGCTAGAGGTCTTACAAACGTTTTTGTTAAAATTGGTGTATGGTTTGTTGAGCTGATCCTATAGTTTGAAGGGCAAACTTTTTCATCGGATTTTTATTTTTTTTTAAATAATTTTTTTCAGAGATAGTGCTATAATTCAGAAGTAGCACTTCAGTGAAGCAGTGATGCACTAACTTTAAAAAAAAGAATAAATAAATGGAGCAAAGAATACTCTTTTTTTTTTTTTTTGGTTAAAATGTATCTCAGAAATAAAAAGAAATCCACTTGAAAGTGGGAATCAAAGACTTATTTGAGAGTGGCTATCTTGGATCCTGGACACAGAAGGTGGGATATAAATCAAATAAGCAAGCAAGCAAGCAAGCAAACAAACAAACAAACGAACGAACGAATGTACAGTGCTGCAGTTGGTACCAGGCATTGCCAGAAAGTAGTCTGGGAATATTGCTTAGATTAAAAAACCCAAAACAAAACCCTGAGAACTACAGTCATGCATACTGCAGTCTTCTAACACATTTGTACCCTATGGTCAGATGATCCCGTCCCTTGATTTGGCCAGCAGAAGGCCCATATTAGACAAATAATGCATTATGGGAAGTGGTGCTTTAAGATTTAGTCACTGATGAGCTCATGCCCTCGTTGTCATCTTGTCTCTTCCTTTTTATCAAAGAGATATTATTTGTGTCTAAATATAGCACTGTTTTTGACCTACAGTCTAGGCAGCATTTCATTCGGCTATGCCTGAACAATTTTGACAACAACTCTTGATGGTATGAATAGATTCCTCCTGCCACCCCTACTGCTACAGCTGGTACATAAAAACAAGAATATACACCAGGGTCCAATTGTTGAGCTGGAATATGAACTGGCAACCTCCAAGTACAGGGAGTTCACCTCATTAGTGCACTAAGTTAATTGAAACAGTGCTCTGCCATCAATATTCTCCAAGTTACCTTATTCCCTGGGATGCAGTTTACTCCCGACTGTTGAATGCTTGGTCATATTTAATGCTAAGTCTGTACTGACTTCCATATTGTACCAAAATGAGATGATATTAAAAGGACAGCAATGAATCATAAAAATGAGATGCTATAATTCCCTTTGCTCATTTAGATAAGGAGTTTCTTTTCCCACTTAGGTCAATATCAACAGTTTAATTCAGGGAGGTGACCTGCAACTTATTACATTGTCACATATCTGAATATTATTTTCTAGACATCTTTTTGTATTTTTAATTGATATTTAGGTTACAGTCTACTAGTGGTGAACTTGCACAATAGTTCTTAGATCCGTGCCACAAGAATCTTTTAAAACTATCGTATCCTAGACAGAATAAATGTTTTTTGCTATCATGTTCTTCCTGTTATTTAGTACCTAAAGAAAATGTAGGAATCACGGTCTACAGGCTGCATGCAGCCCTTGTGGGTGGGTCCCTCATGGTTCTCTTTTGGCCTCTAAACATTGTTTCAAATCCACTGCTCCTAAACACTGAAAATAAAATTCTGGAAATCACCACAAGTGATTTCCAGTAGTCCCAAAAGTTACTTCTGGTCACCAAAAAGTCTGGTGGTGCAGACCATGAGTCCAGAGGAGCCAAAAATGTCCCTCTGTCTCACAGAGATTGCCCACTTCTGACCAAAAGAGTATGTTTGGAGTAAAGGTGATGAACAGGAAGCTCATAACCACCTCATCTTTGCATGATTAATGATAGAAGAAGACCAGATTTAACACCATGATGCAAAGGGGAATGCACAATCAGATACACATCTTTACACACAGGCCTGATTCTGCCTGTACATCTCTCTTGCTAGATTGGACTGAAAGCACAGCATGTTTCCCAAATTCTTATTAGACATGATACTTGTTGCAGATGGCAGAATTGACTGAAGGGATTCGTTGGGCCTTTATGGATATGTTGGAAAATGAAAACACCTGGATGGATTCGGAAACCAAAAGAAAAGCTTTTGAAAAGGTAAAGGGATTTCAATGTATTTTGTTCTTTTTTAATATTAGCTGACTAACAATCTTCTCAAAAAGATTTTTTTTAAAAAATTTGGTATTAACAAATCTATGAACTGTCTTATCTTGTGTTTGGTTTAATCTCACTTGTTATTTCATTGGCTCTTTGATATTTGGTTTTACACACAAACAAACTCTAATAGATAAGTGGGGAAGGGTATTATTCCTCCATGCTGGAACAATTATATATTATTGTGGTCCTGGAACTGAGTTTGAAATTATTGGATTGCCCCCTTATAATGCTTTGGTGATCATGTAGTCCTGGAAAATCATCTACTTTACTTACATTTGGATACCACTTTTCTAAAATATGTTGAATATATTTGAATAGGTCATTTTTAAAGGTATTCATTGCTGCTTTGTCACTTGGGTTTTCATTTTCATTCCTGGGTGAAGGAGAATTCATTCATAATATTTTATACATTGTACCTCCTCGTCCACCAGGCCCTTGGACAGGTAAAAACATTTATAGCAATGCAGAAATAAAACTTATAAAAACAAATTAAAATACTCCTTAATAGCATTTAAAGCAATCTAAAAATAGTGCTCAAAAATAAGCTCAATACAATTAAAATAAACAGAGTGGTTTCAAACACCAAAGACTGTGCAGAACAGCACTGCTTTAGCTGCCCACCAGAAGCTCAAAACAGATGGAGCCAGCCTAACTTCCTTTGGCAGGGAGTTCCATAGTTAGGGTGCTGCTACAGGGAAAGTCCTGTCACATGTGCCCACCATCTTAGACTCACAAGATGTTGGAGCATCCAACAGCGCCCTTTGTTAAGGACCTCAAATGTTGGGCAGGCTAATATGAGAGGAAGTAGTATTTCAGACATCTTGGTCCCAAGAGGTATTGTCTCTACAGTTTAGTATCAACTCTACAGTAAGAGGTTCTACCTAAAAAAGAATTCAAAATGATGAACTCCTCCCCAACATATAAAAGAAAATAAATCAGAAATTGTGTTGTGCTTGGAACCTTGTGCACATAGGTACATAATAATTCTTAACCTCCAAACTCGACTCTTTTATTCCGTTTAAGCAGTCCCCAAGTACTAAATTCCAGCAAAGTTTTTATTTATTTTATTGCTTGCCTCCTGTGTGCATATTTAATATAGTTTTTACTATGTATATTTGTTTTGTGTTCAGAACAATTTTTATCGTTACCTGCATTATGAAGAATTATGCTAAAAGAATGTATTTGGTCGGTTCATCAACTGCAATCTTTGTTTGCTGCCATTTCAGTAATTTAGCTTTGAATAGGAAGATGGGAAAGATTATATTTCCACTGAAAGAGGATAGGGAGGTACTGTAAAGATTTATATGTCACCATGAACTACCCTTCCCATTATTGGCTAACTGTTTTGCCCATAATGCAGGGAATCCATGAAGCAGGAGTACTCTGACTATTTCATGCTCGTGGACATGGACTAGAGTGCAGTAATGTGAAGTGGCTGCCTCAGGCAGCAGGTCTTGGGGGCAGGGTAACAACAACAGCCTCTTATAGCTTTCTTCCCTGTATCCACCCACCATAGTAGGAATAGGATCAAGTTATACAAGTAATTCTTCATGGAGAGATGAAGCCAAAGGGGTGAGGTAAAGGACAGTACATATACAGATCTCCAAGATGGGATGGGTAACATGTGCCCCCTCTCCTGAGTTTCAACTGCAACTGCTATGAATTCTTACAATTGCTTGTGCTGGCTAGAATTTGTGTGAGCTGGACTGCAACAGTATCTGGAAGCACACATGTTGCCTATCCACGCTATATGATACACTGTAATTTATAGCAAATATTTATCCCTGGCTTATTGCCATTCTTCAGGTTTTGGTGGCCATATCCATGACTCTGTGAGGAGATCAACCAGTTCACAGCATGTTATGGATTATGCTTGCTCTGTTTTCTGGCCTGAAATAAAGTATTTCCTCTATAAGTGGGGATAGGGAAAAGTGTGGCCCCCACCAGGGCAGTTTTAGAGCCCTCCAGGGTCCTCAGCAACTCCCAATTTCATCATGGCAGAAATGACTTCCCATAACGTCTACAGGAGTGGGGGGACAGTTTAGTCACATCCTCTCCTGCTGTATTTCTGTATGTGTGTACGCTCAAGAGCAGCCTTTTTCCAAGGAGGAAGATATTTTTGGCTCTACCCAAACCCTCCAAAACAAACAAACAAACACCAGTGGTGGGGAGTATACAGCAAGGTGCATGTAGCCCTTGGAGAAGGGAAATGTTGCCCTCCAACCTCTTCCTTCAAGATCATTCATGTGGTATAGGTAAGTGGCAAAAGTAGATAGGACTTGCAAATCTCCCTTGAAATGAGATCTGACATGCTAAAAGCTTTGTATCACCTTACTTCGCGCGTTACCATTGGTACAGGAGAGAAGGCAAGTGACAGTGACTCATTGGGCTCCTCTTTTTCACCTCATGTAGGAAGAAATAGGCTGGTGGTGTGTCAAGGTGGGGAAGAGTTTCCCTTTTTCTGTGACATGCTATATTTTCACATGCATGGATTCCTTTATGCAAAGCTGCATTCACACACACAGTCTTTCAGCTGTGCTTCCAAAAGAACATGTGTCATTTCAGCCCTAAACCATAATGTTTTCAATATGACGTGTGACCTTAGAAAACAACAGGTACGTGGCCTGTTCACAGATGCCTGAGGATTCTTGGAACTGACTTATTGTAATCCTCCATTTTAAACTCTCAGGGGAAGCACATCCAAATGCCAAGCGGAATATAGAATGACACTTTTAAAAAATACATGAATACACAGAGGCAGAGGAAAAGAAATGGCCTCTTCACCTTATTTGTAGAAGTGATTGGGTAGCATCTGATTGGCAAATGCCCTCTGTGAGAGAACTGGTGTGAAGGCTGCAGCTGAGTCATTTCCCATGCTGTGCTCAGATGAAAACAGGCAGAATCTGATTCTTCCCTCCCTCCCTTCAATGCTGCAAAAAGTAAACTGCAGAGCTTTCAAATAATGTTGATGACAAAATGGTTTGAACAATCTGGAATTCAATGAACACAGCTAAACTGCGCATCATTTTCAAGAACTTATTCAAAAAGAAAAGATGTAAGGAGAAGTAGAATAGGTTAAATGGTAAAAGTTCTGAATAAAATATGGCATAAAATTCAGGAACATGCTTAGGAGATTGTGCTTTTGTGCTAGTGCCCATATTCAGAGTTTCTGTGGCTGCAAATAAAAGGCTGAGAAATGTGATAGTGACACCATTCTGAGGTGGCCTGAAATCTTTCTTAGCAAAGGAAATGTCAGACTGGGAAGCATGGGAACTAAATGGGGGAGAAAGTTTGGGCTTATTTGAAGATATAAGGCCCAGGACATTAGCTTCTGATTCCAGATCAAGATGGTTTAACTTTAGCTCTCTGGCAAAAACCTTCTACCCTGCAGGACAAAAACACATTTTGAAGAAGGCAAACAGAGGCTTGCAGATATAAATAGCAGCTTATGGGAACAACGTGAGCATGTTCAGTGTAAGGCCTTTACCTTCCCCTTGCAACATGGGAAAATTTGGGAGTAGAGACAGAACATGGAAAATTTCCTGTCTGATACAGATTGTAGAGCCCCAACCCCCAGCCCTAATGCTTGCTGGCCTAATGGCTGGGGCAATTTGTTAGAAAATATGAGATAGTAGTGGACAGTAGTAATAGAGTAACTATAACTAACTATAACAGAGTAACTGAGATAGTAGTAAGAGAGCAATCAAACTGGCAAGGCAGAAGCTGAACAACAACCAGAACTTCCCCCATGCCCAACCTCAGAGTCTAGCAGAGAAACGAAAAAACTCAATCGTATTTGGAAAACATACTTGTGGATAGTCAAACATAGGCCTTGTTGAAGAGAGAGATGGAAAAAAATAGCTGCAGGTTAGAGTGATGCAGGAAGAGTGCGATGTATGTGGTAAAACAAGCAAAGAGGAAATCACCATAACGCAAAACAGCACTTAGTGAGTATAGATGTGCAGTGGCTGCTAACGCTATAGAACTCTGGAAGTTATAATCTGAAAAAGAACTTTTCCAGAACGCTGATGGTAAGGGTGAAGTTTCCCTGTGCTTACAGCAAAGTCCTTTCTGGTAAACACCAGGAGAGATAATTGATTGTTGTTAATTCTGTTACAAAATGACCTGATTATAGACAAACTTAATATGTTCTGACAGAATTTTAGTATCAGAAACATTTTGGCATGTATTTAAAAATATGTATGTGAGAAACTATGTATTTAGAAGAAAATGAATTTCAGTATCTTGAGAGAAAAGATATTCCAAAAAGCGTATTTACATGTGATTTTTCCCCCTATGTGTATGAAGATGAAAAAAATAGATGAATGTGGAAAGAGAGTAAAATGGATCCATGAAAGAAAATATATAAAAGTGACATTGAACAGAGATGGGGTGATTTTTTTGATTGCTCATTCTGACATAATTACTTGGCATCTATATAACTTCCAACTTTTCCCAGATGCAGACTGGGACATGTATGAGCAACCAACATCAGAGAATGGTCAAGACAAGAAAAAGTATAAATGAAAATTGACATGCTAGGATTGGTGACAGAATTTTGCTTTTCCCTGAATCCCTCCTCTTTTTCCATCACTACATTAATTGAGTGCAAATTACTTTTGTACTTTGAACTGGGTTTGCATCAATTGAGTAAGCTGAGGACAAAGGGAGAAGTGAGAGGAAGAGAGTGAAACCGAGATGTTTTAAAAGCAGCTGCAAAAGTGAGATGGCAAAAGATTAATTGGGACTGTCCCTGGCAAATTGGGACAGTTGGAGGGTATGCATCTAGATCTTTTTTCAATATCTACTAATATAGAGCTCAGCATTCTAGTGGGTACTTTGATTCAATTTATTCCTTCTGAAGGTTGTTTTAGACAAAAATAGCCATTCTGCATACAGTTGAGATCATGAGTAATGTACATCTACATGCAAATAAGAGCAAAGTTGGTTGGGGATCGGCAGCTGTAGATTAAAAAAAAGTAATGTCTCCCAGCTCTGAATGAAAATGTGAGTTCTGAGTTGTTTTCTGGCTGAATTGCATTGCTCACACAATTCTCTGGGTGGAGCTCAAGCTGCTCCCATCAGTTGTACATAGCTCAGAACGACTGGTGCTCACCTTTCAGTTTCATGCATTTCACTTTCCTCCCTGCAAATAATATTTTACTTTACTATTAATCAAAGATTTTGAGTAAATGACACTTATTAATCCTTTCCATGTGAGGTGTTTTTATATGTAGGGATTAAGTTGTCATTGGTTTAAATCAGTCTTGTAATGAGAATGTAAATAGCCATAATGCACCTCTGGTTTTCCTTCCATGTTAATAATGTTAACATCATGCGTATGTGAGGGAAAAAAACTCAAAACAGATAATCAAAGGCATTTGGGTCTAACATGTGATAAAACCAGCAACAGTAATTAATTTTAGTGCCCCCCCATATCAGTCTGTAAATTATGTCACATTAAAAGAAAGAGTCTTGTCACACTTTGTCACTCCAGTGTAGATCTGTCCTCAAAGTATTTTGCATGCATTTTAACACCAACAGATTTGTTCTCTTTTGATGAACATGGGAAATTGCTTTCCCATCAAATAGGGAGTCATACACCAAAGATGGGTATCTACAATGGAAGGGAGAGTAGACAAGTTTTGTATTGTCTCCCACCCCATGCTGTTAAAATATACATGAAAGTGCTGGGAAGCGTTGACCAGAATTTGGGGTTCAGTGCCTTTTGATAACACCCAACTCTGCCTTTCATTTCCATGTAAATCCAAGAAGGCTATTTGATTTCTGAAGTAATGCCTGATGTTGATAACAAACTGAATGACTATGAACAGATTGAAGGTTAATGCAGACAAAAAGAAGTGGTTGAGGTCCGTCAGAAAATACAAAACATGTCATAGGGTTTCAGCCTGTCTTCAGATGGGTTATACCTCCATTGATGGAGTTCCACTCATGTTTATAGTTCAGGTGTGCTCAGAGATTCAGCCCTCAGTTTCAGACCTCCTGGTTTAAGCGGTAGCAAAGAATCTGTTTCAAAGCTGTATGAGGCACCTGTCAGATCATTTCAGAGAGGAGCCAGACCAGTGTGTCTTCACTGAAGAATGGTTTTATTAAACTCAGGCAATCTAGAACAAGAGTATAAGTAACTACTTTGAGTGGGCTGCAGAACCATCTATAACATAGAAGAAGCACCACACTTAACACCAACTGTGTCTTTTCCTGGCAGTGTCAGTTCCTGTTTGGACTGTAAATCATTCTGCACTAGGCTGCCTTTGCAAAGTGTTTGGAAGCTTCAGCAGGTCCAGAATACTGCAGCCAACCTATCAGTCAGGTCTACTTATAGGGAAGTGTGAGTCCCTTGTTGTAAAAAATTCACTAGCTATCTCCATTTCTGGACACAGTTCAAAAAGCTGATTTTGAACTACAAAACCTACATGACTTGGAACTAGGCTATTTGAATGAGTATGTTTTCCCATATGGGAACCTACCTTAATTTTCTGATTCTTAGGATCCTTTCACTGTCGAAGGCAGGTGAGAAGAAAGGGTCTTTTCCATGATGGCAGCCAGGCATTAGAATCCCAGGCAAGAGGAGGACAGGCTAATTTCATCCTTTTATTGTTGTGCCAAGAGGCAAACTGTTTCTGCAGAGAGGCTTTTGGGTTTAAAGCTTTGCTAAAGCGGTTTAGACTAGGAGATGCTGTTTATTTTTTTTCAGTGTGTTTTTACCTGATGTACCCTTACATTTTCATTATAATTTTTATATTGTCTTTTAAAATCAATAGACACCATGACCACAATCTGTATTGGAAGGCCAGGGTCAGTTAAAAAAAAAGATCAGTTTCTTGTAGAGGAAATCCAGGATCAGTTAAAGAAATAAAATCAATGAATTGATCAAATCACCTTGTTTCTTGATTTCCCACTTCAATAACTATATTATTTAACTCTGTTATTTAACAACCTCTGTATCTTTGGAGTGCATATGCCACTGTGTGCCTAACGTGCTCCGAGCATTTTTGTTGGCTGATCATGAACATTTCATCAATAATTCTCAGCTTAGTCACCCTGTAGCATAGTAGAAAAGATGCTGAATGTGGAAAATACACTTTTTATACGGGCTTTCCTTTTTTTCACAAGAGAGGCATAGATAACAGCCTGCTTCATCAGCAAAACCCTCATGAATGATGTGTTCCATAATAAGTGTTCTGTGAAGAAAAGTGATGGAGGTAACTCAAGACTAAGACTACGTTAATACAGTATTGTCATGGGTCCTCTATAAAATAGTAATTTATTGTGGTTTCTCTGAAAAATGATTAGTCCTGGGTTATCTTTGTGAGAAATAAATAATGCTGTATTTCTACTGCCTGAACATGATAAATTAATTTGTTGCTCATTCTTTTACAATCATAGAAATGTTTCTAGAAATATTGCTGAACTTTAAAATGAGCAAAACAGACTGAGAGACTCTCTGACCATGTAAAATATTGGTTTCCCTATTGGGCATGTGACCACAATTGTGTGGTCTTGAACAAGGGACCCAGAGAGAGGGTGCTGCACCCAGCATGGGTAAATGCAAAGAGAAGCTGGTAACGTATAGCAGGATAGCTGTTTCCAAATAATTTTGCTGGTATGCTGTGAAATGCTGTTTCTCAAAATATCACCTCCGTTAAAAGCAGTTTGATAGGACCAGCCATGTATCAACTGAAAGGGAATTTCTGAAAATAAGGGCTGCTAGTGAAAAAGCCATGTTTCTAGTGCCAGCCAATCTGATTAACCTTAATGGTGGACCTCTGAACACAACTCTGATATGCAGCTCAGGGCACCAACAAGTTCCTAGGATGGCCCTTCGAATAACCTGCTCCTAAATGATTTAGGGCTTTAAAGGTCAAGAGCAACACTTTGAGTTGAGTTCATGAATGCACCAGCAGCCGATGCTACTTGCACAGTGTTAGAAGTGATCTAACTATGTAGGTCAAACTGGTACCTGAGGAGTTGTGTTCTGCGGAATTTCCAAATTGTCTCCGAAGGCATACAAATGTAGAATTCAGTATAGTAGTCTAGTCTAGAGGCATATAATTCCAGATCCTATTCAGACTTTTTATTGTTCTTGGAACAGATTCTCCGAGAAATGTTTTGCCAAACTGAGTTGCAAAATGAAATGAAGAAGTCCCTGACTGGGTGGAGGCAAAATGCACCAGTCACTATCATCACTTGTTATTCTAGCTTGGAAGAATCCATCAAGTTGAAAATAGCATTCATAGAAGAAAACCTCACTGTTAGATAGAGCACCATTAAATTTTTCTAACTAAAACAGCATGAACTTTTAATCAGTTAGGGAAATGAAAGAAACAGGTTCTAACCATCTTAATTCTATGTTTGCACATGTATTTATACAGTCAGGGAGGAGTGGAAGGAAAGCCCCTTCCCCAAGTTTCTGTCTACTCTTAGTTCTCAAGACCAAAACCAAATATAACCCTTAGCTTTTACAGAAAATGAAATATTCATTTAATTCTCCCTGGCAGCTTGTTTGTTCTGTCATTATATACAGAATGGCAAAACAGATTATTTTCATGCTTCCAGAGGAAAACAAATCAATGTAACACAGCCCAAAGAGGGAGACAGCCAGAACCCCTCCCACCCCCACACATATGGCTAAACTATGCATTATATCACAAGCAAAAAAGCACATGTATAATATGAGCAAGGCAAATAAAACATGCCTGCTTAAAAGCCTTCTAAGTTCATTTGAGCTCATTGAGATGAACCAGTTTTGTGCTATATATTTTCAATCAACTATGATTTGTTGGTTGGTACTTTTGTTATGAAGTCCACTCTAGATTTTCCTTCTGCCACAGCAAATCCGTGGAACATCTGGAACAATTTTCAGAGATGAAAAAAATGTGTATATTCTTTGTTGTATCTTTAGATCAGATGTGGGAACTCACTGAATTTAACCATATCTGCCATTATGAACATATGCAGTGTAGGATGTTACCAAATTCATGCAATTTGGAAGCTGACACTGCTTATATAGAGGTTTAAAAAAATCTGCAAGATGAGTTTGAAAGTGCTTGGGTTTTCAAATACATTTTTTTCTGAAGCAGGACTGGGGGCAATATTGTGCCTACCACATTTTTGGATTCCAGCTTTCATCAACTGTATGCAGCATGGTGAATAGCTATGGATTGCATTTGCTCCAGTTGTCCTGGTATGGCTGTACACTGCATTCAAAGTGCAAAAGTATTTTGTCTTCAGTTAGCTCAATTAGGAGGAGAGGAGATGAGGGGATAGTCTTGCTCTTCCCAGTAGGCTTAGACAAAAGCAAATTGCTGCAGCCTTTCCTAGCTTACATATTCTTCCTCATTAATAACTTATGTTATGAAGATCTTGAACACAATCCGATATTGCTTGGTCACATGTGTCCCTGTTTTCATCTGTGAAATGTTGGAGAGTGTGGGATTATCATCTAAAACATTTGGAAGGTTCAAGATTCCCCACAGTATAAATCGGTGGGAGCAGATATGGGGAACTAGGGGTAGATGGTGCTGCTGGAAAGGGATGAGTGTTTGGATAGCATAATGCTTTCGGCTCTTGGAGACAACAGCTTTCCTACCCTGGAACATGGCAAGGGTGGAGGGTGGGAAGAAATCCATGAATTATTTGAACAGAGTTTCTTGAACAAAAATACACTAGTAACCAGATGAGTTGTTTTCCTCCTCTTTGGCTTGATCTGAAACTATTTGGCATAAGGTGTTTAGTTATCTTTTATCTTTTGGTGTTAGATGATTTGCTGCTGTCAGCTTCTCCCTTGTTACCTGGCCACTGCCGGTGCTCAGTCAGTTGAAAAGGGATATCAGTTCCATTAATAACTTGAGCACTGTGCAGATAGATTGTGGGAAACTGGTGAAGGGAAAGGAAATTGTATTTAACCCTGGGCTCCCAGCTGTCATTTTATTTCCAGACTCCAGCATAACTCTATAAGGCTAACACAATTGCATGCGAGTGAAACACTTGTGGCCACTCTCGTATTTGACATGGAAAAGGAAGAGGGATAGAACAGTAATTGTGTATGCACCTTAAAGTCACTCTGTGTTCATCTGAAATTCAACCATATACAAAAATAATATTGCAGTAATTCTAATGACTTAAATAACGCAATGGAGATAGAATAAGTACTGATACTGGTAGCTCCCTCCTTGGTCCACCTGTCTCTCTTGTTCCTCCAATGGCTGTGAACTACATTGTGCACCACAAATCTGGATAGCATTTCTATATATTTGGTGAAATAGACTACAGTCCCCAAAAGCTTACACCATAATACACTTATTAGTCTTTAAGGCAACAGATGAAACAATGCACTATGTTAAATGTACAACATGAATGCACATGAAATTTTGTGTGTTTCTTAGTTGCAAATAAGTGCACACATCCCTCATGTGGGTCAGGTCCTGCTGAATTTATTCCCCATTCTAGGGCATGTTTAAAAGCTCCATTCATAACAATTGCTATATCTGTCTATAAGTATGGGTATGGATACAGATATATAGATATATAAAACATAAATATGTATTCTCTCTCTCTCTGGCTATTTCTGCACTACACTTTTACAGTGATATCATTTTACTTTCCACATCCTGTGGAATTCTGGGAGTTGTAGTTTACTGAGGCCAAAGAGCTCTCTGACTGAGAACTTCTAAATGCCCCTCCCTAAACTGCAAACCCCAGGATTCCACAGGATGTTGAAAATGGAATAATAGCACTAGAACCATGCAGAGTGGAAATGCCCCCCTCCCTCCCTCCCTCCCTCTCTCTGTATGTCTCCCTTCCCCCCTCTAAAAAACAGCATGGTCTGGATCCCAAATGACTACAGTTGATCACTAATAATACATATTAGTTAGAGTGATTGACAAATGAAAGTTTTCCAGAAGGTGCTATTTGTTTGTATATACTAAAGCACCTTGCATCCTGTATGGTCCAGGTAACTTCTTTCAGGTGTACAATCATGCTTACCAGGGTTTTCTAAACCAGCAACATGGATCCAGCTCACTTTCATTTTTAACAACTGAAGAAGGCTGAAGCCACAATGTTTTGTCCATTCATTCATTCATTGCTGTTCCTTAATTGCTCTGAGAAGTGCTCGTTTGTGTGTGTGTGCAAGTGATTTAAAAACAAATCACAACAACACTTCTGACAAATTTGTTCTAGTTCACAGAAGGATACAATTAATAACTAAACATATACCTATACGTATATTAAAGTGATTAACAAACAGAACTTAATAAATTAGTAAAGTATTTTGGCTTAGAGCTTACTTTTGCTTTCAGCAACTGAACTAGAGGGAAGCTGAAATGTTTTGCTAATTCTGTTTGCTAATCATATGTGTATTGAGGGAGATTAAATGTTACACATTTCCCCTACCTTCACACAATGGCTTGACCTGCGCTGGGCCTTTACTTGACCTGGGCTGGGCCCATTTGCACACCATGCATTTAGTCTCTCATATAGGTTTGACTCTAATACAACTAGACTTTGGCAACTGCCATTTTTTAGTAGCTTCTTAACTTGATGTGGGTCCATGAAACACACGTACAAAGATCATAACAATTTACAGAATGCAGTTTGATGGCTTAACTATGGATTTCTTTGTAACTGTAGAGCATAAAAAGATGAGTATTTGACATTTTTTAAAAAACCGCAAGCCATCAAACAGGAAATTTAATGACAATATTTTGTAATGTGAATTCTTTTAGCTGTCTGAGGATGTGTTACTCATAATGAAAAACCATTGTGAATCAGTGGAATTTTTTAAGCATCCTCTCACCTTTGAGTTATAGAATTTGCAAGGTACAAGACCCTGCCGCTTTTGTATTTTTTAGTAGATGAGGCAATGAAATACATTATTTTTATTGTTCTAGTTTCCACTAGGACTCTTACATCCAGAGGAAAAGTAAAAACTGCGCACTGCATGTGCCAAATTGCCTGGTGGATTTTGGGAGTTTCAATCCAAAAATTAACTTTTCTATTCATTTGTTTTTAATTCTGGTTTTTTTTTTTTGCTCATAAAAATAAGAAGTAGATATCTAGAAAACCTAAATGTATAAACTCTCTAAAAACTAGTCATATCTTTGTGAGTCTTCTAATTCACTAACCGGGTTTCCATATCAACAGCATCTCATGTCCTGAGATTTAAGGGCCAAAACTGAGACTTAAGGCTATGTCCTTGTGATGTCACAGGAGAGGAACCTCGTGATGTTACAGAACCAAGAGAAGCAAGGACTGGCAAGCAGTCCAAAACTGTTTCAGGGTCAGCTTACTGTAGAAATAGGCATGTGACCAATCTGGGTAAATGAGCCCAGAATTTGGGTAAAACCCATGCTAATATGGCAACCTGGGCCCTTGGGTTTAAAAAAAAAAGCCATTTTTGTTGGTCAGAACAGTGCCTGGTGCAGTAATTGCTCTTATTTCCATTAGCTCTAGTATGTAGAGCATATATAACATATAGGAAGTTTTCTAGGTCCTGTGTTACTGCTTGATCTTGTGGGCAGCTCACTGCCTACACTTTAGACTTTTTAACCCCAGGCAGCTTGCTGTGTAGCTGCTACCAGGGCTTGTACAAGAAAGCTCACAAGTTGCAACACTGGTGTTCCTCCAAAGGGCACAGTTGCTCCAAGTGCGTGTATCCACCATCTCTGTCTGTATTTCCTTTCCCTCATTTGTACACAAGTGAAGCAAGTGGCATGCTTTTTTATTATTTTACTTTCCATATTAAAATTGCTACATGTACATACTACCATTCTGACAATCAATCATTAAATTTCACACTTCACATACATTGACCTCCTCCTGAGCTTCCATTATGTTAAACATTCCTTCTGTACATTTCAAGGATCTCTCCTTTTAGATGGTACAGTCATTATGATTATTTATACTCTAAATATTAACATCAATAGTGAAACATAAGAAAGAAAAATGTTTATGTAAATCTAGTCTATGCTTAAGCTTAAACTTTCCTCACTTGATCTGTAAAGCTTGCTATTGCTAGGACCCCCATTAAATAGGTGATTTCTGGGTCCCAGTTTTGACATAATTGTCCAATGAATTCCCTCTTATTAAATCCGTTAGTTTATCCATTAGTGCTATATCATAAAGTTTGATTACCCAATCATCTTCTTTCAGGGTTTCTTTTTTTTTCCCCAATCTTTTGCATAATTAATTCTTGCCGCAGCAGTCATATAGAATAAAAGTTTTCCATATGTTCTCTTCAGTTCTCTTCTGGAATACCCAACAGATAGAATTATGGGGTCAACTGAAATTTCAAATCCAACATTTTCTCTGTCTGGAGATGTATTGTCTTCCAATATTTTTTAGCCTTATGGCAAGTCCGCCAAATGTGGTAAAATGAACCTTTCTCCTCACATTTCCAACATTTATCACTACCTGCTTTGTACATCTTTATTAATTTGTCAGAAGATAGGTACCACTTCATATACATTTTGTGTACGTTTTCTTTTATATTCTGGTTAACTGTGTATTTTAGTCTTTTATTCCATGTTTTCTCTCAGTTTCCCAGCTCTGTTGGGTGACCTATATTGTGTGTTCATTGTATCATAGGTTCTTTTGCAATCTCTTCTTCTGTATCCCACTTCAGTAGGGCTTTGTAAATTTTAGAAATGGTATTGGATTTGTCACCAAAAATTATTCTGTCAAATTCTGTTTCCTCTATTTGAAAGCCATTTCATTTTATCTCAATTTGCCATTTTTCTCTTAGTTGTCTGTATAATAACAAATGATATGTTATTCCATCTTCTCTGAGTTCCTCCTGAGACTTGGTTGTAGGAATATTTCCCTGGATTTTTGACAGATCTTTATATAATATCCATCGCCCATGAAGAATATTTTCTTTATTATAAAATGCTTCAGGTGGTGAGAGCCAAAGTGGTGTTTTAGAATATAGTCTTGCTTTGAATTTCATTCAAGTTTTTAATATCAGTTTTCTTATAAAATGATTATTAAAATTTCTGTGTATTTTATCTTTGTTATACCCAAGATATGCATGCCAGCCAAACATAAGATCATCACCTTCTAACGTCAGTCGTTTATTATTATCCAGTTTGGCCAACTCTTTGAACTGGTTAAGACGGCATGCATGAAAGTAAAGTTTTAAATTAGGGAGTACTGTACCT
Source organism: Cyclura pinguis (assembly GCA_030412105.1). NCBI lineage: Eukaryota > Metazoa > Chordata > Lepidosauria > Squamata > Iguanidae > Cyclura > Cyclura pinguis. Next base: position 199,734,469 of record CM059601.1, read on the forward strand.
CCTCTTTCTTTTGTGTCATGGAGAATTTTAAATTTTATTCTAGGTTTTGTCCCATCCCAAATAAACTGAGACATATCTCTTTGCTAGTTTTTAAAAATGGTCTCATTAATGATCATAGAGATGGCTTGGAACAAGAACAGAAATTTCGGCAAGACAGACATTTTTAGTGATGAGATTCTGCCCAAAAAGGATAATTTCAGTTTCCTCCAATCATGTTTAATCTCTTTCCAAGTCTTAGCATAATTGTTTTTATATAAGTCTGGATTTTTCTTCATCAAATAAATTCTAAGATATTTTACCTTTGTATTTACCATAAGTCTTGATTGATAACTTAGATCTCTCTCTTCCTCCTTACATATGTTTTTCGTTAGAATATTGGTCTTTTCTTCATTTACAGTCAGACCAGATATTTCTCCAAATTTTGTTAATATTTTTTTCAGTTCTTCAATACTTTCTGCTGGGTCCTCCAACAATATGACAATGTTGTCTGCAAAAACTCTGATCTTAAACTCTTGACCTCTTAATTTGACCCCTCTTATTACATTATTTGATTTTATATTTGTTATCAATGCCTCAATCACTGTCAAAAATAATAAGGGGGACAGAGGCCACCCTTGTCTTGTCCCTCTGGTAATCTGTATTTTTTCTGTTTTTTCTCCATTTACAATAATTTGCGCTGTTTGGTTCTGATAAATGGCTTTTAGACCACTCATAAATTGATTGACATAAATATTTTATAATCCACGTTTAATAGTGAGATTGGTCTATAATTCCTGGCTAGCAAGGGCTCATGGTCTTCCTTTGGAATCAAAGTTATAAATGCTTTGTTTCAAGATCTAGGTACTTTCCCTTTGAGAACCACATTCATAGTGGCTTGAAAAGGCAAAATCAACTGATCTTGTAAAGTCTTGTAGTATGTTGCTGGCAAACCATCAAGTCCAGGAGCTTTCCCTTTCCTACTAAGTTGAATTGTTCCCACAATTTCCATTGTTGTTATTGGATGGTTAAGTTAATTTCTCATTTCTTAAATCATTTACATACTCACAGATGCAAGTGGCATGTTGATGCATATCAAAATACCTTCACTCTTTCTCAAGGAGCTTTGACACCAGCTAGGAAATGAGTGGAGATGAAAGCCCAGGTTTTAAAGCCATTTGACATACAAAAATCAAACATTTTCTTTCCTCCAGTACTTCATGCCCTGAGATACCACTCCTTGCCTGGAGATCAGAAGAAATAACAATTTGCTGAGATTTTAGGTAGTGTTGTGATCCTTGGAGCACTGTTCACTAAGTATATAAGCCAAACATCCCAACTGTGGGAACACAGTTGATGTACAAGTGCTTAGCACCGGGACAGTTTTTCTTTTGCAGGCACATATGAAGAAGTTGAATGGCTCAAGCCATTTTTCTCTTTAGGCCTTGGTGTACATTGGTGTAGGCTTGTGATTTAAGATCATTGACTTTATAGCCGCACAGGGTCCTTTTGATAGCTATGTATATTACTTCACTTGCGAAGCACACAACTAACATTTTTCTCCCTGTTGTCACTCTGAGTTTTATGGCTACTTCTGCATTCCTAATGTCATAGAGGAACTGGCAAAACCACCATCCTTGCCTAAGAAAACCCTGGGTTGACAGGCAACTTGAAGGCAGATACACACACACAGAGAAAACATATAAACAAAACAAACATTGCTTATCACCCCTGATTTAAGAGAGAGAGATACTCTGTGTGTGTGCTGTTCCCCATTTTAAACTCAGTTAAGTCATAGCAGCATCATAACTACAGAAACAAGAGTTGGATTTTCTTGTTCTAAATGTTTTCTTGGGGATAAGCATAACTTTTTGTTGTTGCAAATGATAATATGTATGTTAAGCTAAAAGAGTACAAGCAAAATCTTACTCATATACATGCTCCCTGCCATCCCCCAATGTTTCTTTTCAAAATCAGAATAGTGAACAGAGTTAGCACTGGTATGCTCATGTCATACCAGGCATTGATGCCAAGCCTGTTATACCCATTGCACTTCTCACCTGCTGATCTCTGGGTAGTCTTGGCAGGGGATGACTATCCATTTGCCCTACTCTAAATTCCAGTCCCAGTTGTACCACTACCTGTATAGCAAATGTACTGTCCTTTTGCCACATTGGTGAACATGGGCACCATTTTTTTCCTAGTAGATTATGTAGAACAGAGGTGAGCAAAGTGTGAGCTCTACTTTCGCAGGTCTTGAAACACCCCCAAAACCTTCAACATATTTTAAAAAACACTGCTGATTTTTGGGTGATTTTTCACCCCAGCTCCAGCAAAATCAATTCGAAAAACAGCCAAAAATGTGACGGTTGACTCTCCTCGCTCCTTCAAAGCCACTCCAGTGCTCCCTGAAACAAACAAACAGGCAAAAATGGAGACATCATCACTTCCAGTGGGTTGAGAAATGTAATGATGTGGCCCATTAGGGGTCTCAGTGGTGAAAATTGACCTCCCTTCCCTATGCATTGTACTGCTCTTGATGTACAAGATAGACTGGATGAAGTTTTCCAACTTTTTCCCTTTCTCCCCCTGTTTGGCACTAACAGACTATCAGTAATATTTGCACTGCAGTTCCAGCAGATGGTATTCTGATAGCCTACTTTCCATGAAAAATGAGAACACAGACACATACATAAAGAGTAAATTCATTGTTGCAATTAAATGCTCAATTACATTGCTATGAAATATTCTTGCTTTCAAATGCAATTTTATGCTAATTTTTTCTAGTGGCGTTTATTTTTTTTTAAGTTCAGATACAAAAATAGTCCTTAAAAATAAAGAAAGATAGATCATACGCATTCATTAGGTTTTCATTTTTGTAGATTATTCTGGAAGTATTGTCACAGTGGAGTCAGTTTTTCTGTGTAAAGTGATATATGTGCCCCATCTTAATTGGTAATCATAAAATGTAATGTTGTATAGCAAGAATTTAGATAAAGACCTATCTATTCTGCTTTGAACATAACTCTAATTTATAGCTAGCACAAGGATCCCTTGCTGCACAAGCAGAATTTCAAAGGGACTCCAGATGAAATGGCCAGTTATTGATTTTAAGGGCTAAGAGCTACACTCAGAGCATAAGCTCTGTGACTAAGAATTCTCAACTTTGGGGGGCTGTATTAATTTCTCAGTCATCCAGGGTATTTTTGAAGACTGAAGAAGTAGTACTGTCCATAAGAGCTTTAATTCTTTCCTCCCAGCACGTGCAGCCACAACGCAGCTACGCTATTATCTCTTTGAGGAAAAAATCAGAGCCTGGAAAAGCTAGGGCTTTTTCCAATTATAATTCCCCAAATCCTCCAGACTTCATGGCCAAGAGTAGTAACTTTTCCATGATTCTGTACACAGTCAAAGACAGAGGTATGCCAGAGGAGAAAAAAGTTAAAGACTCTTTCTTTGATATTCAAAGCAGCGGTGTGGGAGTGTTAATTAATAAAACAAAATCGTGGGAAGATTTTAGTCATGCAGTCACTCTCCCTCTTTTTTTCCAGCTATGATAGTGCTTTAGCAACTACAAGGGGAAAAAGGGTTAGGATCAGAGAAATTGTATCATGTTTTTCTTTTGCTAGGCAGTAGAAGAATAGCTAGGAAGGCATTGAAGAGCTGGTATGGGTGAGCAATTAAAGAAGAATGACCATTCTTGACTTTTCCTCCTCTCTTCTCTTTCTCCCTGTTCTGCTTTCCACCCAACCCTGGTTTATTGGGTCACATGCTTTGAAGGGTTTGGTGACATTGGATATATTCATCTGGACCCCCAAAAGAGTAATTTACCTAAACTCATGCCTTCCCCATGTCTAATCAGACGTACAGTTCCTCCACTTTCACAAGGGTTTGAGGCACAGAACCCTCACAAAAAAAGAAAAACTATGAATAACTCCCCCACTCCCCCCAATTCCCGTCTGAGGTTCCCCTCTTCTGTTCCCATGCAAAAGGGAAGGGAATGCGACTAGAGTGGGGGAAGGCTCACACCAGCCTTCCTTTCTCCCTCTAGAGCTCCTCCTGCCATTCCTATAATTTTTTCCCCAGCCACTGAGAACTCATGCAAGCCTCTCCCCATTCCTTTCCATTTTGCCTTGGCATGAGTTCTCCGTGGCAGGGCAAAATGCATAGGAATGGTAGGGGGAACTCTGGAGGATGGAAAGAAAGGCTCGCCTGAGCTTTCCATCACCCGCCTTTCCCTTCCCTTTTGCATGAGAAGGGAAAAGAGGAAGCTTCAGAGGGTTGGGGAAAGAAAGCTCATGCAAGCTTTCCCCCACCCCCTTTCCCTTCTGTTTTGCATGGGAAGGGAAAGGAGGGAGCTTTGGAGGAGGGAAAGGAAGGCTTGTGCCTTAAATCTCACTGTCCAAATTGGTCCAATGTCAATATGAATGATGAAGATATTAAAAGATCCTGGATAGAGTCAGAGTGTTAAATCCAATTGTTAGTAGCCCAAACACAACTGTAGTAGACCACTGAAACAACAGTAATTTGGTGATTCAGTACTTCTGTAAGTTTCTTTGATTCACTTGGGCCCTTTTCGCACATTTTCGATGCGAAAGGGCCCCTTGAGCATTGCGCAGATGTGAGGAGTGGTTTACACGACACACATTTGCGTGACGCTCCAGGACCTGACACGGACCGCGCACGCATTTTTTCATTTTCGGCTTGAAGCTGAAAATGCTGCGCAGTCGCTCATTGCTCTAGGGCCCTGCGTGCACTTACCTTGCGTGCGGAGCCTCAGGAGCCAGGCCGGTCACACTTCCTGTGTCAGTGCAGCCTGGGAAGGTCCCAGGCTTCACTGTGAAAAGAGGCGGGACTCTCACACGAGCAGGAAGCTCATGAGGAGCCGAAAGACCCTGGACGTGAGAGCCTTTCTCCAGAGGCTGTTTGCGCGAGCACCGCACCCCAGGGGCGAAAATGGGTGAGTTGTGGAAAGGGTCTCGATCTCTTCTGGCTGGGACTAACAATCAGATTTAGGCTAAAAGGCATTCTCCCAACTCAAACAGCTGTTGCTTATCTAAAGGCTGCTTTCCTTAATATCGTTAGTCAAGAGCAACTGTTGCAAGCCCTTTCCGTAACTAAAGTCATAAAACAGATAGGACTGATATATCTCTTTATGAATACATAGAAATGTAAAAGGACAATGTGGAATCAGTTTTTCTACAGTTCATGTTGGGCATATGGTACATGCAGAGGTTGAAAATCTTACTTTTTTTGGCCTAAAAGTCCCAGAATTCCTCAGTTAGCAGTGGGAGATCTGGAGAGTTCACTTTTCCAAGGTTTACACATAGGAAGCTTTCCTTATGCCATTGCTATGCTATCTAGCTCAGTCTTTTCAACACTGGTGGGTAGCCTCTCTTGTGTTTCCAGTTTTACATGGAGATGCAAAAGCAAATCAAATAAACAGTACTTTTTATTATAAAATACTTTTTTTAAAAAAAGTATCAGACTTTAAATTGTATTATGTAATGTTGCTCTGTGGTGAAATGTCTACATTGGTGGCAGTGGCTGCTGCCATCATAAATCCTCTACCCTGTTGGACCCAGTGAATCCTCAGATTCTTTTCACAACTACTGAAGATATAATCAAGTTGCAAAATGAAAGGCACTGGTTCACCAGCTATTATAAGTTATGTTCTTTGTGTTTGTGTAATAAAAAATGCTAGCAAGGTTATTTATGTGGATACAAGACAAAGGTTGCTTCATTAAGTAATTAAAATTTTTGAACATATGCAAGACATTTCTGAGTTACCTTGCTCTTCTATGCAGACAACACAGTGAAAATTTAAATAAGATCTTTCCTTCTTACTTTCTGGAGGTGAATACAAGAAGAAAGATTTCTGAGAAGCCTCAAGTATGTCAATGTAGTACTTGTTATACGGCGTCAATGAACTGTACCAAACAGTAATAAGAGAATTAAAACAGGGTGTTCAGTTCCTCTGTTCTATTCAATTATATGCAAATCTTTTCAGGGCTCCCCTACTCTCATGGAAAATTAGGCCCACTGAAGTCAGTAGGGCTTACTTTTCAATAACAAAAGAAAACAGGAATCTGCCTTATACTGAATCAGACCATTGATCCATGTATCCCAACAGTGGACTAGGACTCTGGCAGACAAGGGTTCAAACCCCTCCACAGCCATCGAAACTCTCTGGGAGACCTTGGGCAAGTCACACTCTCCCAAGTTTAAAAGGATGGCAATGGTGGAAGTGCAGTCCTTACACCACCCTGAACACAATGAATCAGGTTTCATTTGGGAAGCTAAGCAGGGTCAGCACTGGTTAGTATTCACATGGAAGATCATCTTGTAATACAAGGGATCTCTAGGTATAGCGTAGAAAGAAGCCTGGCTGAATCTTGGGGAGCTACTGCTGCTCAGAATTGGTAAAATTGGGCTGGATGGACCAATGGTCTGACAGTATAAAATAGGCAGCTTCCTTTGTTCCTTAGGGTACTCAAAAGTAAACCCCACTGAATTCGGTGTTCCTCCTTCCCCCTTGAGCATATATAGGACTGCAACTGAAGTACAAATATTCTTTTCAGTTATCATTTGGTTTGTTTCTTACTTTCATATGGGCACCATTTGTCTTCCATTGTTTTTCTGTCACTAAGGACATTTGCATGACAATGGGATCTTTCTTGCTTAAGAGTTCATCTGTTCCTGCTGTTAATTCCCCATCTGTATTCTTCACTTTGTCACATCTTAATTATCTGTCTTGCAATTAATTGTAATTTCACAGGTAGAAGATTTTAATTTCAGGTGGGAAAGAAAAACCTAAGGCCAGGAAGGTTTGGCCCAAAATGTTTTGCTCCCAGAGGCAGAATAGCAAATGGTATCTTCCAGCAATCAACATGCATAGCCTTAGTATCCCGCTGGTGAAGTTATTTTGCAGCAGAGACAAAATACAAACATATTTTGTGCCCCTACTGCTAAAAATCCACTATCATAATAAATCAGTTTATTAACAATGTTATGCCATTCCTAATGCACAAAACTTGCTGACTGAGGAGCTATCTCACTCTTCCTAACGGTAGGGTAGGAATAGGATCAAGACGATAGCCACAGACATAATTCTCTTTGAATTCCCAATGTCCACATATATAATATATCTATACCTTTATCTTATACTCCATTTTTTGTGAATACTCTACTTTTTAGTGAGTAGGGTAGACTCTAGGTGTGCTAAGGGATCAGTGTGTGTTTCTGCATTAGGGTGGCCTAAAAAGATGACATAGATTTGTATGAAATGTTCATGTGATAAATTCTTTATAGAGCCAGCATGGTATAGTGATTTGAGTGTTGGACTAAGACTCTAATCAAGCCACTGGATGACCTTGGGCAAGCCGCACTATCTCAGGCTAAGAGGATAACAATGGCACACATTTTCTGAATAACCTTGCAAAGAAAATCCCGTGATAGTTCACTTTCAAGTCACTATATGTCAGAAAGGACTTGAAGGCACATAATAACAATAGGTAGTATATTTTGATGCAAATTTAAAAACTATTATTTCGGTTTAAATAAAATATGATACCTCTCACCATAGTTGGGTCAACTGTGGCCAGTCAGAATTTGAAAAACAATTACTTTTTGGTTATGCTGTCTTGGAAATTCTGGGTGTTGTCCAAAAAAGTAACTGTTACAAGCTTGGCAGTGACCAGTATGCTAGCTTAGGCCCTTTTCGCATGCCAGTCCTGTTGCGAAATGGCCTTGGGAGCACTGCGGGATTGTGAGGACTGTTCCACATGACATCCTTGCAATTGTGCGACGCTCCCAAGTCCCCAGTGCAGCGTGCGAAAGTATCCGGCTGCACTGCAGAAGGAAGGGGCGGAGACCTCACGCTTCCTTCTGCTCAGCATGGAGCTGGTGTGGAGGGGAAGTGGAGGGGACGCGAGTGCCTCTCGGAAGAGGCTTCTCGCGTGATCCCCTTGCGACGACACCAGAACGAGATAAGGTGCAAAAAGGGCCTTAGTCTGGCATTGTTGAACCCTACTCTCCTTTCATATGGTTCTATGTGTTTAAACTGGACTTTGACTGGTTAGCCTCTCAAGTATGGGACCATCCTCTGTAAACCATGACACATGGCCACATGCTCTGTAGTTGCAATAGATGTGTAGAAACATTGCTCCTGTGAGCAAATAAGATCTTGTCATGGTTTAAATTAACATCATTGTCACCATCACATTTCTGTTTCTTTCCAAAGGCAAAAGCAGTTTTGGCAAAAGTGGGTTATCCTGAATTTATAATGAATGATACCTATATTACAGAAGGCATCAAAACAGTAAGTGTTGTTTGTATTATATTTATAGTTATTTGGAATGGTGATTTCCATGTAGAGGCACAAGCAGAACAAACAAAATAATCCACAGAGGTTCCAAGTGTAGGTTATTTTAAGGACTGAGTTGGGAAAGATCATGCAGGAAAAACAGTTCTGTAAAACTTTTAATACTGTTAATCAGTTTTATATTACATTTCAACTAGAGACCTGCAACTTATATTTTGGTTGGTGACTCTCTACATGTGCTCTCTCAAATTATCAGCTCATGACTGAATTGTCTCCCTGCCTCCATGCCCCTTGAGTCTTTTTGTCTTGTCTCTGTCCAGGTTCATACTTGCAAGGATCTTTTTTTGGCAATAGGGGTTGTCTTGTACAGGTTGGCAAAGTGTGAATCTCCAGATGTTGTTGGTTTGCAGTGTCCAGAGGATCCTCACCATTGGCAGTACTGACTAAGGTTGATGAGATTTGCTCTCAACAACATCTGGAGGGCTGAAATTTGACAACCTCAATGTAATGAATGAGTGGATGTCCACCTTTTTTTTACCATGCACTTGAAATAAAGTGTAAGGTAGACAGCCTGCATTAACCTTCTGTGTAAATGTGGACATCTTACTTAGATGACCCTACTTCCCAAGCTTCACAAGAAATTCTACCAACTGGCCTTCCTCACAACATGTAATTATAAAGGAGTTCTTAATTTCTACCAGAGGAAGGGGAAGGATGAGAGTAATTGTTTCTACTTACAGTGTACAACTACTTGTATGTGCAGCTCCTCTCTTCTCTGTCTTCATCTCTCTTTCAATTTCATCTACTGGAACTATCCCCCCCCCCCCGCCTTCTTGATGCAAATGCTCTTTATAGGAAGAATTTTCTGCCACAAGTGTGGTACATCATAAGATGGTGTGTGTATGTACCCTCAGGTCACTGGTCGACTTATAGCGACCCTATGGATTTTATAGGGTCTTCTCAGACCAGGAATATTTGGAAGTTGTTTTGCTAGTTTCTTTTTCTGAAATATTGGCCATTTCCACACTACACTATTATAGTGCTATTATTCCACTGTCAGCATCCTGTGGGGTTTGTAGTTTACTGAGGCCAAAAAGCTCTCTGGCTGAGAATTCTCAATGCCCCTTTCTAAACTGCAAACCCCAGGTTTCCATAGGATGTTGAAAGTAGAATAATAGCACTATAACAGTGTAGTGCAGAAATGGCCATAGTCTACAGCACCTGGTATTTTTTGGAAGTCTCTCATCCACATACTAAGCAGGACTGACCTTGTTTAACTTCCAAAATCAGTTGGGTCTGCTGCCTTTAAGGTATTTAGGGCAGTCTGCAGCATAATGAGATGTACAGAAAATTTGGGTGCAGAAATGGGCTTGAAAGGTATTTGAGCAAGATTAATTGAAAACCATAAGTCCAAAGTGTATGTGTATCAAGTAATATAATTAAATCACAATCTTATTAAAAACTTCTTGGCCAACTGATGTTAGGGGCTGGCAATATTTTTCCTATTGTGGCAGGGACTGGTGCCATATTTGTGCCTATGGTTACAACTGTTTATTTCCTGGTAACCATCACTTTGAGCAGCACTGATTAAAATAATGTCTTCTGATTAAGCAAACATTCAGTAGAGAAAGCTTTACCACTCTGAATAGTTTCTTATTTTTCTCTGTAACCCCCAGAAGCAGCATATATTATGAGACTCAAGCAACAATATGCAAGCTTCTTAATTTCTGTATCATTTATGCCACCTGTGGGTTTATAGGCTCCTTGAGATGGGGCAAATGTCTTGGAAGGTTGTACTATTTGTTATTGTAGTTCCTGGCTTGTTAAAAATATCCAAATTATATTTCTTTTATCCTGGACTATTTTCTGGCAATTCCTAGCACCAGCTTTCAGTTTTATTCCCATTTTCAGATAGGTTTATTTTTAATTCTGAAATATACCAGAACATCAAAAATAAAACCCTCCATCTCTTGTCTCTCCATCTCTTTTCATTTTTTAAAGAGATAGTGAAAGGGCACTTTTTTTAAAAAAATGGAGAAAACTTGCCCCTCAAGATTGTATCACAAATCAACAAATCACACTTTAAAAAAGACCAACCCTTTAGAAGAGGCCTAGTGCAGATCCACAAAATTTCCATGGGCAGCCACCATAACAGTGGAATGGATGGATATGTAGATGACAACTGGCAAACTGTGAAGGAGCTGTATGACAAGAGCACACACTTCTTTATCCTGTTGTAGAAGAGTCCTTAGTCTCTTTTGTCTTGGTGCTGATTGGAGATTCAGGGCAATTTCCACACTAGCCTGTTATAGTACTATTATTCCTCTTTCAACATCCTATGGAATCCTGGGGTTTGCAGTTTAGGGAAGATCCTCAAAGGCCCCTTCCTAAACGGCAAATCCCAGGATTCCATAAAACGTTGAAAGTGGAATAATAGCACTACAACAGGCTAGTGCAGAAATGGCCCCAGTATACATGTGTGTACACAGAGTATAGATGTTTCTGATGATTATTTGATATCAGCTTTCTAGATAGCTAGGGACTAGCAAGAATACTGAAATAACCTACACAGGGCAAGTGATTATAATTATGATGACAGTTATGATGATGATGATGATGACATAAAATTTACTTGATTCAAAACTGAAACTTGATCTCAAAGGAATAATGATTTCAGGATATATTGCAAGACATGAACAGCTCACTCATTAACACATCAGTTTCCACTAGAAATGAACAGATATTAACTTTCTGAGTGCTTCATTTCTGTTCTGAAAATGTGTGCCTTTAGCTATAAGTTTCTCTGAGCACTCTGCACATTTTTTGTGTTCTGCTTAATCTCCCATGTTATTTACATTAGTTTTTGTTACACATTGCATCTTAAGAGAAAAAAGCATTTTTAATTGAAATTGAGATGATGAGTAAGTACTCCAAGCCTTACTTAATCCGTACAGGGAAGTCTTAACAGTGTCTATGGTTATAGTTGTTTAGCGGTCAGCGCAATGTGTATCTTTAACACAAAGCACAGATCACTGTCAACTGTGTCACTGGAGCAAATTAATGGCAGCTGCAATCCATTTTCTGAGTCAAAATCTCCCTCCTATGTTGCCAAATATTTCAGTGAGGTAGTCCCAAATACACCACATTATGTCTTCATTGAGGCCATAGTTCTGTCTGTGGTAGTTAAAGCAGGCAGGGAAATGATAATAAGTCACTCCTTTTATTGCTTTATGTTCACATCCTAGCAAATCATTGTAGTGTGAAACATCACAGTTACAGATATTTAAAGCCAGACAAGACAACAGCTACAGCAAATCTTCTATAAGAAAGGAAGTCTGCAGCTGGAGATGATGAAAGCAGGTGACTTCAGAGACCTGATTTTTTTCCATGTTGTTCAAACAACCAAAACTGAATGAATGAAGCCACATTGAATACATTGGTTTAAAAAAGAAATTAACATGTGTGCATCCATCAATACTGGCTGGTTCGCACCATTTCATCCTGTAGTTAACACGGTTTTCTTTCATTGTTTTCTGCACAGCTCCCATTTTAAAGCGTTTTCCTGCAGAGGAGTGCGAGTTCATGTGCCTGCACTACCTTGTCGCTGGCCACTCCCTTAATTCCCCTCACCCCCCTCCAGTGGCCATGGACGGCTGTTTTTTGTTTGTTTGTTTATTTTGGGTAGTTCCATTTGTGCATACTTATGTAGGTACGTACTGTGTACCATGTACCTATATCCAGCCTTACAGCCCGCCCTCCACTGCCCACCAATGCGCGTTGGTGCGGATGCACATTCTGCATCACTGCAAAAAACCGACTTTACTTCGATGTCAGAATAAAAATCACATTTTTTTCCAGTTTTCAAATACTGTGCTTTCTCACCACATGGCTGCACATTAACAGCGGATTCCCTGCAGAACGACAGAAAATAATGCACGGCTAATTCGCTGCCACATACAGAACAATACAGCGCTACAATGCAGTAACCCACAGTAATCACCCCATGTGGAAAGGGCTGCTATTTTTTGTTGGCTAAGTATGCATTACTAATACTAAACTTAGAAATTCAGTATTATTCCTACACATATTAAACCAGTGGAAACCAATAGGACTTCAGTTACTTGAAATAACAAGCTCCTCCATTTCAGTAGGTCTATTGCAGATAAGAATAATGTTGGATTTTTCCCAATGTATTTTAAAAGTTTCATTAGCTCCGGATGCATGATGATGTAACTATAATTGTGTGATAAAATAAGTGGGGTTTATCAAGTGAATAGCTGCATTTCTGCAGTGTGGAAATGTGGCCCTTGGGTTATATGTTGTCCCAAAAGCTGTTTTTGTGATCTTTGATACCCTAAAGTCTCCCTGAACTGCCCTTTTTTCTGGCAGAGAAAGGTGAATTGCTCCTTGCACTATACAATTATAGTACTATGATTCCATTTTAACTGCTGTGGCAACATACTATGGAATCCTGGGATTTGTAATTTGTAATTTGGTAATTTTTCAGCTCTGGCTAAGAATTCTAAATTATCCTCCCTAAATGGCAGATCCCAGATTCCATAGGATGTTGTTATGGGAAAAAAGTAGAATCATAGCACCCTAAGTATGCTATTTGAAAGGGCCCCTGCTGGCATTCAGGAGAGACAACTCGATTTTTAAATAGATTACCAAGCCCCACTGCACTGCTCAAAATCAACAAATACTTATTTTTTTTTTAAAAAAAGACTTCTGATACCCTTTTTTCCTTTTGTTGGTATTTTTGTTAACCCATGCAGTCTCCAGAGGGTTACGGGGCAGAAAATTGGCCATCAAACCAACCTATGTTTTCCAAGAAAACAGAACTCATTAGTAGAGGACATGCTTGGAATACCATGTCTTTCATGTTTAATTCTTGCCATCTCTAGATAGATCTGGGTGAAATACTGTACGGAGCTAGTGTAGACAATATTGAGCTAGGTCAGCCTCTGATTTGACTTAATGTAGGAGAGCACCATCCTAAAATCAAATCTGTATACTTTGCAAAACTTTAGTCAGAGACTGAATCAAATGTTTCCAACAACAACAACAACAAAAAAGTCTACATTTAATTATTTTTTAAATCTGTAATTATTGCATTGAGAGTCAGCATGGTTTAGTGGTTTGAATGTTGGATTATGACCCTGGAAACCAGGGTTTGATTTCCTGCTCGACCATGGAAACCCACTGAATGACCTTGGGTGAGTCACCCACTCGCAGCTACAGAAAACCCTGTGATAGATCCACCTTAGGGTTGCCATAAAGTCTGAAACAACTTGAAGGCATACAACAAGAAAAACAATAATTATTGGTGATCTTTTAATTAGAGTTGCCAGTTCAAGACTTTCCCAGGCCATGATGTTTCCAGGCCAAAACCTGAGACCTTGTGACAACCCCTACTGATGTCATTATGTATTATGGATTATGCACCACCACACTCGGCCACAGCTTGTCATTAAAACACAAACACACACAGAGAAATTTTAGCTAGGAGGGCTGCCCCCGTATCAAGGTGAAATGAAAGGATTATTCCTTCTCACTTACTTGGGGAGATACGATAAGGAACATTTATACTAGCCTACTTAGTGGCTGTAGAGCAGAGAGTGAGCCCTAGTGCCACAGAGATTGGGAGGGAAGGAGGAAGGTAACAAAATATATAGACCTCCCTCCCTAAGTCTTTCCAAGTTGCAGCACCAAATCAATGCTCAGAAACTTTAGGAAGTTGGTGCTATACTAGCTGACCTGGCAATTTGCCCTCAGCCCTTTTCACTTGCCTGGCTGGTGAATTTGTACCCTTGTTTCTTACCCTGAAAACATGAAAATGTATCCATGAAAACTGGAATCTTAGAGTGAGATCTTAAGATCCGGCAACCCCATTTCTGATTAATGATTTGCAAACCATCCAATCTCATATGTGTTTGCTCAGTTCAATAGCACTTCAGTTTGATTTACTCCAGAACAAACATGCATGAGATTGCGGATTTAACCTGTGTAATCCATACCAGAGATTTTATCAAGCATATTCTGCACTATATGTACCATTTATTTTGAGAGAAGTGGAGAGAATGGGTAGACAGGCCAGGGGGGAGTAAACAGAAGCTAGGAAATAGACTGGAGGCTAGAGTTTTAACTACACTGTTTTTGATGGGGAGGTGGGTCTGAGCTCTCAATATGAACTGTGCATTTAAGCTTAAATTAGATTGATTTTCTTTTGGCTTAACCCTCCATAATATTTTAATGTTTTTAATGTTTTAGAAATATTTAACATTTTCTGGCCAATATTGGTCTTTTCCATGTTTCCTTTAATGCAGTTTTAAAATTCCTGTATTGTAAAATAAAAGAGAACAGAGAAGGGGACAGTTTTGCATATTTTAACTGAGCACGTAAGGATCTTTTAAGACTAAACATCATGGCATATTTTAACTCATCTTCTAAGAAATAAGAAGGTAGAAGTGTATGAACACTGTGTGTCTTTGTGTCTCTGCGTGTGTGTCATTTGCTTTAATTTTAATTTAATTTTATTTGAAGCAATGTTTTACATTTCGGAGACTGTGCGAAGTTGCTGATTCTTTCCAAACAGACCACTTGCAGCAATTAGATGTTAATGACTTGGAATCTTTAACAGCATGCTCTGAGTCTGAAAGTGTGACCTAGCATTATATCTAATTACTGGTTCTCTGAGCCTTCAACACTGCCAGCGGTTATATTTTCTGAGTGTCTCCTCAGTGTAATAAAATATTTATTAGGCCTTGAAGGATATAATTTGAAAAATAAATAAATAAAAACATAGCTGCTTGGAGTATCAAAACTCTGGGGGAAGATCAGTTTTATGTCTTCTGGGGACTTTTGCTTGTAAACCTCTCATATTTAAAGGTATGCTTTGGCTTATCTTACCCATGTCAGAATTATTAACTCTTTGCTCATACAGGGCCCTAGGCTGGGATTTTAAAGTACAATTGCCATCACATACCTTGCTTTTATATTACCCTATTTATGTGGAATATAAACAGTGGCTAAAATGCCTGTACTATCTGAGATATCCAGATTCTGGAAGCATCTATAAAATAACTATTTTTTATTTTAAATGGACCAGATGTTAGCCAAAACCATCTTGTTGGTTGGAATTTCCTAGTAAAACGAGTAGATTTTTTTTTTTACATTGTCTCAGTGATCTTCTAAAATCACAGTATTTACCAATTTTATGACATGTAAAAGCATAACTCTATGCATTTGTATGTTTTGTTTTTAGAACCAAGTCCTCCTGGGTATTGGATATAAGATTCTGGCCTTGCAGTAATGTATATAGACAGAAAATTTCTGTTCATTATAAAACAAAACCATCAATGAATGTCAGTCACTATTGCAACAATTTCTGATGAAATAAAAATGGATCAGGTGCTGGAATTCCATGTTGTTTAATAGAAACGTTTCAATTTCCTAAAATTTACAAAATGAAATAAAATAACTTCATCAGCAAGTTAATTCCAACCTTGTTAGGGGATTGTATATTAACATTCACAATAGGAAAAATGTTTTGGAATTAGCTGAGTTTTACAAATAATTCTTGAAAATGAGTTTGATTCAGAATGTCTTACTTCATAAGTGTTAAAGTTATTTTTTGATCTTTTTCCTTCAATCTGTTGGTTAGACTTGTATAACCGTATGTTCTATTCCCAGATGAAGTTTTCAGAAACAGATTATTACGGCAATGTACTTCAGACCCGCAAACATGCAGCACAGTCTGATTTCTACTGGTTGAGAAAAGAAGTTCCAAAAACAGAGTGAGTAAGGAAGAAATGTATTAGGGGATATTTGACCTTTTGGTTTATCATCCAATTAGTATGCAGGAAGCACAATCACATCTAGCTACACTCGACTTCTCAACCCCATTGATTTCAATGGAAGAGTTAAACATGTGGTTAAATCTTGTACGTTGGAATCAATGAGACTTAAAAATGTTTAGCTTTGGCTGGTCTAGAGCGTAATGCATTTTTAAAAGAAACTATAATTGAATTGTAATTGAATTGGATTTCTCCTGGCAACTGTAGCAATTTGGAGTGGTACAGCTGGAGATTTTGTGCTTTTTATTTTTCATCAAAAGAAGCCAAGCCATTAAAAGGCACAGTTACTGTTGCCCTCTCAGTTACTTGCTTCCCATAAGACTGATATATGAACAGATAATTGGCTTGGATTAGCTGGTTTTCCAAATTTAACAGAAGCAATACCTCAACAGAATTTAAGTCTGCTCCTTACAAAATATGAGCTGAAAGTATATCGGACTGTATTTGGTGGTACTGCTAGTAGAAACCCAATTTTGATTGTGTGCAGGCTTGAAAAGACTGCTTTGTGCCAGTTGTTCTTCAACTTCTATTGCATGAGGTATTGTATCACCTCTTCTACAATTCTGCTTTGGCTGAGCATTGCTAGTTGTTCTACTAGTACATACCCTTCCAGAATTTCACAGATGAAAACTGAGACACGTATGGAATGAAAATAGGCTGTTTTTTTTTTGTTTGTTAACACTACCTCCTCCTCCCTCTCCTCCTCCTCTTTATTTATATCCCATTCTTTGCCCAAAGTTGGGCCTCAAAGCAGCTGCTTGTGCATTACATACCCGTAACTATGCACTACATACCTTCCAACATTTCACATATGAAAACTGGGACACATACAGCCAAGCAAGATCACTCTTGCAAAAATTATTAGTGAGGAAGAACAGACAAGATAGGAAAGGCTACAGCAGTTTGCTTTTACTAGAGACTACAGGAAAGGGCAAGGTTTCTCCTCCTCATCTCCCTCTACTGATAAAGTGGGACAACAGAGGATTAATCAGGATTATTCCTGGCAAATTGTGACTATTGTAGGGTATGGTAGTACTTTCACAACTTCTGGAAGAACAATGCCACCTCTTGTACTTTACTCACTATCCTAAAATTTGGTATAGCTTAGGCTTATTTTTCCTAAAATAGTGTGCTTTGAAATGGCCATCCTCTTCATACTTTGACTTTCATTGAGCTTAAGTATAGAAAGTCTTTGACTATTTTATGTGATCATCATGTACTTCAGAGTTATGCAAATCAACTGTGGTCACTGTTCTCTTAATGTTCAACTCTCTCCCTGCTTTTATATTTTCTTACTTGACTTTCATCGATAGTCACTTCCATGTCATTTCTGTTTTCCATTTGTAGTATGAAGTCTGCTGTATATCTTAAGTTGTTGATGTTCCTTACCCCATTTTTCAGACCACCTTCTTCTGAATCTAATTCAGTTTTCTGTATGATATGGTTATAGGTAATGACTTTTTGTATTCTTCCCTGATATTGTACCTAGGTTCAGTTCTGTTTCAATGTCAGTTAGGAGATTAGTAGTGGAAGCCTGTTCTTTTCATGGTCTTTAAATTCTTCAAGATGTTCTTCAAGATGTTCTGATGATAATTTTGGCCTGATAATTGGTTTAGAATATGTCTCTGTTGTTGTTGTGTGCCTTCAAGTAATTTCCAACTTATGGTGACCCTAAGGCATACCTGTCATGAGGTTTTCTGGGGCTGATAATGTGTGCGTGCCCAAGGTCTCCCAGTGGGTTTCCACAGCCAAGTGGGGAATCAAGCTCTGGTCTCCAGGATCTGTAGTCCAATATTCAAATCACTACACCATGCTGGATCTCAGAGTACTTTTTAAACTTTACCCTAATTTTTGATATTAGCACTTCATGATCTGTGCCACAGCCTGCTCCTTGTCTTGTTTTTGCAGGGAGAATAGATCTTTTACATTTTCTACTTCCAGTCACGTAGTCTATTAGATTTCTCTGTTGGCCGTCAAATGACACCTGCATTGCTGTCTAAGGAACATGTTTGCAATAAGCAAACTGTTGGCCTCAGAGAGTTTTAGAAGTTGCTTCCTTTCAAGAGCCAAGGCCAAATTCTCCAAAAATATTTGGTTTTGCTCTTTTTCCAACTTTTGCATTCCGGTCATTTATGATTATCAACATATCTTATTTTAGAATGCAATCAATTTTCTCCTGGGCCCTAGCACAGAATCTTTCCATTTCTTCTGCTTCCGTAGTTGGAGCATAAGCTTGGATTTCAGTTATATTGATAGATTTTTCCTGAAGTCTTATTGATATTATTTGGTCAGACTTAACATTATACCTCTTGGTTAGTTTTGCTATACGTCCCACACCATTAATGCCACTCTGTTTTCTGTTAGATTTTCATTTCCTGAATAAAATACTATGTATTTACCTGACTGAAAATGATCCTTTCTTGTCCACTTTAGCTTACTCACTGCAAATATTGCAAACTTTTTGTGATCCATTGTGTAAAGCTTTCCTGGGACGTGCTTCTCATATTCTGTGTTTCTATTATATGCATTGTGCGGCTTTGAGTTTTCCTTTCACCTCTGATCATGTCAGCAGCTGAACATCCTTGCAGCTAGTTCCATCATTAGACACAGCACTAGTTGTCCTGGTTGAGTGCCTTCTGGCCCGAAAGTCTCATCTTCTGGCTCTATCCCTTCTTTCATGTTTGATTGCCTCATCATAGAATTTTCATGGTAAAAAAACATTCAAAAATAGTTTACCAGTGCCTCCTTCTGTGCTACTGCCCTTTTCTCTTCTTTACCAGTGTCACTCCCTACTACTGCTACTGCCTGGCAGCTGTTTGGCACATTTAGTGTGGCTCCTCAGCAAAAGCCTGTCTGATAAGAGAAACCCTACCACCCATCAGCACAGCCTCTTGCCTCATAGAAACATGCATTTCTGCCACCAAGGAGAGGTAGTGCTATGGCAGGACCTGCATCCATCCTTGCCAGTAATTAGTACTTTTTACATTTTGCAGAGGCTGCTGGGCACTACCTGACCTCAAGTTTGTTATCACTATATTATTATTATTGTTATTGTAATTGTTGTCATCATCATCATCATCATCTGGAAACACACTTTCAGTGTCCATTTCTCTGCCAGTTACAATTTGCTGTATTTTTTGTTGTCCATCCCCACCTTTTATATTATTATACAGTTAAATTCCTCATGCATTCTATTAATTCCAATTTTTCGACAAAAGCTGAAAACTACACAATGTCTAGCATCAAGAAGAACAAATGAGGCCTACAATGAAATGTTGCCGTGTAGAGTTTTCCTGTTAAAAGTTTAAACAGTGAGCCATACCCTCTGCTAGGATACTCCATGTCATTTTCTCTCTCCCCTGCCTTCCCCCCAAGTTTTCAACAGTTTTCCACTGGTCTATTCTGGCCTCCTCCCTGCAAAAGAATGTTGTACTTCTATAAATTTGGGGGTTTCCTCAAGCTTTCCTTTTGTAGATGGATGGTGCCCATGAGAAATGGACTTTTCTATTCTAATATATTGCTATTGATCTTAACTTCTGGTACAGTGGGACAGATCTCCTTACTTCAGCGCAAAAAGAGCTAGTGGTTTGTGACAAAATACAAAAAAATTAGCAGTGGCTACAGCACAATAGTAATTGTTATGCAGACATACAATGAAACTGCAAGAGACAACCCTGAAGGGATCTCTCTTTCTTTCTCTTTATTTTAGACTCTTCTGTATGGAAAAACATATTATATTTAGCTCTCCATGAGTTTCCCAAGCAATGGGGGGAAAATTGCTCCTTTATGAAGGAGGAGATAAACACCCTTGATCCTTCATTCTTGTGGAAGTGGCTATTAGCTGCACTAATATCTCCTGAAGAGATTCTTAGTATGATGAAAAATGTCACTGAAGGTGAAATTAATTGGCAGATAATCCCTGAAATGTACAACTTTAGGGCTGTCCCCTGCGAATCATCCTCCATCACTGCAGTACTTTGAAAGGAAGAGAATTATTCCCTAACTCGGTATGCGGTAAAATGCAATTGAGCTTATCTCAATTCATTTTCCTCCTTCAAGGGCTGCTTAATGTCACCTCTTCCCCACTCGATCTTCATATTTGTGTGCTTGAACTCCCTTTCTACTTGTGTGTGTGTGTTTTTAACAAGGTAGGCCAGTAAAGAGTAAGAAAATATATATGCTATATGTGTAACTTAAGCATCAACTTAGACAACACCATTAACTTCTGTGAGTTATGCCTTGAGTAAGTATATAATACATTTATTTCTTTAATATGTATTTATTGCCCATTTAAGCTACCCAGGTCGCTACAAAGGATGCCAGTCTAGCTTCTCTAGTGAGGGAGTTCCAGAGCCTGGGAGCAGCCACTGAAAATGCCTCTCCCATGTTCCCACCAGATGTATCTGTGAGAATGGTGGGATCCTGAGAAGGGCCTCCTCTGAAGATCTCAAGACATGAACACATAGTTATATAGCTTATATTTCTATTGTGTAGTGATTTGTATACAGTCTGTTATTTTTGTTAGGAGCTGAAAGCCAAGCACATCATTTCCATTCACCCATTTTTATCTTCAGACTTACCATGTGAATTAAATTAGGCTGATGGCATGCTTCTGGCTCATAGTCACCTGGTGAGCATCATGGCAGAATGGATGAACCTGGATCTTCCTAGTCCTAGACTGACAGCCTAATCACCACACCTTATCACAAAGGCTGAGAGGAGGGAGGAAGGGAACCCAAGTCCTTGAGTGAGGCACCTATGGAAACACAAGGAAGCTATGGTCATTTCCACACTACACTGTCATAGTGCTATTATTCCACTTTCAACATCCTATGGGATCCTGGGGTTTGCGGTTTAGGGAGGGGCATTTAGAATTTTCTGCCAGAGAACTATTTGGCCTCAGTAAACTACAAACCCCAGAATTCCACAGGATGTTGAAAGTAGAATAATAGCACTATAACAGTGTAGTGCAGAAATGGCCTAAGTCTTCATCATCAGATGCAGTCCACTTGCATTTGATGAAGCAGACTTAGTCTATGAAAACTTATGCTACCAACTTCTTTCAGTTAGTCTCAAAAATGCTACAAGATCTCTTTGCAAAATTGAGTTTTGGTCATCTTGTTGCTAAACACATTTTCTTAAGAATAAACATCATTTTCTCATAGAAAACAATAATAAACAATAATAAAAAGGTCTGTAACTATGCACTTGCTCAGGTGGCTGCCCCCTCACTATAAATGGTTTTAAAGATAAGAAAGAAGGGATGCTTTGTGGAGCAGCATCAATTCCAATCGCTCAGCATGCTCTTGCCAGCCCAGGTTTTGATGTCAAACCTGTTTACCACTATCTTTATTTTTTGTTTCTTACTCCTCATTCCCTGAGCGATAAGACTTTGTCCTAGCTGAACCAGTGATCAGATGCTGAGGGTTGGAATGCAGAGCTGTATGCAGAATGGCCCATGCGCCTCCTCTACCATGTCTCAGCTCATGCTACAGGATATTGCATGCAGTGGAGGACATGTACCCTGGCTAGTGCTGAAACAAGATTCAATGTCAATGGAACAGGAAAAGATGCCATTTTGTCTTTTGCCTCAGGCAGCAAAATGTTTTGACCCAGCCATTAGATCAGGATCTATCTGAGCTATTCGTAGACCACACTACATGATACGCCCCAGTTGCGCTTCCCAGCTCTTCAGTGGTTATTCAGGATGTCCTACCAACTAAAGCAGGAGGGTAAGCAAAGATGGTCTCGTGCTGCCATTCATGCAGATCAGGTGAGCATCCACACTGGCCACAAAATATATGGGCAATCTCTGTGGCCACCTCTAATTTTTCAGTGTAAGAAAAGGCATCTCAGAATGAGTCATTTTGGCTTCAGCAGCCCTCTGGGGAGTTATGTTAGCTACATTTTTTGGCTTGTGCAGCTCTCCAGTTACATGAGGTGATAGATGCACCCGCCATCTACTTTTCTTTGGCAGCATTTGCCCTTAATATCAGAGGGACCCTGGCAGGGATCCCCAGAACATTCAGTGTGGTGTAGTTCCTTGTGGGAGCAGTCAGGGCTGATGTGCAATTGACTGCTGTGACTCTGCTACCTAAGGAGGATGATTTACTTCCCCTCATGGGAGGGCCAGCCCTCCTCCTTTTACAAATTTAATAAAGGCCTGCACATAAATCAGCCTCATTGACCAAAGTAAGATGTAGAATCAAATTATTCTGATCCTTAAGAGAAGTACACAGTGCTAACTAGGGTGCTGTAATCTTTCCCTTTCATAAAATCTCTACCAGACTTGTCCAGAACACTTAGGAAGATAAAAAGACAAACAACAAAGTGGGAGGAAGAAATGTTTGCTTATTTTATTTCTTACAAACATTGCTCTCCATTCAAAAGAACTGACAATTTGATTTGATGTACCCAAGTACTTTAACCATTAACCGTTTGAATTGACTGTCAAGAAAGGGTTGGAGGACAGTTTTGATGATTTCTTGTTGATCTGGTAGAACTCTTTCTGTTGGAACTTAAGGAGGAAAAACGCTTTGAGACAGCAGAAGCACAGATGATGTCAAAGGCTGAGACCATGGTAGAGACTCAAAATGTGCAGTGGCATTTTAAATTTGCAATAAAAGTGCCCAGTGTCTCAAAAGTGTCCTGGCAGGTCATTGCAAAAGTCATTCAATGCTGTCCTGTGTAAAAACCCTTCTTTATAAGTGACTAGGCTGCTGCATTTCAAATTAGTTTATTTGGCTGCTGCCATAAATGACTCTGAAATTGGAATGCAGTCAACCCTGCTAAATATTTTCTCCTGACTTCTCAGCATAGATGTCAGTCATCTTCTGACTTCCATTATCTTACAAAAATATATCTGCCACCTTATCATTTTATTAGAAAGCCTTTCAACAGGTTGGGGGTGGGGGACAGCATTAGGTAATGCTTTATAAATGTCCTAAATAAATTCTGAAACCCAATAATCATTTTCTGTTGCTATCTTACGATGAATGTTCACAGTATATATATGTACGATATTGTTCCATGTTTCACTAGAATAACACTCAGCTTTCCTACTTACAGACATGCAAAGATGAATGAATAATAAATATTCACTGTCAGTTTAAAATGATTATACAGAAAGATTAAGTAACTGTTGTAAAAAATACACTTAATTAAAGGTTCTGTTATATTACTATATGTGCGTGTGTGTGTGTGTGTGTGTGTGTGTTGTGAATGATGCATTTTGCTCAAGAATTACTGTAATTTTAGAAAATGGAGTGGAAAAGAGAGATTTTCCACCGTAGATTTTACTCTAGTGATATAGTATATTGTGATATCTATTCTCCCTTTTGTTTTCCAATTTCATTTTGGGGGAGAGATGCTCATGGCTCCTTGCATATAAAGTTAAGAGTATCTTTCTGATATGCCTCAATGCAAGGAACTTATTATGCCAGGTTTCATTTTCAAGGACCATCCATTTTTCGATATGTTTTTAGTAGAGCTTTGGGGAATTAACAATATAGTTATTACTAACCATAACTGTACAAGCTTAAAAGTAACATTTTTTTAATTAATGGATTTCTTGATACCATTTTTTAAATCTTGTTGTCTAAACTGGCAATTTATATTCATATATTGATTCATTTCTGTATGTCTGAATAAGCAGGAAAGTTGACTACTTACTATTCTGTACTAGTTACTTTTAATTTGTTACTTCCAAGCTTGGGGTTGTTGTTGTTGTTGTTTGACTCATTTCTGAAATGCCTGAACTCTCATGTGCATGCTATGGTTCTGATTGGCATTTTATGGCATCCCAAGAAGTGGGGACCTAGAGGAAGTACCTGGCTTAAGTAAACAGTGTGTGATAGGGCAGACCTGCACAACTTGGCAATAGGTAAGGACTGAAATTAAACAGGCTAAACTTCTTTGGGCTGCAGATTCAAGCCTCACTTTCCAAGTAAAGTTATAATAATGGTATGATAAGGTTTTTTATTTGCAAAATAAATCATAGTATAATTAATGATTAAACTATTTTGCAAATAAAATAAACCATATTATAAAAAAGGGAAATTAGGGAAGTTTTTCCTAATGTTTAGGTAGAACTTCTTTTCTTGCAGTTTGAAGCCTCTTCTGTGTCCTAGGGCCTTTCCACACTACACTGTTATAGTGCTATTGTTCAACATTCAACATTCCGTGGAATTCTGGGGCTCGTAGTTCCCTGAAGCCAAAGATCTCTTTGACTGAGAGTTCTAAATACCTCTCCCTAAACTGCAAATCCCAGGATTCCACAAGATGATGAAAATGGAATAATAGCACTATAACAGTGTAGTGTGGAAAGGCCTCTAATCCCTTAAGCAGAGAAAACAAGCTTGCTCCATGATATCCTTTCAAATAAGAACTTCACAAAAGTTCCTTTTAGTGAACTACAACCCCAGGTAGCATGATTACTGACTGGGGAATTCTGGGAGTTATACTCTTAAAAACAATGCTTTCAAACTCTGGGTAAGCTTTTATCTCACCAGAGTAGACTTGATAAATTATTGCTGTTGTGTGCCTTCGAGTTGTTTCCAATCACGATGACCCTAAGGCAAACCTATTACTGGATTTACTGGGGCTGAGAGTGTGTGATCCACCCAAGGTCACCCAGTGGCTTTCCATGGCTGAAAAGTTCAAATTCTGCTTCTGCTACAAACTCACCCAGCAATCTTAGGGAAACCTCCTTCCTTAAATTTCACCCACCATCACCAATATACAACATGAGGAACAACACTGGCCATTTCTGCCCTCCACTGTTATAGTGCTATTATTCTGTTTTCAGCATCCTGTGGAATTCTGGGGTTTGTAGTTTCCTGAGGCCAAAGAGGTCTCTGGCTGAGAGTTCTAAAGGCCCCTCGCTAAACTGCAAACCCCAGGATTCCATAGGATGTTGAAAGTGAATAAGACCACTGTAACAGTATAGGGTAGAAATGCCCACTGTTTTACCTTCTTGACCTGTTGTTAGGATGACTGAGATAGTGCAGATGTGGCAAGTTGTGATTACACAAAACTAGTAAATAGGATTATTGGAAAGACAAGAGAGCTATGCCTTAAGAAATGTAGCAGTCTGTAATTTGCAAAAGATTTGCAAAAGATCAAAGGGGAGGGGAACAATTTGGGGTGGCAGAAAAAAAATATTATTTATGAGGAAGGGGGAAGAAAATAGATTTGGAGGATAAACAAGGGGAATTCCAGATGGTTGGGGGGTAGAATTTAAGAGGGTACACACCAGAATAGACCTAAGTTGCATTTTAAAATACAATCTTTAAATGCAATTTAATTTTTTCCAATGCAATTCAAGAGGGATGGAGGTAAATGAGGACATTGACCTGTAATAAGCTGCTTCCCCCAGAGCATCCCAGTTTGCTGTGTAACAATCCATGTTGGCTTGCTCAGGAAGGAGACCACCTCCTTTCTTGCCCCCGCCATCCCCAGCTGGTCTTCTCCTTTTCCCGGGCACTTCCACCCTCACTGCCCATTCAAGGGAAACAGAAGGAGAAGAAGCAACTGCTGCCATCTTGCGGAAGAGCAAAAGGTAGCATCAGCTTGGCTCTTTGCTGCCCCTGGAGGGATGAAGGAGGGAACGGCCCAGCTGGTTTCATTGAAAACCTTCAGCAACCTAACTGCTGCAACCTTTTTCAGCCCACATGCTCACGAGTGATGCTGGCTGCACAAAATCCTTTGGTGGGCTACATGTGGCCCCTGGGCCATATGTTGTGCAGGCCTGTATTAGGCAATATGTTGATTTGAAAGTGGAGGTATTGAAAAGAAAGCAAGTCTGTTGGTCAGAGGGTATATAAGGGAATTGTAGTTATGGGAGTTTGTAAGGAATCCAAAAACATAGCCTGGATTTTGGAGCTGGGTGCAGCTAAACTGACTGAACATGATGGAAACTAGTCAAAATATGATTGTGCCATTGGTCATAGATAGATGGCATTCAAATATTTTTATTTAAAAGATCTTTACAAGATAATTGTCTGGAATTGTACCACAAAGAAGAAATGCATATGGAAGTAATGCCTTGATATTTTTTTCTTTACATACTAATGTTACGTACTAATTAGACCACATACTAATGCTTTCTAATGTTTACTCTTTCACTGTGTTTGCTATTTTTTCATAAACTCATAAAAGCCAATTTGTTTTGTTTCAACAGGTGGTTTACTAGTCCAACTACAGTCAATGCCTTTTATAGCTCATCCACAAATCAGATCAGTGAGTACTTGCCTTTTTAAAATTACGACTTAATTGTTTACATGAAAGCAGGAGAACACATCCTTCATCTTCTGGAAGCAGCATCCTATCCTGAGCATCAAAGTGACATCTCACACAGGAATCTCCAGTAGGCAAATAAGCCTGGCGAAAATAAGAAAAATGTTACTAGCTGATACAGTTCTTGGTCTGTGGGCAGTTGAATACACTGTCATTGCTGCTTGGGAGATGCTTCAATGTTTTGAACAGGTACACACTGGTAACATCTTCTATCAAATGGTCTTTCCGTACTACACTGTTATAGTGCTATCATTCCACTTTCATCATCCTGTGGAATCCTGGGGTTTGCAGTTTAGGGAGGAGAATTTGGAATTATCAGTTATCAGTTATCAGTTAGAATTATCAGTTTAGTAATTTAGTAGTTATCTACTAAATATTTTTTTTCTTGCACTATGCTTTTTTATTCCCTTATTTACCCATTTAGTATATTATATAGTTGGGATTGATTAAGAATAGCTACAAGCAATACGCTATGGTGTGTTAAGCGCCTGTTTTAAAAAAACTGCTTTTTTTTTTATTTCTCATTTTTCTTCTATTTTTTTCTTTCACTAATCTAAGTTTGGTATGTAAGTGTTTGTAATTTTTTTCTATTTCCTTTTTTCCCCCTGCTTATTGTTTAATTATTTTTAAATTTGATAGAAACAAGTATGTTGTTATTCTGAAGTTACTATTTTTGTTTGTTGAAATTTAATGAAGAACATAAAAACAAAAAAAAGAATTATCAGCCAGAGAGCTCTTTGGCCTCAGTAAACTATAAACCTCAGAATTCCACAGGATGTTGAGAGTGGAATAATAGCACTATAACAGTGTAGTGTAGAAAGGCCCAAAGTCATGGAGAATGGGCAAATGATGTTATTTCCCATGTCAGGAAGGGCATCATTGCTTTCAGAAGTAATGTGGCATCTGCACGTTCCATGTTTTCCATAGAACATCACTATTATGATATGGTACCAAACAGGAAGAAATAATTCCTGTGTTTTTTCATAGCTTGGGGCACTAGCCTTCACCACCATGTTACTTGTTTGGCTTCTTGGAAGATGGGATTCAAGTACTGTAGCTATGTAATTTTCATTTTAAAAAAATAAGAGTCCAAAGGCCTAAATCCAGTTGCTAGTTCCAACCAGACTAAGCCCACTTAATTAGTGGGATTTACACAAGTGTTGACTTTCCATTCGGCAGTGGTTTATATGACTCTACTTTAGCTGGGACTAGCCAAAAACAAGAGACACTTCTCAAGGTGCTCAATAGATGAATGGTTTATTAATAAAAAGTCCAACACATTTTAACCTGTATATGCTCACAAAGACCTTCTTCAAGGACTATATGAAATACTATTTTATTTCATTTATATCTTGCTTTTCTCCCGTATGGGACCCACATAACTTCAGCAATTTCTGGAGCTGGAACTCTCACACCATTTACTGGACTACCTCACACCATTTTGTCCAGTAAATGATGTGAGTATTTTAGTTCCAGAAATTTTTTAAGTTATATTTCAAATAGCCCCTGAAGAAGGCCTTTGAGAGCATATACAGGCTGAAATGCATTTTTTTATTAATAAATCGTTCACTCATCGACCATCTTGAGATGTGTTTTCTGTTTATTATATTGGATGCTTCCCAGCTTTTGTTTCCTTCTACCTGGGACTAGGGATTGGAATTAGGCCAAGGATTCCAACTTGCCATGCAAACATTATGGAGTTCTGGCAAAACATCTCACCTGCATTTAGCAGTTAATAGCATCACTTTGAGCTGGAGTCCTATGCATATTTACTTGGGAGCAAGCAGTGTTAAAAGTAGGTGTTTCTTGTGAATGAGCATAATAGGATCAGACAGATAGAATATGTTATTGTAGCCTTTCTCAACATGGCATAGTCTGAAACGTCCATTGTTCTTCCTCAAAAGGTCATGCTGGCTGGGGAACATGGGAGTTGTAGACCAACATGTATAAATGTTGCCAGAAGGAGGGCACTGCCTTGCGGCATTATGGAACTTCCTGAAGTTGATTCAGATAACTTTTACCAAGGCATATTAGGCTATTCTTAATCTTCAGCATCTCCAGATCATATATTTAGCAGTGAGATGGGGAATGAGATGACTAAAATACCTGACAATATTTGACTTGTTAACAGTCAGTGGTGATTGTGCCTGTCTGGAATTGAAACATAACTTAGACTTGTCAAATCATTTCGTTTTCTCAGGTTCTGTAATCGTTTAATAGTTCCAGCTGTGGACAGGACAAAGTAGTAAAAACTACATTAAAGAGGGATAGTTTGTATTTAGTCTCATTAGCAAAATCATTTTATTTTGTGATTGTTGTTGTTTTCCTTTTTTGTGTCTTATTTTATTGTTTTATTTCCACAGTCTCTTTCTCTCTCTCTCCCTTCCCCTCCCCCTTTTTTAAAACTTATTACCAGTTAAAACTGGCTCTGCTATTTCCATTGCTTGACTCTGGAACAGGAGGAACCAAAATTGTCTGTTCCTGCTAAGTTCAGACTCTTGTATAAAGATTTGCAATGTGAAAAGTGTTTTCTGTCCTATTAATCATTACTGAATTCTCAGCAACTTTGTTTTAAGTAGTCGATTTTCATCTCTGCATGATCTGGATTCCAGAGATGTCTTTGCCATAGCAGATTAAACAAAGCTGTACCACAAAGTCAGGTTACCTGATGCAGGATTTCACACTCAGCTGTATCTAACAGTATGAAGAAGCCAAAAGCTGTCAAATGTAACCAATTGGTCATGGAAGCAAGCAACTGGGCCTTGTATCTCTCCTACTGACCTTATTGTATCAATAACATTTGACCTTGGGATCTTGCTGCTTGCTGGTCTTTTTAAAAAGCTATTTTGAGGAGTCAACAAATTGATGTGTCATGAACTAGTCTTGTTAAAAGATGGCTCACTGCTGTATCTAAGCACCAACATCCATTTATTACACACATACTTCGCTTTGTTTGCTTACATCAATGTGCTTATACTCCCTAAGCTGCGGATAGGCAGGGCCAAAAGCTCTAATTTTTCTAACAGGAGCCAAGTACTTTTTTTTTTTAACTAGTGATCCAAGAAGGTACACACACTCTTAGAAGAGAACACCAGGGTGTCTTTAAGAAGCTCAGCCTGGGAATGTGTTATTTATAGCAGAACTGGGCTTATGTTAATTTCACACAAGAATCCCTTCCTGGTTTCCCAACCCACACTTCCTTCTCGTTGGCAGTCTAATTTAGACTCAAGAGAGGAACATTTGTTGTTGTCCTTGGTGTGACTGTTAACCAATAGCATGTTAAAACTGATTTTGCTGTTTCCTTTGGTTGACTTGGGAACATGTGGAAGACAAATTGTCTGTTCCTGCAAAGTTCAGAACAGGTTCCTGCATGTAGATTCAAAATATGAAAAGTTTTTTTCTATTTTGTTAGTCATTATTGAATCCTCAACTATTTTGTTGTAAGTAGTTCTTTTTTTTTTTACTCCTAGTATGTTTTCCATCCCAGATACACCTTCACTGCAGCAGATTGGTAGTCAGTTATTAGCCATAAGCTTTTGCAATTTATTGCACGTCACCTAGATATCTTTCAGCAGGAGCCATTCTACCTTCCGTCCATCAGTGTTTTAGAGGCACTGTAGTGCTAAAGGAGCTATCCAAAGTGCTGGACTGGTTTTGGAGATATGATTCATCACCATAGGAATTTCCTTCAATGTTTGGACTGAAATCCAGAGCAGATTTACTACCCCAGTGATAAGGAGGCCAACAGCCACAACTGATCTTTGCACCAGTCAAGCATTTTTTTTTCTCCCGTGACAATAAAATGAAAATCTTAGGCATGCTGCTCAGAACAAATTAGAGGAAGGAAGGATTAGATATAAATGTGAGAAGCAATGATTAAAATGAGAATGATCACATCAGGATAAAACACATTTCCCTGATTTCAGATGTCATCATATTGCTTTGTATGGCCAATGGAGTGAAACCTCAATCATTAGTTCATCTGAAATACTATTTGTCTCCATGTACATTATGTATTTCCTTGTTCCTGGCTAAATCTCTCTGGATTCCTTCATTGTCTGAGTCTTGGATCCAATAAGAACACACAGAAAAAAAAGAAGAAAAATGCAGAAGTAGGCATGACTCTTAGCTTCATATAACACATGAAGCGGACTCAAGTCCAGACTCCTTGTGGGTCACAGATTTCATTGGTGACTGAGACTTGGAGTCCCAAATCATGATAACTCTACTGTGCAGCTTTAACCTGACACTTTTGACAATGGGATGAGCCCTCCAGATGTTGCTAAGATAACAAATCCCAGCATCCCTAGCTAACAAGCTAGTGATGAGAGATGCTGGGGAGTTGCAATCCAACAGTGTCTGGAGGGGTACACAATTCCCACTCTTATTCTAGGACTGAGATGAAAACTACCCTATTCTTGCCAGCAAGAAAGGAGAGATTTTTCACTGGGCTGCTGGACATTTCTGCAGGAGGAATTTTTCTTAATCATCCATGACGAGTCTGGCTAATCAGGTGCTTATTGATAAGAAAGCACTTTTAAAATAGCCCTGGGCTTCCTGGTGGCCAACACACAGAGTCATTCTGGAATTTCTGTGTTAAAAGAGGCACACTTATTAAAAGACTGAAGCTGTTCTCATTTTTCTAATGACCAGTGCTTTCATATCTCAGTCATTTTTGCCTTTTGCCTTTCCTACTCGTTATTAATGTATTACTCTTTTACAGTACTTCTTCTCTTAGCCTTTTTTCTTCTAATTTAAAAGTTATTATTCTTTGTCTATGTGCGTAAGAGAGACAGAGGGAGTAAGGGAGTTCTGCTAGATAAACAGCGGTTGTTCTTTCACCCAAGGAAGGTGATTTTTATAAAAGAGTAGGATATTTTTAGCGATGATTTTAGATGTATGTTATTGGGCCAGTTACTTAGGCCATTTCCACATGACGGGGCTCTGTGACCTTCTGCTGCAGCCTTAGCAGGGAGGGGAGTGCGCCAGGAATGCTCCTTTCCTTGCCTTACTGGGTCGCTGCGGAGGGGGCTGTGCTGGCCCCGCCTCTTCCCTTTCTCACCACAGCTGAGCAATTGCCATTGCTGCACTGGGCAGGAAGGCATCACCAGTATGCTTTCATCTTTCTGCAAGGCCAGGAAGGGCAGCAGCACTGCATGATGGTAGGTATAAAATGAATTTTTTCCATTTTACAAATACCGCGCATGCATGCCGCTTTGTGGCAAGATGGTGGTGGGACGGTGATGATGTCATGCAGAAGCATGACCAGCTGGCTGCTGCCATCCTACACCCACAGCAGCGCAGTCTCCTTGTGTGGAAAGGGCCTCAGTCCTGTCCAAGTGTTCAACACTGGGTATTGAAGATGTTAAGTACCCCATTCAGGCGTTCAAAACTCAATGATTTAGAGAAGGGGTGGGCAAAGTGTGGATTATAGGGCATTCTTATGGCCCCCTGGGCCCCCAGGGGTAACAAAATACATTTTTGCCTACTTTGAAGTACCCAAAATTGATCTCAAAGAGGTATGAAGGGGTCTAAAGGAAATTTTTCAAAAAAATTCAAAAACTTTTTGCTTCAAAATGCCCCCTAGGAGTTCAGAAAGGCCCCAAAACATGCCCCCATGTCCTCTACAGGCCTTTGGCAGCATTTGGAGGCAAAATTTGATGATGATGATGATGATGATGATGATGATGATGATGATTTGCGGGAACAGATGTGGTTGGGTGGGACCCTCAAGGATCTCTGAAGGGCTAATGGAGCCCCCTAAGTCTTCCAGACTTGCCCACCCCTGCTTTAGAGCTTTGTTCTGTCAGCCTAGCCTGCATAACAAGCTTATTTTGACAATAAAAGGTATGTAAAACCATGAACTGTCTAGAATAAGATCTGGGCAAACGTGTCAGTATTATCTTCTATGGGCAGAAATGAATTCCTAGAATATTGTAGTTTGATTGGTCTGGAAGGCATTCTTGTTTTATGAGAATTCCTTTTTGTTCCACTCCAATTTTTAAATTTCACTTATACATTTGCAGAAATAGTGTTGATATTTTTTCCATATACAGTAGTTAAACTTCAGCTCTTCATCTGTATTTTTTTAAATATCTATTTACTACCTGACAGAGTTATCATTAATTAATTCTTTCCCCCTGCACCAAATGAGCTATTGTTGATTATATTTGGTGGATTATTTTTACAAGGTATGGGGCATTATTTCATTGGTAGACATTTATGCAAAATTAAAATTTAACGAGTTTGATTAACTAAGTAATCAATGAACTAATCAATTTTAAAAGTGACCTTCATTAGAACATCCAGCTAATTACACTTAAGTCAAAATTAATTTGGTATCCCTTGACAGTTAAATGGCATTTGAGGACCTATTAATAGAAATGAATCTCTGGATTTGAAAGCTAAATTGTAGTTGGCTGGTATGCAAGACTGTATGTGTGCATGTATATATCACAGAAGCTAAGAAAGCATTATGGTACATTCTGCTATAGACCTTTTATTTTTAAAAAAGTAGCCCCTTTTCACAATATTATCTACATACCTAGTACTGCACTCAGTGGAGCATGCAGAGACACCAGTCGCATACTTTTTACTGGTGGCAATCATAGATGGTTAATAGCTCTGTGTAAGATAATTTATGTAGAGATTTCTTGAACAATAGACACTAATTAGCAAAGGAAGAAAGGAAAGGAGGGAGGAGGAGGAGGGGAGAGGAGAAGAAAAGAAGAGGAGGAGGAGGAATTTGTAATGGGAAAAGAAAAAGTCAGCAGAGCATGCACACCCTGCAACATAGAAGTCACTCTTGCTGGCATGGTTTGCACTTAAAGCTTGTTCTGAATGGTCTGGCTTTTGCCATTTAGTAGGTAATGGCAGTTCTTGGAATGGCTCTTTCAGCTTTCTTGTGAGAGGAAATGGCACAGTGAAGCATCTTAAGGCTTCAGGCCTTGGCCCAAGGAGATATCCGGATGTATTTTAACAGCCATTAAGCTGATTTGTGAAGAGAGCCCAAGGCTTATCTTCCACTAGTCTCCTCTTCTCAGAATCACAGCTTTTGTTGCTATAGAAGTGCTCTTTAGGCTGGATGGTTCCTTTCCTCACTATTAGATCAGCACTTCAAAAGGCAGTTGTAAAGCAGCAGCTCTGATTATGTGCTGGTTTTCTGTTAGTTGCATGATCCCAATAGATCTATACATTTCAGTGGACAACAGAAAGAAAGAAGGGAATGAAGTGCTTAGTTTGCATTCTATTTAGGACACACCAAGAATGAAGTGAATGTATTTCTTGTCAGAGGGATGGTGAATGATGGTGGCTACACAAAAACCTCAGTAGCACTTCCCTCCAGAAACAGCTTACCAGAGTCAAGTGTTTGAAAAACCACCATGTAGCAGAGTTTACTCACACAGCTTAGAAGCATCCCAGCAGAGTAGCAACAAAGCCCTGAAACCAGGAAGAAAAATAACTCCCACGCAATGTTATCTTCCAACAGGAGGCTTTTACTTTCCAGTTACGATACATACATATATACATTCCTCGAAAGGAGTTTCAGCATAGCATGCGAAGATATGCATCCAACATAGCCTCTGGCTGCTCTATCAGACCTCAAGAGGGCTCAGTTGGCTAGAACACACCCCCTTATATACATACATTTCTGATGCAACTCTAGCCAACCTTGCTAGATCCCTTGTGTGATGCAACCTTTTTCCCTGGTTACACAACCCACTGACTCATGCAGGTATTACATGGGATTGCATCATCCACTGTCTTCCCAGGTGCAAATCTTAATATACATCATATATATTTTATTTGGACTCAGGTTCTGTCCAACCTTTCCTGACATCCCTTTGCTCTTTCCTGAAGAAGGAAAAGAAACTGGATTGTACTCCATGGGATGGGAGCTAAAAAATTTTTGGGGAGAGGAGGAAGAAAAGGATGGAAAGGACTCTTATCTCCCCATTCTGCTTGGAGGGGAAAAAAAGGGAGGGGAGCTAAGATCTTGTTGCCATAACCAACACAATTTTATTGTGAGTGGCCACTAATTAATTACATAAGTATAGACAATCTAAATTCAATAAGCTGTATAGCTTGGTCACCTGGGATCTTGGGGAGCAGGGGCTGCTAGTTAACTTGTTTAATGGCTTTTTTCTTTTTTTTGGTAAATCACTAAGCACTTATTAACAGACTATGTACAGCAGTGGACAAAGCTGGAAGAAGCAATTCTATTGGGCAAATCTGCAAAACATGCTGACCTGAAGAGTCCCCATACCTGTAAATCCCTATGTCTTAAAATGAATGTCTTGATTACCCTTATCCTGATCTCTGTATGTTGTTCATTTTTTTTTTTTGCTTTTTTTGCCATTTTCTTGTTGTATTATTATTACTTTTTGTCATTTGAAAATGGTATTTTAGCTTAAAAACTGTATTTTGTTAACTTCATTGTGCACACTACTGTGCCTTTGGCATGGAAAGACAGGATGTAAGGAGTATATATATCCTCTCAGTTTCCAATTTGTTTTTCTTTGTATCATACTTATTAGATTGTGAGCTTGTGGGCAGAGACTCTCTCCCTCCCTCACTCACTCCCTCCCTCCCTCTCTCTCTCTCTCTTTTTGTTCTTTAAGATCTGGACAGTACCTAGAAAATTTTATTTATGGTAGGGTGGCAACAAAACTGCTGTATTATAACTTATCAAAAAATTAATCAAATATTGGGTTGACATAACAGGTTTTTATTTCACTACAAAGGTTAACTAGGATCAGTGTCAGGTTGCTTATTATCTCTATTGCTGTTAACAATTTTACGTACATTTCTTCCTTAACATAAGTGCCACAGTAGATAACTTCTGCATTGTGTTTCCCACTTAAAATTCTCCTTCTAATCTACAAGTTCAGAATAACACTGAATGAATCTGATGAAGTGTAGCCCCCAGAAACCCATGTCATAATAAATTTGCTAGTTTTAAAGGTACCCCAAAAAATCCTTGATGATTTAGACGTTATGAATTTACCATTGGTTCTACTACTTCAGCTACTATTACTCTTAGTGATACTGCTACTACTGTGTATAAGTACTAGGTTCCCATCATAATTGAGCTCTAGTGTATGAAAAGTTTGGTACAGTTTTTTTGGTACAGTTTTTTTTGGGGGGGGCAAAATGCTACTTTTAATGGGCTGAAAAGAACAGAGGACTTCTAAACAACATCTCACTCTGCATCAGATATTGTAATCCTATTAGAAACCGTGTGATAACATCTCAAAGCTGTGGCATTTGACACTTGTCATATTAACAGATGATGAAATGGATCTCTATCAATTATTTGAAAGAACTGGACATGTGACAGAAAGCTCTCCAAAATAAAAACAGTGCTGCTTAGATCCTAATACATTTAGCTGTTATTGCTGTCTAAAGAGTGAAGAGTATTTATGTGGAAATGGCTTAGTGCTATAAAGGCAAGATCTCTAATAGTAGATACACGCTCTTTCAGATATGCTATGTTGATGAAGAAAATCAAGGAAGCCTTGGATTTCCATACTGGTATAATTAATTTGTTTTCATACCATTAGAAATAAGCTTCTATGACAGGCTGAAACAACAGTAGTCCATTGGAAGGACTACAGTTCCCAGGAAAAATGTTCTATATTTTTCATTTTTCTCTCTCTCATACATTAGTGCCAAAACAGGTGGCAAAGGCAGCAGGGGAACAACAGCTGACAGACAGCAGATGGGCAGGCCAAAGGAACGTATTGCTTGTTGTTTCACTTGACAAGAGTTACATTTAGTGTATGCCTTGAAATAATGCTGTAAAGAACGGGCAGGAAGCTCGCTCTCACACTAGGAGGATGTTTTAAAATATCTTAGAAGTACCTCCACAAGCTTTAATAAATTAATTTCTTGCTGGTGAAGGTTTTCAGCAATCCAGCTGAGCTTTTGGAAAGACAAATATGGGGAAAGATGCGACAACTTTGGCAGTACTACTTAGTCATAATCTGTAGCTCATATTTTATAGAGTGGACGTTTTATTTCATTTCCTTTTTGGGAGATACACTGGCGTTTCAGGCCTCCTTTTGTAGCATCTGCTGAAAGCAAGGGGCAAATGAGATGTGCTCTCTGGCCTTCTGAATTAGCACTTTGATGGGTCTGCTCAGTGGTAAAGTGGTCACAAGATTTCCCCTCACACACACAGTTCATATACTTGCTAGACCAAATGCATTTTGGACAGTTCAGTACATTAAAGTTCAGTACAGACAGTTCAGTACATTAACACAGCTTAACCATGTTCAGAACATAGTGAATCATGATCGTCTTTATGCACTACCTCTTCTTCAGATTTGGGACTCAAGGCAACTTATAAATTAAAATACTGTACAATTAGAAAAATACAAAAGGTCATAATCAAAACAGAATGAACTTATTAACAAATATTTAAAATATACAATAAAAAAAAGATAAGTACAGTTAAAACTGTATAATATCCTCCTAAAGCCCTTTCTTTAACTTTCAGCTTTCAAAATCCTGTCAAAATACAAACATTTTTGCCTACTGATATAAGGATTGCAAGAAGAAGGCTATTCCAGCCTCTCTGGGAAGGGAGTTCCTGGTGGGCAATCACCAAGAAGGCTCTATTCTGTATTTCCATAACCGTGTCTGTGAAAGGTAGTAGGACTGAGAGAAAGGCCTCTCCTGAGGATCTCAGGGTCTAGTCAGGCTAATACAGAGAACAACCCAGGCCCACTTCAAGAACTCTGTGCGAACAGAAACATCCCACAGTAACACCAGAATTCTCATTTATCAGCATTCTAGTGCACACTCACCAATTGTTGCTGGTACAAGAAAGAGCAGCTAAACAACTATGGACTTTCTATCCATGATTTGCTTATTGTGATATCCAGACATGACACTCCGACTTTTCTCTACCTTGAAAACATAAAAGGTTATATTTTCTGTCAACATCAGGATAGAAGGAGGAAGAGATTTTCTTTTCTTTTCTTTTTTGGGTGAGGGAGAGGCCTCAATCCAGTTTGGGGGAACAGTAACCAAATGTGGGTCCCAGTATGGGTCCTTCATGTCTATTTTTTCTTCCAAATAAATATGATGATGTTGAACATTCTTTAAAATATGTTTGATATGCAGGTTGAATGTCCCTTATCCAAATGCTTAGAACTAGAGGTGTTTTGGATTTCAGATTTTTTCAGATTTTGGAATATTTGCATATGTATGATCAGATATCTTGGAGATGGCATCCAAGTCTAAACACAAAATTCATTTATGTTTCATATAAACCTTATACACATACCCTGAAGCTAATTTTATACAATATTTTTAATCATTTTATGTATGAAACAATGCAATGGTATCAGTATCTCAGCCACCCAAGTGGACCATCTGAGGTTGTTTAGCATCACCTTCATTCCTGACTCAAAAGGTTTTTGGATTTTGGAGCAATTCAGATTTCAGATTTTCAGATTAGGGATGCTCAACCTGTAATATTAAGTTTAGGGCTTATGTCTTGCAATTTTAGAGGGACTGCAGAGGAAAAAAGAGGTATGGGGGTAGAATGGAATTCCTTGCTACTTGTGAAGGAAAGGCAGGGCGGAGTCCCATGCATTTGGGAGGGGGCTCTGTGTGGTTTAGGAGTAAAGATTGCCCTAAAATTACATCATTTTTTTAAAAAATAAGGTGTTTGCTTGTGTATAAGACTCACTTTTCCCCCCAAAAATAGTGTTTGAAAACGGGGTGTGTCTTATACACTAGTGTGTCTTATATGCTGGCAAATACGGTAATTGGGGGCTTGGGGAAACTGGTGGGTTGCTTCAGGGCCACAAAAGGGGGTCCACAGGATACACGCTGCCTGGGGGCTGCACCCTTGATATAGATCATCTATACAAGTGAATGACAAATGGCCAAAGACCTCAGATATGCTATATACTAATCAAATATGGCTCTCCAGATGTTGTTGGTCTGTAATTCCCATCATCTTTTACCATTGGCTATTGCTAGCTAGGGCTCATGGGAGTTATAGTCCAGCCATAAAGCTCCAGAAAGCTAAAGATTGCCTAGCTCTGCACTGAATTAACTTTTCCTATTCTGTTACTTGATACAGTAGCTATTCAATAATGTGGTGAACATTCTTTCTAAAATGTGAATTGCATCAATATCCTAGGCTTCCCTAAAAGTGATCACTCTTCTGATGATTTGGGATTTTATAGTTAGTGAAGAGCCATGACTAGTGTTATCTTCCTACAGGAATTACCAACAGCTTATTGGCCTAGGTGCTCTCTGTTTATGACTGAATACATGACTAATTTTAGATCTGCTATTATTTTTTTAATTGCTATCCATTTTACAAAAAGAAAGTAAGCAAATAGCTAATGCTGTTAAATGTGTTTTAAAATGTACTAGTCTGGCCTTAATGTCTGGTTCATTTGCAAGGGCATAATGCGTTGCTGATTCATATGCATTATATTAACCATTTGATTAACTTACTTGACCTTGAGTACAGAAAGTAACAAAGGTCTGTTTTATTATACAGTAGCAGTGAATGGACTATTCTTTTTCTTTTTCTTTTTTTTTAAATTATAGGATTTCCAGCCGGAGAACTCCAGAAGCCATTCTTTTGGGGAACAGAATATCCTAGGTAAAAAAAGTCTTACAATTGAAAAGAAGAGCCCAATGGAAATTATTTAATGTATCAAGTCTATATAGGAGTCAGGCAACTGGAAAACAGAGAGATGTCTATAGTTAACGCAGTATCAACATTTTTAAACTTTATTGTTTGGACAGAAAATAGATAATGATATGAATACATGCTGCCTTGTGAAACAGTTTGTGTCAATGCAGCAAAAAGTGGTCACCGTTTTATATCAATAGCAATAATACTAGTAAAATTAGTAGCCGTAGTTATGGTTGTTAACATGTTATTAAATAGACTGAGGCCCAGATCAGACCCAAATTATTAAGTATTCACAAAACTTCGTCATTGATAGTAATTGTAGCCGAAGGGAAGAGAGTGGAACTTACTAAAAGCTGCAATCAAATAAATAAATAAGCAATTCATTAAAGGCAAGGGGAACCCCACTTCTTTGACATGTGAAGTAGAAATAATTCTCACATTCAGTAGAGAGAGGTATTACAAGCGTCCTTGCCAATTTTTGCTCTAAAAGCTGCAATCAAATAAATAAATAAATGATTAAAGGTAAGGAGAACCCCACTTCTTTGATATGTAAAGCAGGAACAATTCTCATGTTTATTAAAAGTGGTATTACAAATGTCCTTGCCTCTGTGCGAGAAGCTGACAAGTTGCAAATAGTTAATTTACAAATTTAAACAAGGGGGTATCAGTTTCAGCTGATGTGAAGATGTGAATGTTTTGACAGAGTTCAGCAAATGGTGGCTAGCTAGATGTTGTTGTTGTTGTGTGCCTTCTAGTAGTTTCCAATTTACAATGACCCTAAAGCAAACCTATCATTTTTTTTCTCTGAGGCTGAGAGTGTGTGATGTGTCCAAGGTAACCCAGTGTGTTTCCATGGAATCCTGGGTTGTAGTCCAACACTCCAGACTACTATACCAGTCCTGCCAAACAACTGCCTTCATTATTTTTATCAACAATAAAAATATGATTGATTTTAAAATTAGACCTTCTAGGCAGATCTGTGTTTTCACATTTTTTTGGTGGGGGATGGACTTAGCAAGTGTTTAGATTCATTATTGCTATAGTTTAGCATTAAGACCTCTGTTCTCTTTTTCTACACAAGGAAATGACAATGTCAACTCAAGAACAAACATGATCTTCCACCTGTAATTGTTTAGAATGGGGTGGGCAGTTGGTGAGGGAGGGGGGCTGCATTGATCCCCAGGGAAATTTGGATGGTTGTACTACTGTGAAAAAAATAGGAAGTGTGGAGTCATTTTTGCCCTGTGCCACAACATAGCTCTTTTCCCATAGGAACTGGCAGCCACCTTCAGGGTCACTTCCTGCCCCTGGGCCTAAAATGGCCAAGTGAAAATGCTTCCAAAATGCACCAGAGACAGGGTGAAAATGCTTCCTTTACTCCTAGTGTGCATTTGTGGGCATTTTGGAGCAAAACTGGGGGACATAGGGAATGAGAAAAATTGGGTATAAAGCCCCTGGGCATCACTGTCCTCAGCCCAGGTTTAGAGTATTCGAAGTTTCCATGAATACAATTTTTAATGCATTTTTAAAACATGTGTGTTACTTCAGTTAACAGTCAGCGTATAGAGGAACAACTATTGAAATGCCTACCTTGACCAAAAAAGTTCAAGATAGCACAGTACTATTTAGCAGTGATTGTTGTTAACTGCATGAATTTCCATAAACTACACAAATGCATTTTCTATGCAACCCCCTCATTCTTCCTGGGGTTAAATTGTGTTTTCTGCTTTAAAAAAAAAAGCAATATATAGTGCAGGAATCAGCATTTTTTGGACAATAAGAGACATTTTTGCATGAGCACAGTTCTATAGTCAGCTTCAAGCAGAAGTGAGCCACAGAGTCATGGTGGAGGACCTAGCAATGCCTAGAGAAGTGTTCTCTCTAGGAATCTCTAAGTCCTCCAGGATGACTCTGTGGTCCACTAGTACTGGAGAGCCTAGAGCTTCCTAGAGAGAAGATTTTTTTTTATGTAATAGGGGCAAATAGAGTAAGATTTTTAAAGAAATAAATAAATTAAATAACTGACAGGTAATCAAATCCATGAGTGCTGAACCTGCAAATGTTGAGGGCACAATGGGTGAGAAAACTGCTGAAATAAATTCTTTCTGTATGTAGGATTAAAATCAGCAAAGATTTAAATCTCTATTTTGTTTGCTTTGATTACAAAGGGAAAAGCAATGGGATTCTGTGAACATTCACAAGGCTCATGCATCTCTTAAATCATGCAACTGAAATCTGATGGTCTGAAAACAGTCCAATTTATGAAACTCAAATGTTTCCACTTTCTTTTTAGTTGCATTCTCTGTCTTTCTGTTCTTCAAGCCTCCTTCTTTATATAGCCTTCATTTGTGTTTACTGACTGCTTATTTTATGTTCCCTTCTCACTAATGACTGTCCATTCTGTCTCTTACCTTCCTTAGCCCCCTCTTTCCAGTACTCAGTCTGTCTCAGTATCTTTGGATTGAGACCACTTTATTTTGTGCTCTTAATCTCAACCAAATGGGCAACTTTCCTTTCGCTGCTAGAAAAGGGATGTAGACATCATACCCCTCCAACATTTCACCAATGAAAATTGGGACATATGTGGCAAAATGTGGTCCAAATGGCAGATGTTATGAATTGGGAAACACAAGCTAGGACAGACTGCATCAGTTTGTTTTTGCCTGAGTCTATTGGGAAGGGCAAGATTCCACCATCTCCTCTCCTCCTCTCCCTGCTAAATTGAGTGCAGTTGGACAGTTGTAGGGTGTGAGATATTCTAATGGCCTTTTTGTTTCCTGTGAACCTGAAATGTTTGTGAATATTTCATGCATTTCCAAAAGCTTCACTGCCAGAAACACAATGACCACAGTATTTACAGAGCTAATCAGGATAATTTGTGCAATTGTTGTATAATAACTCAGTGACAGAACAAAGGACAGAATATTGGCTTTCTTTTGTATTCTGGACACACTGCTTCAAAAAGTCGAACAGGCTTGCTTTTAAGATTGTATTCTATATCTGATGCTACACTACTCTACAATACAATATAAAATAATAAACTTGTCACAGAATGGGAATGCCTCCATTGTTGAAATGTATAATTTTAAGCTCAGGGCTATAATGGAATTTTTGCAGTGACAGGAAAAAAAATCAGCAGGAAGCATTTTATGACATGCAAACTGTCTTTTGTAGAAGACATAACAAAATAAGAGGCTAGGGTAGAAATTAAATGATCCTGCAGGTTTTAGGCATGACTCAGAAAGCAATTAGCATGTTACGGATCATTAAATCATGTGAAAGATACAATTGAATGTCAGAGTGCACCTGGACCTTCATCAAGTCTGAAGCATTTTTTTTCCAGAAAGCCTCCAGCTGATAGAAGATACTGCATGAAGCACTTGCTGAAGCCTTCTCAAGGGTGTAACTGTGGGGGACAGAATGAGGACATTTTTCCCCCCAGTAAGAAATGGGCACCCATAAATGAAATTTTCCCTCACTGTCCAATTTCCTAGCATTGCAGAGAGTGAGATCTTGTGTCTGCTGTATTTGCATTCTCTTGGTGCCTTTGGCTGCTCTTTTTCTTTGGATGCTTAAATACTCAACTAAAGTTTTAAAATACTACAATGCTATAAATATGGGGACTGAAGGCAATTTTCATTGGAGGGCATATTTCTTATTTGGGGTGAGGTAAAATTTGCCTCTCATTCATAGCTACTCCCTGAATCTCCTTCAGGATTGATCTTAACTGAACATTCGGGAAAGAAGTGGAAAAAATGGGAGCAGAACATTTTCTCTTCCTCAAAAGAAGTGATGCAAATAATAAAGCTTAGAATTATAAGATTCTTGTTCTGTTACAGGACATTGGTGAGAAGGTATTGGAAATATAGGATAATACACAGAATGCATACTTAGTTCAGATCCAACAAGAAATACTTTGAGAGAAGCCCTGAAAGCCTTTACAGATTAGAATATAGGGGAAAATCTGTTTTTGAATGCACAGAAAAGTGTGGTGTAATCTGCACAAGGTGATTGATTGACAAGCCAAGTATAGAACATATTCTCTCAAGATGGTGTTTAATGGATGATGATAAGGTATGAGCCATAACTCATACCCCACCAGAAGCAGGGGAGACATACACTGTCTTTCCGTGTACATCTCTACAGCATCTGTTTTGACAGAACTCGTAAGAGCTCCTGTGAAAGGGCTAAGCCTAGCAATTTGGCTTGGTCCAGCAACAAGTGTTACATTCTCTAAAAAATTCCTCAGATGAAAACTGGGACACATTGCTAAGAAACATCAAGAGTGTGGTCAAAAGCGGTTGGCCAAGGAAAAAACAGCAAAGAAGGACACACAAAACTATTATTTTAACCAGAGAAATCCTGAAGTTTATGTTTAAGAAAGCCTGGCAGAGAGTAGGAGGAGTCCCTAATGAGTCTACTGGGAAGGGCAGGACTCTGCCCCTCCTCTCCCTCCTGCTGAGTTAGCTGAGAGCAAACTATTTTTGCACTTTTAACTGTTTTGCAGCAATTGAAGTAAACCAGGGAGGAAAGAAGAGAGAGAGAGGAGATGAGAGAAAGTGGGCATTTTTAGAGCAACTGAGAGGGAGGGATGGTAGAGGATTAACTGGGACCATCCTTGCGAAACTCAGAGGGCTTTTCTGCACGACACTGCTATAGTGCTATTATTCTACTTTCAACATCCTATGAAATCCTGGGGTTTGCAGTTTAAGGAGGGGCATTTAGAATTCTTGGCCAGAGAGCTCTTGGGCCTCAGTAAACTTCAAACACCAGATTTTCACAGGATGTTGAAAGTGGAATAATAGCACTATAACAGTGTAGTGCGAAAAGGCCCAGATGATATGGTGCTCACATTCTTTGGTACTTGCCTTGGATTATAATGGCACCTCCCTCTTCTTTGTCAGTGGATATGGTTTACCTTGGAGATTCTCCTAGAGCTGGTGAGAAGTAGTTAGTCTCTGTGTAGAGCATATCTGAGATATTTTGTTTTTGTCTTAAGACTGCATTGTTATACATTGTGTGTGTGTGTGTGTGTGTGTTTGTATGTATGCCTTGAAGCTTGCCTGTCAACTTATGATGACACCATTAATTTTTCATAGGGTTTCTTAGGTAAGGAATATTCTGAGGTGGTTTGCCAGTTCCTCTCTCTGACATACAACAAC
Organism: Cyclura pinguis; assembly: GCA_030412105.1. Classification (NCBI taxonomy): domain Eukaryota; kingdom Metazoa; phylum Chordata; class Lepidosauria; order Squamata; family Iguanidae; genus Cyclura; species Cyclura pinguis. The sequence goes on from CM059601.1 coordinate 199,778,752, forward strand.
ACCTGGCAGTCATCGGTAGTCTCCCATTTAACTTTTTAAAAGGAGGTTTTGAAGGTATCCTGTTTACTGCTTATAAGTTACAACCCATCTCACACAGAGATCATCTTCAGTACTCAAGAAAGGTGGAAAGCAAACACTTCATCTGCAATTCTTTAACTCCTGGCACCTCCCTGGCTCATCCCACTGGTGCATTTAGCTTGACTGTTCATATCTGAATTTACAAATCTTCTTTTTAACTGACTTTGCACCTCTTCCTTGCTCCTCTACTCTTTGTCCCTTATGCGTATTTAAATGGTAAGCCTAAAGGCAGTGTTTAATCATTTTTAGTCTTACATGTACACTGCCTAGTTCTTGACAGTTCCCTAGAAATAGGCAACAATAAATTAAAACAAAACTCCTTGTTAGATGTAACCAATATAAGCTTATTGATTGCGTATATGTCCCAGTCTGATAGATTTGATTATAAATAATGTATTATTTTATTTATAACCTTGCTCATCTGAGCTTAAAACAGCTTACAGTCCATTTTCCCCCTGCGTTGCTTTCAAGGTGAAAATAAATGGTACAGAGTATTTTTGAGAATTCAATTAGCTCTCATCTTTTTTTTTTTTATGTTCAAAAGGTACAGTTGTTAAGGGAAATTATTTCTTTGCCATCCTGTGACAAATGTGATGTCTGTCTTATTCTTGTACTATGGAGGGGGTTAATTGATGACAAGAGGTTAATTGTGAACAGCCATGAAGACTGTTGATATTAATGTAACACTCAAATGTGATTTGTCTATTAATATAAACACTTCAATTGAAACTGTTCATTAAAAACACACACCATTTTCAGTACTCGAGGTATTTGCATCAGGCATTTATGCGTTTCATATACCTAGAGAACAGTGTTTGATGTAACAGCGTACCTACCTTTCAGTCCTCGAGTTGCCCTCTTTTATAAATACATTAAACTTACTTCCATTTCCTAGTAATAAAATAAGTGGTACAAAATGAACAGTTATTCATTTCTTAGGTCCTTTGTTAACAATCAAGCCCTCACAGATAGATAGCAGTGGATTTACTTTTTCAATTGATTCTTTAAAAATTTTCTCCAGTTCACTTTTTTCTCTTTTTATTGTAAAAATACTGATTTTGATATTTAGACATAAAATTAGGCCACATTCTATTCTCTTGTCTGTTCTATGGGGTTGTTTACATATTAAAAGAAAGAATCCCTTTATTTTACAGGTCTTTAAGCTATGGTGCTATTGGAGTAATTGTTGGGCATGAGTTTACCCATGGATTTGATAATAACGGTAAGTAATTATATTACTGTTTCACTCCCTGATTAGAAAATAAGACTACAGTTGCAATCCTGTACACATGTGGGAGAAAGTCCTAACTGTCTTGGTCTTACTTCCAAGAAGATATACATAGGATTATGATGTACATCATGCTTTAGTCCTCTTCCCTCAGCCCTGCTCTAAGTCTCCTGGTTGTTTGGAACTGATTTATAATAATGTTCATAACTAGTTGAGATCCCTTTCTCTTGTTAGAAATTGACAGCTGCATAGTTTGCATTTATTTCCAAATTATTTCCATATTATTTAGTTCTGAGTGCACAGCAACAGTTCACAGAGTTCAAGATACCAAGAGATTGTGGGCTGTACATTAAATAATGTATTTGAAGCAGAAGTTGTTGAGTTACAGCCTCCCTTATTTCTGGCTAGGGTCAAAAACTTCTGGAGGACCACATGTTGTTCAACCCTGGTTTGCAGTGTGCAATATGCTAGAATATGAATATGGAATTCTGGGGTTTGTAGTTTACTGAGGCCAAAGAGCTCTCCAGCTGAGAATTCTAAATTCCCCTCCCTAAACTGTGAACCCCAGGATTCTATAGGATGTTGAAAGTAGAATAATAGCACTATAACAGTGTTGTGCGAAAAGGCCCTAAATGTTGTTTTCTTTGCTGTCTTTCACTTTTCTTATTTTTCATTCTGCCTTTCCATTCTTGGCTATGCTCATTTTCTGCCTCATTTCCTAGACCCTCCTTCTTGTTTCCTAGCCCCTCATTCAGTGGTACCCAGGCCCACTTCAACTGATGCTGAATTTTAGAGGATCCCAGAATCAGTGAAGGAGCATGGCCAGAAGTATTTGGAGATCACACAGAACCACATTGAATCACCAAACCAGCTTGCCAGAATCATTCTTAGGCCTTTTCCGCACCGGGCTATTTAAACGGTGTAGAGCGACCTCCAACGGAGGTCTTCTACACCGTAGAGTGGACTGGGGCGGACTACTTTTCGTAGTTCCATACCTCAGTCCACTCCGGAGCGACCGGAACTGGTCGCTCGGCGTGTTTTTTAAAAACCTCTGTTTAGAGGTTTTTAAAAACCACGGAGTGCGCAACCTCGTGCTGCTCCGTCGCCCAGCTCCGGAGCAGATTTGCAGGCACGCGCAAGTGTGTGCCTGCAGATCTGCCGGGGGCGGGCTTCCGGCTGGCGAGCTTCTCCGGTTGGTGGAGAGCCTCCACCAACCGGAAGCCGCCATTTAGGACGCCAGAGGAGTGCGGAGCGACAAGCTCGCGCTGCTCCTCGTGGCGACGGACTTGGCCAGCCGGAAAACAAAGCCGGTAAGCTCTGTTTTCGGCCGTTTCCCTCCCCACATGCGGAAAGGGCCTTAGAATCACCTAGGCATGCAAAGAGCTCATATGTCTCTGGCAATGTTAGGGGGAAATCACCCACGGCTCTTCAAAATCAAATTGGCAGAGGGAAGTACCCCTCGTTGTCACAGTAATACTTCGAGTATGTAGAGTAGGTTCTAGCTGTTTCTTAACTGAAAGTAGCTCATGGTGATATTATACTACCCACTTGAAAACTAAAAGAACAAGAAAAAATAGGCATTAATTCCTAGTAATAAAATAAGAGGCACAAAGTGGATCAAAATAAGGAAATATATGTATGAATGGTTGTAAGAATTATGTTTATTTTTATCAGTCCTCTTTCTTTCTTCCCCCAAAATGGAGTCAAGTAGGTTCATAATAGCTATTATATATAACTTTATGTTTATTCTCTTGATAACAAAAATGCAGGCCGTAAATATGACAAAAATGGAAATTTGGATCCCTGGTGGTCTTTGGACTCTGAGGAGAAATTTAAAGAGAAAACAAAATGCATGATCAATCAGTACAACAACTATTATTGGAAGAAAGCAGGCTTGTATGTAAGTCATTGAGTAATGGCTGAAATTCTCTGTAGATCTCTCATGCTGTGTGTATGTATGTGTGTATTAATATAGGCATTGAAACATTTGGTATAGACTTTTAAAAAATGATCTTAATTGTTCCTATTTTTTCATTTCACCAGGTAAAAGGGAAAAGAACTTTGGCAGAAAACATTGCAGATAATGGAGGTTTGCGGGAAGCCTTTAGGGTAGGTAGCAGTTTTGCTTCTAAGATCACATTCCCCTCACCTCATCCACATACAAATTGAAATATAATGTTGCAGTAACAAGAGCCAATGAGATTTGCACCTCCTTAAATGCGCTCATTGTACTTCTCATCAGGCCTATAGGAAATGGATCAAAGAAAAAAGACAAGGAGAGGAAGAGTCCCTATTACCAGGCATTGACTTCACCAACAATCAGCTGTTCTTTCTGAGTTACGCTCATGTAAGTAGTATAAGTGGCCTTTCAGAAAGGATGTGCATATTTAGCTGCTCACTTCATGATGAATAGACAATTCTGCTTGATTATAAAAAGAAATTTAGAGCTTTGAACCTACGGTGGAAGTGGGTTAGATTTCCTCTCTTTTCCTTTATGCTGGAGATTTCCCATTTCCTCTTTGTCCTGCATAAGAAGACCAAATACCCAGACATTGAGAAGAAATTGAAAACTAATCAGACTGTAGGAGAAAGAGGGAAACTACAAGGGCTTTTCCCAGGCCAGGTGCCTGAAATATGTGTGTGAGAGAGAGAGGCGGAGAGCTCCTCACAGAAAGTAGTATAACATTTGGTTTTCTACTGATTTTGTACAGTCAATCCATTCTTTTCTGGCTATTCTTCTGAATAAAAGGCAATGTAGAAGAGAGTCCAGTTAAAATTTTCTTATCACTACATGGACATGTGTGGTTTGCAGAGAAGATTTCTGCTGACACAAAGTACACTTTCCTTGACTCTGCTCCTAGCACTCAGATCATGAGTAGATTGAATTAAAATGGACTGCATTTGAGGTTGCGGACAAAAATTCATTCATCAATTTCCTTTGTTTTAGGTAAGATGTAACTCCTTTAGACCAGAAGCAGCAAGAGAACAAATCTACACTGGAGCTCACAGCCCTCCTCAGTTTAGGTATTTTAACATGTTTTTTCCCCCTTCTCCTCCCAGTTTTAGTAATAAAGTAGCTTTAGAAACTTAATAGTAAGTGTAAATGTAATTAACTCTTAAGTTGTTCTCCATTCTTGTAAATGAGGAACAGCTTTCAATTCTTTGCTTCTTCTACTGTATTTCCATTTCTTTCCATGCCATTTTGGACTTCATTCCCAGGGTTTTCCCAATCCTCAAGAACAGATGGTTGGCCAGTAGGGGGCACAAAGGAGGGGCTGCAAAGTGAATGGGAGGTGGGAATGATCTGCTACATTCACAAACCCATTCAGGCAACCCTCCTGAATGCATTAGGGTACAAAATACTTAGGGAAAGAGGGGCATGTTTTCTCGTGTGCTAACTGTTCCCCGTTCCACTCTTTGCGTGTCTAGAAATCAGCTTAGAGTCTTCCCTGCAGTTTTCGTCCCTAGTATAATTCTGTCTCTATGGGTTTTTATCTTTCTATTTATTTGATTTGATTTGATTTTGTAGTTTTATGTTAGATTTTATGCTTTTACTTCTTGAGAATTGCTTGAGCTCTGTAAATATAGTAAGAAAAAAATCACTGGAATTTTCAAAATTCTGTTCTATACCTGTGTGAGTGTGTGTGTGCGTGCATGCATGCATGTGCAAGTGCACACAGGTTTGCTTGTAATACTTATGGGCGGAAATGCATAAGAACCAAGTTAAACACTTGCTGATTGCCTTGACAACCTGACTAACAACTAGATTTTACTTCAACATAGTATCTTTCATTGTACCTGAAGGGAGCAGGCTTGCTGAGGGAGACACAGGACAGTCCTTCTGAAACACACAGTTCTACCCTGCAACACCCTACTTGTTCATTGCTCTTTCTGATGTCTGGTTGCTGCTCGCATAAACAAATGCCGAGATGAAGCAACATTAGTGCCAGTGTACATGAGAGCAAAGTACCACATGCACATTTATGGTGCCGACTGGGTGCATGGCAAGCTAGCTGCTTTTTTTGCCTGGACACTTGCTCAGGAGGCTTTCTCCTCTTTGCTCTTTATAATGATTGAGATTGTGTGAGACAGCTAGCCAGTTCAGAACAGTAACAGGCCGGTATTTTTGCCAGTGTCTAGGAAAAAAATTGTTAGCGGGGGACTTCATTATCATGCATCTGCAACTGCCTAAAAGTGGAGCCAGCCGTGTGGACTGTAATCTTAGAAGTGTATTTGTGCCACAGAATTGTGTCATTTCGTCCAGTAGAAATGTGATAGGAATTCTCTCTCTTTTTTCTTTGTAATCTACATGGGATCAATTTCCCAGTTGTCCACATGCTGCAAAATGAAGCCAAAAGCAAAAGATACAGGCCGGAAAAAGTTAATACAGGATATAGAATCTTTGGGGATTAGAGAATGAAATTTCATTTAATGTTATTTAATATAGCAGTGAGGCAGCACAGTTCAATTATGATGCAACCGTATTATTTTTGTTTCTAAATGGGGGATTCAAGCAAGATTCTGGAAAGCATAAGAGGTACCAGATCAACAAGTTAAATGAGTAGCTCTTTAAAACTCTATCCACCCCAAAAACACAGTCAGAAATTATGCTTATAGAGGAAACGTGGTAAAAATGCCAAGTCAGGGAAAAGGCACTGACACTGAGATCACTGTTTAGTATGCAGCTGCGGGCCACGAACAAGGCAGGATATCAGAATACATAAAAAGCTGGGATGAAAAGTAATACAGGGTGGATTATAATGCCCTTATATCAATTAATGGTGTACCCTCATCAAGAATATTGTGTGCCGTCCTGATCACCTCGGCTCCAAAATAAGGTTGCTGATCTGAAGGCAGTTCAGACAAAGGGTAACAAGCATAATTAAGTATTATGCATAAAATTGGTACCAGAGGTGATTGACAAGATTAGTGTTGTTTACTTTTGGAAGGAGATGAATGAAAGGGAACAAAAGGTATGTATAACAGTGAATGCTAAGAGGAAGACACCTTAACTGTGCTTATGTTCATTATATAGCCAAGGTGTTCCAGATGATACAGGAGCTGCAATGGCTCCCTCCATGTTAATGTGTTTTTGTTGCACCATACACAAATCATTGCATATTTATAAACTTCTCTGAATACAAAATGGGTAGAAGTATTTGAAGTTAGATGCAGACAGAGGTGGCCATATCATGAAGCAATCTGAAGCAAAGCACTTCAGGCCTATGAGTTTAAAAAAGCCAAGATTTTTGCATTTTAAATTATTTTTATTGCATACTGAAAATCCATCTGTATGATAGCATGCAGAGGCTGAGAGGTGGAAGGCTTCTTTTGAGAAGGAACCTCGGCCTTGAATCACCCCAGGTGGTATTTTCAAGGATGCCATCCCTTGCTAGCCTCTCCCTCACTTTTCTACATCCCTTTCTTTTTCTTCTGTTTGGTGCAGCAATGCTGCAGCTCCCACAGATTCGGCCAATTTAGCAGAAACAAACTAGTGTCCCTTGTGTGGGTGCTGCTGTTAAAGTGGGCCTGGAGTCTTATTCCTTTTAATAGGAGGAAAGAGAAGATTGTCCAATGTCTTTGGACACTGCTGCTTTTGTTTTAAAAGCATTAAATTAAGAAAATTGTATTTCAGCCAGCTCCTATGCAGTGGCATCTGGGAGTGTGCTTGCCAACAGTGGGTATGGGCACTGCCTAGGGTTGCCAGGTTGTCCCTTATTTAAGGTGTGGAAAGCTCTTTCTTTTATTTAGACTGAAAAAGATGCCAAATATCCTGTAGATTTTTCATAAAGATAGAAATGTGTGCATCATGTAATTTATGAATGTATAATGTTAATTTTACAGAGAAATACATAGCTAGGTTAACTGAAATCAGTAATTTCATTTGATATTTAGGCAGAACACAGAGTTATTAATAGCTGCTTCCTGGTTGTCAACACTGCATATCATGATTTTTACTCTTTTTACTTTTTTGAATAGATGGCAACACTAGCACTGTCCAAAGTTCATGAAACCACTTCTGGCATATACCTGCTTGACATTTACCCATATTAGTTTAATGCTTGCTAAGAAGCATAAGCTTTTGTGATCTCCAGTCCCCATCTTCAGATGCCTCAGTGGGCTGGAGCCCATGAAAGTTCATGCAAAATAAAACTTGTTAGTATTCAAAGTAACACAAGACTGGTTTTTGCTGCAACAAACTAACAGACCACCATGACCCTTGTTAACCCATTTGTCTATAGACCAGGGATGGGTAAGTTGTGGCTCTTAAGATATTGTTGGACAGTAACTCACATCTAATCTGAATAGCAAGTTTTGAGTGATGCTGGGAACTACAGTCCAATAACACACTGGTAACTACTGCTTACAGATGTCTGCTTCTAGAGTCTAGTGCTTCTTGTAAAGTTATCAATTACCACTAATCATAACCTATTCCAAATGTTTAAAAGTTTAGAGTAGGATACGATAACCTGAGATGGTGCACAGAATGTGCCTGCCGACATATTCTATTACCTGGGTGTATCAATGAAACAACCTATACATAGCCAAGAGGCATTCTTCAGCCACTATGCTTCTTTGTGTGTACACTATCTGTCTAGTATTCACTGCTACTGTCAGGATGGCAATTTTGAAACAGTACAGCAAAGAAGACTTTCACTCAGAAATAGAGAGGCAATAATGATTAATTTTACAATTTTTCTCTTTGCTGTGAGAAAATTGTTGAAAAGGCACAGTTTTCAAAGAACATTTACAGTTCAGAATTTATTCTGTGCAAAAAATTGCAATTTTTGTGCAGAAAGCAGCATTTTCTGTGCAGAAAATAACATTTCTAATGAAATTTTTTGCAAGGACACATATTTTCTGCACAGAAAACAAGTTTCAGGAGCAGAAATTGTATTTTCTATGCTGTGCTTTCTGTATAGAAAATACTGTGGATTCTGCACATAAAATACAATTTTCTGCACAAAAACGTGCATTTTTTTTAAAAAAGAATAAATCCTGAAATGAGAAGATTCTTGCCTGTCTAGGATGAGAAGCCCATTTTCAATCAGTGTTTGAAGATTTTCAAATATTATTTCCATCCCTGGTCTCAAGCATGGAACAGCAGTATCAGTGTAAGTTAGTCTTTGTTCCATGATTGCTCAGATGCAGTTTATTTTCAAAAGTCAAAAGCAAAGAAATAAACTTAAAACCTCCAGAAATCCAGACACTGGGAAAAATCTGTGACACTTTTATTACATTTTTATTAAAAGATTATTATTTCTCTCTCTCTTCTTCCCTACTTCCTCCCCTCCAGAGTTATTGGTGCCATGAGTAATTTTGAGGAGTTCCGGAAAGCTTTCAGCTGTCCAGAGAATACTACAATGAACCGAGGTGCAGAGTCCTGTCGGCTTTGGTAGTAGTTTCTCTGGAATCCTGCACTAAAATCACTCCCTCATCTTTAACAGTTCCATACTCTTAATGAGCTGCTGCTGCTTCAGAACAGTAGCAGCCAGCTGTGGACCAGATTAACTTTTTCTATGGTGCATGTCCTTTGTCATCTGGGTGGACGACCTGCACAGACCTGCTATTATTTGACTGCTTGTTCAAGTCACAGAAACTATATGAAACACAGCCTGTAGAAAAGAATATTCCCCATCAGAAAAATATATGGAAATGTTCCTTATGAATAATTTTTCTAAGTAATTCGTATCTTTGATTTAGCAGGCTGATCCCTATCTATGTTTAGTCAGAAGTGAGGCCTGCTGAATTCAATTGTATATTTCAAAAGACATGAATATAGAAACTATCTTTGTCTGGTGGCTGTGATACTGTTTTGAAATTGGTTAATAGGAACATCCTGTGACATTGGCACACCTTCAGTCACAAGTCTCACAATAACCAGTCATTTCTTTAGCATATTACACCCTCTCAGCCCCAAAAAACCCTGTGATAGGTTCACCTTATGGTTATGATAGAAACAACTTGAAGGCACACAGCAGCAGCAGCAGCAGCAGCAGCAACAACAACAGCCTTTCCTCTCTCTTTCCATCTTAAGCAAAATAAGCTTTGGAAACTTGACTAGAGCAGTGGTTCCCAACCTTTCATCCTCCAGATGTTTTGGGCTTCCACTCTCAGAAGTCCCAGCTAGCATGGCCAATGGTCAGGTATTCTAGAGACTGAAGTCCTAAACATCTGGAGGGCCAAAGAACTAGTGGACTGCAGGATTAGAGGAATAGCAAACGAGGGTGAGACTTTAATCCTTTCCCCTCAAGATATTTTTTCAGTACAGTGAACCCTCTTCTTGTGCACAAATGTGAGGTCGCATGAAGTGTCGCTCCCCATTATAGTCAATGGATGTGGCAGGTGCGCAACCCACACTGTCATAGGCACATGCATGTTGCATCCATTGACTATAATGGGACGCAGTGCTTCACATTTTTTGTTTTACATGGAGGTTCCTGGAACGGAATCCTTGCATATACAGTGGGTGAACTGTATATACTATTTCCATATTTCTCTAATACCACTGCAGAGGCAACCGTACTAAGAAGTGAAGGAAGCATATTTTCTTCTTCGCCATTTTTCTGCCCCCACATTTAACTTTCCACTAATGCTAGACCTCTGACCTTAGTTGATATGCATCCCATACGTGAGGCAAACTGAGACCAAAGCAAATGTGACTTGGTACTACAGTAGTGAAAACAGAGTGCAAATCTCTGAATGAATTTACTGAATTTTCCCAGATACATATGTCCAGAGTTTTTGCTGTCATTTCTTGATACTGGATATGACATTTATAATTTTTTTAAAAAAACCTGTGAAATGTTTAATTTTGATTCAGACCACCCTTGTGAGTGAAGAGGCAAAGACCTGGTCCATAACATAGTTTTAATACTCGTTTAACATAACTTTAGCAGCTCTAATTGCTTTTACACTGGTTTGGATATATCTGGATATATGTGAGATGCCTTGGGTCATATTTTGGAAAACTGCAGGATATACATCAAGTAAAGTAAAGTCAAATCAAATCTATAAAGGCTCCAGTTCAAGTGATCTATCCTGACATAGGGTCTGAACTGCACTAAGTTAATTGTACTGAGTTTTCATTGAAAGTGTGGCTAAATTAACTTGATTTCAGTGGGATCAAAATTAGGCCTAAATCTAATTGCTGTTCCCAGTTAGACTAGTCCCACTGAATCAGTGTGATTTGCATAAATGCCAATATACCATTCAGCTATTAATTCAGGGGGTTTACTATAGTTGGGAGATCCAGTGTTCTGTAGCAGTTGGAGCATTGGACTATGACCCTGGAGACCAGTGTTTGATTCCCTGCTTGTTTATGAAAACTCACTGGGTGAGCTTGGGTGTGTCACACACTCGCAGCCCCAGAAAACCCTGTGATAGGTTCACCTTATGGTGGTCATAAGTTGGAAACAGCTTGAAGTCACACAACAGCAAGAACTCCAACTCTAGCTGGCATTTATATTGGAATTTAGGCCATAGCCTTTTCTTATATATAATATAAGTAACAGACCTTCTGAAGAGCTGGATGTTATTTGCTTGATATGTAGAGATGACATCTGAATGGACAATATTGTAGACACAAGCAATAGCACATACCTAAACTATTGCTGATGCACTGTGGAAACAGCAGTGCTCTTGCAGCTAAAATCAAATGTAAAGGGATAGTCTTGGCTGGATTTTCCCTTTTCCTATTTGTTTCCAGTTGCATACATTGCATTTGTTCAGTATAAAATAACATGTATTTAGAATTATTGTTGTACACATTTTTTGCACATTTATTTTTGAGATGGACATTAATGCTGATGAAATAGAGAAATTCTGTTAATGATATCATATAATAAAAGCTTTCTAGAATTCCTTGATGCACTATTATTTTCTTGGCTTCATTCGTGTTCATCCACAATAGGCATTTTGAGATTTTTGATTTATTTATTCTTTGGTAGTTCTCAGAGGAATGTATTTCTATATAATGTATGATGTCTTTATGCTGTAAGCTGCTTTGCACTCATGAAAACAAGGTACTGCATATATTTTAAATAATTTTTGCAAGGCTGTTTCAGATTTCTAAAAGTTGCTTCTGAGCTATGGGGGAGCAAAAAGAAAAGCAAGAGATATAAACAATAGAGATACTGTTGCTTTAAATATGGGTAGGTATCCTTTTAGGCTGTTACAATGTGGTAAGCTAGACTTATGGTCTTACAACTATTTTGTATTCAGATTTATTAAGGCACCATGGCCATGACTGCAAAGGTCCCTCCAACCAATCTTAAAAGCCAGACAACCATACTGAAAGAAGGAGTTCTACAGCACTGATGATGATGCAGCCAGCCTGGTCCAACTAGCAAGCTGCGGTGTGGGACAACATCCTGTCACAGCTCCTTGTCACACCACAGCTTCAAGGCAGGAGGGGGCTTCATATTTCATCCTTAGGGGCCCCACTCACCAGTGCTACAGAACTCCTTTGCTCAGTACAGCTGCCTGGCTTTTAAGGTAGGCTTTAGCAGGTTGGATTGGGAGATGGAGCCCTGTGCAGGATTCCAGCCAAGTAAACTTAGTTTTTGATAGGATTGCCTATTTAATATTTTTTTAAACTTTTATATTATCTATTGCTTTAGTTGTATCTTGTTTCAACCTACTTTGTAAGCTGCTTTGTGTGCTATATTGGGAGAAATGCGAGATAACAATAAAATGAAAAGCCCAAATAAAATAAATATTCAGTTGTACTTAGGTGTCCATGAGGCAGCACTGAAGCTAAGCTAATATGGTTGACACCAAGGAAAATCTTGAGTCAGTCTTGTGGGGCTCAGCCTAACCCAGCACGAGTTCAGCATTTTTAAATCCGAGAGATGTCATATACTTAACTTCTCCATGGAAACTAATAGAGATTAAAAAGAGGTTTATTTTATAGGCCAGTTTTCCAATGATAGGCTGGAAAAGTTGGGGGCATTTGGGATTAGATACATTAGATCCACAATTTAGCTTGATCTTCCCTAACACATTCTGCTTTGATCCCTAACATCAGCAAAACATTGTGAGTAGTATATCTGAGGTATGCTAGCAAAGCATATTGGAAACAGAATTCCATTTTTAGCCTATATGGAAGCTAGTGTTTGGAGAATTACATTCTAATGGGAGAAAGAAAGATGAAATCAGCCCGTAGTTTCTCCATAACTAAGAGTAGAGAGAAGAAGATGTGTGCAGGAGGAAGTGAAGCTTTGGAATCTCTATAGTTAAGGAAGCAACAGAGTAGACCATAAAAAGAGGGAACATGTTAATTGCTTATCAGGCTTTGTCACTCTGTAGGCACACAGCTACTTGAACAACTTGTATGGTCACACATTTCTTAAAACACTCTCAGTTATATTCCACTACCAAAATTTACTAATGGAGCAGCTCTTAACACTGCTTCTTACAGCTCCTCAGCCTGTCTATTGCTGACTTGAGGACTGCAGCCTAAGAGACCAATAACTTCTTTAAAAATATTTCTTACAAATATCAATTTCTTCTGTGCAAATCACCTTTATGACATAGAACACATTTGTTCTTCTGCATCTCTAAATTTCTGTATGATTTCATTTGATCATTGTTGCTCTGGGTCCTCGTGGTTCAATTCCTGAGTTACAGTTTATTGTGTGAGGCACATAATATGTTAATGCATATTTAATTTCTTTCTAGAAAGCATCTGGTACTGTAAGAACTGGAGCTGATGAATGTACACAGGTAAAAATCTGCCTGTGTTTCCTGACTTCAGAAATGTAATTTAGCACTTACCAAAATTGCTTTGGGAAACCATGGTTTATCTGCTCCAGAAAGAACCTGTTTCCTTAATCAACCCATTTAATCCAATTTAAAACATCAGATATTTGAGATTCCCTTGTGGTTATTCAGACCAAAGCATGAGTCTTATTAACTTTGCTATCAAAGCTTCCAGTTAAAAAGAAGCCAGATAAGAAACATTACACTAACCTGTGATCATAGAAATAGATGATTATATGATATTAGTTTATGATAGCACAACTGTGAAAAGTAGATACAAAGATAGGCTTTGAATTTTAATTGCATCATATGTATAGTATGGAATATTTCAATATTGTTATACTGTACTATCTTTTGCAGACTACCTGTATTGCCTACTGTGCTAGCAAAGCAGCCTGGAGTGATACAACAATGGTTGTGGTTGTACAATCTGATTTACAGTTTCACATTGTTATAAAGCCCTTCTCAATTATCATAGGCTAGAAGAGTGGTGCCAGCAATCACCTATATCACCAGATACAGTGTAACAGTAGTGTACAGATCTGAAAAAGAGGGAAAACCAGGCATATAGTGGGCACAACACAAAGACTTACTCATTTGTAACCCTCCAGTTTTCAGCCCACTCAAACCATGACATCCAGTCCCAGTTCGGCTGACCTCTGAAACAAGAGTGAAGGAAGTGTGGAATATGGTTTCCATGCAACACCCCCCCCCCCACATGGAGCACCCCATCCTTGACAGGAGCTGAGGGGAGCTTGAATTACAGTCATCCCTCCACATTTGCTAGGGCACAGGACCCCTGTGAAAGTGGGAAAAAAAAGTGAATAACTCTAGGTCCCCCCAAACCATATTTAACACACAAAAAAGTATGATCACCACATTCAACCCACTATGGATTCCTTTGAGGCATCAAGGTTCCTTTACAAGGCAGAAGTGGCTGGCTAGTGGGGCTTACTGCCACCTCCACAGCTGCCCCACACCATTTTTAATAGGGACTTACAAGCCTCTTTCACAGTTTCTCGGTCTCATCAAGCTTGCAGTCCCTATGAAAAATGGCATAGGGAGGCAGCAGAGGTGACAGCAAATAATCCATGAATCATCAAATCTGCAAAAGTGAAACACGCAAATGTGGAGGGCTGACTGTAATATATGGAAGATAATGGATTTCCCAGGCTTGACCTAAACAGGCTAGTTGAGGGAAGGACAACAAATCCTATAAGCCTATGTTCAGCATGACAATAATCAAGGACCCCAAACATCTGGAAGGTGCCAAGTTGCCTACTCCCAATTTAAATAATATGAATTTGCCCTTTATGTGTCATAATCACTAGGTTATTTGGAGGATCATATCTCCCTTGATAAGGTCAGTAGAACCACAGAACCTCCCACTGTTGGGAGAAAGGCGAAGTATAAATAAATGAAATAATAAGAATAATTATGGCATAGTTTCTTAGAAACCTGCTTTTTGTGGGAGTCTAGGTTGTGTCATAGTTGGGTTACACACAATCTATACCTTTATTGTTCCTGGAAATCAAAATGATCTCTGCATCTGAGAGCTAGGCAAAGGCTGTCAGTAAGAGGTATCCATGGAAACTGGTCAGTCAAGCAGTCAAAAGTGCAGAAGACCCAAGCCACATTTATTTAATTCTTTATCCAAGAGAGGAAAAACCTTTGTAGCACATGATGTCATAAACTCAGGTGGGTAAAGAACTATCTTGAGAATCTTTTGAAGTTTCCATCTGAGAATGAATAGCTAGAAAAAGCTTAAGTACTGTTGCTGACTCAGTGAAAAGGAGATTGTATTTTAAGTAGCCAGAGCTGCCAATAGAATATTGACTTAGATGGGAGGACAGGATTAGGTTTAGATCAAAGGAAAGGCTGTGAACAAGTCAAAATTAGTTCTAAATATATTCAGGAATAAAGTTTGAGAAATGTCCTAGTCCAGCTGGTGAGCTCTGCAAAGAGAAAGTCCTCTAGGGTTACCAGAATGAAAACTAGAGACTGCTCCTCTGCCTGTAATGGTTGTGTAGAATAAAGAATTTCAGGAAGTGTTGCTTTTTACCTGGTTGCATGATAACCAATACCTGCTGAAATTTCTTTCTTTATACAACCATTAAAGACATAGGAACCCTCACCAGTTTTCAGTCTGGCAATTCTGTTACAACGCAGGTATATAGCTACGGGTACATCTTGCATTTCTGACCACTGGAGAAATGCATTACTTTGCTACATAATGGGTGGGCACAAATATTTGCCTGTGATTAGGGAATTACGATGCTGTAGTAGTTTGGAGTGTTGGATACAGGTTCAAGCCCCCATTATGCTATGAAACTCATTGGATGACTTCAGATTAGCCAGTCGCTCTTCATAGCTATAAAGGTCTGTTCCTAGGCCCTTCACTCCATGCACCTGATGAAGCAGACTTAAGTCTATGAAAGCTTATGCCCCCAACTTCTTTCTTTCAGTCTCAAAGGTGCTACAAGTCTCCTTTGCTTATAGAGTAAGTGTTTGTAGGACTACAGTCTTTGCTTTAATAAGGTCAACAGCAACAGAAAACAAAACCAAATACAGAAAAAAAAAAATGACAACACTAGAGAAGATGGATTTCTGAGCAATTATGTAAGCCTGTTCATCTGTTAATTCTTTAGAGGATTTTTAATCAACTATTTACATTGAGTAACAAAAGGTTTATGGAAGAGAAATGAGAATTAGTCAGGCAAAGAGAGAATCAAGGGGTATTTTCCTCCCTTAAATTCCTTTCGTATGATTTTTTTCCTTTTATTGCATTATTAATGAAAATACCATATTAATTCACTTTAATTAAAATCCTGCCATGCAATTCTTTTGATAGAGAAGCAATTTTCAGCCCTTACACAGTTAAATTGTTTAATGAAAGATTTTTTTCTCAATGTTAGTAGGATCAGCACCACTGCTTCTCTTTGATTGCCGTCAGGTGTAATGGCTTTTCCAGCTGCTTTGGAAAAGGGCAATGGGGGGAACTAATTGGACATAGGTCAATGCTTTCTTGGAGGATTAGCATCTTTGCTATAGAAAATGGACCTTAAATATTGATTTTCTTCCTGCAGTAGATTTGGTGTGAGCATTTGTAGGATAGTGGTGTACAAATGCCTCCACAATCCAGCTAAACCAGTATGTCTGTGAGAGCATCCCAAACCAGTGCCATCAGTTCTGGCTGGAGGACTTTATGATAAAGGGAGATGTACTGTCTTGGTAGCAGCAAAGGCATATTTGCCTTGGAAGCCTCACTTTAGGTCTGCTATAAACCTACTCTCCAAGTTGTGATTTACTGTAGACATGCTGGCTGGTCAGAGTGGGGGAAGTGAGGTCATGTGCAGACAGCTGGGAGACAGTTTGGGAACTGGGGTCCAAGGCTGCTTGGATTCCCTAAGAGGTTTCAGGATTTGGCCCCTCCACTAAGTCAACCTACAAGGGACAGAGTTAGTTAAAGCCATCAGGTTTGTTGACAACACCTAGTTGCATATCTGCCAACTCTCCCAATTTAGCAGGGGCAATGCCAGTTAAATCCTCTGTCATACCACTGTTTTAGTGTCTCTTATAATGCTCCAGTTTCCCTCTTCTCCTCCCACTTTCCCCCTTTGTCCTTGGCTTACTTCATTTGGTGCAAACTGAGTCCAAAATGCCAAATAGTTTGCACTCAATTAACTCAGAGTGAGTGGAGGAGAGAAAGTGAGGGTGTGAAATCTTGTCCTTGGCAGTAGGCTTAGGCAGAAGCTAACTGCTGCAGTCTCTTCTAGCTAGTTTGCTCTTCCTCATTAATAATTTTTGCCATCTTGAAGTACTCCGATTTTGCTTGGCCACACATGGCATAATTTTCATCTGTGAAATGTTTGACAATATGTAATTGTTTAGGGTGGTCATGATAAAAATGGACAGCAAAAAACTCCAAACTGTGGGAATAGGCATTATGATGCAAACACAATTTAATATAAACTGAGGCAACTCTCCCCCACACTAGATGACGACTAGCTGGTGGTGATGGTTGGAAAAGAGATCTTGGAGTAGTAGAGAATAGTTCAATGAAACTATTGACCCAATATGCATTTGCTGTGGGGGGGAAAAAAAGTGGATGTTGAGAGCTGTTAGAAAAGGAATAAAAAATAAAACTACCACAATAAACAGTGCCTTTGAAAACAAAATCCATGGCATAAATGGTTCTGTGTACAGTTCTGGTCACTGCACATCAAAAAGGATGATGGATGTGGAGATAATGAGAAAGTGTGGAAAAGAGCAACAATGATAACTGACAACTCAGCTGTGAGGAAAGGTTGTAATACTTGGGTTCTTTTATTGGAAAAAAAAAGGCTAGTTAATGAGGACTCAATATAAGTATATAGTATATAGTATGCAGAAAGTAGCCAGAGAGAAACTTTTGTCCCCTTCCCATAATGCTAGAAACAGGGACTGTCCACTGAATATGAATGGTGGGAGATTCAGGACAGATGAAAAGAATTTTGCAATCTCAAACTGTCAGAGTCAACATCACAAAATGTATTGCTGATTTCCACCAACAGTGACAGCTTTAAAGGGGTGGTGGTGGTTAGGCAATTCCATCAAGATATCTATGGCCATTTCTACGCGGGGCGAGGGAATCACCCCATGACGCTACTTACCGGACTTTTCGGCTCCCCGGTCCGGTCCACGCCGCTCCAAAGCAGTGCGTGCTCGTCGCTCCACACTGCTCCGGCATCAAAAATGGCGGCTTCTGGTTGGTCGAGGGTCTCGACCAACCGCTGAAGCTCGCCAGCGTAAAGCCCGCCCTTGGAAGATCGCAGGCTCGCATTGGTGCAAGTCTGCAAATCTGCACAAGGGAGCAGGCTCGCACTGGCACGCTCCATGCTTTTGAAAGACCTGTTTTTAGTGGTCTTTCAAAAGCACGCTGGATGACCACTTGGGGTCATTCTGGAGCAGGCTGGGGTGCGATCTACATTAAGTAGGTCCGACCCAGTCTGCTCCCAGGTGCAGATGTCCTCCCTGGAGGACACTCTTCCCTGTTTTAAAAACCCCGTGTGGAAATGGCCTATGACTACTAGGGTGGTCAGGTCAAGACTATTCCAGGCCCTGAGGTGTCAGAGGCAAACCCTGTAATGAGGAGCCCATCCACACTACACAATTATAGTGGTATTATTTCATTTTTTCTGTCATGGTTCAATTTTATGGAATCTTGAGGTTCATGGTTTGTAATTTTGTCAGGCACTAGAGTCTCTCGATGAGAATTCTAAACGCTGCTCCCTACACTGCCAATCCCAGCATTCTATAGGATGGAATCAGTTAAAGTGGAATAATACTGCTATAATTATATAATGTGAAGGGGCACGTGGAGATGACCCTTTGCAATGCCACACAAGGAAGGCCAGGTGATGGTATAACAATTGTGTTAGAATTGTGTTAGAAGGGTCAGCCCCTGGTGACATCATTAAGCACAATACATTAAGCATCCACCACAGCTGCATGTTAAGCATCAACCTCAGTTGCCAAGAATATACCATTCAAATCAAAAACATCTGAGGAAAATTATACACACACACACACACACACACACACACACAAACACCCTCATTAGATGTTTTTGATTTGCACACATTTTTCAAGGCAGAGATCTCACCTTGAAATTTCTCCCCTTATCCTGAGGACTAGAAGATATCCAGGCTCTGAGATCTGACAACCTTGAGAGCTACCAGCCATGATGGCAATATATTATCTCCAGTGTTCAAGGTAGTATGCCTCTCAGTACTGGTTGCCAGGGAACATGAATGAGAAGTTGTCATTTCACTCATTTCCTGGCTGGCTATTGTGAAAATAGAATTCTGGACTGGCAGTTTAATCTGGTACAGATCTCCTTATGTTCTTAATTTTACTTCTTTTGAAATCAAAGGGGAAGATTTAAAATAGCTTTCAGGAGTAAAAAGGACAAAAATTGCCCTCCCTGCTCTCCCATCATTGGTCAATACAAACTAGCAGGACTTGGAAAGTGACACCTAGCATACAGTTCCTCCTTTCCTAAACCTTGAAGAAGAGTCTCATTGAACTTAGTGGATAAACATGCACAGCATTGTACTGTAAAACATGTTGGAAACTAGTGTTATCTAAATGGATGTATTTATTATCACCCTTCATTGATATCAGTAGGATTTAGCCCATACTTTAAACATTATCTTTAAAAGCGACCATCATTGAAATAAAAGGCTCTTGCTTTCAAGAGAACATGGTCAGGATTACTTGGTTGGTCATGTCCAGCATGGGTTCTATCCCTTGCATCACATTTGTAGCTGGGTGGAAATTCTAAGTGTGTGTATGATTACTTCTGAAAGTCTTATAGCCTTGGGTATGTGAAAGTACTCTACCTCCCATATCATCCTACTTTTTCCACGTAGAGTGGAGTCACCCTGTGTGGGTGCTGCTTTCGATGGCAGTGAAAGGTAGGGACTTCTCAGTGTTTGCACCAATTTTATGGAACATTTGGCTCTGTGAAACATGGATAATCTTTTCTTTGGTTTTCTTTTACTGATCTGTACAGGAGCCCCTCTCCTTGTTAATATTTTTTAAATGAAAGTTTATGCTTTCTCTGCAAACTTTCTTTTGTTACTTTTAATGTGTTTTTATTTTTGTATTTGATTGTACCAGGGCTTCATGATTTTAAACTGTTCTTTACCACCCCGGGTAATGCGTAAGCCCTAGAAGTGCAGGATAGAGGTTTCTATTGTGAATAAACAAATTGATTGTCAGCATGGAGACATGAAGACTTTTTTTCCCTTTTTTTTCTTTTTAATGATGGAAGCAAACATCTTCATACCAAATAATGATTGTAAAGATTAGCTCCTGCCTTTGCTTAAATGTATGGAGAAAGCACTCTAGTTAGAGGAGCATCTGTCTCTCTTTCTCTCTTCACACAGACAGACAGACAGACAGATGGACACAACATCTGAATAAATCTCTAGACTGAGGCATAGGAATGTGAAATGTTACTTTTACGGTTACTGATGCTTTATTTATTTGGTTTTATATGTATTTTCATGGTATGTCCTCCTGTTAGAACTGAGGAGAAATTTCACCTGTGGTCATTTAATGAAAACTATGGGTCTGAATAGCTATTAACATCTCTCTCCCCAGGTCAGATCCTAACAGCACAGTCAGGGGGCAAGTGTTAATGAGAACAAGCAGAACTTGGGGAAAATTCTTTTTCTTGGACTACAACTCCTAGAATGGGAGCCATTGACCAAGAATGACTGGGGAAATTTGGGGGACTGTAGTTATCAAAAGTGCTTAGAGCTACGGATGTACGATTAATTTTTTAAAATTAAATTAAATCAAATACTAAGCGGACACCTTTCCTCTACCCCCAATACAATCCATTGAGGACAGGCACATCTGGCATAAGAATATCTGCTTGGAAAAAGGGGAAAAGAAGAAAGGCTGAGCCCCCTACAGCTTGTAGCATAGCAAAGTAAGACATGGTTGGCTGGCTGGCTGGCTGGGATCCTGAACAGGAATACTCCTTTTTGTAGGTGATATAGAATACTATTAACAGTTTGTTGCAAGTTCCACTTGTGCCTCATGCAGGCAACAAAACTTTTTCTTGTTGCCGAATTTCCCTCTTCTGGCAGGTCTCTTCTGCCCCTACAAGCTGGGTGTAACAATCCAACATTCTACAGGGGAGCAGCAATCCTGACATGAAGATCTAGTGAGAGAAAAAGCTTCTGTTTGCTTAATTCCTAGGGTTATTTATCTATTTAAAGTATACAAGCCAGCAGTATGCCCCCCCCCCCCCCAATGTCACAAGAATCTATCCAAGGGGCATTCTCAGATGGCAAAATCTCTGTTCTACTTGACTTCTGTTAGAACAATTTTTGTCAGTCTTTTAATGGGAAATGTACTTGCCATGGTTGCTTAACATTTTCTAGAATGCCTTTTTATTAACATAGAAGCCAGCAGTTCTGTTATTCAGTACTGACACACATTTTTGGAAACTGTCTCACTAAGTTCTTCTCACCTATTATTAAGCATGATAGTAGTTCATCCAAAGCAACAGGAGACTGAGACTAGTTATCCCTGAACTTAGTACATTAAAGTGTGACCTGCAGTTTCCTTTGCATCCTCAAAATGAGCATGAAGTGAGTCTATTATCAATGAATCACTTTTCATTTTGAAGAAGGAGAACTGAATGCTAATTACAAGTATTCACTCTGTGTCCTTCAAGTCCTGTCTTAAGGTCATGGCTTGTCTAAGCTGGTACTAGATAGGTATTTTGCAGACTCTGTCATTTAATGCTGATACTCATGAGGGATGGAAAATAACCATTCTCTTCTCACAGGAAGACCATTATATTCTTTCTTGATGACCTGAACATGCTCTAGACATTTTTGTGCACTTGAAAGAAAGGATCAAATCAGATCACATACCCATGCTTTTAGACATGAGCTCATTTGTAGAGCCAGTGGGATGTAGTACTTAAGAGTGTTGGACTGGGAATAAGGAAATTCAGATTAGAATCTGTTCCTTCTGTTCCTTGAAACTAAACGAATAGTCCTGGGTGAGTCAGCCTCACTCATTCTGATCTACTTTTCAGGGCTGCTATAATGATAAAGTATTAAAAAGGAAAGTCATATATACCACCTTCAGCTTGTTGGAGGAAAAGTAGGATATAAATGTAATGAACTGTGGCCATAGAGGTTGGGTAGTGGTGATGGTACAAGGGAACAGTGCACTTGCAAAAATATCTTAGTTTTATATATCTAATCTATATAGACTTGGAACCTCATTTTAACGTGGTAGCTGTCTGTTTCTTCTCTCTTTTGTTTAGTGTTCTTTTTAAAAAATATTCTTATTGAAAGTTTTCTAATGTATTAAATTCTACAAATATACAAAAAGAAAAAAAGAAAAGAAAGGAAATAAAAATAAAAATAAAAGATTAGCAAATAAAAAGATTATTTCCAATCTTCTTTTCAATACTATATAATATTCAAATTATTTCAAGCATCTCTGAATAAAAACCCAGCAGTCTTTTCTTTCCATCCCCATCACCTTATTTCTCCACAGCTAAAAATATTTTCCTCCTTCTCAAGGTTGACATATCTAGTGCTAAAATATCAATTAATATTTTAGCCATTACATCATGTTACACTATGATAAGTAGTATTCTATTTTCTCACTTACAAGAACAACTTCCTAACTAAGTTACTTGCTAAAGATATCTGTATATCTCTTACATCACTAAATCCATTCAATCTTTAAACTCTTTTATAATTCTAGAATTTCAGTGATATTTAAACTCCAATATTTCTAGGAAATTTCATAGTAGTATAGAATTCTCTTCAAGATCATATCCATGTCCAGTCTTCATTGTTTTATATCTGTAACCAAATCTCATAACCTTATTTCAACCAGGCATTACTTCCTCTTTTCATTTTAATTTTAACTCCTGCTTTGTTCTTCCTCTGTCTTAATGATGACCTTTCTCCTTGCAGTCTCCTCAAATTCTTTTTTTTATGTCTTGCTATTATTTCCATCTCTTTCCAATTTTCTGCTTTAAAAGAATTATCTGGAGACAACGTACCTTTATTTCTCATTTCCCCTCTACTTCCAGGCCAGTCCTTTCATCAAATCCTCATGAGTTTGTTTTTCCATTGGTATAAATTCCTTAGACATCAGTTCCAGATTAGCCTTCTTTTTTATCTTCCCTTGCACTGTAATTCCCATTTCACAATCCAGTACTACTTGGTCCCTCTTCTTCTCAGTTCTACAGAGTAATCCCTCCGTTGAGTCAACTTGAATTTGTTTATCCATACAGTTTTCACTATCAATCATTTCCAAATTACCCCATATTTCTCCCCCACTTGCACTGCATCTCCCAACAGTTCTGTTATAAACCCATCAATCTCCTGTCTCAGGTCTTCTGTCAAATCTGCTCACTGTCTCTTTGTCATATTTGGAAGTTCCTAATCTCTCAGTCAATAGATCCCAAACAAGAGTTGTTTAAAAAAATATCTTGGGATTCCATCTTTCTTCAATCCAGAATGCAAACAGTTAGCAGTCAGGCTGTTCTCTTGCCACCACCTGACTATGAAGAGACTTAACGCACATCATTTGTACAGAGTGTCATGTTTAGTTCCATGTTTATTTCCATGAGGGTGGCTGTCAGAAAGACCTCTGTTAAAAACCTGGGCCTAAAGTCCAGTTGCTGGTCCAAGCTAGAGAACGTGGATCCATTAAGTCAATTGCTGGATGGTAACTCAATATTTGCATAAATCCAATTGATTCAGTGGGACCATTTCATAATTTATTGCTCAGGGAAAAGCTATATGCTAGTAAATGTAGGAAATACCAAGCTAGATACTAGTAAATGTAGAAAATACTAAGCTAGACATACCAGTGGTCTGAGTGATATAAGGCAGCTTTCTAAGTTTCTTAAAAATTAAAAATTTAGGAGGTTTCATAAAATGAATGATTCAATAGTTAGGTGTGAATGCTTAAACAATATGATCTGTTTGCAAAAAGGGCAGGAACTAATTTTTAGTTATGTTCTGTTAGTTTTTGTTTTACTTATATGTAGGTTAGGACGTTGAAATTTGTATGAATTGTTGTTCTGCAGGTTTGGTTTGTGTTGGTATTTTTCACCTTGAGTAAATAAAAAATTAATGGAAAAAATCAGGAGATTTCCTTCTTTTCACAATATCTTGCTTACTCTTGATATCCTAATGATAACATATTCAACATTCAGATCTAGCTGTGTTCAGCACTGGAGGCCTGAGTTTGACACAAACTTTAATGTGAGTGATGAAAGCTACGCTCCCAAGTTCTCTTCACTTAAACATCTGAATTTCTGACAAAGTTGTAGCCATATTACCTAGTGGATTGCAGAATGGAAAATTATAACACACCTGGAGGAAGATTTAATCTCTGAGTTTTCCCCTTAACAATCCATTTTCATAAATCTCTTCTAAATTATCCCTTTGATCTGGAATCATAAATTGAGATTGATATATATTTCAGCACTGGTGTAACTACACCGGTGTAAATTACATCAGCAGCATGTTTGTGAGAGTAAAAAAACCAACAACCCCAAAGTGGATGCTGTGGCATGTAGACAGTTTCTTTGTGATAACCACCTGAGAAAGAAGAGTGCAGTTTCCAAGCTGACTATTCCTTTAAGTTGTCCTCAGAACCAAACACATCCTGAGAAAGGTGGTTGGCAAAATTGTCTGTTCTGTGGCAATTTTAGCTCTGAAGACTAGGAAGCATCTGCCTTCCTTTCTTCACAGCACCATAAAACTGAGGTAGAAGTGCACTATAATAGTGTGACAGATGTTCAAGCATGAAAAGTAGCATAGCCAGCCATTAACCAAATGGCTGCTAAGGGTCACTGGTATAAAGATTTGTGTCAATCTGGTACTGACGTTCACAAAACAAGACTAATGGCAAGGACATCTATTCAAGATCTCTTTCAAGGACATTTGTTTTTAATGCGTCAGAAGGAACTGACCTGGCTAGGCCATGGCGCCCTAGGAAACAGAATCCCTAGAAAGATTAATCAGTAAATAAAGCAATCCATCATGGTTAGTCAGAAACAAAGAGAAAGATGGGAACATTTATTTCTTATACGTCTTTCTAAGATGCTACTTAGGGCCAAACTAGACATGCCATTATTCACAACTTTAGCCTTTGTTTAGCTGATTTAAAAAAAAAAGAAAGAAAGGAGTCCTGACTTGGGGGAATGATGGATCAGAACAATGGTGTAAGAATAGACAGCTTGCAATATTTTCATGGGCCAAACTAGACTTCCCCCTGCTGTGTCAACAGGTCCTTTTCTCTTATTATCAATATCAAACACAAGAAAGATTTTGTTTGGAACAGTGGAGGGTGCAAAGAGTTAATGTCTCCCATGTCTTTGTTCCAATCAAGGCCAGCTTTTTCATCCTAGCTATTTTAAGAAAAATCAGCCACCCAAACAGACCTAAATAAAGTCTTGTGTAGTTTGGTCTTTGGCCATTTCGACACTACACTGTTATAGTGTTATTATTTCACTTTCAACATCCTATGGAATCCTGGGGTTGGTAGTTAAGGGAGGTGCCTTTAGAATTCTCAGCCAGAGAGCTCTTTAGCCTCAGTAAACTACAAATCCCAGAATTCCATAGGATGTTGAAAGTAGAATAATAGCACTATAACAGTGAAGTGTGGAAACGGCCTTTAGTTAGTTAGGTAGGTAGTTAAACTTTATTTATTTATTTATTTATTAATTTATTAGGGCTGAACTGGATATATTAGGGTAACCCCGCCCACCTGGAAAATGTGTTTTTCTTAGCTCTTCATAGCCATTTATACCCCATTTTTCCCTGCTATTGAGATGCCATGTTGGTTTCCCCTCACAGTTTACCTCAGCCAATCAGAAAAGGCCCCAATAATGCCACACAGTGAATCTATTTTGACATATGTAACCAATTAAGTTTGGTTTACATAAACTGCGGTTTTGTTGGTGCAGTACAATAGTGTTTACTATTTTGTTGGTGCAGTACAATAGAGTTGCACTTTTGCAAGGCTTATCTTCCCTCACTGCCACTGGGCTGTAGCTTTCTCTATCCTGCCACTGTGCCACTATCTGCACCAGTGTAGTTACAGCCCCATAGTGCAACGACAGAATTCTGGCCATAACAGTATTACTAAAGAAAAACAAAACAACTTAGCCATTACAGGGCAGGGCCTTGCAGTCCTTATCTAGCAATTGGAATCTTGGTTGTAACTTTTTTTAAAAAATGTATGTGATAGTTTTAATATCCAGCAGTAAAAAGTCCAGCATATAGAGGAGAGCACTTTAACAGGTCCCCATGACAGTTACCCATGAATGACCATCTATTTTACTTAACCTGTTTTGGACAGTTCCTCTCTAGTTCCGGTGATGCTCACTGTGAAGAGAAGCCTTCATGGGAGTACTTCCATTATGGGCTCTTGTCTCAGCAGTCATCAAAATGTACTGAGGTACATTTTATACTGCACAATATAATTCTAATGGTCCGTGATACTGTTTTAGCCTGGTAATTAGGGCATTCCTGCTTAAGAACATTTGGATTGGGTTCTCCATAGGGGCAGAGGGCTAAAATTCTACAAGTCTATCACCTCCCTCTGAGTCTGGAATGTCACCCTCTCTCTGCAATCATTACTCTCTCTCCTTCCTTCTCCCCATCTGTCTATCTACATGAGGTAATAGTGGATTAATATCATATTTACTTAGGCCCCGTGTTATGCTCTTCAAGCAGCAAAGGCAACATAGGGCATGGCTGCTAAAGTGCCATTGATTTCAGTGGGACTAAAAGGATTTTAACTGTGCATGCTTAACCATGGTCGGCTTCTTGCTTTGTGACTGAGTGGAAGTTCAATACATGGTTCCACTTCATTCCTAGAAAGACTTATGCTATTAAACTATTGGAATACAAAATCTGTTGAATAAGCTGTACTGAAAATTCAAGCTGAATGATATTTATTGATCTCCATCCTAAGTCTGGAATGGAACTTTTAAACAAACAGACTGCTATTCAACAAACGGTTATTGAATGTGATCATAAAGAATGGCTTAGGCCAGGCCCTTCTCTGCTGCTCTTTTCTCTCTCACTCTGCAATATCCACAGACAATGAGGCGAGCCACAGTTTAACAGAGTAGTAAACTTGACCTCATCAGCTAGGGAAGGTGGAAAAGCGAGTTGCTCTCAGAAAGCTCTAGATGTATACTCAGTTTCAAGTACAACTGTTACTAATGAATCTTGGTTTCTGGACAATAGGCTAGAGATGAGCAGGAAGCTTGCAACTGAGCCCAGATACAGAGGGAGGGGAGGGGAGTGGAAATCCAGTCCAATTGTGCAAGGTGATTTTTCAAGATTTCTTGACCAACAAGGTAACACAGCTAGCTGAATTACTTTTGTGCAGAGGTATGGTTTTTTTTAAAATAATATTGGCTGAGATCCTGCATCAAGGAGATGTAGAACAACTTTACACTCATGGAGTAATGCCTTGTTTGTGCTACACCCTTTCTTTACAGAATTGCTACACTGCACAACCAAAGGCATATTATGGATTGATACACAATTTGCAATATGCAGCCATACAAATCAATGCATAATGTGCAACGATGTGTCCTGTACAAGTGCAATGTAAAATGGTGCATAATGGCATCACATGTATAACTCCACTTTAATAACTTTCAATGGAACATGGCCATTATGCATCAGCCAAAATTGTCCACCTGATTGTGTAGGGAAACTTATTAATCTGTAAGACACCAAGAAGGTGCCATTATTGGATTTTTGAAGTATAATTGCAGAGAAATAGTAAAAGAAAAAAGAAGAAAAGTAGGTGGGAGCAGGGGTAAATGGGCATATACATTAATATAAGCTGACCACACTTATGAAAATAAATTTTCTTCAAGCTCATGATTAGGATCCTGTTAGTAAGTTGTGATGTTGTGCCTCATGTTTTTCAGTCATTGCATAGGTCATCATTATCTTCTGACCATGTAATGACCAAAAGGCCCCCAAAACTGGCCTTGTAAGATGTGCAGTCCCTGCAACATAGCCATTGCTGGATTGTTGGAAGGCAAGGGGATCTGTGGTGATGTGAGCAGCTCTTTTCCTTTAGTTGGACATGCTGTAAGGACTTCATCTACAGAGACCTCCTAAGGAATCCTGAAGGTCCGTGCTGGTGCCAGTTGCAGTGTGTCCTGCTACAGGAAAATAGTTGGAGGTATTGTCACTGATCTCCTCACTCTCTGACAACCTGGAAATTGCCCTTTGGCAGGTATATGCATACCAGGTTGTCTTGGTGACTAGCTTCAAGAGATATAGCTACAGAGATGTAGCTACATGAGATACATACATCTCTTGATGTAAGATCTTGGGTGATGTCTATAAAATATGCATTTATGGTTATTTAAAGCTATAAGATCTTTTGACCCTTGAACAATAGATGGTGAATGTTTCTTCCAACATTCTTCCAATTTTTCCCATGTTAGAGTATAACTCTTTTTGCAGCAGTTAAAGGGCAAATTTACATTTGTGGAATATAGCCTTCCCATTTCCCAATGTTAATTTTGGTCAAATAGAATCCCTGCACATCATTGCATTTACTGTACAATATACCCCAACTCACAAGTCACAGCTTAAAGGTCTTAGTCATCTTGGCAGCAGGCACTAGCACTCCAATGATGTTTTCTTCTGCCGGGGTATGCCTAGGCTAGGCAAAGATGCTTTTTAGCACATGAGAGTCTGGGAGGAAGGGTCTCTTATGACAGTTTTTTAGAGTGTTGGAACAATAAACACACCTCATTACTTTTAAAACTTGCTTTTAAGCCTTCGTCCTCACTCCAGTTTAGCACTGTTATCCTATTGCTGCCTCCGATAGCTTTATAGCTTTATAGGATTAGGCTGTAAATCCCATATTTACTCTCAATATTAAAAAAAAATGCTTTGTGGATAGCAAATTCTGATTGAAGAAAGGCACTGGAATTTTTTTTATCAGTTAAAAACATGTATTTCTCTTTTATTTTTATAAGAAATTGAGAATATAATAATTTACCTGGGAAGATTATATGGCAGAGCCTGGACTACTTACAATAGCATTCTGATACAATGAAAAACCACCATAGCAAATGTATGATCCTGTAAAATGAATTCAATTTGATCATACCTACTGTGGTGAACACTACCCACTAAAAGCTAAGCTGAAGAAGAAGGTTCTAGAACATTTTCCAGAATGCTGTGTGTCCAAAGGAAAGTCACATATTGCTTTACATTTAAACATGGCTAAACCTAAAATTTAAAGAATGCAGTAGAAATATCCTCAGCTTTGACAGTATTGTGCATGAATGGATTTCTTAAAACCTCCTGAAATCAAGTGAAACTTTTTTTTTTATTAAAAAAGTAACTCATTCTTTTCAGAGAGAACTCAGCCTTTTATGCCTTTGGAGTTTGATGGTGTTCTAGAAGCTATTTTGGTCATCTTATTATTGTCTTGCAGTTCAGAGTCTGAGAACTGAAATTCTTGTAGTCCTCGCAGTGTTTATTAATGCATGCTTTTAGCATCTCAGAGACCTCTGTCCTTTTGAGCCACTTTTACAAATTGATCTCCATGCATTCATGAATGCATGTTGGGAACAGGGGAGGAGCCATGTCCCCTGGTCCTATCCCAGTGACTTGGAGCTTGGAAAAGTTGCTTTTTTTGGATCACAGCTCCCGGAAAGTCCCTACCAGCAGAAGGTTCCAACCAGCATACAGGTCTCTCCAGCCATGTTGGCTGAAGGAGTCTGGGAGTTTGGTGACCATGCTGGCTGGGGTTCTGATACTGACATTGCCAAAAACAAAACAAAACAAAACAAACCTACCAAGCTTTTGTGTCATGAGTCTGCTACCAAACTTTGGTGTCACCATCATCATGCTGGTTTATTGTCATCCCTCTGCTTGCTCCCCCTTCCCTTGCTCTGTCTATTTGATACAAAGTTAGACAGACTTGCAAAATCAGAGTCAAAAGAAGAGAACAGGGATGCCAGCAGTGTGACCTAGAGAACATGGGCCCTACTTCCCCTTCCAATCATTTTTGAGAAAGGGAATTTTTGAAGGAGTGGGGCAGATGTTGTTGGACTGCCCCTCCCGTGAGCCCTAGCCACCATGATTAAAAGTGAGGGATGATGAGAATCGCAGCCCAGCAATGTCTGGAAAGCTGCACAGTCCTGTAATGTTTGCTCAACTGTTATTGATGTCTGGCAGTCCAGCAAAAAGGAACCACATGGCCCATAATGTAATATAAGCATAATGCATACTGTGTCTGCAAGTGGGTGCACTTATATTCTTTAATGTTTAAGACAGCCTTGACATCAATGACCATCGTTGCATCCACAGATGAGGGAGATCAAATGTGAATGTTTCAAGTAGCTTTTTTCTTTCTCAAAGAATAGCTAGTGAATGCTCGAAACTTGATAGAAATGGCAACACTCTCCATCATCTGAATTCAATTCAAACTATCTGAGACTTCTTTATTAATTACACGCTTATCTTAATACCACAGAAAATAAGTCACCGAAATGAAAACAGATAGCGTATGCTAAGAGAGTGCTGAAGTACAGTAGGCATCAAATCCTTTTAGTGCTAATGAATTTATATTTTGCAGTTAAAAAATACAGAGCAGTCAGCAGAGCTTAGTTTGAAGAAAAAAAATACTTCAGTGATTCATAGTTAAAATATAGTACTTGATACTTTGCAGCACTTTGCTCTTAGAAGATGTTCGCAGGTTGAGACACTAACTCATATCCTCTAGGAGGACCAAACTTTTAAACTGGGTCCCATTTCATTGCATAGAAATTTCATACAGAAATTTGAGGGTGCAGGTTGATGTGTGAAAACAGCACATCGTTTCTAATGGTTTTTTTTTAAATCTCATGTAATGCTGCAATGTTATACAGACCTGGAAGTAAGCCCCCACTGCTCCCAATAAAGGGTACCTCTGCTTTGAGTAGCCATGTGTACCAGAGGCAGGCAAAGTTCAGATTTATGGGATCTATGTCATCATTTATAAAAAGCTTGAACCTCCCCTGCAACCAAACCTATATATTCAAGACATTGATCACAGACAATGGCGTACTGAGGTGGGGATGGAGGGGGCAGCATGTTTTGAGGGGTGGTGCCAGGCCACGCTCCACACGCTGGCAGATGTCCAGTGACTGGATGGGCACTGGAATCTCCCGGAGAGGTTTGCTGGAAGGGCATGCCGCCTTGGGAAAGGGGGCTGTCCATTCCCCCCTCCCCTCCCCTCCCCTCCTTCTCTCCCTCCCAATCTGGAATAAAACCTGTTTCCAGCCAAAGCAGTAGTGCTGATGCTGGCAGACCTCTGGGTTGGGCAGAGAAAGAGGGAGGGACAAAAGGAGGAGAGGAGAGGAGAGGAGAGGAGAGGAGAGGAGAGGAGAGGAGAGGAGAGGAGAGGAAGAGTCCTGAGGAGGTGGAGAGAGGCGCCTGCCTTCCCCCCATTCCACCTCCGAGACCGGGGATGAACCCAGCCCAGCTGAGCCTCCGAGGAGGAAGGGGGAAAGGGGGGGCACTTGCCACTGTGGGAATGCTGGCATGTCTCTGAGCACGTGCAGTGCGCCCCCTCTGACCAGGAATGCCCAGAGTCCAATCACCCAATGCCAATCGGGCAGTCTTTTTGGTATTTTGGATAGGTCCTTCCTCCTCTGAGAGGGGTGGCAAACTCAGGGATACCTCCCCCCCGGGCAGCAAAAACTCTAGCTACACCACTGCTCACAGAAGCACTGAACAAAAGGCCTTTGAGCCCCTGCTCAGCCGGGAGAACTGGTTTTCGGTTGCCAAACTGGGGCTCAAATGTTCAATTTCATTTAAGTTTTTTCCCATATGTGTTGGGTTTCTGAGAAAAGTGCGTGTCAGTATCACACTTGAATTCTGGAATTCTCTCTTCCAAAAAGTTAGGGTGGCATCTTCTTTACAGTTTTATGATGTTCAGTCAGGTATTTGTCTCTTGAATTTTATGTAACCAACGTTTTATTAATGTTATCTGCAGTTGTTTGTTGTTGTTGTGTGTCTTCAAGTTGGTTCCCATTTATGAAGACCCCAAGGCAAACCTATTATGGAGTTTTCTGGCACTGAGAGTGTGTGATGCACCCAAGGTCACTCAGTGGGTTTCCATGGCTGATCGCGGAATCAAACCCTGGTCTCCAGTGTCTGTAGTCCCATGCTGAAACCACTACACCACTCTGGCTCTCATGTTTTTAGCACATTTTGTGATTTCATACTGTGATTATTGTTTTGAACTCTTGTTATGCTGCCCCATGTGGTGTGCAGATTCTAGAAGGGTATGATACATAATATTTTCCAAAAAAAAAATAAGATTTGAATGGCCTTGTTTAGGAAGAAAGGGGAATTTTTATTGTCCCTGTTATTACAAAATAAGTCAGAAATCCTTGCCGATTTCACTATGAATTCCATACACCACCTTCTATAGAAATGGATATAGGACTGTGACATATGAAATGCAGATCCAAGAATGATTCCTTGTAACATGTATAGACAGTATGCACACAATTAAAAAGAAAAAACTATCAAGGAACTACTGTGAGAAGGCACATGCTGTCCCAGAACAAGTGAGTCAGTACAGAGTATCAGCATTGTTTGCGCTTTTATTGTTTTCTAGTTTTACCCTACTACCATGACGTTTGTGACCCATCAACTTGTTTCCCTGCTGTGATCCTATTAAATCTGCAGGGATGTATTTTTCACCCACCATTTCTTTAATCCGTTTCATTTCAAAGTGATTGTTTTATTTTTCACAGCTTTCACCTCATCTTACCTGACACGCACAATAGCTACCAAACAACTCAGTGTTTTATATACGTATCATTTATTTTTTATTTAATTTAGAGAGGTTTGATTTTAAAGATTTTTTAAAATTTCCCTTGGTTCAGAATACAGCTCTTAGGCTGTGAACTGATAAAAAGGAACAGCTCAATCAACTCCCCAGCGCTAGAAGAAATAGAAGTAAAAATTAGGAGAGTGCTTTTTAGGGAGGAAAACACATCTGTCACATTAGCTTGGAATTTGCTTTGAATTTTCCCTCCCTCTTATTCAATGGAATACCTTTCAAAGTTTTCAGGAGAGTAGTTGAGTGTCTTGATGTTGTTGTGCACTTTCAAGTTGTTTCTGACTTATGGTGACCCTAAGGAGAGTGTGTGTGATGTTTAAGGACAACTCATGGATTTCCATGGCTGAGCTGTGAATTGAACTCTGATCTCCAGAGGAGACCTACCACAGTAACCACATCTCATACATGTCTATAGTCCAGTCTACTGATTCAGTGGATCTTACTATCAGGCTTCTTACTCCTGCTGTAGTTCAGCATGAAAATTTATGAAAAAAAAAGGATTCAAAGAATGTTTCTCCTTTTATGGGAGCTAGATTTCACAACAACCTGTTTTCCTTCCTCTAAATGGCATCCCGTGAACCTATTTTTGAACAATGCTGTTAATGGCTTTAATAATGGCTTATGCAGTAAGTATCACAGTTTACATCTGCTATTAATCATCTAGATACTTTAAGACTACACATGCTGCCACTGTAAATGAATAAACGGAGCCATAAATCCCCACTGATTACATGTAATTGCACCAAGCCAACAATCCAGCTTTGCTTATCTTTCATCAGCTCTCCTCCTGTAGAGCATTTTTAAAACAAAAAAACAAAGAATATATTACTTTGTTGCTCTAGAGATACCAGTGTAGAATTTCTAATGCATTTTCATACTTAGTTGCATCAGGAAAAGGTCATTGCATATCACTCGATAATCTAAAGTTGGACCAAAGAAATTGCAGCATATCAACAATGGCGTAACTTTTAAAGGTTTATTTGTCATTGAAATGTTGAATCTGTTCTCCAAGGGACATGAGCAAAGGGTGAGATCTAGTGAGATACAGATCCTTTATTCCATTTTCAGACAACACCAATGGATCAGTATATATGAAAGCCTTTATTTAGACTCATGGTGCACTTTGCTAAAACAGAGAAACAATATATTGTGTTATTTGGAAGGGAAAGTGAAAGAAATCATAATCCTCATCTCACTTACATGGGAATAAACTTCATTGGACTAGGGATGGAAAGAATATTAGAAATTTTGTTTAGCAGATTTTCTGAGTATTGGGAAAAACAGATTTCTCAAGTACTGGGAAACCCTGAGGAGAATTCTAGACATGCAAGAATCTTGCAGCTTGGTTCTTATCCTACAGGAAAAAAATGCACACAGGTGAGTTTTTGTGTGTGTAGAAATGTGAATTTCTCATGCAAAAATAGTATTTCTGCACAGAAAATGCATTTTTTTCCTACACAAAAAACATGGCTCTTTTTTTTTTTACATAATATAAATCCCAAACTACAAATAATCCTTGAAAATTGCACTGTTATCAACAACTTTCTTACAGTGAGGAGAAAAATGTTATAATAATTCGTTCTTATAAATTTTCAATTTACAAAGATTGACATCTCTAGATTGGACACAATGGCTTGGATCTAGGCTTGCCCCCTCCATGAACAGAAGGACATCCATTGGTGCAGACAACAAATGATCCAACAGGAGATTCCTGCTGGAAGATATAGGAGGGATAGTGATTATAGCGAAATGGCTTCCCATCTGTAACTACCAATGTTAACTCCCTTGCTGTTCCTCAGTCACTCAATAATTCACCTCCACCTCCATCTCTAATAGTACTAGGTACAGTCTGAATGCATTGCCCAAAGACTTTCAGAGCTACTGTGTCTATTAAAAGTGGAGAACCTTTGGACTTTGATGCTTTGGGTTACACATCCCTTACCCCTGGCCATGCTGGCTGGAGCTTCTGGAGTCTTTGGTTTAAAACATCTAGGGAAGAAAAGATACCTCCCCCTGCCTTTCTGATAACTTTGTGCATTCTTTCTATTAAAAAGTTGTTTGAAAGAAAAATTCAAAAGAGGTCCAAATAAATCATCAAACATATTTGTCTGAGAAGTCACCTAAGTCACTTTCTTATGCTTGTTTGCAGGATATGTTCTCCTCCAATAAATACATCTGAAAGATAATATAAATGAACAGATGATACCAGACATTTAAACAAATAATTTAAACAAATAGATAATTTATTAAATACATTTATTAAATAAATAGATGGTATCAGACATTTAGCCACTAAAACAGCCAAGATTGAAAAAAGAAGCTCGACTCTTACTTGCCTGCTTGGCAGCAGGTCAGCTAAAACAAATGATATAGCTGAAGAAACGATACAAACACATCTGCATAGCATAGAGGGTCCTTTTAGCCCAATAAATCAGACTGTCCCTACACTTTCACCACTATCCAAGCATGAAAACCTTGGGGATTATTGCTATGCCAGAAATTCTGGATGATGCAGCACTCACATTAGCAGAGATGGAGCAGGAGCTGTTTAGTTGTGTGTTTTTTTCTTTTGGCTAGTGTTCCCAGTTAAATACGTGTCTCTAATCACTAGGTATCCAAAGACAGTGTGAAATCTATCAGGCTAGCCCTCTTCAGATATTTACTAGCCCAGTAAATAAACACCCAGAGAGAGGGAGCATTCTAGTCTTGTTCCCCTCCATCATTGCTTCCCGCTTTCCTCTATAAATAGGCGAAGAGAAGAGATTCAGCTTTCAAAAGGGTATCCATGTAAGTCTGTTCCAGCAAATAACAAACAGCTTTGTGCCACCTTCAAGATTATATAACTATATAATATATATTAATAAATATAATATAATAATATAATAAACTATATATTATATAGTTATAATATAACTATAACACTACGCTGTTACAGTGCTATTATTCCACTTTCAACATCCTATAGAATCCTGGGATTTGCAGTTTAGGGAGGGCATTTAGAATTCTCATCCAGAGAGCTCTTTGGACTCAGTAAACTACAAACCCCAGTATTCCACAGGATGATGAAAGTGGATAAATAGCACTATAACAGTGTAGTGTGGAAATGGCCTAAGAGATTTATGTTAGCATGAGCATTTGCCCATAGCAGTCTACTTCAGATTTGTAGAATATAAAACTTCAGGTTTACATCCATAGTGTAGGTTGGGGTGGCAATTCTGGCAAACATTCCCTCTGTGGACCATGTAGTTGCTACCAGCATAGCTAAAAATAGTATGAAATTATTTCTGAAGCTAAGCATTTGCAGAAATATAGCCCCATTTTTGCAGTTGGCAGGTTAGAGATTAGTATGGGGCAAGGGGAACCAAACTGAAATAATTTTGTGGAGGTTTGGGTGTTTCTAGCAATGTTTTTGGTTCTTTCTTCAGCCAAATATTAATAAATTTTGGAGGATGGGAGCTTTGGGGACTGCAAAATAAGCTTCCAGGTGCTGCACTTTCCCCACCACTGGTGTAGCACAAATATTTTGGCAAGAAAGAAAGAGATCTCTATGCATTTTGGAATGCAAAACACATACCAGATTGCATGGAAATTGAAGGAAGTTGCTCTCCACTCACAGAAATAATGAAAATATGTAAGAAGGAAGTCAGGCCTAGAATGGTCTCCCTCTTTACAACGTTCTCTCCTGCCATTAGGGGTCACTGATGAGACCTTGTCTACCTCCAGGTTTCCAGGTGTCCTGCATGCAAGGACGAATAATTTGTGCAGTTTTCTCCCTGCTGAAGGAGAAAATGAATATTTCTCTGCAGTTCTCACCCAGTATTCACACATCCCAAAGTGTTTCATGAAACTGGTTTGCACAGAAGTACAGTTTTTGTGCAACATCATGGCCCAGCCATCTCTCCTGGCCCAAGCACCCCAAAACTTACGGAAATGTCTTTCACCCATCCTTCAGTCACCAGCAGAATAGACCTCCTTCTCTTCATGGAGCTGATGCCTGGTAAAGTAGGTTGGACAGGGAGAAGTTGCAATCATAGCAATAGTGTCAAAATTATGACTAAGTAGTTATCATGAATACTGAACAGAGACAACTAACTCCAGGTAACTGTTTTGTATTCATGACAGAACAAAAAACTGCTTCCAGGAAAGAGATGTGGCTTTTTTGTGTAAAATATCTGGGTTTAGTGTAAGACAAAACAAAACAAAACAAAACAATTTGAACAAAAAGGGATATCTAGAAACAGTAGGGGTTTGCATTTTTTTTTTTTTTTTTTTTTTTTTTTTGCAGGAAAAGTCATGATTTTCATGCAAATAGTATATTTCTAAGCAGAATAATTCCTCCAAACATTTCAGGATGCACCAATATCAAGCAAAAACTGCAAAATCCTCTTCTCTGTATCATTATTCCTGACAGTGTTTGCAGTGTCAGAAAACCTATTTTGGGCCAGGAAATTAATAATATTGAATATTCTTTTCATCTCAGAGAAGGAGATTGTTGTTTCTTGATCTGTGTACATCCACTTGTGGTGAAAGGGGATATGTCACAAGGTATCAGTGGCATAGTTTCTAATCTGGGATTGCTAGGACTTGTGCTCTTTTGGGTCTGCTTACTTTGGCCTCAGCTTCTATCTCATCCAGATAAAACCTGGTAATTACCTGTTCCATTTGGTCAGGATGGATAGATGAAGTGGAATCACTTGGAATAAGAAAAAGAGCCTAGGCAAGGCTCAAAATTCATTCATCACTCTAGCTGTTCTGGATAACTATGATAATTTATCCTTCTTATCCTGGGCTTGAGTGTCAGAGTGAATGTATCAGTCACTATCATTACAGGTGTTCACACCAATGTGTTTGAAAGAGCATGACCAAAAATGAAGCTTGCAGACATCAGGGCTGCTCAACAGGGGCAAGCACCTTCTTTCTGTTGAGACTGCATTCCTTCAGCGGTTATCAGGGCTCAGTGAATAGGTCAGCAAATCAACAGAGCAGGAATTTAAAAAGAGGGGAGTCCATGCTTTCCCCTTCTCTCTGCCCTCATTTCTTTCTCTTCTGCCTGCTCTCTCTCCCTCTCTCTCTCTCTCTCTCTGTCTTTCCACTGTCCCCTTCCTCCTCTGTCTTTGCCCAGGAGTCACACAGATATACTGACCTGGGAGAAAGGTCACTCTTACCAGAACTTAGAACTAATCTAGGGCTCCATCTCTACTTTTTTTCACTAGTTTCAGCCATTTTGACCATTTGATAGCTGGGATTTTCCTTCCTTGCTGTGGTCCAAACCAGCTGCTGGCAGGGCGATCTTCGATTTATTTAATTACAACCCATCTTTCCACTAAAAAAAAAAAAAGAGGGGGGCACTCTGGAATCTGATATGCACTACACTGCTATGTAAGCATGGTAGTTATGTAGCTATGTAGTGAATCCCGGTCCCCCAGTCCCCACTTACTGGTCAGCAGTCACTGTGATTGACAGGGATCTGTTCCCCTTGGGAAGAGGCTGACTAACATTCTTTGCCTCATGTGAGCAGTCTCCATTGCAACAGGCAGAAACAGCATCCTGATTGCAACCCTCCCTTACAGTGATCATTTGCATGGGGGTAGGTGAGTGCGAATGTCAGCCAGCCACTGCCTGAGCAACAAGGGAATGGACCTCATCATTGCAGTGGCTGCTGACCAGTAAGTGGGGACTGGAGAACTTTCGCTGTCCCTATGTATTTCCTAAAGAAGGGGATATTGTAGGGACTGTGAATATGAAAGTCACAGATTTGTAACTCTCTGTTATGCATTTGTAACTATCCAGTTGGATTCCAACCAAAATCTTGATTTTAATGAAATACATATACATAAAAAAGTGGACTAAAACACATCAATTAAAAGACAAATGCCAGCATTCAAGTAGTCAGAGTTCCTGCAGCAGCAAACCTGTCTGCATGAACAAAAAGGTTGCC
This sequence comes from Cyclura pinguis, assembly GCA_030412105.1. Taxonomy (NCBI): domain Eukaryota; kingdom Metazoa; phylum Chordata; class Lepidosauria; order Squamata; family Iguanidae; genus Cyclura; species Cyclura pinguis. The sequence goes on from CM059601.1 coordinate 199,817,199, forward strand.
CTCATATTTTTTCATTGCTCCATCCACTTAAGTTTCTTCTCCTCATTTATCCCCTCCCACCCTCTCTACTTCCTTTTGCATTATCTCCAGTGGAGGCTGGTGATTCTGATGTTGGTGAGATTGTGAATCCGTCCCAAACTGTTAAGGTGCTGAACCTTATTCCCCAAATACTTTCAGCACCCTGGATAGCTCATTTAAAAATGGACTACCATCTAGAGCAGATTCCTCTCTTTCCCACCGATATCAGAGCTCGTGTCCCCAGGCTTGAAATTAGGCTGTGAGTTGTCTGTTGCTTTTCTTCAATTAACATCAAGACAGCCTTTGTACTTATGGTGCACTTTGCTAAAACAGAGAACCAATATATTGTGTTATTTCTTACCCCTCCTTTCTTTGCTATACTCTGATGGCTTTCTTTTTTTATATAGAGCTCTGAGTGAAAAAAGGTGTCACACTGCAGTAACTTTATAACCTCTGCAAATTGCTACTTTCATCATCTCTTGGCTTGCCTTACCTGCCTAATGGTCAGTGTGCCCCTGGCCAGTTTGCAATGTGTCTTGTGCCTTGACCCCACTAGTTATGTTTGCCTGTAAAACGTAGATGATTTATAGCTCTCATCATGTCTCACTGTCCCCAGCTTCATCAGATGTATGTGTCAGGGCATTGTTTCACATTAACAAACATGCTCCTCTCTTGGGCTTTTAAAATGTTCAAGAAATGGGTTGGAAGCTGGAATAAAACCATACTTTGTTTGAGCTAGCCTATTTACAAAACCTGTGCATCTTGCAAATTCTTTCCAAAAGTGCACATTGTAATTCCATGCATCCCAATTCTCAATTGCGTGTGATTTGAAGTTGGAGACTGAGCAATCTAACAGGATAAAATGAGGCCTGACATTCTTTTGCTGCAGAGTCTATTGCTATAGGGATTTTGCTCAATAAAAGTGATCATTCAGGGAGAGGTCTGTCCACAGCACTGAAGGAAAAGTCTATTTCCCAGCCAAAGCAAATCACTAGGAATAAATGCCTTACACAACAATTTCCTTCCCATCATTCACCTGGCAGCAATATGAACTGTGAAGAGTAGCAGAGGTCAGAGTATTTATCCCGAGCCACCTGAAAATATTCTCTGCTACTCAAGTATGTTGTATTCATTATGCTACTCATTTTGAAATTAGATGATCAGGTCAAGGAAGTCTTGCTGATTACCTGCTCACCCCTGTACATGTCCTTGTCAGCCCCACACCCAGCGTAAGGATACAGGAGCCCAGGGAAATCTACCATGCCATTGCATCTCATCTTTGGATCAGACTGCAATCACAAATAGCAAAATACAGTAAATTTCTTCTGGGACTTGCCAAAAGAAGGGCAATATGTAACATTCATGACAGCCTCACTAGCAGGTAAAATTCAGAGCCTTTTGGGATTACAGCTACCAGGATTTCCCTAACCAACATGGCCACTCAGTGATCCTTGGAACAGTAGTCCAAAAACATTTTTAAAAAATTCCAAGTTCTGAAACCTGAGGGCCAAAGTGCTTGTTATGTGATTCTTCCAACCAGACTTTTAGGGGAAAGATGACATATTCGCCTGGGAAAATGTCAGCCACAGGCAAAAGAGCTGAAGGGATAAGAGGGGAAAGAATTGCTCAGTTTCTTTTTCTTCCTTCTGCTCTATACTCTAAGTTGTTTTTCTTCTGACCAGTACTTTTTTTGCTGGGAGTAGAAACAACCTGGAAAGAATTTAGACCAGGGAGAAAAGACAGACAGAGAGGAAAGGTTAAGCACCTCCTCTCAACTCTTCTAATGCTCTTCCATTCTTGATAGCAGATTTCCTTGGCTTCTTTTTGTTTTAAAAACAACTTGGGAGATTCCACATCATGTCTAGTATTGTCATAAGGTTCACTCAAGTTGCCTACAGTGTGTTTTCCAAAATTAGTCCTGCAATACATGGAAGAGTATGATGAAAGAAATAAAACCTTTCACTCTCCTTCACCATCACACCAAGATTTAGGGGGCTCAGATAAACTCCTGATATGGTAAGCGCACTCTGTTTTTTTTCCCCACCATCTACTTAAAATTTATCAGAGTGGACATATGTACTATTGTCGATTGAACGGTTCATTAAGAAACAATTCAAAAAATTGAAGTCGACAGGAAGCATATGTGTATAAAAATGTATAATGGTTAATACAGAAACAGATGAGGAACAAAAATGAAAGAAAAAATGGAATCACTACTTGCTCACCTGTTTTGCGACTATGCAGCAGAATGAGTTACAATGACATATATAAACTACACAATAGTCAGAATCATAATTTGTTGGAAGGAGGCATGTCTGAATGGAAAATTCCAAGGCAACCTCCATATCTTTCCATTTTTCTGGCATCTCTATCGGTCTTGATTCAGAGGCCAATGCCTGATATCCAATGCTTTTTTGGCAGAAAAAGTTGGCACAGTGTTAAATAATTGATTCAATAGATCTACTTTCTCTGGGACTCCCAATGAGATTCAGGCCTCTAGCTGCCAAAGCATAGAAATTTTGGCTGGCATCCTGTCAGTCAAAAATGTAGTTTTTTAAAATAGTTAAAAAAAAGTAACTCGCCCAAGCTCTGCCTACAATCTCTTTTTACGTGACTGTCACAGTCCCGTGTTGAAACATACAGAGTTGGAGGCGGCATATTTAGTTGGCCTTGAGTGAATGTGGTTTCACACTTTTGCTGATAAGCATGGTTGCCCTTTGGCTGTGGAGGTTATCCTTTCTACCTACAATGTGTTGAAAAAGATTTGTGGTTCAAAGGAAAAGTTAGGGTTTTTTTCCCCCTTTAATTACTTTAAATCTGCCAAAGGAAACTGCTGAATCAGTACTGCAGCTTGAGGGAAAGAAAGAATGAATGTTTTTCAGGGTGTGGGTGGGGTGAGGAACTTAACTAAATTGTTTAGATTAGGATTTACTGGACCTGTAGGCTGCAGTGGAACAAATGAACACCAAGCGGTTTGGAGCAAGGCAAGCTGCAAGAGATAAGATGGGCTGTTCTGAAGGGAGTGAAATGAAAATATCTTCCATTTGCTAACCCAGGAAGATTTCCCTGTCAAAGTACAACATAATGCTGTTAGCAAATGATTTATTTTCAAAGCATTGGGGCATTGGGATTAAGCACCTTGCTTTAGAAAGAAGACAAACTTCCCTTTCAAAGGGAAAAGAACAAGAAGACTGAGACTTGTCTGACTGAATACCTTGTTACAGGGAACATTACAGAGAGCTTTTCCTAACCTGATGGGCTCCAGATGGATTAGAAAGGAGTTGTAGTGCAATGTATTCTTTGGGGAAGGCTGAGGTATGCTATGTTGTCTAGTAGAGATTGGAAGTGTTCCTATTTTGGATTAGAAGTTCCAGAATCCTCCAGCTAGCAATGGCCATACTAGTTGCATGATTAGTGACATTTCATATGTGTAAGTTGCTGTACACATGTGGAGTGAATTATTTGCCGTAGTACAACAGCTGAAGCAGGTTGGATATGCAGCAATGCAGCTCACTGCAGTTATTGCACTGAGCATTACAGTCGCACACTGTGCATTGAACACTGCATAATGCCACACAGTCAGTGACATATATTGTGAAACGATGCTATTCAGGATGGGGATTGTGTAGTGCTGGTGTGGCATGCATGTAGATATTTATGCTATGCCAAAGGAATGTTCGAATGAAACCTCAGAATTGCAGTCATGAAAAGGAACTTTTTCAAATTTCTATGCTTTTGACCATTGTGAATGACTCCCCAGTACTGCAAAATCTGAACAAATATATATAACTTCATGATATCTCTGCTAGGGAAATAAGTTCAATTATAGGATCAGGCTAGGAAGAGCCTGGAAGACCCTGTAGCCTTTACTGTGCAGCATTTTCCATCCCCACACAAGTAGGCTGGCCCAAGCAATTTCCTTGCCTGAGACAGAACTGTCCTCAATGTACCTGCCCCCAAAGTCAGATTGAATAGCACTCATGGCTAAACAAGCTGTTTTGGCATCCAGGGCAGATTATACAAGTGCATCTTTCTAGAGTAAAAAATCAAACGCCAGAATCCTATATGACCTATTACATTTCATATCTACACATACCTAGCTACATAGTAGAGGTACTAAGAAAGCTCTTTACTGAAATGTGAAGAGGCATAATGGGGCACAATGGCAAGAGCACCCATGTGCATTAATGCACAATGCATGTCAGTGTGCAATGCACATGCATGGACATTATACACCAGTGCACATAACTCACTGATGTGCATTGCACACTGATGCACATCAGGCACTTTGCCAGCACTGCTATGTAGTAATGTAACAGTAACCATCCACTGGATATGAATGCTACGTAACTGCATAATTCCAATTCCTGCAAATTTAAGTCAATTTATGAAGACATAAGCTCCCAAAGGATTCTGGCCATTCCTTGTAATGGATAGTTAAACAACCAACAAATTTGCTACCATTTCTTTACACTCAAAATCAGGAGCCTTGCTCTGCCTAACAGAAAGATCAGTCCTGCTTCATGCTATCCCAGCAGGGTCAATGTATACAGTGGAGATCACATCAGGCACAAGCAGGAGGCAAACAAACCAGCAAAAGGTGCATTCAGATCACTATAGCTGCTGATGAGTCACCTGAGAATCATGCAATTAGGGTTTGCTACTGTCCCTTATTCCTTAACACAGTATAATAAGCTGTACTCTCCCATTCAAATTAGATGAGATTTCTCTAATGCATTATGCATGGGTCTTCCACTGAAGAGTTCTCAGAAATATCAATTTGGTCAGAATACAGCTTCTAGGTTGCTAAGTAGGTCAAGTCACCAAGAACACATTCTTACCAGTTGTGAAACCATTTCATCAATTCCTGAGCACAGGTCAAATGACTTCTGCTTAAAGCTCTGTATAGCTTGGAACATGTGTTTCTGACAGACCAATTTTTCCTGATATATTAAGGCCCCTTTCTCACAAGGCCCCATCTTCTGAAAGTCAGGTATGTGATAATCAAGAACAAGGCCTTTTTAATTGTGGCACCCCATCTGTAGAATCTTCATTCCAGGAAAGCTTCCAATATACCTACTTTTATATCTTTTGGGCACCAAGAAAATACTTTTAAAATTTTCTCCAGCCCAGTTAAGTGTTATCTAAGCTGGTCTTGTGGCATTGGTGGTGATGTTTTTCTATTGCTTTTGCTTGCATTTCATCACTTGTTTTTTGATCATTTCTGAAATTTCATTTGACTATATGCCACCCTGGGAGCGAAGTTAATAGGGAAGGATACACACACACACACACACACACACACACATTCTTTACAAATAGAAATACATAACTTAAATAATGAGATTAAAGATACTTAGCTTTGGTAGAATTTATAACTGTATTTATGTGGGTTGATGGACAGTATTGTGCCATAAAAGACACAGTTCTTCCTTTATGAGTACAATTTTTATCTTATAAAATGTGATGTTTTATGGATAAAAATCCAGCCTTAACAAAATCAAAGAGTATATATTTGTAAAAGTATAAAAATGTTTATACTTTACGTTACCAATATGTACTGATATTTAATTTAGCCTCATAAATTCTGATAAATTTGCCTGGCTTCTGGCTTAAAACTCCACTATCAGATACCAGAATTACTCTAACAATTGACTAGTGGTATCTTAATTTTTTGTTATTGTTCTTGGCAGGGGGATATGTTATCTAATCACTTCAACTTTAATTTTTTTTTTTTTTTGGTTATACGTGTAAATCTAATTTCTAGTCTTCTTCCAACCTTTCCTGTGAATATGCTTGTTTCTAAATGGTTCCTTCAAGATATATATTTCATTTGTATTAGTATGAGTCATCCAATTAATTGGCATGAGCTGCAAACATATCGTCACTTTGGCCTTTGCAGAGAATGCTATGTTTAGAAACCGAATGAGCCTGCGGCTGGGTTATATAATGGTGTTCCTATTTTTAGATCTCCATTATACCTAGATAGCTGTGTCCTACCATCTGATTTGTTAACAATAAGCTGACAGAAATGCGATTATTGATTCTTTCGTTGTGTCCCTCCACCACCTCCAGTCCCTGGAGAATCAACAAGATTTGCAATTCTGTTTACCTATACTTCTTTATGTCAATGCCATCTGCAGGGCAAGCACGTTAAAAAAAAAAAGAAAGAGTTCAACTAAAACAGCATGAGACTGTGTTCCTGTGCTCATTTACAAGTCTTACTGAAATCAATAAGCTTTCCTTCTCAACAAATATGCTTGGGATCACTATGTGAGTGTGTTTTTGACAGTAGGCATAAGAGGCACTATCCCAAACCAACAGGTATTTTCCCTTTACTTCTTCCCAAAGAGATGGACAACTGGGAGGATAGAGAGCTATGGAAGTCCTAATATTTTCCTAATCTTGATCTCTAATCCCAAGATGTCCATCAAGGATCTCTGGTACTAGCCGTCAGAACTAGGTACAAGAGGTGGGCCTTAACCTCTAAGAAACTTGTCTATATCCTCAGGCTGCACAAGCAGAAAAATATCCATAAAAAGAGGACCAGGCTTCATCTGTCTCTAGCTGTTTAAATGTGGTCTTCAAATCAGATGCACTGCATATAGACTTTCTTGGGGTACCTCTTCTTCTCATATATTTGCCCATGTATCCATGTGTAATGCAGTTATATGTAAAATAAAAGGAAAAAATAAAATGAATTAATAAAGGAATGGGCGCCAGCTAGGGTGCTTCCAAAAGAAACCCTACCTATTCTTAAAGTGCTTGTGACCAACCTTGGCTGATCCATCACCTACGGCTTCTCCTGAACACAGATAACTTAACCATAGTAGTCAATGTACTGGTAACTTCTTAAGTAGGCTACTGCAAGGTACTCTACATGGATGTCACCTTTCAACACCACTTGGAAGCTGCAGCTAATGAAAAATGCAGCAGCAAAATGGCTGATCGGCAGACCATATGACACAGGTTTTAAAGGAATTGCACTGGGTGCTAGTAAGCTTCTGGTCTCAATTCACAGTACTAGTTGTTGTCCAGAAACAGTTCAAATCAATAACAATAACAACAACAGCAACATGTTATGAGAAATGCTGGATCTGACTAGAGACCTCTTTAAGTCCAATTTTTCATTTCCATTGTGGTCAGTTAGTTCCCTATGGAAAGCCTGCCAGGAGAACATAGATGTGACTATACGTTCATTACATATTCTAGGTTACCAGAAAGAAAGGAAAATGGTGTGACACCTAAAGACAGGCCAACTGCAGTGAACAAAGGTTCAAGAGGACTTTGATTCACAGACTCCATTATAGAATTTTGCAGCTGTATGAACCCATAGTGGTAAGGCTCATGTGTCCTTGAAAAAGAACTATGGGGCACAAGATTGGAAGACAGCCATTGAATAATGGGTTGCCCATTTGCAGATGGCCTAAGGAAAAACTTTTTCAGATAAGGCACCTGTATTCTGCAGTCTTGAAGACTCTCAATTAAAATTGTAAAATGAAAAACACATTTCTTATGTTGTCATGTTGGCTGTGAAATAGTACAGAGAACAAATCCAAAAACCTAATAATGATTTGAAAATGTTCTGTTATAGTTTACATTTGATTTGTGATGTCATGGGTTGTGTATAAAAATGTTGCTCAGTCGCATAGGGATGGGGGGGTGATGGGGGTGGTTCGCTCCCAGTGGCAATTTTTTGGGGGCATCCTGGCCCATAGCCATGCCCCTGCATGCCGCAGCCATGCCCCCACACACTGTGGCCACACCCCCACACACTCCCACCCTGCCCCCACGCTGTAGCCTCGCCTCTCCCGCCCCCTCCTCCACATATTCCAAGCTCTGTCAGTGATTTTGCTGGATTAATTGTGTGAGTAGGAGGTAAGTACCTGTTGGGAGTGGTGAGAGTATGGAGTGGTGAAGTGAGTGCTGACTGATGGAATGTTTGAGAAGATTAGCATGAGATGGTTGGTGAATGATAGCTGAGTTTCAGTTTGAGTGAAAGGCAGTTTAGCTTGGGATTTGAGAATTGCTCAGTAAAGAAAGAAAAGAAAGTTTTATTTTTTAAAATACATACAAATAAAGTAGAAAAAAATAGAAGAAACAACAGTTACAACAATAATCAAGGTTTAAAAATCAGAAAAAGAAATACAGACAAAAAGAAAATAAAATACAAAATGCTACATACTACATACCAAATGCTAAAGACTAAAAAAATAAATAAAAATATCTTTAAAAGGTGGTCTCAAGCTTTCCTAAGGCAGATTCTAGATAAATCTATGTAGGAGAAACTTCTCTAGTTCCAAATACCATTCAAAAGCTTCTGCTTCTACTTATCCCAAAATGCTGTCATATCCAACAGTTAACATACTATATTCTTGCTTTTGCAAAATGCAAATTAAAGGTTCTCAGTTTTTCACAAAAGTCATTACTGATTTTTCTTTTCTCCATACTGTCAAGTTTTCCATTGCAGCTAGGTCCACCAGTTTTATAGCCAATCTTCTTTCATTGGTGGTTCTGTATTCTTCTATATCTTTGTGCATAAGAATCATGCTGCAGTGAAGTATCGCTTCTCCAAGTGATCTTCTACTAGTCCCAACAAACACAATTCTGATTTCAATTCAACCTTAACTTTCAACATTTTGTTCACCATAGAACTTATTTGATTCCAGAATTATTTGACCTTTTTACATGTCCACTGATACCCTAAGAGATGGGGATCATTGGTGTCCACCCACAATGCCAACGTCTCCTTAGAATTTGGGGGAATTATAGTTCAAAGGAGGCCTGCGAGAGGAGGGTAACAGCAGGATCTTTTCACCTATGTATACAAGTACTAACTGTAGAGAAGACTCCAGTTCAAGCTAAACAAAGTATTTTATTTGAATTGACAAACATACAAGAAATCAGACACTCTTAAGAATCATACAAGGCTATCGGAAAGTGAAATGAGAAGGGTTGGATAGAGAGAGATTAGGGGTGGAAAGGGTGATAGTTATCAGTCTTGAAGAAGGAGGTCACAGCAGAAAGGTTCAGACAGTTTGGGCCACTGCGTGCTATGTACCACAATTGGCTGGGATTAAAGCTAGGATTTTTATACCCTATTTCACACTGTGAAGGAGTGTGTTGACAAAGCCATAATGCCTTTCCCACGGGACTGACAAAGAGGTGTAGAATGGGCTGATTGCTTTATCTCTGGAGTGACAAAACATTGATGAGACTCATGACAATCTCTTAATGTTCAGCCAGGTAGAGAGTATAGGGAAGATCTCCATGGGATAAGATCAGGGGATGGTCTCTGATTGCTCACCAGTCTGGGCAGTTCATCTTTCATTGTATTCAAAAATGCCAAGAGCCTGAAATGCTGAAGGGATTAGCACAAACCCATCAGTATCAGGGTTTTCCACATAATCCTATCTGAACTTTCATGACCTTGAACACTTACCTGGTCAGTGGGACTCTGACCATGTTCTCTGGTCATTAATAAGTCCAGTTTATGAAAATTGCATATCTCATGGGGTGGTAAGGGTATAGTAACACCACCACATGTGGTAAAAGGATCCCACTTGTTTGCATTTCCAACATCTCTTAGAAACTGCTTTATGTATTTTAGTCAATTTTTCTGGTGTCAAATACCCATGATATATCATCTTATAAAAGTTCTCTTTAAGATCGTAACAAAATGTAAATTTAATTCCCTGTGACCGCATTTTCTCCCATTGCTCCAACTATATGTTATGCCCAACATTTTGTACCCACCTTATCATTCAGTCTTTGACCACCTCTTCTTCCATCTCTAATTTTAACAGAAATTTATACATCTTACCAATCAAGTGTTTATTATCTTAGCTTGTCAAAATCAGATTTAGTCAATGTGAAACCAAAGAGGTTTTTGTATCTATTTTATATCTTTCAACCATATGTCTGTATGAGAACTATTGTAAACTATAACCTTCAGATGTTAGTTCTTCCACCAACTTGATCCTATAGTGTTCTTTTTCAATTTCCCTGTTGGTGTCATCTTAAGAAGAATTTTACAGGAAAGAGACAACAGAAAAGAAAAATAGGTGACCTACCAAGACCTTCTAGAAACTGATCCTTGCCCAAGAACTGAGGTCTGTTGGAGCAGCCTCCTCTGAATCTCACTAAAGAGGGCAGTACAGTGTGGGAGGACATGGGAGAGCTCCTTCTCTGCTATGGCACCCTGGTTATGGAACAGCCCCTCATTAGAGACCTGATTGGCAGCACCATTGGTGTTATACCAGCCCCAAGTCAAAACATGCTTTTTATTACTAGCAATAGCATGTGTATTTCTATACCGCTTATCAGCTAAGTGCTCTCTAGACGGTTTACAATGTGTTTAGCTAGTTGCCCCCAACAAGCTGGGTACTCATTTTATCGACCTGCAGAAGGATGGAGGCTGAGTCAACCTGGAACCTGGCAGGATTGAACTCACAACCTTGTGGCTGCAGTACCAGCATTTAATCACTGCTCCACTGGGCCTCCTTAAAGGTTTTGGGGGGTCTAACTGATTTTATTTGCACATGTCTTATTGTTTATATCATTTTAAATAATTTTAAATGGTTTTAAGTTGTCTTGTTTTAAGTGTAAAATTATTTAATATGCTTTTAGTCCCTTAAGATTGTTGCTTTTGTTTTAAACGGTTCTAAATTGATTTTATTGTACATTGCCCTGAGACCCTTGGATATAGGATGGGATACAAATAGTTTAATAAAAAAATTGAATGGATGGATGGACGGATGGACGGATGGATGAATGAATTCTGGCACTGCAGGCCAAAACAAAACTGGAAGGCTACAAGTTTTCCACTCCTGGTGTCTGTGAACTGCCTTCATCTCCACTTCAGAACAAAACCAGAATATGTGCTAGTAGGAGCAGTACAGGTAACAGTGCAAAAGAACAGTGCTTATTCTTACCTTGTGTGAAGTGTGCCAGTTCCATTGATCCTGTGAGTGAACTGTAAGTGAACTGTGAACTGTAAGAAACAGAGATGAAAATAATTTTGTTTGTGGCCAAACATTCTGCGGCTTATCTGTTTATTTCTTTAAAATATTTATATATCGTCTCCCAGTGCACCAGGGCCTTCAAGGGAATGCACCACCAGATAAAAAAACATTTAAAATTATATAGATATAAACAAATTAAAATATTCTTTATGAATTTTTAAAAATAAACTAAAAATAGTCCTTAAAAATAATTTAAAGTATGCTTGTGGAGCTGAACACAGTGAATCTGGTAGACAGAGTGCTTGGAATTGTGAGGGGGGAGGGAGAGAGGTGAGACAGTACCTATCTAAATCTACAATGTGAAAAAGAAATCAGATCGCTAAAACCATAAAGTCTTGCCTTTCTTTACTCATAGAAAGTTCTTTTGAGGCTGCATAACTATAATGAATATATTCTCATTTGTTTTGTCTTTGCCTCATTGACATGTGCTCTTAGGCAAACCTTGAGCAGACATGAAAAGATGGGGATGGATTTTTTTTTTTAAAGTCTCAGGCACATTGGTAATGAATGATTGGCTTAAATCCAGTCTATTTAATAATAGACTGAGCTACTGCCTTAAGCTTTGAAGGTGCTTCTGACAGGAATGAACTGCGAAGCACATTCCCCTGAGAACAGATTGCTCAGGTACCAACTTCACAAATGGGATGTGAGTTTTGCATAGCAGAGGGAAAGGGGAAAGGCTTCTGAGGACTAGGGATGCTTATCTTTTCTTCTTCCCTTCCTTATTTTCACCACAGTGAACAGTGTCGGCCTGCCACTGTTTGGCAATGACACTATCTCAATATCGAGAAAACCTGTTGCATATAAGCAAGAGATAACCCACAAGCTCTTGGCTCTTGTGCAGAGAAATCTGCTACAGACCAATAAATATGCGGGGGGGAGGCATTTAAAAAGTGCTTTGTACAAGCACCTTGACATGTGCTGTGGTAAATACTGATAACACTAATATTGATAAGAGTTAATATTTAATATTATCCAAGAGACTCCTTCCTATGGCATGGCTAACATTTTTAAAAAACACACATTTGGACTTGGGTGGGCTTTGGATTATTTATTTTAGTTATTGCTGGGAAGAGTTTACGTTGCAATAAATGTGTATGGATCCATCAGGATTTCAGTAATCCATCCAGCTTTTGACAGCCATTAAAGCCTCTTTCTGTCAGCTGCAAAAGTCCATCTTATGCACACTCATTTTGAGTCAGAAATACTAAATAGTTCCTTTTAAAAGTAACACATATATCAATGTGGCTGCTTTTCAAATGTAGACATTTTCCATATGTGGATGGCCAACTGTTAATAGCAACATGCATATAAGCTAAAATTGTATCTCCACCAAGGCCATTTCCATACCGGGCTTCTGAAACGGTGCAGAGCGACCTCTCACGGGGGTCTTCTACACCATAGAGTGAGTGGACTGGCGTGGACTACTTTTTGTAGTTCCACACCAGAATCCGCTCAGGAGCGGCTGGAACTAGCCACGCTGCGTGTTTTTTAAAAACCTCTTTTTCGAGGTTTTTAAAAAGCGTGGAGCGTGCAGCCCCGCACCGCTCCGTCGCCTGGCTCCGAAGTGGATTTGCAGGTGCGCGCAAGTGCGTGCCTGCAGATCTGCCCGGGGCGGGCTTCCGGCTGGCGAGCTTCTCCAGTTGGTGGAGAGCCTCCACCAACCGGAAGCCGCCATTTGGGACACCGGAGGACTGCAGAGCAGCGAGCTTGCGCTGCTCCACGTGACGACGGACTTACCCGGCTTCAGGTAAGTTCCATTTTTGGGCGTTTTCGCCCGTCCCCCCCCCCATGTGGAAAGGGCCCAAGAATAACAAATCTCATTCTTGGTGGAGATACAATTTTAGCTTATATGCATGTTGCTATATACAGTTGGCCATCCACATTCGCTAGGGTTGGAGGCAGAGGACCCCCACAAAAAGTGAAAAAAACCTCCCCACAAATATCAAAATGTGTATGTGTGTGTATGTGTGTGTTTTTGTGGGAAGGGAGCTGAGCCATGGTGGGGAGAGTGGGCACACAGGGTCCAAACCAGGTCAGAAGAGGGAAAGGGGGTGGGTCAGCATGGTGACCCAATACTTCCTCTCTCTGGCCCATCTCCTTTCTTGAGTGGTGTGAAGGCATCAGGAGAGGGTTTGTTGTGTTAAAAAATTGGGCCATGAGCCATCCTTAGGTGGTAAGGCAGTGGCTGGTGGAGGAGGAAAAGGACCAGAGGCAGGTTTTTAAAGGGCTGTGTAGCCTGACTGGAGCCACTGAAAGGGAAGGTTCCCTCAGAAAAGAAGCACTTGAAGTAGAGGAGGCAGGGGTTGGCGAAACTCACAAATAATCAAATCCATGAAATCTGGAGGGCTGACTGTATATTGTTTTTTGTTTTTAACTTCTTTACACTTTAGTTCTTGCAAGACACTGTGGTGGTGGGTCATGGCACAAACTTTCCATGATGGTGGAATTGCTTGCACCATAAGGTAAAAATCTATGCTGATGAAAGCATTGCTACTGATAAAGTCTTCCAAGTCAGACAAGTTTTAGTGAGAAGGCAGACTAAATGCATGAAACAGCTAGTGGTCAGCAACAGTGGCACTTTAGTTCTGCAAAGAAAGAGGTACTGGTAAATCACTTCTGATTATCTTTTTATCTAAAAAGACTTATAATGATGAAACAATCCAGAAAGAAGCAACAGATAGTGCTAGATGATGAGGCTCCAAAGTCAGAGGGCACTCAGCCAGCTATTGAGGAAAAGCAGAGGACAAATACAAGTAGTGTTGAGTCTAATGATACAACTGGACTCAAGATGAAAGGGGGTTCATCTCCTTATATGCTCAGATGTGAAAGGAAAGGAACATGGAATGTGAGAAGTGTGAATTGGAAAAACTAGAAATTGTAAAACAAGAAATAGAATACATAGTCGTAGGCTATAGCCATACTTTGCATGAACGAACTAAAGTGGACATGATCAGAACATTTACAGTCAGAGATTAACATAGTGCTTTACTATGCAAATAAGGATCTAAGAAGAAATGGGTTAGCAATAATAGCAAGGTGAAATGTAGCAAAAGCAATCAGGTGATATATGCAAACTATGACTGAATAACATCAATAAGACTTCAGGGAAAACCCATCAATATAACCATAATCCAAGTCTATGCTTCCAGCAGAGAGGAAGAAAAGGAAGAAATCAAAATATTCTGTGCTGGCAGGAAGAAATTGATCACATATCCAAACACATACAAAGATAATCATAGATGACTGGCATGCAAGAAGTAGGAAACAGAGCAGAACTAAAATTTGTAAGAAAATTTGGCCTAGGATCAAAAAATGAAGCAGGAAAGAAACTGATAAAATCTGGTGAAGCCAACAAACTACTTTTGCAGTATGAACTCAGTTTGCAGAAATTGAAGTAAGCTATGGACAAAGAAAGAAAGTGAGAGAAGGGACATTTTAAAAACAGCTGCAAAGTGGGGCAACAGAAGATTCATGAAGTCTGGCCTCCCAGTTGGGACAGTTGGAGGGTACAGGATTAGAAGCAAGTAGGGAAAGAAAAGGGAACCATGTTGGCTTACCTAGTACAACATTCTGTTCACATAAAAGGTTAATCAGTTGTCTGTTGGAAGCCTACCACTTGGACATGACTGCAACTGAATCCTCCATCTTGTGTTCCCCACAGCGGCAGAGCTTGGAGTGCATGGGGGGAGGTACGGGGGGGCAGAGGGGCAGGGGTTTGACTATGGCATGCAGGGGCGAGGCTACATCACACAGGGGCTGGGCTATGGTATGTGGAGTGTGGCTACAGTGTGTGGGAACGTGGCTACGGTGTGCGGGGGTGTGGCTAAAGTACGTGAGGGCATGGCAACAGAGTACGAAGTGGGGCTACGGTGCATGGGGGAAGGCAACAAGGAGATGTGGCACCCAAAAAAAATTGCCACCAGGGGCACACCACCCTCATTGCCCCCCCGCTCCTCCGCGACTGGTTCCCCAGCAAGTTAGTAAGTGAGACAGCATCACACAGCTATTCAGGGAAACAGTTCTAAACAAAAGGGAAAGGAGTAGGTTGACTGAGGGACCCAGTTAACTATGGGTAGCTGAGATGGTGCAGTAGGAGGAACAAAAGTCACAGTTAGAACTTTCTAATGTGATGTTGCTTTTCTGCTACTGCTGCTGCTGCTGCTGTCATTGTTGTTGCATGCCTTCAGTTATTTCCAAATCATGGCTACCCCAAGATGAACCTATCACAAGGTTTTCTTGGCAAGATTTGTTCAGAGGGCTTTGCCTTTGGGGTCCTCTGAGGCTGAAAGATAGTGACTTGCTCAAGGTCACCCAATGGGTTGCCATGGCTGAGTACGGATTTGAACCCTCGTCTCTTAAGTCAGTCTAATGCTCAAACCACTACATACTTTTCTGTACAAAATACTAATTTCATCATGCTGTAAACCAATAATCAAAAGGATTATACTGCTTTTAGCACTAACTCTTATAAGAAAGTTTCCCAACCATGTCTTCCAACTATCACTTGTAGCATGACATAGTTTCCAGTCACTTGTCAAAAGTACGTGGACAGAAATTCTACTTTCTTCAGAATAGCATGATTGTATTGTACTGGAATCTTTCTAAAATTTGCAAATCAGTAATTTCCAAACTCAGCTGGGAGACTGACTGATTGATTGCTGATTCAAAGGCAGTAGTAACCTGTCATTCTGTTACTTTTATTGATGTTCGGTGTGAAAACAGTATGTGCAGGGGGAGCACAGTTAGCCAGCCTTTCAAGATCAGCACTATACTCTAGAAGAAAAGTACATTCTGACACCTGATATATGCCTTCAGGCTACTGGACACTGCCATTAGAAGTGGAATTGTTGAGGTTTTATAGAATTATGTTTAGCAAGGGATTTGAACAAAATCTGGAAAAAAAAAACCTTTCCTATCCAATTCTCATAATTCTCCAGCCACAGTTGCAGCTTCCTCCTTTCAAAAAAATCCAACAAAAACATTTTCCAAGCACCAGGTTTGAGCAAAGCCACTAATATGAAAACTACAGTAGAAAAACTCTTAACACAGGAATTGCACATAAATTACCAAGTTGATATCATTCTCTGCTGTACCCCTTTCCTAATACCCTCCCTTCAAAGGTGAGAAATGACTTCACCAAGTAAAAATGGCCTGCAATAGCTTAGCAGTGCCTGAAAGTCAAGACAAAGAGGAAATACATTCATAGTTTATCAATTTAATTGAAGAATTTGCTGAAAATAAGCACTACAAGTTCAACAGGCTTTCCTGCTCCCCTCTTCAGTAGAACCAAAGTTAAGTTAAGTTAAAACATCAAAGAAGAAAAAGGGAAGACATCCCAGTAGCAAATCAACCTCCTGACTTTCTGCTGTTTGGATTTAGGTACAGCTGTTGTTTATATGGATTTCCTTTGCCTTTGTTCCTTTAATGTAGATGTTTCTTTTGCGATTATTAATGGAAGTCCTGTTGATTGTTGTGACAGTACCAGTGTAGACGTTGGCAGTGGTGTAGGCAGAGACACAATGGCAGGGATGAAATGCCAAGAATGAGTCTTCAGAGCCATTATGACAGCATTTTCTGGCCACAAAATGGCTCTGCAGCTTTTGTTGCTGTTGTCTAGCTACTGCTATGCACTACTCCAAAAAGTGCCTTATACTGAGGTAAGAGATTGTGATCATGGGAAATATGTAATGATATGATGATGATGATGATGATGATGATGATGTTGGTGACGCTGCAACAGTTTGCCTCAATACTGCGGAAATCAAAAATTTAGAAAGGTTTGCTTTCCGTGTGAAAGACAGGTAAATATTAAATGCGCAGGTGTGAGTTCTTCTGGGCATAATTAGCCCAGATGAGCAGAAAGTGAAGTAGTGAGGTTTAACAGTGCTAGTTTCTCCAAGAAAAGCCATCTGTTAAGTCCCACTGCCAGGAAGATAAACAATATCAATCCTGGTTTCTCCAACTTGGGGCCTTTTCGCACTACACTGTTATAGTGCTATTATTCCACTTTCAACATCCTATGGAATCCTGGGGTTTGCAGTTTAGGGAGGAGCATTTAGAATTCTCAGCCAGAGAACTCTTTGACCTCAGTAAATTACAAACCATAGAATTCCACAGGATGTTAACAGTGGAACAGTGTAGTGCAGAAACGCCCTTAGTTTCTCAGGAGCTGGGAAATAACAGTGTAAGGGTAGGAGGAAGCCTGTGCAGGAAGCTAGACTGGAAATTTTGGACTTCTCAAAAGAGTAGAGCTTTGAGAAGTAGAATTTCTACGGTGTGATTGGTTGGCAAGGAGGTAAACAAATGTTTGTGAAAGCTGTAAATGCTGCCAGACTGCAGCAGTTAGGAGCCAGTTGGCTTTCTGGACAATTGTGCCAAAGATATATACAATACAGCATCAGTTTGTTGTTGCCTCAGTCGACAGGGAAGGGCAAGACTTAACTGCTCCTCTTCCCTCCTTCCTGCTGAGTTAAGGGAATGCAAACTACTTTTGTACCTTTTACTCTGTTTGCAGCAATTAAAGTAAACTGAGGACAAAGGGGGGAAATGAGAGAAAGAAAAACTGGGACATTTTCAAAGAAGTTGAAAAAGTTGGATGACAGAGGATTAGTTGGGAGCATCTCTGATAAACTGGGGCAGTTGGAGGGTCCGAGACAGGGCTTGAATGCCTCTCCCTGAGAAGTTCACCAATCAAGGTACTGTGGGCACATGGCCTGGGAGATTATTCTACCACAGTACCTAGCTTTGGGGAAAGACTCTCAAAGCCAGGCATGTTTTGTAGAGAGCAGGACTCACTGCTTTGTGTAGCTGGCACCACTCTTCACAGAGGCATTAAATAGTGGTGGCAATGGTTGTATGTGATAGCAACATCACTTTTCTTCCTATCTCAGGTGGTAGAATAGCACATGCCACTGCTGTGTGTAATATGTAGCTTTTGACTGCAAAACATTAGCTATCGGGAAACATCCTTCTTTGGGTTTCTCCTTTCCTGGTAAACAATCCAATTTGTACACATTTGTGCCATTTACTAATAATGCCATGCATATGCTCCAAACTATGAATTATAACATATGACACAGCCCTTTGTCTGAGAAAGCATAAACGTGTTTTTAACTTCAGGCAGGGTAGAAGAAAAATGGAAGGGAAGTGATTAATGACACTTTGCTTTTATGCGTTGGATTTGTTTTCTTTTTCTGCAAAGTATAAAGGCATAGTATTACTCTTCATAACCACTGAATTAATGTGCAAAATCATTACGTCTTTAATCCCCATTCTAGTTCTGTGTGTAAAAATAAGGAGCTGTCTTCCAGCTTATTTACATTTGAGGGCAGAAAAGTATTAATCGGTTTAATAAAAGAAAAAACCCCTAAAAACTAACATATTCCTGACTGCAGAATGTTTTATAATATATATTGCTCATGTCATTCCAGAGATATTGGGATAAGAGTGCATGATTTGCCATTTTCCTATTGTGACTTGCTTTATCTTACATCTGTAACGGGCTTCTCACCCTTTGGGATGCTTAATAAATAATAATGACGAGTATGACTTGGCTGAGCCTCAGCACAGTAAGAAAAGATACTAGGGCCGCTTCCACTTAGTTATGTTGCCTAGGAAACAGAAGTCTGAGATAGCAATGCAGTTTTTAGCAAGACAATTTTAAGTTTTCTCTTCAGAGAAGACATTGCAGGAAAATAATGTAAAGCTTGAGTGTGGGCAGGGAGAGAGGAGAGACAGAAATATGTCTGCTCATCGTCTTGCATATTAGTATGTCTCCAGGGGAAAGCCTTCAAAAAATCCAGAGTTTGCCTCTATCAGCAAGCAGGCATTCAGAAAATGGTAATTTTAAAACTCCAGATCAACTAATCCAAAATGAATCCTAATCCTGAACCCTCCACTTGTTTTTCCTGATTTTTTCCCCTAGTGATCCTAATCACTAACATGAATGAGAAATGCCACTTGTATGTTCAAAAGATATCTCACAATTCCCTAGTGCTGGCTACGAGAATTCGAAAACGCAAAGACTGAAGTTGTGGCATATCCTTCTGCCCAGCGTGGTTCTAAAACTCCAACCCCTAGGAATCCTGCCACTCACCCTGCCCTTGTTTCCCAGTTATTCCCTTGTACTACCGGGCCTCAGGGCAAACCCTTAAGCGTGTACTTTTGGCTGTGCTGCTGTGTGGGCTCTTTAGTTTTGGTATGCATGGCCTGATTCCAAATCAGGCTTGACAGAGGTCCAGAGATGGGTTTAAAAACAAGAGTAAGAATAGGTTTATTGAACACTGTATAAAAATATAACAATTGCCAATAAATAACAGCAACAACAATAATAATATATTCATTCTTTTAAGCTCCCCAGAACCATAAGTCATTCTCACTTCTTCCTCAAATCCACAATCCTGTCTCTATTAGCCAACAGTCCTTTCTGTCAGCTTCACCCCGTCAGTGCAGTTCAGAATCCTATTTGCTCCAGACCCTGTCTCTCACAGCGTGTCTCTTTTCCACCATCTGAATCTTTCTGAGGCAAGCCTCTGCCTTTTGATATGTTTTATTCCACAACAGGCCCCCTTCACAACCTCCCTGAGCCATGGTTGGCTGCCTTCATGCCAATGTGCCTACTTCACAGAAGTCTTTTAAAAGCAGAGTTGTAGGAACTGCTTTAGAGTGAGTCAGAGCATTGATCCTTCCAACATAGCCCCATATTGTCTACAACTTAGGCCATTTCCGCACAACGAAGTTCTTCCGTGTTGTCTCGCTGCAGTCCTGGGTCCAGAAGGGAGCGGGTCAGCAACGCTCCCCTCTGCACCTGCTCGGTCCATGTGGAAGAGAACGCAACGGCACCACGTCTTCCTTCTGCAGCACAGCTGGGCTTTTTCCATCGCTGCGCTACGGAAGGAAGTGTCGCCAATGCACTGCCGCATCTTCCACATGGCCAGAAGTGACAGGAGTGCCGTGCGATTGCAGGCGCGAAATGGATTTTTTCCATTTTGCGAAAATTGCACGAGTGTGACGCTCCGTGACAGGATGGCAGCGAGACGGCGACGATGTCATGCGGAAGTGCGACCTGCCAGCTGTCGCCATCCTGTGGCAAAATGCAACAGCGATGTCATGTGGAAAGGGCCTTAGATTCCATATTGACCAGTAGTGGGTTTTCAGGGACCAAAGTTTCAAGCAGGATTATGTCCTAGCTGATGTCAGATATAGCAATAACCATTGAGATAGGCAGCCACCCCTTTTCTACACTTCTACTTTTTTGAGGTATATGTATACCAGTCCTCTCACAATCTCAATTGATGCCTTTTTTAAAAAAATGGATATTGCTTAGGCACAGTATATATCCATTATACTTAGAATATTGGATCCTGAATGTTAGACTGAAGGTTGATTCATTGAAAACAACAGAACTTCATCAAAGTTAAAAATAAATCTCATTGGTTTCATTGGACCTATGCTAAGTATAAATCTGGATTGAAACCATTACCTGTGTAGAGATATCATAATGAATGGAAGCCTTATGGAAACCTTTGAGAAGTAGAACTATCTGCTTTATAAATTCTGGATAGCAGGTGAAGAAGGCTGGGGTCTCTTCTCTATGCAGACTTTTTAGGCTTTTCCGCAGCTTATCTGTCTCTGGCATTGTCCCAAAGTCATCCAGCCAGGGGCTTTGCCGGGATGAGAGTGTGAATGCAGACACAAACGCTCTCTTTCACACTGGCTGGTTCCCTGCTGAAGGAAGTGTGATAGACATGCCTCTTCCTTTTGCAGCACAGCCAGGCTCTTTCCCAGGCTGCGCTGGGGCAGGAACCACCTCCATTGAGCTTCTGGCACTTTTGCAGGCCAGGTAAATGCAGGACAGTCACAGAATCATGGGTCATTGATAGGGAAAACCCAGCAATGATTTAATCTGCAATCACACCAGCTGGTGACGGGAGAAGGACGGGACCACGACGATGTCATGCAAAAGTGTCATCGTGGTCCCACTCCTTTCCCATCCCTGTACTGAGATGACAGCATCCTGTGGAAAGAGCCTTTATATTGGCAAAGGAAAGAAACAAATGGGCGTTATTATTGTTTTTACCAATGAGAAGAAAAATAGTGGGATGCCTAAAATGGTTAGCAAGCACACCATTTGACTGTGATGGACACAATAGTACGAAAAGCCCAGCTTATCACGGAGTTTTCAACATTCCTGAGATTGCTTTTTCCTGCTCCTTTGTCTGCGTCTTTCCTTGCTGCCTATCTTGTCCATAGATTGTCACTACAGGTTTCCAGTACCAACAGGAGATAAGGGCCACCTTTGGGACCTTGATGAGCATTTAAAAGAAAATTCCAGTCAGGAAGCCATAATTGGCCTTTTACAGAGATTCAAAGACTGAATCCATGACTCAGAATCTTCAGGTCTTGGAAAAAGTTCCTTTTCTGGACTACAACTCCCAAATCCAATACTACTATTACTAATACTAATGCTACTCATTTTATTTATTTATTTATATCCTGCTTTTTCCCCAGCCCCAGGACTCAAGTCAGTTTGCAAAATTTAAAACAGATCTATATAAAATCTAACAACAGTAAAAATATAGAAAAATAAACTTAAACTATTGATAGAATTAAAAGAGATTTAAAAATGTAGTACAACACATTTAAAAAAGTATTTTTCTCCACAAACAAGGGCTTGTTGAAACCAAACAGTCTTCTCCTTCTGCCAGAGGGACACCATGGAGAGATCCAGTCTGTCTTCTCTAGGAAGGAGATTCCAAAGCACGAAAGCCACTGAGAAGGTTCTTTCCTGCATTCCCCATAAGGGGCAATTTCATGCTATGCAGTTATAGTGTTATGGTTCCACTTTAACAGCCATGGCAACATCCTGCAGTATCTTTGGATCTGCAGGTTAAGCTGGGGCAGAGTGCTCCAGTGTCTCAATGAACTAAAAACTCCAGTATTCCATAGGATGTAGCCATGACAGTTAAAGTAGATTCAAAGTGCTGTAATTGCATAAGGACCCCAGATCGGGCTACACTGCTGAGGAATTCCAGGAGTCCAAACATTTGCTTTCCCAGTCTTCTAAAAAATAAAGTAATGGAGAGAGCTGGCTAAGTGTGACATTTGTAACCTGGTGAGGCTTTTATCGTGCAATTACCAAACCTTTTTACACGACAGAGCCAGTGTGGAATAATGGTCTGAGTTTTGGACTAGAATTCTGGAGGACCAATGTTTAAATCCCTGTTCTGCCATGGAAACTCAGTGGATGACCCTGGGCAAGTCACAATTTCTCAGCCTCAGAGAAGAAAGCAATGCAAAACTCCTCTGAACAAATGTTGCAAAGAAAACTCTATGATAGGTTTGCCTTATGGTTACTGTAAGTCGGAAGTGACTTGAAGGCATACAACAACAACTACTACATGAGATAGCTGTGTGGTAGCATTAAAAGACATCTATAAACAGGCATCTGTGAACACATAGGCATCCATTCTATCAACATCCCTGGGCATTGCTACATCCAGCAGTATCCATTACTATATCTAGCAAAATGGGAAATATATCTATTTAGCTTAGCCTAATTGAGAGCAGAAATTCTTTCTCTTTTTACGAATATGTTCAGTCTTTGGCCCTTTTGGCACGACAATTGTCATGCGAAAGGGCCTCCAGAGCGTCGCGCAATTGTGCGGAGCATTTCACATGACGTTCTCGTAATCGCACAATGCTGCTGGGGCCAGCAGGTGCCGATTGCGCAATGTGTCATTTTCAGCTGAGAACGATGCATGATCGCGCATTGCTCCGGGGCCCCACATGCACTTACCGTCTATGCGGAGCTTCCGGAGCCGCGGCCCTTGTGCTTTGTCCCCTAGCGCAGCCTGGGAAAATACCTGGCTGCGCTGTAGAAAGAAGAGGTGGAACCCTCATGCTGTCTGCTGGCTCGCAGGTAGCTGCTGTGGAGACAGAGCAGAGGAGACACGAGTGCCTCACGGAAGAGGCTGCTCGCATGATCCCCATGTGACCACGCCGGACAGAGGTAAGCTGCGGAAAGGGCCTTTATCAGTATAGACTAGGCCAGCAGCTAAAACCAGCGGCTGTTTATCAACAGTATCCTTCATACATTGGAGGCAGATGCTCAATTGTCTCTTGTCTATTTCCTCTTAGCTTGTTTCATATCTTTCCTAGCCTAATTGGCTGACATATCTGGTCCAACCAAAACAAGAAATACTAACTGCTCTTTTTTATGTAAATGATTAGTTTCCTCTCCAGAGTTGATATAACCACAGATACTGTGGGTTTCTGGCTGTTTTCTATCAAATCATATCAGACATCTAACTCCATAAGTTGGTCCCTTCACCACGGCACCTCTTTTGGGGTTTATTATCAATCAGGTCATTGTTGACCTTCTCATATCCTTGTTTATAGTTGTGTTGGATTTCTGCCTGGAATGGACCTGTGTCTATGATCATAGGAACGCACACACATTCTACATAACACAGCTTTCTGCTTTATATTTTATATACCTCATGAACCCATTTACATTTACATTTTCATTTGCATTTTCCAGGGCTTAAATTTTGCAAACTTTAACTTGTAACTTAGGTAGTCTGGAACACTTGCATTTTGGAAAGCTCTGAAATGTCCAACGCCCTTTGGGGCTCCAAACCTCAGCAGGGGTGAACTAACAGAGAAGAAGTGATTGCAACTTCTTTTCCTCCAAAACGAAACATTATTTCCTTTTTATTGTGAACAGCTCTAGTGATGTTTAAGCATTGTCCTGTGTTGGGGATATAGTAGAGGCCTGGGAAGACTTTGGCTACTACGGTCTCAATCCTATTGGTTTGTCCCAACTAGAGCAGTTCCATTGACATATCTGTTGAAGGGTAAGCCAACATGCTGGTCAATTCCATTGATTCAATAGGCCTACTCTAGTTTGGACATACAATAGGATTCAGGCCTGTGCATGTTCATTCTGTACAGCCAGGCTCTTTATTAATGATTTTTTAACTTCTCTTGACATCAGAGCTCCAACAATGGGAGAGTAAAACCTCTCTTTCTTTCCACAGGGACAGGAAATGAGTTCCAAGATAGGATGTTCTCCTCTGGGAGTGCGGTTCTATCTCTATTGTGGGGTGGGGGGTGGGCAACCAGACAGTCAGCTCCATAGGATTGCAATCTTCCCTCCCGAAACTGCAAACCCCAGGATTCCATGGGATGTTGCAAGTGGAATAATAGCGCTATAATAGTCTGGTGCGGAAATGGCCTAGGCCTCGATATTATCACCAAAGAAATTGCTGTTGAGTTCCTTTAAATCCTGTATTTCTTAATCAAAGTTTTGAGATCCAACCCAATGTGCTTTGTCTCCCTCTGAAATAGTTAAGAAAATAAAATGTAAACATTAAAAATGGGTTGTATTGGCTCTCAAATAACATTAAGTAATTAGAAGGATGAAGTTTTAATTTTGTAGGCTTGTATTCTTACAGCCCGTAGTCATTTCATTCATTTAATTTAAAAAGAAGAAAATGCTGTAATGAAAAAAGGGATCTGCTGTGATAATAAACTGCATGCTTAGAATGTCTTGAACTCTTGGTTCATTGTGCGTGCATAATGCTTGGTTAAGGCAATGAAGATATTTAACATAATGAAGCAGATGTAAAAAAAAAAACCAACAACCCACCATTATGCCTAGATAACTTTTCATAATTCCCCCCCCCCCTTACCTTGTGCCAATTACTTTGCAAGCAAAAGTTTAAACATCCATGTTAATGAAATTTATTAGTCCTTGCTAAAGCAGTTCCCACTAATATGCTACCCTGAGCTGGATATACTTTTTAAAGTATATTTTAAAGTATATTTTTTAAAAAATACAACATTTTGAAATATCAACAAGCAAAAAAATGTAAATTGCAAATCAAGACAATGACAAGGTTAATAATCTTTTTAAGATTTAGGAGAACACATAGCTCTGAGATAACATACATGCTTTACACACAGAAATTCCTAGTTTATCCTTGGTGTCTTAAGCAGAGGTTGGAAGTGTTACCTTTTTGGATTACAATACTAGAACTCATCTGGGGTTCCTGGGAGGTATAACTTTAAAAAGGGAAGCTTTTCCAACATCTAGTCTACAGTTACAAAATACAGCAAATGAGTGGAAAGCTTTTCTTTGTGACTCTAGGAAGCCACTGTCAGCCAAGAGACAATAGTAGGTACAGGATGGAGATTGCCCTTGTGTTAGTCAGTTTCTTATGATCCTAAAGCTGAAAAATGCACTGGACTAGATCCAGATTTAAACACCACTGAAGCCAGTGGGTTTTAAATTAATCATGGCTAACTCAAGTCCCATTGATTTCAACAGGACTGCTTAAAGTACGAGGAAATCTGGATTCAAATTCTGAGATTAATACTCTTATCAAAGTGAATGTTCCAGAATGAATGAATGAATGAATAAATAAATAAATAAAATCATGTTTTTCACAATGAAATAAACTTTTTACAATGACGTTAATTTCCTATTGGCTTTTCATAGTGGTGGATATCATTGCTGAAAGGCACTATTCCCTTGGTGAGTCCTTCTGCACAAATTCTTTTGACTTAAAGGTAAGCTATTCAGGAGCACTTTAATTTCTGGTGGGCTGTCCATCTTAGATACACTTTATATTTCAGCAGGTCCACTAAAAGTTGGCACTGGGCCTGTGGCAAGATTCTTGATCTGCCCTCCTCCAAATTTAGCAACAGACATTATGGAGACTCTGGGCTGTTGAAATACTGTTATTTTATATTGTCTGCTTTTTCACTATTCAGATGCATAAGAGGCCTGGGGCCAAAAGAGACCAGGCTTTGGTGATATTGTCCCCCATCCTCTTGCTTACCTTTCCTCAGTTGACCAGCAATTGAAGGGAAGGGTAAAGGGTTTGCTAGTAGCTTCAATTCAAAGTGCTGGTCTTGGTTTTTAAGGCTGAAGATGAACTGGCTGGCTGAAGGAGCACTTTGTCTCACATGATCCTATTTGCCAGTTACAGATGTGTCACAATTTGTTACAGGTCACTGAAGACATATATTTAAATCTTTTCAAGTATTGTTCAGTTAAACCCAACAGAAACCACATAGCCAAAGGTTACAGCTGTTCAGCATGTAGAGAACTCAAGCCCCCATTTTACTTTTTTTGTGTGAGTACATTTTGGAAATATAACTCAAGAGGAACCTAGAATTGTAACACTATTAATTTTGCTTTGGTAAACACTTGGATGATATGGAACTCCAAAATCTGGGGCAAAATGTAACAGGTTGTCAATTGCCTTCAAGTTGTTTTTGACCGATGGTGACTCTATGACTGAGAGACATTCATTAACAGCCCTATTCAGATCCTGCAAACTCTGGGCCATGGCTTCCTTGATCAAGTTAATTCTCCTACAATGCTGTCTTTCTTTTTTTCCTACTGACAGATTGGGACTTGATAAATATTCCTCATTCCAATTGTCTGAAAGACAGTTTCCATCAAATTCCTAGGACTAGGTTATTAGAGCTATCCACTTCTGATTTTAGCATCTCCAGGCCACTCTGGATGCTTACAGTTAAAAGAAATAACCTGTCTTCTGATTCCTTCTCAGTGGCTGCTCCCACCCGGTGGAACACTGTTCCACGGGAGGCT
The DNA here is from genome assembly GCA_030412105.1 of Cyclura pinguis. Lineage (NCBI taxonomy): Eukaryota > Metazoa > Chordata > Lepidosauria > Squamata > Iguanidae > Cyclura > Cyclura pinguis. The sequence continues at coordinate 199,843,869 of CM059601.1, forward strand.
AGGCTGGCCCCCTCCCTGCCTTCCTTTCACTGGCAGACAAAAACATTTCTTTTTAAGCAGGCTTTTATGTGACCTGGACAGCATTTACTTACTTACTTACTTACTTGTTTTAAATATTGAACATTGTTTTAGGTTTTTATAATTTTATATATTTTTAATATTTTTGATTGTTTTAAACATTTTAAATGTTTCTAATTTATTGTGGGAAGCCACCTTGGGTCCCATTTTGGGAGAAAAAGCAGCATACAAATATCATAAACAAACAAATAAAATTCCAAAAATAACAGCATTGCAGATCTTGTTGGACTGCAACTTCCACAAACACTAACTAGAAGGTGAGAAATTCTGAGAGTTGCAGTCCATCTACAACAGTTCCATCCCCTGTATCAAGACAGCTCTGTAGATCTTCATCCCAGATTAAAAAGGCAGTTTACAAAGATTTCTATGGGTTGCCTAGCTGAATTGTGTCCATAAATGCAAAATCTTTATTCATTTTAAGTTAATCCTAAATTTTCCCTCAAAAACTGAATTACTTAAAGTGACTTACAGAAGTACCACTGACATAGAAGCCCAGAGTACCGCTGACATAGAAGTCACCAACCACTTCTGCAGAGAGTTCTCTCTGCTAAATCAGGTTCTCCAGTTAGTACGGACACCACCTATCACTGGTCTTATAGGAAGCTTAATGCAGGCTTCTGCTTTCCTCTCTTTCTTTCAATCTAGTGATCAATTCTGTTAGGGCTGTGTCAATAATCTACAGGTAGGCAAGCAATCATCATGTATGTGCGTGCATGTGCATGTATGCATGAATCTAGAAAAGGGACCTAGAGGGAGAGGTACCATTCTAACATTATTTCCCATTCAGGTAGGTACATATGGCATCCATGAGCTAGCAATTGGGAGATCTGTTGTAGTGTAGAATACTGGCTCAAGGTGAAGAAAACCCAGAACAAATCCCTGCTCAGTCATAATGCTTCATTGGTGATGTTGGGCTAGTCATATTGTCTGAGCTTAATTTACCCCACAAAGGTTATTGCGGTAGAAAAGAATGTCTGGGTTTGTTAGCCACTGTAAAAGATATAGGGCAAGTCCAAAACCTTTTCCTTTATGAATAAGATGCACCGTCTATCATTCTAAGTGGTCCTTCACTGGACAGGGAGTTGAATTTTACTTGATCCTGGCACTGGAGCAGTGCACTGAAGGCAGCAAACTAGGTTCAAAGAAACACAGTAGGCTGTGTAGCATGCAGCATCTTGCTCCTCATCCACAGTGCCTTCTTTCTCAGATGGTTGCCACATTCTGCCCATGGTAAATCCAGCTCTGGCTGTTGGTGATGTCCGTGTCCATGGAATGGTGAATCTACTCCAGATTTTCACCCATACTTTAATGGTTCTTCCCCAGCCACTGAATTATATACCCTAAACAGTCTGATACCCTGCATAGCTCCTTTAAATTCCCACTGGGTGAAAATGCTTGGGCTAGACTCCAGTGGGATAAAAATTGCTAAAATAAATTAAGTAAGCAATACATGAACTCCTTGGAGGCCTTGGGATTGTTGGGTGCACTGAAAGATCATAAGCAAGCTTTAGAATATGGAACATATGCATGCAACTGTATATATGTTCCTTTAATTTTTGAACAAGTCAAGGGGGGTTAGGGCATGAAGAAGGGGGCTATATTTGGACAGAGGTTGCACAGCACTGTATGGGTTAAGTGAACTTAGCTAAAATTAGTTTTCCATGAGATGATGATATATTTCCTCCAGATTTTCTATCATGATGTTGAAAAAATCTTGAACACTTTGAAGCTCAGAAATATTTAAAATGATCTCTTATTAAAATAAACAGTTGCTGAAAGTTTTCCCAAATCAACATGCACCTTGACAAGGGCATTTAGGATGATATACTTGTTTCTAGATAAAATTTAAAAGCAGAAAGCTAAAGAAGGCAGTACAAGACTTGATAAAGGCCAAATGAAGGGTATGAAATAGGAATAGTCAATGACAATGAAAGAAAAGAGAAATGAGGGCCCCTTAGGCCACTGCATCTGAGATTGTGATGCCGGAAGCAACACTGTTTGTTTCCAAAGGATGCAGGCTAATTCTTCTCCGCAGCTGGATGTCACTGACTAATGAAAATCTATTGGTACAATACTTGCAGGTTATTGTTCCATGTAACAGTGCCTTTCAGCTCTGTGATGGCAAGCTGTCCGTGCCTGGAAGCAATATGAATGCATCCAAGTATTTCAATATGCAAAACATATAATACTATTCTGATTAGAAATAAAGTTTGAGAAGATAACGTTGATACTAGAAAAAGGATGCCAAAAGGCTCAATCATCTTAAATATTTATATAGCAAAATAAAGAGCAACACTTCAGAACTTTCAGACATTGTCAGCAGACTGAAAGAGTCTAGTTTTGGAGATCTCTTCCATGCCAGTGGATCATTTCTTGTACACATTTACCTGACTGTAAGCCCTACTGAACAATGGGACATACTCATAAGTAGACATGTGTGGGATTGCACTGTTATTACAGATGCTATCTACTCAGCTTGAATACATTCCAATAATTGTGATCTGCAAGGAGATAAATGGAGATAAAAAGGAGATAAATGAAGCTCTGTTCCCTAATTGATTGATGATCAATATGTACATCTATGCCTCTATTTTTATCTGTCTTTCTGCTGGTCTATATGTTAGGAGAAAATTCTTTCCCTTCTTTGTGGGTGGGAATTTGGGATCCATATAGCAGTTCATGTGGATCGAGGAGGGGAGGATGAGGCAAAAGACCAGATTAGTCATCATAGTACAATTGGAAATGTACCTATTCAGGAGTCAGTTTCCAGAAGGGTTTATTCTCAGTAAAATGTATATAGAATTGCTGCTATAATTGACAAAAAGCTAATGGCAGCACCTTTTAATTTTCTCAAAAGGTTTTAGTTTTCTGTCATCATTACAAGATTTGAGGAATCCATGAACTAATAGTTATGACAACCATTATCTTTTCTTTAGAAAGAAATAAATGGGTGGGAGATGAGAAATTAATATTGTAATATTAATTATAGATTAATTTCATATTTCATCAAATATGAAAGATATTTGATACAGGAAAAACTAGCACATCAAAGTTGAGGTGTAGAAAACAGAACTCCTGGGGAAGCAATTTTTAAGAAAAGACAAGTGGGACTTGCAACAAAATTTTGCAGTGTGGGATGTTTTGGTGTAAATAAACCAGCCAGCAAGCTAGCTTGGCCTTCTTTCAGGTTTTATTGGATTATGGTGACCCTATCCTATGGGTTTATTGAGTAGCTTTATTCTGAAGAAGTTTTTCATTGCCTTCTTTTGAGGCTGAGGGAGTGTGGCTTGCCCAAGGTCACCAGATGGGTTTTTGTAGCTGAGTGGGGATGTGAACACTGGCCTGCTGGAGTTCTTCTCCAACATCCAAATCGCTACATCACACTGGCTCTCAGTCTTTCAGGGTGCTGTAATACAATATATTGCTGCCTAACAATTTTTTGTTTCCTCCTCCAAAAATGCATGCTTATCATTTGGTGGCCACTGAGCATGCTCAGATTTCATTATATTGCTTCAGAGCTTGGAACCTAACTAAAGCCAAGGAACTCTTTGCATTATTCATTGTCCCATCCCTCCAGGGAGGTCATTACCATTAATATTACAGTCCCAGGAGGTGTATCTCATTACATTATGCATTCCTCATATATTAATTTTAAGTTTACTCATCCCCAGCTCTTAAAGTTTTTCAGCAGAAGAAGACTTTGTGAAGGGTCTTTTGCTTTGCTAGTCAATGAAGGCTGCACTTCCACTGAAAACTGACTTCTGTTTCCTTCCTTTCAATCTTCTTTAATGTTTTAAACCAAAGTTGATTTATTAATTCTTTCAAACTATAATCCAAATGGCACAAGGTATGCATGATTCTCCAGAAGATTACAATATAATGGATAGTCTCCCAGAAGAGCTAATGATGCCCTCTCCAGTGAACGATCTTTAGCACTCCAGCAACACCATGCTCCCAGGAAATTGCATCATTACTGATTCCAGGAAGATGCCCAGAATGTTTCTAGGCTTTTGGAGAAGCTCCATTTGTCTTGGGAGGCTTTGATTTTGAAAAAGGAGGGATGGAGGGAGGGAGGAAAAAATGGTCTCAAAAAAGCAAGCAAGCAAGCAAGCAAGCAAGACAGGGGAAGGAAATGTTTTTGTAGGGGAAAGGCAGCACCTTACAACTAGTAACACAGGAAACGAGTTCCCAGATTGTAGTCTGGACACTATTCTCTGTCCCAAAGGGGAAGAATCTCAGGGGAAAAGGGCTGCCTTGGAATGATCGTGCACCTATATTTTCTTCATTTGTTAGACGTCATGTCTTTTATTTGAATGGCATACTCTCTGGAAGTGTGGTTGATGATGAATGACATCACCAGGGATTGTAACTTCACCAGGGGCCATTTCCTGTGAAATAACAAGAAGTCACCCTTAGATCTCAGGCTGGGCCTGAGGCATTCCTGACCTGGCAATGCTACTTAAGAAAATCCCATTCTCATTGTGGGCGGAAGGCATCTCCTGGGCTATCACTGCTTTAAGGAGAAAAGTAACATTGTTTGTTAGTCATTACTACTAAAACAAACTAATTACAATTAATTTTCAGCACATTACTTCCAAACTCTGGGCTGTTTCTCCCCTTGCCTTTTTCCTTCCTTCCTTCCTTCCTTCCTCCTCCTCCTCCTCCTCCTCCTTCTTCTTCTTCTTCTTCTTCTTTTGGAGGGGGGTAGAAGGTCATCCTTTTAAGAATTTGTTTCCTTAAGAAAAACAAAACTGCAAAACCTGGAGAGCTTCCAGGTATGCTGATTCTCCACTTTGTCTTCTTTCTCTTGTTTCTCAATAACCTTGTTTTGGCTCTATCATAATTCAGCACTTGAATTCATGGTTTATACATAAGGAGACAGTTTGATTGGAGAGAATGGAAATCCTTGTTCTTATCAGGTTGCCTGGGAAGTGTGATAGACTAGAACTTTATGATCACTCGGTGGCCATTTCTGTATGATATCACTATCCGACAACAGCAGCAGCAGGTTGCTTCCAGTCCAGGAGTTGTGCTACTGCACAATGTTGTCACTATCCTGCTGCTATCCTTTCCCCAAGCTTTGCAAAACTGCATTATACCATTAAGAGCCTCCTTTCGTGCTTCAATTCCATCAGCCAGCTCTGTGGGATACCATAATTGTGCTTGATAGTGCTTCCAGTCCTAGATCCATGAGTGGGCGGAGTGTGGGCATGCCCTGCTTGTCCTTCCCTCAGCTACTCACATAGCAGGGTAGCTTCGAAGTCTATCTCACCCGTCCCTTTTTATTTTATATTTCTCCTTTCAGTTACAACTTTTTATTTTTAAAATACATTTTAAGCATTATAGCACAAAAGTGCCATAATGTACTGGAGTGTCATCCTGTTACAACATTGGAGCTATAGTATGGCTTCCAAACAACAACAACAAAAAACCCTGATCAATCAGAGGCAGTGGGGCAGGATGAAGGCGGGGCAATGGAGTGGACAAGGACGCTGTAGTGTGGAAGGAACACCGTTGGCAATACTTCTACTCATATGCTTAAGGTAGAATGGTGTGGAAGAAAGCGTCTCTAACCTGCTACCATCATGTGAATGGCAATGCTGGGATCGTAACAGAAGAATACACTAATGGGGTATGGTGCGGAAATGGCTAGTGTATTCCTGTCATTATAGCCAAGTATGTATGAAGAAGATACAGTGAAATGTGTGAAAGTCTCATGGATAGGGATGGGCCAACTGAATCCTCGGATCCTGGGTAAGGATTTGAGATTCCCGAATCCGAATCCCTGTGCCAAAATAGGTAAACCGAATCTTTCAAATCTGCCAACTAAATAGATTGTTGGAGACCAGGACGCCTGAAAACCAGGGAGACCAGGATGCCTGAAAACCTGGGAGACCATACGTACAAGGGAAGATAGTAAGTAGGTGAGGTTTTCCTGTGGAGTTATAATGACCTTTGGTAACAATTTCAGAAATTACATCTGAGCTTGTATTCTAAGATATTTAAATTGAACATTTCATATTTAAGTTCAGCGCTTGACTGGAAGGTAGAGGCTTGAGATTTCAAAGACAGCTGAAACATTCCTTTGCATAGCTCTCTTGCAAACCTCTTTCAGACACAATTCTGGGGTTTGGAGTTTTAGAAGGTGTCACAGCCTTCTTTGCCAAAGTGTACTGGTACATCAGCAAACTACAAACCCCAGGATGCCAGAAGGAGCTATGCAAAGAAAAACCAGTTTTGACCTGGATTAGCTCCGTACTGGAGTACGTGGCCCTGTTTACACAGGCATGAAAATGTGGGATTAATCCACATTTTCCTGCCTGTGTAGAAAGGGCCTTCATGTCATTTTCAATCTGGGGAGATCCTGAGGCAAAACTAGGACAATTGTCTTGGCCAGATTTCTTCAGAGGGAGGTTTGCCTTTGCCTAGGCTTTTGCTAAGGCTGAGAGAGTATGTCTTGCCCAAGATTATCCTTCTTTCCCTTGCTTTTTAAACTCTTTTTTAAAAAAAGGATTCAAAAGATTCAAGATTCGTGAGATTCATAGATTCCCAGAACCTTCTAGGGATTCGGATCCGGAAAATTCTAGATTCGTCCCATCCCTACTCATGGAGATATCAGAAAAATAATATCCCAAGAGCAGACTTAGGTAGTTGAGAAGGATGTGAAATAATCTGGTTCATAAAGATGTTTCCCCACTTTATTTGGGATGATTTCTGCAGTGTTTGAGCCAATGTGAATTTTGCCAGAGCAGAGGCAAACAGCATACTGTAGGTAGCCTTACTGGATGACTCAGAAATCAATAATGAGAATGGTGCTTCAAACGGAAGCTAATAAATGAATCTCAAATCTGATCTACAATACTGCCAGCCTGAAGTGAAGATAAGAACATTAGCCCTTCATTCCCACCCCCCGCAACAAAAAATTCCCAAAACACCACTTGGCAGATCCATTTTCCCTGCCTAGTTTGGAATGTGTTCAATTGCAAGGTGCAGAGTAAACAGAATGCAGGGCTGGGTGTATATAAAACTTAACAAGATAGATTGACATAGAAGCAATCTCTAAGTCTTCAACCTCCTAACAAAGAGAAAGTGCAAGGACGATATATTCCCTTAATATCAGATATCATCAAAGACATCATAACAAAATGTAGCAATGAAAAACTGTTCCTGACCTGGTGAAAACTGAGATGTGAGAGATGACATCCTGCTATACGGAGATCTGATGGAGAACCAGAAGAAGAAGGCAAGTGACAAATGGCCACTTGCAATCAACCCTCAGACAGAGCATTTATCCTTGTTTGCTTGGAACCATTCACAACACAGCTCCAGATTTTATTCAAGTTGCTGTTGTTTCACTAACCCCCACGTGCTACAATGGGACATTTTAGTTCCCCAGAGTCTTATTTTGTTGCAGAATGTACACAGAATGACACTTACAGCATTGTCATCTGCATATTTGTAAACAAGGTCCTCAGCCATTTTTTTCTTAATTTTTTCCCCAATAAACAAATAGACAAAAATGGCTGGGACAAATTTATAGGGCTTTTGCCATTTCCCCAGCCATTGTATGTCCTTTTTCTGTGGCTGTAGGTATTCTAGCAGGATTGCAGTTTTCTTTAGACAAACAACAGTTTTAACAGAGGAAAGTCAGAAGTCAGAGTCAGGTCTGGGTTGGTACACAGAGTCCACCAAAACATTGTTTGTAGGAGAAGGCCTAGGGAGCAGTCAGTAAACAAGGCAAAGAAAGTATGCCAGAGGTGTGTCCAGGAGGTTTGATAATAGGAAATCAGGAATGCTGAGAGCAGGAACCAGAGGCCCATTCACGCCACAGAATGATGGCACTACATTCTACTTTTAACGGCCATGGCAACATCCCATGGAATCCTGGGGATGGTACCAGAGCTGTCTGGCTGAGAATTCTAAATTCCCCTCCATAAACGGCAAAACTCAGGATTCAGTAGGATGTTGCCTTGTCAGTTAAAGTGGAATAACAGCACTATAGCTGCATAGTGTGCACATGCACATATTGCTTGCAGGGAGAAATAAGTTGTTTTATGAGATACACAGATTAAACAAACAAATGAAGAAAAAAATCAATGTAAAATTAAGAGGGAAAGGATGCGAAATCTAATTGTTATAGGGAAAACCATCCATTTTTTTGTTGGAGAGGTATGCCTGCAAGTTGTCCATGAACCTTGCCATTCAGTGGTAAAAGGCTGTGGTTATTTGACACTAGTGTGTTTACTTAGCATTGTCTGGGATTTTATTTTCCTCTTAAGAACTCAGCAAACTGTCTTCTCCAGTATCTGTAACTTTTCCCCATATTTCCCAATGCAATCTGTATTCAGAGTTATTTACATACACAGTTTGGGTTCCTGAGGGAGTACGCTGTCCTCCTCCTTGCTGCTAGGCCTCATCTCCATAGCAACTGGCCTATTCCAGTACTTGTAACTTTTCCCTATATCCCCCAATGCAATCTGTATTCAGAGTTGGTAACATACAGAGGTTGGGTTCCTGAGGGAATACACTATCCTCCTCCTTGCTGTTAGGTTTCATCTCCATAGCAACCGGCCTATTCTGTACTGTACTGTACGGTACTGACCTGTTAATCGTTCCCCATACTCCCCAATCCAACCTGTATTCAGAGTTGTTAACATACAGAGGTTGGGTTCCTGAGGGAATACACTATCCTCCTCCTTTCTGCTAGGCCTCATCTCCATAGCAACCAGCCTATACTTGTAACTTATTCCCAAATTCCCCAATCCAATCTGTATTCAGAATTGTTAACATAACAGAGGTTTGGTTTCTGAAGGAATACACTGCCCTTCTTCTTGCTGCTGGCCCTCGTCTCCAGAGCAACTATGCTATGGAGATGAGGCCCAAGAGCTCTCTGGCTGAGAATTCTAAAGGCCCCTTCCTGAACTGCCAACCCCAGGATTCCATAGAATCTTCACAGCCAGCCAATCATATGAGGTCTTCTCTCCTCACACAGCCAATCATATGAGGTCTGTGCCTGCCTGACACAGATAAACAGACAAGATCACTCACAAACTTTGACTTTTATATAGTAGATTAGGTCCAAAGGTAAAAAGTAGATTGTCCTTACTGTGGTTACCTAAAATTAAATAAGCTGCAGTTGGGGGCCATCAAATATGTCCCATGCACTTCCACAGATGTGTACAAGAAGGAGATGAATGTAGATCTTGTTACGTTGGTTGCCTTTCCATGTTTTTTAGTAGGAGACTAAATTACATGGTTAGTTCCCCCCGATTAGTTTACTCAAGCAGCTGCTTTTGGTGGATACTGATGATGCAGTCCTAGATTCCCACGGAATCTAAAGAAAGCACTATTTTATAGGTCTTAATGTGATCCAGCATGGTTCTTCTTTTGATCTTAGGGATGACTATGAGGATAACTACTTTCAGTGTGATTGCTCTTCCATGCCATTGTCATGACATATAAAGCATCTTGCCATGCATATCTTCCCCACTAAGGGGAAAGCTCCATTCTGCTGTCAGGCATGATTAGGAAAGTCTGCAGATGTCAAAGAGATAACAGCTATCCATGCGAGAAGGTATTTTCAGCCAGTTTCCACCTTCACTGGCCACCATTCCAATCACGTTGATATCACATAACAACTCTGTATTATGTTGCAATGCCAGATCCAGCAATGATGGCTGTTCCTTAAGTAATAATCGTGATTGACATGCATATTCTGGATGACTGCCTGTATGATGGTGTCACAGGTTGCAAGTTGAAACATTATCCTGTTCTAATGACTTCACTGCAAACAAAAGAACTGGGAAGCTTGCACCTTAATTTAAATAGATTTATTTCTTTTGAAGTGACTCCAAATGTATGTACATGGTACAAGTGCCAGTCTCTTTAATGAGCTTGTAGGGACCCTGTGCTTTGCAAATAAGGCTAGTCCTCTCTTGTCACTAAGGATTTTGTTGTTTGATTTATTAACATGGATGCTGTTGAAAAATGCAAGAGATGGCAAAACACTCAGGGGGCATGTTTTGCTTGCAGATCCATATCTAGCAAGATTGAAAATGCCGATAAACACTGAGAGGTCAGAAGGAAGGTGCATAAATCAGTAAAATGTTCAGGATGTTAAGGAACTAAGGAAGAAGCACAATATTTAAACATTCAAAAATAAAAAAGATTGTGAAATACTAGCCTGAACGCAGGGAGGGATATTCCTGTCTTCATGGAGAAAGGTGTTCAGATGTAGAAGACTCTTGCATATGAATACACAGACACAGACACAGACACAGACACAGACACAGACACACACACACACACACACACACACACACGGGCATACACACATACATACAGAGGGAGAGATTTTGTTTTTGTTTCCCTCCATTGAGTCATGACATTTATTTAGTATAGGCCACATGCTCCAATCTGTTGAGAAGACCAATTCTGATGTCAAATTTTAGTCATCAATCAATTCAGTCATTATTCTTTTGAAGATGGTTCTCTGTAGATCTTTTAGAACTGTTTTGAAAAGTGGGAAACCTCTACGGATTGGAAGTGCATTATTTTAAACATTGATTCTCCTGGCCTATATTGGCCTTCCCACTTTTTAATTCCAGGCTGAAAAGGTGTCACGTTAATTCACTCACCTAATATAGCAACACATTGGCAGAATGATATTAAGGAGACATGAGTCTGGCGAGGTTCAAGCTAACAATGAGTTCTCTTGTACAATGTCCTGTTTAAACCCAGCTCTGTATGGCAAAAACAGACCAGCAAATGCAAATCCATAGAAAAAAATTAAATTTACTTTTCAACATAGGAAACTGTTGCAATTTGAGTCCAAGTTGCAAGTTGGATGGGTTATATTAGCAAATGGTGGTCTCAATAGGTTGTACATGTGCTGATAGCAAATATCAGTGTCTGACAATAGAATCAAAGTAAAGTAGCTCAAGGAAAACAACCGTCAGGACAATTTTAGAAACTGCAAAGTGTGTAGGCTCTAGGGCAGAGCTTTTCAAACTTTTCATATTGGTGACACACTTTTTAGAGATGTATCATTTTGTGACACAGTAATCCAGTTTTACTAGCAAACCGGAGGTTAGACTAACCCCTTATAAGAGGTACAGACACATACATAAATTGTAATAACAAAATGTATGGAAACATTACATATCTCATGAAAACTTTTCATATATTTTTAAAAATATATGATTTATAAATAATAACATGCATTTCCAAGATCGTAGGCAACACACCTACACACTTCAGGCGACACACTAACGTGTCACGGAACACCATCTGGAAACCTCTGCTCTAGGGAATATCTAAGAAAAACAGATAAAGTATTTATAGGGCACTCTGACCCAGAGACCAATCAACACTTTCTGCTAATAGCAAATAATAATCTGAAATGTAAGAAAAAGGTTCAACATTAATAGTTTTAACTTAGTGTTTACTTAGCAATCTTCCACTGTGGCTTAATGACTGCTATTTAATGTTGGCTAATATATATCCCGCTTCCTCCTCCTACTTGCTGTATATTGTTGTATGTTGTTGTTGGATAACCTTTCAAAATTGCTGTAAATGGTAAAATGTATGTTTGTTTCAGTGTCATATTGCTCAGCTTAAATGCTGGCGTCTTGCCTGGCATGTCACTAAATAAACTGCTGTCTTCAATTCATGAATAGCTCCCATTCTTGAACCCTAAAAATGACAAATTTCTTCTACAGTGCCTTACCTCTCCATCCTCCTTACACTATGGGCTGCTTCTGGTAGTATACCCCGGAGTGGTCCTCAAGCTGTTTTTTGCCAGCTCTGTGCCTTGAATATTGACAGTTACTTATAGCAATCCAAACTAGTTCCTTGTTTCACTAGTTGGTGGTGAAACAAGTGGGATGGTGTCTGTGATGGTGGAAAACTCAGAGCAAGTATGATTGAGCGTAGGCCATTGCTCACAGAAGTGCCACCTCAGTGGTGGTACTTTTCTCTGCCTGTATTGTATCTGCTGAGAGTCATGCAACACAGCTGCTTCAAATGGTCAAGGGCCTATTACATTCTGGCCCACAAGAGGAAAGTGTAGATCTCTCAACTGTTTACTGGGAACAATTTGCAAGATACCTTGTAGATAAAATCACCATCATAGATTCCTAGGGGAGATAGATTGTCTGGATGCATTTCAGTCTTACTTCAGGACTGCTTGTGGGACAGAGGCATTTGGTAATTTTGATGAATAATCTATACCAGGAATTGGAGAGAGGGAGTGTATCTCTTTTGGTTCTTTTGGACTTCTTGGCAGCTTTCAATACCATCCTTCACGGTTTTCTTTTTTGGCCAGTGGGATGGAACCTGGTAACACTTTTTTCTCCCCAGTGGCTCTGGTCCTTTCCAAAAGGCTTGTCCAGATGGTGCTGAAGATTCCCACTTGACACCCTGATCACTAACATAACCTTTAGTGTCCCTTGGGACTATGCTATTTAACATATACATGAAACCAACTGAAGATGTCATCTGGAGATGTGGAGAATACACTGATAGTACCCAATTCTATTTAGCCTTTCCATCTAAATCAAAGGGAACTATTCGTTCTAAACTGGTGTCAGGTGTCTGGTGTCAGTAATGGTGTCATCCACATGCGTCATCTCGTTTGATTGCAATCATTCCTACTGAACATAATATTGATGCCTTATATTGAGTCAGGACATTGGTTGATCTAGCGCAGATCAAATTCCTTTCTAGCCCTACAAGCAGAAATTGGCCATGGAATCTAGGACAATATGCTCTACCACTGAGCTATACTACCTTTCTCTAAACAGATCTCAGTATAAATTCATCTATTCATTTAGAATCTAAACTGTTTTCAAGTTCTTCAGTGCTGATGATGCCAAACTACAATTGGAATCCCTTCAACTAATTGGTGTAACCTCCACCCCCACATCCAAATGCTATATTATTCTTCAACATTTATTTCAGCCATTTTACATTATTCATGTAATTATCTCAGGCACACACTTGGAAAAAAAAAAGATATTTTACTCAACCAGGCCATCTGATACCACATTTGCCATCATTTTAGTTATCCCTTAGGCACTGAACAGAGCATAGACATATCAGGAATTCTTTGCAGACAAAAAGGAAATGGAGGAGGTCACCTAAATGGTATTTTGAAATATAGGTTAGTGGAGCCTTTAGGCATTCTGTAAAACTGGTGAGGGGGTGATATAATTCCATTTTGGTGAATCTTTAATTCAGACCTCTTCTGCAAGAAAAGAAAATGCTCTTGAATACTTGTGGTACAACCATGTGCTTGTTCTTAGTTAAAGTAATCTCATTCAAAATCACTTATTTGGGAAGTCTAACATTTTCAGCTCTATTGAGCTTTCTCATTTCTGTTGCTCTGGTAATCTGTGGTTGGAATCTGAATATATTTATTCATTGCTTCTTGTCTGAGGCAGCAGATTTAAAACAGAATGAAATAACAGAACAATTTAGATTTCTTTTTCTGCTCTGGTATTTATTTTACCTAGAGCTTGGAAAAGCTATGCCTTTTTAGTGCAACTCCTCAAAACCCCCCATGGGAGATGGAATTCAAAAAGATAGAAGCATGTTTTTAAAAAATATATATATCTGCCTAAATATTCTAATTTCTAATATTCTAAAGGGACCAGATTGGAAGTTAAGCAGAGTCACCTTTGGTTAGTACTTGGATGGAGACTACCAAGTAATACCAAATGCTTTGGGCTATCTTTCAGAGGAAGGCATCTGCAAAACCACCTCTGAGTATTTGTTGCCTGAGAGAACCCTATGAAATTCATGGACTCACCATGAGTTGACAGGTCACACACACACACACACACACACACACACAAAATGGCACTTCATCTTTTGGCTTTTCTAATCTATATCATATACACTAGTCTGAAGTGCCTGTTGTAGTTTTTTCCTGCCACATTTAAATGAAGTGTATGTGGCCAGGCCTCCAGATCTGTATGAATATTTGGTGCCTTTATTGTGTAGAGTGTAGCAGGGCTAATGCACTATAAGCTTATTGTAGAAATAGCAGCAAACGCTCAGGAGCCTTTTGTACAAAGAAAAAATTGTCTCAGGAAATCTGTCTTGGGAGAGAAAAGAAGCCAGACAAAAGAAACTGACTTATATGTGGTTAAAAGAGCCCCTAAATCTTAGCTGTCATGTGTGGGAGGTAAACTAGCAACCATTATTTGGATTAGAGCCCCATACCTGCTACCTTCCCTTCTTGAAGAAGGGTTGGAATGGGCTCAACAGTTAAGAAAGAAGCAAAAGGTGTAAGTATGAAGATCTGAGGGAAGATGGAGGAGGAAAATGCTCAGGGACTATTTAGCTCCCCATTCTTCCATCTCACACTGATCACCTTATAAAAGCGTTGATGTCTCTTTCAGTACAGATATGATAACCTGTGGTAGGGATTCTTTCCGGCAGCAACTTAATTTCTCATTAATTTTCTGATGGTCTGACACTTCCCTAAGTGGTAGAAATTTTTTACAGAGGCAGCCTTTTATAGGGTCATATTCTTTGTGAGGAGAGAGTGTTAGAGACTTAACCATGTGTTGTCCTAATAGTATCCTTTTGGAAATCAGAGAGGCAACAGTGCTAAGTAAAGATAGCAAAAGCATACTTTTGGGGTCTTCTTTTCCCATGTATCAGGCTCCTTCACTGGCTATATTGAAACTGCTAATCTGTTCACTTCAGATTAGAGAGGGGACAAAACTAGCTAGAAGCTATCAGCCATGAAGGCCATTAAGCAAGCACTTTTGTTTCTTATTATATAGGGCTGGTCCAAGACAAGCTATTGCATGAGGCAAAAGATGAAATGGAATCTCCCGTTCATCTACTATATAAAAGTCAATGTTTGTCTGTTTGTGAGTTTGTCTGTTTGTCAGAGTCAGGGAGGCAAAGACCTCCATAAACAACCTACATGGATTCTGTTTTTGGCACAGAATCGGACCATTTCCACACTACACTGCTATTATTCTACTTTCAACATCCTATGGAATCCTGGGATTTGTAGTTTAAGTAGGGGCATTTAAGAATTCTCAGCTAGAGAGGTCTTTGATCTTAGTAAACTACAAACCCCAGGATTCCACAGGATGTTGAAAGTGGAATAATAGCACTATACCAGTGTAGTGCAGAAATAGCCATAGTTACAAGGTCTTCTCACCTCACACAGTAGATTGTATGGGTTCCATAAGTGAGGAATCTTAAAGTTGAAATCCAAAGCAAAAAATGCTTCCAGAAAAATGTAAAGCCATTGCACAAATTCAACAGAAAGAAAAAGAAATCCAGTACATCGACATCACCAGACAACACAGATTGGATTGGGGACTATGGGGAAAAGTTACAGGTACTGGAATAGGCCTGTTGCTATGGAGATGAGGCCTAGCAGCAATGAGGAAGACAGGGATTGGGGAATATGGGGATAAGTTATAGGTACTGGAATAGGCCTGTTGCTATGGAGATGAGGCCTAGCAGCAAGGAGGAAGACAGTGTATTCCCTCAGGAACCCAACCTCTGAATGTTAACAACTCTGAATAAAGATTGGATTGGGGAATATGAGGAAAATTTACAGGTACAGAAATAGCCCAGTTGCTATGGAAATGAGGCCTAGCAGCAAGAAGGAGGACAATGTACTCCCTCAGAAACCCAAACTGTGTATGTAAATAACTCTGAATACAGATTGCATTGGGAAATATGGAGCAAAATTACAGGAAATGGAGAAGACAGTTTGGTGAGTTCTTGAGAGGAAAATAAAAACCCTGGGCAACACAGGGTAAATATGTTAGTTTCATATATAGAAGCCAAGTGGTGTGCTGGTGGATCTTATTTCAATGCTGATGCAGAGATAAGGGAGCAGACTAGTCTGGATGGTCAAGGATAGTATAGCATATACTGGTATTTTGTCTAACAGTAGGGCCTGTGCTAGTGGCTCAAGGGGAAGAGCCAAGAGGGATGCTGTCCCACAGAAACTGAGGCAATTACCTTATTCTACCTAATTGTCATACCAGCCTGGAGGCTATACAAAAACGCTTAACAAAGATCATTTTTAATATCCAAACAGGAATCTTACAACATTAGAGACAGGATCCTAGACCTGCTCAGGTGTAGCATAAGAGATTCACTAGAGTTCCCCTTCTACCAACCCCAGGACTCACCGTTTCACTGCAATAGCTCCGTCTCCCACTATTCTGTTGCTAACGGAGGGGAGGGGTGGAAGAAGCCTCTGGCTTTATTCCAATAACGAGATGCAGAATGAGATCAACTGGGGTCCTCTGAAGATCTCAGCAGATGATGTCATTGGTCCGCATCTGGCTGTGAGAACATAGTTGGACACTTCTTCACTTTCCTCAGCTCTCCACCAGCATTGTAATGGCAGTTGGGGCAGCTGTTACCACAGCTTGAGGAGTGCGTGGTGCAGACTTGTTGTGGAGGGAGAGAGGGAGGAGGGAGGGAGGGAGGGAGAGAATGCCAACCTCTGGTGTGTGTAGCTGAGTGTCTCACTCTCTTCAGTGGTAGAAATTTAGGGAGTGGAGGAAAATTTCATTTGGGGAATCCGGATTCCTAATGAGGGAGGCAAAGCCATCCTTTTGCCCCTTCAGTAGCTACACACTAGGAAACATCTGTAGCAACCAAGACAATACATACACAGTGTAAGATGGAATTACGCTTGTATATCTCATTAGCAGGATGATGCCCTAAATAAGGAACTCTGAAGTAGACCATACTTGCTGGAGTTTCCATATGCCATGAAAGACAGGAAGTTTTTTTCCTTTGATATCTTAAAATTAATATAAATGGAGACCTAACTGTACCCCATGAGTGGCAACTAGTGCCGTGTGTGTGTGTATGCCCACTTCTCAAAAGGTTGCTTTCACTATGAAGTTACTGCTCATCCCTGTTGGTATCAGCCTTGGTGTTGTGACAATGACATGATCTGGCTGATGAGAAAAGATTGTGACTGGGATGTGTATGTATGTGTGTGTGCGAATGAATGAATGAAAAATGATTAATTTCAGACTTGGTTCCAAGTGACTTGCCTGGCTCACACACCTGGAATCTGTTCCACCTGGTTTACTTTTACAGTTTCTTCTTTCACACATGAAACTACACAGTATCTGCTCCTTCTGATTGCTGGCTTTCTAGATTTTTGCCTTTTTGACTCCTCACTTGATGCCATTTTTTTTTAAGTCTTGACATTGGGAGACAATTTTAGATAATGTGAAGAAATATGGCATTGATGGCCAACCAACATCAGTGAGTGTCCTGTTCATCAATCTGGATGATTGTCTTAGGCTGCAGTCTGTTACAAAGTGGCCTGGAAGTAAATTTCTGACCTCAGTGGAGCTTATTTCTAAGTAGCCATACCCAGAATTTCACTGTCAATCTTCTTCTTTGTGGACCACAGGTATTTGGAGAGGTACTTTCACTGACCCCTGGATGAGCTGCATCGTATAAATGGTGAGCTTCAGTTGAAGGAAACAGCAATTACCTAAAGTAGGCTCTCCACATTTGGGCATTTCACTTTCTCAGATATGATTATTAGTGAGTTTCTCTAACTCCTGCCCTCCCCCCTACCATGTGCATCTTTTCTGGGGGAATCTTCTGTCTCAGCAGCTCCAGCCAGGCTGTTGCAGCTCTTTAAAAATCTCCCTTTAGTTGTTCTCTTCCTCCTCCTCCTCCTTCTCCTCCTCCGGCTGCTGCCTGGCCACCTAAGGATGAAATCACAGTCTGATTTCTCAGCACCACAGACCCTCTATTGATGCCCTACACGTACCCAAAGAAGGAAATTGGCAAGAGAGAGGAACTATAGGGCCACCATGGCCACCTACCTCCTTTGTCTCTCTTTTCCCTGACCTGGTTTGAACCTTGAGTGCCTGTTCTCCCCACCATGCCTTGTCCACCTTTCCACAGACATACACACATATTTTGATATTTGAAATTTTTCCACTTTTGTGGGGATTCTATGTTTCTAACCTTAGCAAATGTGGAGGGGCAAGTGTATACCAATAGTTCACCCAGAGGCAATGATATAGGGCAGCTAAAAGTAATTCCTTTAAGTGGTAGGAGCACAATCTACAACAATCATAATTAGGCTCCATTCTAAGCATTCGTTGTTGGGTTTCATCCAATCATACGTGCGTGGACTTTGCTCATGTAACAAAACTCCTCTTTTCTTTCTCTGTCTTGCATCTTCCCAGATTGCTTTCCAAATATGCTCTATGGAGTTCCCCAGTCTCCAGGGTAGATTTCGATGAGATGGAGGGGCCTTTTGTGGAGAGGGAGAATCTCTTCGACCAGTGGGTTCCAGCCAGCTTCCTGTTGATACCCACTGCACACATGATCCGTTTGAATTTTTCTTCCTCAGCAGCCAGGGAAGGACTTGGCTGCAGTGGAAAGATAAAGCTACCAGCTCTGTCCCACCTGTTTCCTAAATTTCTGGTTCCTGGTAGGTTGTGATGGTAGCTCAGAGACAAGGCAGTTTAGACAATACCCTTGGCTATAGGCCTACTGATAACAGGATTAAATTTAGGATGTTTACAGTGAAACGTGTCTCCCTTTTAACCACAGGGTGGTCCAGCATAAAAAATATATTACAACAGACACGATTGCATACAACCTTACAGTACTTAAAATAGTAACAATTAAATTACATCACACCATTTTCAGCTAAGAGGTACACAAATCATAATCATTAATAGATTTGTAATTATGAACTGCAGCTGTGAATGCTTATAATGGTGGGAACATTGCTTTGTTTGTTTGCTTGTTTGTAATTGGTTCACAGTTATTCCTTATATCGGATTCCTGTCTGAGCCACATGTATGCCCTGCTGGAGTCACTTATGAACTGTTGTGTTGGCACATCATGCTCCATGTTTAGAAAAATGGAGCCCCACTGTGATAGATGATGGCTTTGAGGTTGATGAGCAACTGATTGTGCCAGGAACAGAGTCAGTGATTGACCCAACCAGCTTACAAACATCTCTATCAGTTGAAAGACAAGCAGAGACAGAGTTGCCCCAGCCAGCTCCAGAGGGTGAAGGAACCAGCAGTGATTTGGAGGAGTCCCCTGTGCCCCTTGGCCGCCAGTCACAAAGGAGGCTGAAACGGACAGTTCACAGGGAAGCTGCATTGGCTAGATTAAGGAAACAATGAAAAGTAACACCTGTTTTCAGTGGCTATTTCAGTCTGTCAGCATGGCTTGCTGTTTGCTTGTAGCAAATTACTATGCAAGCCTCTCGACCCTGTTGCTCCGGCTCCCTCAACCCCTCTGGATGGACTTTCAGCTTCCTGGACCTTTTGGATTAGACCTTGACTCGGCTCGGCTCAGCGTTTCCATTAGTTGTTTGTGCTGGACACTCCCCGCTGCCTCTTCTTCCTTCTAGGGCAAGTACCTTTGCCTTCCCTTCTTTGCTGGCAGAGAGGCACAGGCAGGGAGTGGGACTTTGACACCCACATTGAGGAGACAGCAATTCCATTGGCAGTACTGGTGTCCATTAGTCACACCTTTGCGCACTTGAGAAGCAGCTACAAGAAGAAGTTCCTGATGCAGCATCTCATCATTTCCCCCTTAGTCCTATCCCACAGATAACAGCAGAGCCAAATCATGGGAAGAATGGCTGTGAACACACTCCCCACTGAACCAGATTTTCTACCTGCTGAATTTCCTAATTCATAATCAAATTTCTGAGTTTGTTTTCTTCCTCTCACCCCATATCCTTTCCTTTGATGCCTTACAAAAAGATTGTAACCCTGTAGTTTTAAATCACTTGGGAGTGTTTTATATATAAAGACTAGGATTTTTAAAAGTGTTAAAGAAATAAGCAGCAGTGATTTTGTTTGTGTGGTGAACTTTTAAATTGCAAACCTTGCTGGTCTTTTGTTTACTAGTTAATTTGCCCCAGTGTCCAGGACTTTTATTTTCATTGAAGCCAGACTTGCAGGATTTACTTTTGTAAAGGTCACATTTACATGGTGCATGGCCTATATGAGGAGCGTATTTGTTCTGTGAAATTGTGTATCTATTTTAGAAAGTCCAAGATAGTCACAGCAAGGTATGAATGTACAGAAACCAAATTCCATCACAGCAGCTGCCTCTTCTGAGAGCCTTCTGGGAGCCTGCCCAGGTGCAAAATAGATATATAAGTTCATAATAGCCTTGATTCAAATTATAAGAAGATTATTTTTCAAGGACAGGAGAAGTCACTTTGCAATGCAGTCCCACACTGAAAGCTCAGTAAACTAGCATTTTGTAGTATTACTACTGACTGTCAGCAGTATCACTGTTTTTGCTGGAACTTCTGTCTTTTTTCAGGATTCTACCTTAGAGAAAAAATTTACTTATTTAATGTGAAATCTCCTCATCACCCTTCCTGAGTGGAAGGATTCTATCAGTGAAATGGGGAGGGGATGACTTTCTCAATCCCTGCACCCCTCACATCTATTCTAGGGGGTTAGTGGGGGGAAAAAATCAGAGCACAAGAACTTCTGTTGGACCAGAACTCGTACATTAGATGTAACTCTTACTCTTGAACGCCCACACACTAGTGGGATAGATGATCTATGAGTGTGGCAAATTATAAAGCTACTCCTTAAATGCTAATTTAAGTGAGGTTCTCAGCTGTGCAACATTTCAAAATATCTAACAGCAGTAGTTATTATTTCTAAAGGCCAGCTTGGGTCTCAGATCTGATTTTGAACTCCTGCAGCTAAATAACAAATTACAACATTAAGTGAAAGGGATCATTTTTAGGAGTCATCCTGTTGTTGCTGTTTCATAATTAACATTGATTACCCCTTAATAAAAACATTTGCAAATAAAAGGCATTATTTAAATGCATTTCAGTTTCAATCACCATGACCGGTTCTATTAGGTTGCTATTTAATAGAGCAATTTCATGATCTAAAAGCATACTAAGCTCTTGTTTATAGCTGTCTCTTAAAGTCTCCTTAGTTTCATAGCCTGATGGATGCTGTGATCACCAAGGCCTTTAAAGACTCTGATTCAACTCTTACCCATTCACTGGACTTCTTATATATTATTTTAATGAGTTTAAAATCAGTCCTCACCATCTCTAACTTGAGATGACAGATGAATACAGTCTGTCCTCATAGTGTGGCATGGTGCTTAAACCAGGGATATTTTGTTGTTGTTGTTGTTATTTTTGTTCTCTTTACATATTTTGGCAACACTATTTACTTTCCTCAGTGGAATTACACTATTCCAGGTAGTAGCCATCACATTTTTCATAGAGCAAACTATTTCATTCAAGTAACCCTGAATCTATCTGCAGAATCCGATCTTCGTATCTTGATGCATTTTGTCTTCAGGATCTTTTGTGCTTCTCCTAATTGCTCTTCTATGAAGTAGGCCCATCCATTCTATGCAGCAGTCCTAAAGTTGAAAGCACAGTGATATACTCATATCATAACTTTGTTTTATGGCTTTATTTTTTGCTTCAGAGGTGGCTTTCTTCTCTTTTTAATCTACTCTCAGAGGGCAATTTGGACCATCAATTTAAAATATTAAGTAGAATTTCTTAAAGCTTTTCTTCCTTTCAAAGTAAATGACGTAAGATTTAGAAATGCAGCACACCATGCACGTAAAGGAAAGGCAGAAAAGAAGTGTGCTTAATTTCTTCTAGAAACCTTTAGAAGGTATAAAGGAACAAATCACCTGAGACTCAATGTTTTGGTTGGGGAGGATGTTCCATGCCATTAAGATGTCTCATTTCTTTTTCATATCCATGATTTATCCCTTCATTTTCCATGATTAAACTTATTTTTACACTTTCAGTGAATGCTTGAATGTGAATGTTTGCTCTTTCTCTATGGTAGTCAAGCCCTCTCCCCTTGGCCAGAATGGAGAATGCTTGAGGACTGTACAGGTGTCTTCATGCCTAAAGCAACCAGATAACGGGAAGGAAATATGTGTGCTATTCCTTGACCTCTTTAGATCTACTGAAGAATCACTTAACCAAATTCATATTGCCAATAGGCCCAAAAGGATATGGGGAGGAGCAGAGCTTGCTAAATTACTTTTCTGACTACAGCTCCCAGAGTATTCCAGCCAGAATCTCTGGCAGTTATACTCCAACAAAGCAACATTTTAAAGCTCTGAGAAAGAGATGCTCTTGGATTCTAAATGTTTCTTGATATGTATACCCACCTTTTAAGGTGAGAAAAAATATCTGGACACAGATAAGAATGTTATCTGAGCAAAATGGGACTTGTTTTCTCTGTCAAAAAGTCAGAAAATGCCTCAAATCCCATTTCCCTGGCATTTTTGTTTAAAGGGAACCAAGAATCCTACCCAAAAGGATCAGGCATGCTGAGAGTTACAGTCCAACAGCATCTTAAGGGTCATAAGATTCCTACTCATAGCCTAGTCCCAGGTGAATGTTCATAGCCTGCATTCTATTTGCTTCAGTGAAATGGAGTTAAAGTCTTAATGACCAAAGATGAATACTTAAAGTGCATAAATTATAATACCTATTGTAGATTATGTGCATTATTGAAATGGAGGCAAACATTCCTTTTAAAGGATGGAATGTGGTGCAGATGTGTATATTCTTTTACATACTTAATGGTTTAGGTCTAAATCCAATTGCTAGTCCTAATTAGAGAAGACCAACTGAATCAATGAGACTTGCTTAAGAGCTGGCTTATACTTCAGCAATTGATTCATTCCATGTATTCTGGTTGGGAATAAATAGCAATTGGATTTAGGTTTTAGATTTTTCTAAATACATTGTAATATGTATCCTACTGTACTGTGTTCTTCCCAAAGGGTATTTTCTGTGGCTAATAATATAACAAATAAATGCCACATATGGCAATAGGATAGTAACATTTATAAAACTGTAAAAGGTAACATGAAAAATAGATGAAATATAAAAGTCCTTTAAAGCATAAACAATCCATTATTAATATTCTGCACTTAGAATCTTTGTGAATAGGGAATAATGCAGATGCAGAGATGTTTCAGTGAGAATTGAAAAAGAAACCAGTGGTCATACTGTTAAATCTCTATCCTATAAAGGAAATATCTAATCTTCAGTAAAGGTTGTCTAGCCTTTGACATTCACGGAGCTCAGACCGGGAATCAGACGGCTCTGCATACGTTGCTGGACTGCATCTCACCACTGACTATGTTGATTAGCACTTCTGCACAACTTTGTCCTGAACTTGTTTCAACAGCAATTTGGCTTCATGGTACTGTTTATTTAGATAAGTTCTCCTACAAACAGTGAGACCTTCCAGAAACAGATCTGAAATCATGCAGATTACACATCTGCATTCTGAATTCTATACATCATTTTTGATTTCTGGAGGCAGTAATTTGCAAAGTTTATTGAAGTGTGTCACAGCAAAGGGATGAAGACTTATGCAACCAGACAATGCCAGCTCGTCCTTGTTCACTTAACTTTTGTGGCACATTGAAAATATTTTGCTTCTTCAAGATGTTGAGTAACTTGTATACATCAAATGGTAAACAATGTCAGGTAAAGCCATTTCTGTTCCAAGTTCTAACACAACAAAATCTGGGAAGGTAAAAGGTAGAAATAAATATTTCTGCTAGGTAGTATATATAGAAATCCAGGCTAACTGGAATTTTTTTTTATGTTTTAAACTTCAAATCTCATCTTATCTTTAACTCAACTATAGAGAGCCGTTAAGCTAAAGCTGTTTGTGTGGGAAGAAAGTACTTGGGAAGGACTGTTTTGTAATGTCTTTTTTTCCTCATAGTTTGCAAGGTGTACTGTCTGAGGCCCTTTCCGCACCAGGCAATTAGAACAGAGCAGTGCATCCTCTCACAGAGGTTGTCTGCACCTTGGAGCAGACTAGGAGCAGACTACTTACTGGAGATCCGCACCTCAGTCTGCTCCAAAACGACTCCAAGTGGTCCTCCAGCGTGTTTTGTAAAGACCGCAAAAAACAGGTCTTTATTTTCCTGGAACGCGCCATTGCATTCCTGCTGTCTTGTGCAGATTCACAGGCTCGCACCAATGCGAGCCTGTGATCTGCAGAGGGCAGGGTTTAGGTGTGGTGAGCTTCAGCGGTTGGTCAGGACCCATGACCAACTGGGAGCCACCATTTTGGAAGCCAGAACCACCATTTTGGAAGCCGGAAGCCACCACTGTGGAAGCTGGAAGCCGCCATTTTGGAAGCTGGAAGCCGCCATTTTGGAAGCCGGAGCAGTGCAGATCTACAGACTTCATACTGCACTGATTTGTCCTGGACCAAGGAGGAGCCCTGCGGAAGGGCTTCAGGGACAGTCCACATTGCTTCGGACCCCAGAAGAAGCGGTGAGTAATGGCACAGAGCAATTCCTTTGCCTCGTGTGGAAAGGGCCTGAATTGAACACTTGGGGGAATGAAAGAGCTGTTGCCTATCATTTTTAGTCCACAATAATAATACTAATGATAGGCCATTTCCGCACGGGGTAAGTAAAACGGTGCAGTGCGTCCTCCACAGAGGACGTCTGCATCTTGGAGCGGACTGGGTCCAGACTACTTACGTAGATCCGCACCTCAGTCCGCTCCGGAACGACCCCAAGTGGTCCTGCAGCATGTTTTTGAAAGACCTGATTTTTCCGGTCTTTCAAAATGCCGGCGCGCGCCATTGCATGCCTGCTCTCCGATGCAGATTCGCAAGCTCGCACCAATGCGAGCCTGCGATCTGCGGATGGCGGGCTTTAGGCTGGTGAGCTTCAGCGGTTGGTCGAGACCCACGACCAACCAGAAGCCGCCATTTTGGACACCAGAGCAGTGCTCATTTACAACCACGCACTGCTCCGCCTCACCCCGGACCGGACCGGACTGCCAGAAGATCCCATGAGTAGCGGCAGGGAGCAATTCCCTCGCTGCGTGCGGAAATGGCCATAGTTTGTTAGGGATAATTAATTCAACAAGCTACATTTCTGGACTGCACTAACAACAATAGTAATAATTTGTTCAGTGCAACGAGTAAAGTAAAAAATACCTTGTGAAAAGGTATAAGCTCTTGTTGTAGCTTATACCTGCAAATACGTGTTGCACTAAACTATGGTTTAGGGTAATGGTGTGAACATGGAGTAAAATTCTGCTGCTGAAAAAGACAGCTATATGGTTAGGTTCCCACATTCAAATGTTTATTGGTACTTGCCAGTGCTAATATTAGGAAATGTGGAGCATTTCTCAGACATGAGCACATTCTAATAGACATTATAGGGAAAGAAGCATAAGATGAGCATGAAGCTGTATGTTTTGCATCACATCTCCTTGGCCTTCAGTTATCCAACTGAAATGTCCTCAAAATTACTCTAATTTTACTCGGGAGAATTTTAAATGCTATTCCTGTTCCACAGCATTACATTTCCACATTTTGCAGGTGAAGACAGACCAAGCAACTAAGCTTACCCCTTAGTCAAGAAATTCTTCCTGTTCATCTTCTATCAAAAGCTTATAAAATTTAGGGTTGGGTCACTTTTGAAGCAAAGCTGAAAGTCATCTGACCTTTTAATTTTCCAGACTATCTCAGCTTAACCGCATCAAAGAAAACCTTAAGGGAAAAATGCATCTTCATTATCTGTAGACATTTTGATGCTTGCCTGTAGAGAAGGCTTGGAAGGAAAAAACTCTATAAACGTGTCTTGGGGGTTCATTAAGGTTAACATGGAAAGACATTGTGTGATTTCTTAAAGCCTCCTAATTAAATTGATTGCTCTGGCTTCTCTGCAAGGGCCAATATTCTGGTTGTAAAATGCATGTATAAATGAGGCCCCCTGCTTAACAGTAAAATCAATCAGCATGTCATACTCACTAACTCTTGTACCCAATTTGTGTTGTTACAAATCATGAGGAAGGCATGCAAGAAGAAAATAAAGAATCTTCTGATTTGAATTAGCCACCTTTGTGGTGTGAGCACAGTCCAGATACTGCAAATTCTAATCTAGGTCCAGTATGGGTGCAG
Organism: Cyclura pinguis; assembly: GCA_030412105.1. Classification (NCBI taxonomy): domain Eukaryota; kingdom Metazoa; phylum Chordata; class Lepidosauria; order Squamata; family Iguanidae; genus Cyclura; species Cyclura pinguis. The sequence continues at coordinate 199,869,920 of CM059601.1, forward strand.
TGGGGTGTTCTGGTCACATAAATATGAAAGACCTAGTTGAATAATAATGGAAGATGATTGATAATTAACATTATTATAATTATTATTATTTCTTACCTGCCTCTTCCCATGGAACAAGGGAGATTAACATGTAACAGTTAACGTAGGTCTCTGTGTGTGCGCATGTGTGCGTGTGTGTAATATGCCACAGTTTTTCCTTCTGTGATCTTAAGGTGATTTCTTTTTTCTTTCTAACCAAGTCATATACAGGTGTATGTGACTTTTTTTTTTCAACTTGGAGACAAACAATATAGGCTGAAGCCATGACAACAAACAAAAGAAATAGTCCTAACAGAACAGGAGCATAACAGCTTTTTAAGAAGCTGACTAACTTTGCCCAATCACTTCTAGTTGTAAGGGAGCTATATTCATTTACAAAGGAGAGGACATTATGATTGTCATTCAAACCTGTCTGTTAAAAAGATAGGTATTTATTTAATACAAGGACTCATGAATATCAGTCAACCACTCAGAGTTTGTCCCTAGGAAAAACATTCCAGTATATCATCAAAAGCTAGCCCTGCCCAAGGAGTGAGGGGTTAGATAACTACAACTTTCACCCCATATACATAATTAAATAGCAAAGTCAAAATCATCCCTGCCATACTATTTCCAGTTTCTATGTATGGGTGCAAAACTTGGACAATGAATAAAGCTGACAGGAAGAAAATCAATTCATTTGAAATGAGTGCTAGAGGAGAGTTCTGTCACGACAGACCACCAGTAAGACCAATAGAAAATCAAGATTGAATGTTCACAACATGAGACATGAATAAACTGATGCTATTGTACTTTGGACATATGATGAGATGGAATGATTCATAGGAAAAGATGATAATTCTCATTAGACTTGAAAGCAGAAAGAAAAAAAAGGAAGACCACAATACAGATGCATTGATTAAATTTGGGTAGTAATGATTCTGAGTTTGCAAGATCTGAACCGGGATAGGTTCACCTTAGGGTTGCCATAGGTAAAAAATGACTTGAAGGAACACAACAAAAACAACAATGGACAATTAGGATTATACAAATAGCTAATGTGGAATACCTTGTCCTGCAGCACAAGGTGCTCTTCCAGAGCACCATGAGTTCACTACTTTTCTCTGTTAATGGTATGTCAGATTTAGGCCTCAGCCTGAATGAATAATGATCTACTAAGTAAATACAGCCTGCCAGCAATATAGTGTGATTTGCCAGGTTCTTGACTCCCTCCATAGATACGAAATAAATATTGTATAACTAGAAAAGAGTCTAGCTTCATTCTTTTTCACCCATTTGACTTTTCATCAAAATGTACATGCTAAGCTGCTCATCTATGCCAGGAGCTCATCTGTGTTCTCCCACCTATTGTTGTTTAACATTTACAGTCACTCTTACCTCACCAATTATATCCCCTCGCCCTAACTCTGAGTATAAATATTGGACAACTGAGGTGGTTCTCCATTCATGTGATGAAGTGGGCTGCAGTCTGCAAAGATAATATACCTGTTGTTTTTGCTGAAAAAGACTAAGGCCATTTCCGCACTAGATTGTTATAGCGCTATTATTCCACTTTCAACATCCTATGGAATCTTGGGGTTTGTAGTTTAGGGAGGGACCGGCCAGCCCCTCCCTAAACTGCAAACCTCAGGCTTCCATAGGATGTTAAATGCGGAATAATAGTGCTATAACAGTCTAGTGCGGAAATGACCTAAGATAGCTACCTCCTTGAAAACTTTGAAAAGTATTCCTTGTATAAAAATAAAAATGAAAAATAAAATAAACACATGTGTCAATCCAATTTGGCAGATATCCAAACAGCATCCTTGTACATCTCAAAATAAATTATTTATACATCTTCCCCCCTGTGGCCACTGTTTAGGTTTCCTTGATAGAATTTACATTGCAGAGGTAAATCATATTTTTCTCTTATGCACATTTAACTTTTAGTAGGTCATATGTATGAGTAGACAGTTCAAATGCACATGCCATATTCCCAGTGTTAATAAATATGGAGTTCAACAAAAAAGGCTTTGCCATTTCTTTTTCATTGCTTGGATCCATTTCCCCCAAACCTGAATAGTTGCATCAAACATCTACTTTCATAAGCTTCAATCTATCCTCACATCTTTACCCAGTTCCTGGGAACTACAATGGGGAGCTGTAATGAGCAGAAAAAAATTACTCTTTGAAAGATAGATTTAAGAGACATTGGGAGTTACTTCTCATTAGCCCTGTTGGGATTGTGAGAAGTGAGGGAGCACTTCTGGCTGAAATAGTGCCGGGACAAGGACAAGCTAACTAAGGTCCTTTGAGAAAGTGAATGAGTTATCGAGACTCTCTGGCCAAAATCCTGAATTCTAGAGGCTTTGAAAGAGCAAGGGGGCTCCAGAAGCAGGCAGGCAGCTCAGTCTCTTGATTCAAGTAGACCCCACCACAGGATGCTATCTTTCAATTTCTCATGCAGAGGAAAATGTTAGCAAACTCTGTAAGACAAATGACAAACAAAGAGTGTCGACCTGGATTTCCTGAGAAACATTACCCAGTATTTGGTATAGCCAAAGGCAGCAATGGTTCAGACAAGCAGCCACCTTAAGAAAAACATTACAGAAGTTTTTAATGAGTCACCCTTTTCCCAAAGGTGACATTTCTTACTAGTGTCATTTCCTATCCGTAATGCATTGTTTGCCAGCTGCAGATCACATGCTGGGTGAGAGAGAACCTTGTATGGATGTTTAGTATTTCAATTGTTTCATAAAGAAATTTGATGATAGTAGATAATTGAGGTTTAGCTGGGGAAAGCCAGGAGAGACTTTCTCCAGCTAACACTTGCTCTTCTATGCCAGAGAGTCAAAAGTGGTTCCATTTCAGAATGTACACATGTACATTTGGACAAAGGTGATTTCCAGATCTGGCTGTCTCCCAACTTCCCCTCTCTTCTTTGTTGTGCTCTGTTACTGTATCTCCTATCCCCTCTACTTCTTCCCTCACCTTGTGAAACCACATTTCCCTCTCTTGCATCTAGCCCCCCATTATGTCGTCTCCCTCTTGCACCCTGCTACTGCAGTTCTCACCCTCCCTTCCCTTGTGTCCTCCTTCTTCTTCCCTCCTCCTTCCCTCCTACTCACCCTGCTTCATCTCATGCTCCCACAATACTCCCCTCGCCTGTTTCTTGCACTCCCTCACACTGCTCCCTGTCTCATCTCTCCTACTCCCATCCTTGGCTCACCTAGTGCTCTCACATTGTATCCCTCCCTTGCTTCTTGCATCCCACTGCTTGCAGTGCTTGCTCTCCCATCTCACCTGCTCCTTCTGCCCCTCTCCTCTCTCACTGTCCCATCTTTCCCATCTCTCTCACCTCAGTGTACACTCTCACATTACAGCTCACATCTTCCCTTGTTTCTTATGTTCTGCCACTCTCACTGCTCACTCTCTTATCTCTTCTACTGTCTCCCTTGCCTCACCTCACAGTGTACTCCCCCTTGGTTCTTGCACTCCACTGTTTGCTCTCTTGCCTCTCCTGCTCCCTCCCTCCCTTTACTTTACATCTCACAGGTCTGCCCTCCCTTGCTTCTTTCACTCTGCCATGCTCACCACTTGCTATCCCATCTCTCCTACTCTGCCATTCTCACTGCTCATTCTCCCATCTCTCCTACTTTGTCCTCATCTCACTTTGTGCCTTCTCAATGAGCCTCTTGCCTGCTTCTTGTACTGTGCCACTCTCACTGCCTGTTCTCCCTTCCCTCATGCCTGAAATTCGCAGGTGGACTTGTTTCTTGAAAAACAATTTGACTGCAGAATACTTCCATGTTTCACCCCATATCTCAGCTTCTCCAAGGGCTAGAGATTTACTTAAACAAACAAACAAGCAAACAAACAAGCAAACAAGCAAACAGTTTGGAATCTGGACTAGATGATGGTCCAGAGGGACACAGAGTGGCATGCCTAGAATCTGGATAGAGCCCCAACAAAGCAGGCGTATAGCAACCCTACTAGAATGAAACACATTACAAATAAAAACTCAGTAACCTATTTTGAACATTGCATATTGTTACCCTCTATTTTATTTTATTTGCTACACACATCTTGAAATGTAAACAAATAGCATTGCGCTTCCCCACCTTGCACCGTCAGTTATACAAAATATTCTGGATTTTAGGCCTAAAATGTCCTTGAAAGACTTTTAAAAAAAGATCTATTCAATATGAAATGCAGAACGGATGCAAAGGGAAAGGAAAAATGGCATCAGCTAAAAAGGGCACCATATGCTAATAGGCAAATGTGAATCCTTATCAAGAGCTGTTTCTCCAAATGGCGAAGAAGAATCACTTCTCTCTTTTTTAGGACTCATAATGATTTTAAGACATAAAATAAATGCAGCAGCTTGCGCATTAAACAATCGTTAATGCTTCTCATGGGCAGCCTTTTGCTGTTGTGCTGACTTAAAGCTGTAATGTATCTGAATTTTACGAATTAATGCCATTTGAGCTTGAACTCGTATGTTCCTGCATATTGATTGAGCGGAGCCACTTCTGGCTAACAACCAGCAAACTGTCCAGTGCTTCCACAGCCACTGGCATTTTTGTTTTAAAGCATAAAAATAAATCAACATTTTTTTAAAAAAAATACAAAAGTGGGTAGTCCATATCAGAGTATCCTTTTACTTGGATCACCTGCTCTGAAAATTTTTAATTATGCACCATCTACAACTGAAAGATTCCAAGTCTGCACTACACTGTTATAGTACTATTATTCTACTTTCAACAGTCTGTGGTTTGCAGTTTAGGGAGGGGTATTTAGAATTATCAGCCAAAGAGCTCTTTGGCCTCAGTAAACTACAAACCCCAGAATTCTACAGGACGTTGAAAGTAGAATAATAGCACTATAACAGTGTTGTGTAGAAATGGCCTTAGATAACAGGTGTTAGCTAGCATAGACAATTTTAGCCTTCACAGTTTCTTTCAGATTAAATAAGCCTCATACATTCTATCTTCCAGTTACAGATTGTGGGAAGATCAATAAATTATTCCGCAAACAATAATAGTTGTTAGTGATCACTTATAGAAAGGCTTTGTAGAGAAGCTAAATGAATACTTGTCTATGTAGTTATAACAGTTCGATACCACTTTAACTAGCATGACCAAATACTAGAGAACTCTGGGATCTGGCAAGATACTCAAAATTGTCTGATTGCTTGTAGTTTATGCCTGTGAATCATAGCAGAGTCCCTCAGCAAATGACAAATCATATTTCCATAGGATGGAGCCATGCCAGTTAAAGTGATATTGGACTAGTGTAACTGTATAGAGTGGATGCCACCTTAATATGGTGGGGACTCAAGGCAAGGTCTTTCCTGTAGCAGTTCCCTGATTATGGAACTCCCTCTCAAGGAAGTTGTAATGGCACCCTCCTTATTGTGTGTCAGATGAGCAGTGAAGATTGCTTCATTCTATCTTTTTTTAATGATGCTTTACATTGCTTTCCAACTTTAATGTTGCTTTCTGTTTTTATGTTAATTTTATAGTACTGAATATTTTTATATTAATTTTATGGTTCTTCCTGCTTCTTGATTTTATAGAGTTTTATCATTCTTTTATTTGATTTTTTTATTCTCTTGAATGCCTGTTAGACAAAGGGGTTCATAAATGCATTAGATAAATATTAGTCAATCGCTATTGTTGGGATTGGGTGGGACATTAAGACTTTTATTATTGTATGTGATGAAGAATGATGGACTATTCAATAGATATTATCCAGGAAGATCCTCTGCTATCTGGGTTCAAATGCCACACCAAGTTGCTTGCTGCATTGGTAGTGCACTCGACTTGCATGAAGACTGAAAAAGTTGCATGGTCCACCAGTGACATCTCCAGCTGAAGAATATTAGATCACAGGATAAGGTTATGGAAATCTGGAGGAACACTAGCATACAAAAGAGATGGATGACAGAACGACTATCCAGATAGAAGGTGATATGCTATGTCTTCAGGTAATAAGCTCTATAGGATACAGATGTAATCTGTGATGGTAGGTGGCTGCTGTGTTAGTGGCCCAGTAGATCACTCTGGGTTTTAGTTTAAACTTTAAAGAAGCTTTCCAAAATGCTGAACTTATTTTTGTGATACAATTCAGCACCTTGGAGAGCTATTTTTAACAGACTAAACATGACATTAGCCCCAATGGTTTCCTGTGGCCATAAAAAATGATAATGGCTACCCCATGAATTTCAGGAGTACTCTGAGATGGTGTAGCCTACATCATCTCATATTCCCTGGCAGTCTCCATTCCAGGTAGTAACCAGGCCTGACCCTGCTTCTCTTCCAAGATCAGATGGGGTCTGATGCCTTCAGGGAATTCAGACAACCTAGTTTTTATACAGGATAATAATTTACAAACTCTATCAGTTAAACCATAAACATTGCTAATCCAATTCATAAAATAAATGTGACCCCAACCATTTCTCTTTCAACTATGAAAGAATATGAATTCAACTATTTGAATATGAATTCAACTATCTGGATAGAGTTCTGAAAAGTTACTTTTCAGATTCTCCCAACCATCATGGTCAATTATAGTCTGAAAAGTAGCTTGATGGGACTGGCAACTGGAGATCACAGAGATAAATCAGATCCCTGGGAGCTTCCATCCTATACAAGACTATATAGAAGGAACAGCTCTGTACTGGCACAGAAGGGCTATCCCACCACTCTGCTAGCTTCTTAAATTTGGCCCTGTCTGACTAGTGTAACGTTGTGTGAAAGCAAAAATTCTAAAATATATTTGAACTAAAAAAAAAAAAGTTCCCAACAGAAAGATAGAGACTATAAGCTTTACACCTACTGATGCGCCTGGATCACCTGGCAGCCCAATATCACATACACTGATATTGAACTAAGCCCCACTGAATTAACATGAATTAATTTCCAAATTAGTTGTATATATGATTGCAGCTGAAAGCAGTGCTTCCTCTTTTCCTCTCTCTTTCTATATGTGGAAACCTTTCCAATGAATTTGTTTAAACAGAACAGGAGGACAAGAGAAATAAAAAGAATTGTTGGAAAGCTATGTAGAAGACCCCTTTTTCTGACAGTAAATTTGTGCATAGAACTCAGAAACAGATTAGACCCACAAGCACACAGGTAAAACTGTACAAATTTCATCAGGAAATCTTGAAAGCCAATCCCCAAAGTACCACAGTTCCATAAGTCTAGTTGCTGCTGGTTTTTTTGAGCGGAGACTGATAAATGTGCCAATTTCTCTCCTGACCTTGAATGATGAGGTCAGGCTATCGAATTCATTTTCACTTGCAAGCTGAGCAAGGGCACAAGAATGGGCCTTCTTCCCAAGAGGGTGAAGCATCAGGGTGAAATATATTGGCAAACAGAACAGAAGCTAAAAGTGACAGCAGGGGCAAAAAAAGTGCCTTACATTTGTCATTTGAGTGCAGTCTTAAAAGGGTCTTTAAAGAGAATTTTCATGTTTTGCCTATCAAATCCTTTCAGATATTCCATCTAAGATTAGAAAAATGCCTATCATCAACTGATGTATGTGTTTGTATATAAGGGTTTAAACTAAATAGTTGGGATGCACCTGGGAGACAAAGCAGGTAAATTCCTAAAGGAAATGTGGCAAAGACATGTGATACTGCTAATGCTTTGGTGCTTCATATTATATTCGGCATTGGATACAGATAAAATTATAGAATTGGAAGAGACTTTAGAGGTCATCCAGTCCATCTATCTGCTCAGTTTGGGAACTCCAACTTAAATTGGAACAAAGCATCTTTGTGTGTTTGATTATCTCCAGCAAAGGAAAGTCTCCATAAACAGTCAGTTCCCTTGCCAGATGTTTTCTTCTTCTAAGGTTCAGCTGAAATCTGCTTTCCTGCCAGACTTCACCCACTGCTTCTGCTCATTCACTCTGTAGTCTTCATCCAGCTCTATTAGCCATTCTTCAAAAGACTTCATTTCCAGACTCCTCACCTTCTTGGTTTCCCTCCTCTGGTCATGTTCCAGTGTGTCAACTTCCTTCTTAAAATGAGGTGCCCAGAAGTGGACTCAGGAGTCTCAGTATGGCCTGTCCAATTCTATTATCTCTCATGATCTGGATACATTGCTTCTGCTAATGAACCTTAAGCTGACTTGATAACACAAAGCAACAGCAGCAGCAGCAGCAACAACAACAACAACAAATCTCTGGGTTGTGATAAATTAAGATGCATCAGTTATTTTCATCTATGTATTGCTGCCAGGTCTGATCAACACCACCTTGTATTTCTCCCATTGTTCTTTTGTTGGGAGAGTAGTGGTAGAGAAATTTACATGTATTCCTGTTGGTTTCTGTTGGCTCACTGTTTGAGCCTGTCAAGATTTCCATAGTCTTAGTTATTTCAGTATCTCCCAGCTTCTTGTAGATTTTGTAAGCATCCCTGCTACACAGTACACAGTCATTCAAGCCATTTATAAACTATGAATACCATAGGACCTGTGAGAGACCCTGGTGGTATTCTATTCAAGATCTCATCCACATATGACATGGAGCCATTAATGAACATTCATTGTGGGTGGCGGTCCAAGCAGCTATATCTTTCAGTGCCACAGTTTACCAGCTTGTCAATAAGGATATCAAATGATTTGCTGAAATCAAGATATAGTATGTCTATAGTGCTTCCATGATCAATGAAAAAAAAAAACACTATCAGAAAAGGAGATACTAGCAAGAGCTTGTTCAACAACTGTAGAAGGTTAAAAATCCAATAACATATTTATATGAACAATGGTATATAAATGGTAAAGGCAACGATGACATTCTGGCGGCCCTTCTGGTTGGTGATACTGGTGTGTATGTCCTGTTCTCATGCACCCACTGGCTTTTAAACTGGCTCTCTGTACTGCAGGGTAAAGGAACCACTTCTGTAAAGGGCTATTTAATACTGCATTATCCAATTTAATACCTCATTATATAAGCATTTAAAAAGTATGGCCACTGGTGTAACCTGGAATTATAGGATTCTTTCCAAGGTTGATCTAGCATGACTTATAGCAATAGCAGTTAGCAGTTACATTTCTATACCACTAATCAGTGCTAAGTACTTCCTAAGCAGTTTACAATGTGCTAGCTAATTGCCTCCAACAAGCTGGGTACTCATTTTACTGATCTATGGAAGAATGGAAGGCTGAGTCAACCTGGAGCCCTGCAGGATCGAACTCACAATATTGTGGCTGCAGTATCAGCTTTTAACCACAGCACCACCAGGACTTACTTTTCATTAATTCATGGTAACTCATAGTAACCAGTGTATTAATTTCTGGATCAGTTACTTCTCAGCTTTTGAACTCCAAAGGCTGAATCTGAGCACCAGAAATGTTGACTAAATGAGTGCATGAAAAATTAAAAGATGTGTTCATTTTGTGGTTGGCTGCTGCCATGGCACAAACAAAACTAGGGCTTTGGTCATGGACTGCAAGTACCATCACACTGTGTCTGAATGGAATCTACAATGGGTTCTTGAAAGTACAAATCTGTGAGGTGTAACTTCACAAATCACTTTTAGTCTGTTTGCAGCACCTCTGCTTTGCAAATCAGATCCTTGTTGGTTGCCATTTGGTGAGTCTGGCCAAGGTTTTCCCACCTCTTTGTTAATTTCTCAATGGCTAGGAATTTCATGACGGATTACAAAACTCTTCACAAATTATGACTTCTTTCATATTTTTAGCATCGTAGTAAAAAAATGCATATCCATGGTCCTTACATTCATAGGAAATATTGTTCCTTTTTAGAGTATCCAATTGATTCAGAAGTGTAATTTTGCTGAATTTGATGTATCCGAACTCTGTTTCTGAGATTCAGCACTGTATGGCAGGGGTTGGACTCGATGGCCCTTGTGGTCTCTTCCAGCTCTATGATTCACCAGGGTGAATCCTACTGTCATTACGGACTTACTTGTATACTATAAATGTTGAGGTTTTGTTCAGTGTGAATTAACTGGCTCTGGCCTTTCTTTACATGCAATTGATCTATGATACCATGACACTTGTTAGCACAATGGTGTCAGACAGAAATCTTCCTGCTCTGATTCAGAATCAGCATAGTCCCTTTCAGGTTAATAACCACACAGGGTATTCTAGGTCTATCTCAGTAATGGGAGAAACTTGACTTCTGCAGGCAGGATGTGGAAATGCACCTCCTTTATAAACTCTTTCTCATACACAGTCAAAGAAGTTAGGACTGGGGCTAATTCTAGGCTGAAGGGTGGACTCTGGCAGTCTTGCTCTACATCAGTGCCTCACTTCTACATGGGTGAGCCCAGGCAGGAGTGGAGGCAACAGCAGAGAGGAGCAGCATCTGCCTGGCCACGGTGGGAGCCAAATGCTAGCCCTGACAAGCTTTCATCTGATCCAGCACAGCTCTGCTTATGTTTCCTAGGTGGCCGTTGGGGAAAGGTCTTTTATTCGGTTGGTGCTGGGCCTTTCTTTTTAAATGATGTTTTTCAAAATTAATTTCTAATTAAGAATTATTTTAATATTAAAGCCTATTTCATTGTGTCTTAGTGCAATAACCTTTTGTTATGTTTTTACTTGTGCTTGATTTTATTTATTCCATAAACTGTGTCTATTTCAATTTTATTTTGTTTTATTTTATTGGTGGCGTGCCTTTGGTTTCAATTCTAGGAGAAAGATGGGATGTAAATCAAATAAATAAATGTAAATCTCCCACAGCAACCGTATCCCAAGCTGTTCTGGATCGTTGTGTGTTTTAATACTCAAGAGCCATGCAGCTGATGCAAATCATTGAGAAAAATAAAGAAATAAGTGGGAGGAAAGGGAGCAGGTGTCAACTGGTGGGCCCTGCTGAGACCCTGGCAGTTGCCCCAAAGTGCCAGTTGATATTCTTGGCCTGGACAGGATATATGTTTGATAATGGTGTACAGAACATGAAAACAAACACAATTTTCTCTTTTTTAATCTGATACTGCTAGGATTCTGTTTCAGCTGATGTACATACAGCCTGTGACGATGATAGATCAAACAAAGGATGTTGTGTCTTGGTGTTGTCTACCTCCAATGCTTAAAATGAAGAACCAAAACCTTTCATGGTTGTTCTGAGCATGGGATGATACCATAGCCATAAGGTGAAGCAATAGGCCAATGAAGGAAAGTCCTTCTTAGTGACAATGTCCTAGTTGTAGAATACTTTCTCAGAAAGACTTCTCAGACATCTGTGTTTTTAACCCCAGGTGAAGATCTTTTCATTTTTCAAGGCATGGCAAATTTAGTGTCTTGAGGACCACACCACTATGGTTTTCTGTAGATTTTGTTTCAGTGCTATTTTGAGATTTTATATCTATGCATTATGATTTCAATGTAACTTCTATTTGTGAAGTGCTTATTGGATCTTTCAGTTGTTGGAGCAGACATAGATGGTGTAAATAAACAGTGACATCATAAATTTCTGCATATTATCTTAATCTATTCATCCCTCCCTCAGTCAGTTAGCTTGGCAGAGCTAGCTCATACCTATCCTATATTTTGCGGGTGAAATCATATCAGTGGAAAGATACAACACAGTCATTCGTCTATTTCTTAAGATATATAAAAATTGTTTACAAAGATCAGTAACTGCCTAATTAAAGTAGGAATAATAGTTAGTCTGTGATATAAGATATACAAATTGTCTAGAAAACACAAAAAGGGGATGATAACACAGCTAATCGTTGTCCCCCATTGTGTGCTTAATTCAATGAAGAAGCTGTAATGAAAGCTTGTGTGTACTGATCATCAGAATCTCCGAAGGTCATTATTTATGTGTACTAACAAAAGAACAAAGAGTCTTTATGAAAGTTGAATAACATTAAACCCCAAGATGCCATGGGAAAAATGAACTCTCTTTATCTACTAAAATGCCAGGTGGTCAAGGATTAAACACAAGGCCTGAGTGCTATCCAACAATCAAGAGACTGGATAAATGGAAGGTGTCCTTCAATGTTGGGGTTATGTAGGACTATACATTGACATATAGTGAGTCATGTTTTTATTCATGGAATAAATGCATCATAATTGCTTCTTCAGAATAATACAAAATAAAATGTGGGCTGTTGTTAAAGTAATCTGGAGCCCTTCCATGCTACATAATCATAGCATTCTATTTTAACTACCATGGCAATATCCTATGAAAGCCTGGAGTCTATATTTTGCGAAGGCACCAGAGGACCTCTCTGGCTGAGAATTCTAAATGTCCCACATTAAACTGCAAATTCCAGTTTAATAGGATGTTGCCATGGCAGTTAAAATCCAGTCATAGAGCTATAGGTGTATAAGTTAAAAGACCCTTAGTGTACATACGATGTACAATCAAGGGATTATTGAATGAAGTCATCCCAGAGAGGAGACCAAGATCTGACCAATTTATTTTGTAATACTGTTGAACAAAGTGTTATGACATTAAGTTACTCCATGTTCCCAGATGAACAGTCATGTTTTAACCTGGTGCCTAAATGAAAGGAATGTTGGTGCCACTTGGGCCTCCAAGAAGAGGAAATTCCACAGTTGAAATACCATGGTTGAGAAGGCCCTCTCCCATGTCCCAATACAGTATATTGACCTCACTGATGAGACACAAAGGAGATCCCCCCAAGCAGACTTTAATCCTTGGGCAGGCACATATGGGGAGAGGTGCTTCCCATTTAGTCCCAAGCATTTGGGGCTTTAAATGTCATCACAAGCACCTTAAATTCAGACTGGAAACGTATTGGCAACTAGTACAATTCTTTTAAGATTAGCATTATATACTGTCTATATGGTATTCCAGACAGCAGTCAAACTGCTGCATTTTGCACTATCCGCAGCTTCCAAGTCTTCTTCAAGGGCAACCCAACATATAGGGCATTACAGCAGTCTAAACTGGAAAGTTGCCAATCCCTCATGAACACTTTGCAGGATAAGATAGAATCTTGTGGAACCGCACAGCTTAATAGCCATGGGCTACTATGGTTAGATTATCTCTCCCCAGGAAAGACTGTAGCTGGCACATCAGTCAAAGCACTCCAAGCTACAGAGTTCACTTGGGCTTCCAGTGAGGGGGATAGATCTAAGAGTACTCCCAAGCTATGCACTTGCTCCTTCAGGGGGGACTGAAATCACATCCAGTACAGGTTGTTTACCCAATTCCTGGACCCAGTTCCTGGACGCAATCAACAGAGCCTCCATCTTATTGGGATTCAGCTTTAGTCTATTGGCACTCATCCAGCCCATTACAGCATCCAGGCACTTGTCCAGCATCTGCCCTGCCCCAGATAACTCCAATGACAAGGAGAAATACAGTTATCAGCACAATGATGGCACCCCTCTCCAAACCCTCTTATCACCTCAGCTGGTTGCTTCATGTAGATATTGAATATCTTGAGGGATAAGAATGGACCATGTGGTATCACACAGCTCAATGGCCATGGGACTGAATGGGAACCCCGCAGTGTTACTCTCTGAATTGCCCCTCTAGAGAGGAGCAAAACCACTGTAGAATAGTGCCTCCTACTCCCATCCTTCAGAGCCAATCCGATAACATACCATGATCAATGATATGAAAAACTGATAAGAGATCCAGGAAGATCAACAGCATAGTACTCCCCTGTCTTTCCCTAGAAATAGGTTGTCAATCAAAACAACTAAGACTGATGCAGTGCCATAGCCTGGCCTGAAACCAGACAGAGATGGGTTCACATAATCTGTTTCTTCCAAGAATACCTTATGTTGCCCAGCCACTGTACATTCAAGCACCTTGCCCCAAAAGGAAATATTTGCAATTAGACAATAGTTCTCATATCTCTCTGGGTCCAGGGAAGTAATCTTCAGGAGAAGGTCACACCACTGCCTCCTTCAAGGCAATAGGCACCTTCTCTTTTTGTAGTGAGCATTTACCGCCTCCTGGATCCACCCAGTCAATCCACCCCTTCTAGATTTTATCAGCCACGATGGGCTAGGGTTGAGTGTACATGTGTGAGCCAAACTGCTTCAAGTGCCTTGTCGGGCCTCAATAACTGAAACTGATCCCATGAGAACTGACCAGATGGTGCATTGAACATCTTCCTAGGCTCTGTAACAAGTGTGGCAGCAAGCAAATGCAAACAACTTTCTCCTCCGTTGTTGTGATCAAAATTCCTTCAGGGATCTTTTACATCACCTCTGGCCTGGTCCTTTTACCTGCAAATGCCAGGAATTAAACCTGGGGCATTCTGTACTGAAAGAACATCATCTGCTGTTCAACTATGGTCCCTTCAAGAATATCACCAGTCACAATTATATCGGGAAACAATTTCCATTTCCTACATACAGCCTTTCCAGTATTCCTGTTCCTGAAAAGCTGCATCTCATCATCCCTGCCCCAAACACCTTTCTTTCTATGACTTAAATGCCAGATGCCAAGGAATCTTCAGAGCCAGGTGTTGTAGATAGAAATTTGCGATGGGAGATCACCTGTGCTGCTGACACAGGCTGTTTTCTAAGACAATCCACCTATTCCAGGCTCTGGGGAAATTTCACAGGCAGGTATTTTGGGCCTGGTCAGCTCTGTGGAGTTTAGCACTTAACTGTTTATGTTCCTGGTGCTGTTCTCCATGTCTGTTTTGCTTTCAGAACAAGACTGAAGTCACAGTGGTGGCAGCAATAGGCATATAGGCAACAACAGTGGGCCATCAAGGACAGAGATAGTAATGATGGGTGTGGTATAATAGATGTAGTAAAAATGTAGGGATGATGAGGTGATGGTGGTGATGGGGATGCTGGTCATACTTCTACTCAGGTGGCAGGAGAGTTTTGGCTCCTGCTGTCCTGAAGTGACTGTGGGACTGTTGGATAATAGTTTTAGCTTTTTATCTCACCAACTCTGAAATTGTGGCAGCACCTTTGAGTAATGGCTTACTCTTGGATGTAGTCCACACTATGAACATGACCACTACCAAGAGTTTATATGCATCTTAAAAGCTAGCAAGTCAGTTTGAAGATGTTACAGGAGGGCTATTAGTAAAAGGAAGCAGTTTTAGCAGAGACGTGTTCATTTGACTTCATTCAGCTGGTACTGAAATTAATGCAAACTTTTACATGCATGCTACTTAACTGAAAATGAAACAGATGAGAGAAACTAAGCAGTGACAGTAATGATTTCAAATTATTTTGCGGTTAACCTCGCAGGCAGTTCCCCACTTTATGAAATAGGCCTTTTTCCTAGCATTGTTATATTGCAAACCAAAATATATTTTTTTCCAGATAATCAACTTGAAAATTTCAAATGAGGTTCAACATCCTTCCCCTCATACCATCGACATAAATATATTGCCAAGCATTACTGAAAAGTGGCTGGGTGTTGCTATAGAAGAAGAAAACAGTGACAATAAACATTTTGATAGATTTGGACAAAATCCATTGCAGTGTCAGCTTGGCAGCCTCTCTAGGCCAGAGATGTCCTTTTCCTTCTGATATATGATATAGAATGTGAGAAAAATATTCTCTCAGAGCTTGGCTGGAAGATTTTTGGGAGTTGTAGACCAAAAAAGTAACTTTCCTACCCTTTGAGGTACAGCAGATAGCAATTGGCTTAAAACTACTCAGTGAGTTTTACAGCACAGTTAAGACTTGAAGTCAGTTCTTCTAAGTCCTAATACAACACTAATGACACCTTCAGAAAGTTTAGAGACTTCTGTGTTTCAGCGTCTTCATCATAAGGTGGTAATTTGTTTACTTTCTTTCTCAGACTATTTTCCCTTCATCACTTTATTTTTGGTTAGATGACTTCATCCCTAGAATTAGCCTGTAAGCCTGTGCTCTTAATATTATTGTAACTGAAACACTAGAATTCTACATTTTGTTCTAAATAGACACATTTATTTCCTTAACAGTCAGGTTTCACAGTCTTAAATTTTGGAAAATATGTATTATATCAGTGCTAAGTCAGTAACAACATTGTGTACTAGACTAGGGCCCTTTCCGCAGGATGTCATCATCTCGCATTGGGAATGGGAGAAGGACGGGGCCAGGACAACGCTTATGCATGAAGTTGTCCATGTCCCATTGTTCTCCCATCCTCAGGAGGTGCAATTGCACCACAAACCATTGTCGGGAAGGAAGAGTGCCTCCTCCATTCCCACAGGCAGCCGCTGCAGAGGGGAGCATTCCTGTTGCACTCCCTTCCTGACAGAAGCTCTACCGAGATCCCTGTGGGGATGTGGTAATGTGTGGAAAGGGCCTAGTTTCCAATACAAAACTTGCGCCAGTAGAGATAGCTTTATCACCAGCCAGATCACCAGATCATATGAAGGCAACTGAGCTTTCCTTCTGATACAACATTTGAAAACATACTGGAAGGGTTGCAGCCTGCAAAGTTCAGAAGCTCTCCCTACTGCAGTGGCATGTTTGATCTGCTGTCTCTGAGAAGATAAGGAGATGCCTCAGAAAACATTAAGTAGCCCAAAGAGATAAAAGAGATAAATATAAGATACAAAGATAATATATAAGATACAAAGATAAAGGAGAAAAATAACCTGTTCCACAAACTCTATTTTCCTTTTCTCAGCAGGGTCTCATAGTCCTCCCAGACTCCTTAGTCCACAGAAGTGATGGTCCAGGTCTGAGAACTCACAGCGTCATGGACTCATAGAGCTGGAAGGAGCCCCTCTGCTCAGCGAAAGATCTCCTGCTAAAGCATCCTCAGTAGGTAACTGCCCAACTTCTTTTTGAAGACACTCAAAGAAGACTCCACCACCTCTCTAGGCAACTGGTTCCATCGCTGAACAACTCCTACTGTCAAGAATTTCCTTCTAATGTTCAGTTTAAATCTACTCTCCTGTAACTTCAAACCATTACACCAGTCTCTAGGGCACCAGAGGACATATCTGCCCTCTCCTCTCTGTGTCAGCCCTTGAGGTATTTAAAGAGTGCAATCATATCACACCTCAGTCTTCTCTTCACCAAGCTGAACAAGCCCAGCTCCTTCAACCTTTCTTCATATTTTTTATTCTCCGTACCTCTTATCATCCTTGCCACCCTTCTCTGAACCCAGAATCAGAGATTCATAGAGTTGGAAGAGACTACAAAGGTCATCCAGTCCAACCCCCTGTCATGCAGAAATCCACAATCAAAGCACTCCTGACAGATGGCCATCCAGCCTCTGTTTAAAAACTTCTGAAGAAGGAGACTCCACCACATTCTGAGGGAGCATATTTCACTATTAAACTGCTCTTATTATCAGCAAGTTCTTCCTAACATTTAGGTGAATTTCTTTTCCTGTAGCTTAAAGCCATTGGTCAGTGTCCTAGTCTCTGGAGCAGCAGAAAACAAGCTTGCTCCATCCTCCATATGACATTCCTTCAAATATTTAAACATACCTATCATGTTTCTTCTTAATCTTCTTTTCTCCAGGCTAAACACAACAAGCTCCCTAAGCTGCTCCCCATAGGACATGGTTTCCAGATCTTTTACCATCTTGGTAACCCTCCTTTGGACACATTCCAGCTTGTCAATATCCATCTTAAAATGAGGCACCCAGAACTGAATGCAGTACTCCAGATAAGGCCTGACCAGTGCAGAATATAGTGGCACTATTCCTTCCTGCTAACTCCCTGCATGCTGTACCATGCTATCAAGCCAATTGCTACTCATAATAGATCCATGTGGTTCCTCACTCTCCTGGTTTAGCTTTGCCTGCCTTACACAAGTTTGCAAGGGCAGATGGTCTTGCTAAGCAGTGCTGCCAACTTCAGAGTGGGAAACAGAGAGGAAAGACAAAGATCAGCCAGGCTTTGCAGGAACATGGCTACAGGATATCCAATTCGTTTTTTCCATTTACTGAAGGAGAACACAGCTCACTCTGCTGAAGTTCCCCGACCTCAACTCCAACCCAGATACAAGATATGATTTCTGGAGACTTCAGGATGGGCCTGAAGATTTGGCAACTGTAATCTAAATGGAGTCACCATTCTCAAAGATATCACTGTAACTTACAGAGTAAACCTTAAAACAGAGGTTCAAATTGTGTTGTTGAAATTAATCTCTCAAGAGTGCTTGCCAACATAGCCAGTGTGATGGGAAACAGCAAGTTTCAATTCTTGAGGGATGTCTTTGGCTATTTTACAAGTTGCAAGAGTTCATCCAAGTCTATCTTGGAGTCAACTCACAAAGGCTGGGAAAATCTGCTAAAAGAGGGAAATAAGGCTTATAGTGCTTCGACTCTTGGAGAAGATGACTGGTGCCCACAGCCCAACACCACCGTCCTCGCGTATTTCTTATCTGTTCTCACAAATGTGCAAACAGATGCTTCCCCCACCTTATCTCTCTATCCTTTCTTTCTTTCTTTCTTTCTTTCTTTCTTTCTTTCTTTCTTTCTTTCTTTCTTTTTTCCTCATTGGCAAAAGAAACACTGAGGGGAGAAAAAAGGGGAAGCACTTTTTTCTCCTTGGGACCCTTCTTTCCAGGCCTCATGCAGTTATACCTTTCAGAACCCAGCATGTCTAGCAGCAGTACTGCTGAGCAAGACAAATGGAGGGGCAGCAGAAGAGATGGTTGGGGAGGGAATTAATCATGTCAGCATCTTGTTGCTGCTACTTCTGCTCTTGAAACTAGAGAAAGTGAAGGAAGTAGTGGGTTTAGGATTTGGGGAGGGTGTTTGCTGTGAGCTATAGGATGATAGTGATTGGGGGAAGAAGGGACTTTTACATGGGGCTTTTGATCTTGATTGGTTCAACAACTTCTCCAATTTGTCTTTTTGGAGAGGGGTAGGTGTATTCCAGGAGGAAAAATCCACATCCACCTATATTTGGTTGACATTACTTCCCTTTTAATGAAATCTGCTCTACCTAGAAAGTTGCTGTCCTTTCTTTCATCTCCATAGGAGTCCAAATTGTTAAAATTGCTTTTGCAAGAAGACAAAGGAAATAGTCAGTTTTGAGCAAAAGTATTCCTACAAGTATTCTTATTTTTCTACAGAATTTGAGAAGAAGAGTGCTGAAGGAAATGCTGAGAAGTGTCTGTTTACAAAAACAATCTTGTGACAGCTAAAAAGCTTTTAAACATTTTTAATTACATGTTGGAGTACAGAATGTATAATTAAATGGTAATATGTCTACAGATGGAAACTTAGTGCCCAGTTCATCTGAAAGTTTCATACTTCAAGTACATATGGTAAACAATGGAAGAGCACTTGCATGTAATCCAGATTAGAAGTTGGTGTCCATAGGAAACACCACATTCACATTAGATCAGCATGTGTTTAATGTTGTTTTGATTAGTTT
Organism: Cyclura pinguis; assembly: GCA_030412105.1. Taxonomy (NCBI): domain Eukaryota; kingdom Metazoa; phylum Chordata; class Lepidosauria; order Squamata; family Iguanidae; genus Cyclura; species Cyclura pinguis. Next base: position 199,889,211 of record CM059601.1, read on the forward strand.
AGCTCTCTTACTTCTCAGTCCTTCAAATCTTCCATTATATTTGGCCCTCTAAATATAAATAATATGATTTGCACAACACCCTGCAAACTGGGATGCTTTGTTCTTATTTTAAAAAAAAGATACTCAGGTCATCTTTGCATATTTGATGAATATAATTAGTATGCAATCATGTTTCATTGCAGTCATCATAAATATATGTGGGGAAATCTGTCAACTTTAACCTTTTTCAAATCTGAATTTATAAAATTTCAAGATCTTTTTGTCCTGAATATTAATGACATTTGCAAACTTTTGTAATTTTTTTTCAAGAACAAGGAAAAATTCTCCTATATTTGCTCTAGCAAAATTCAACTATAGCTAATTCTAACATGAAGAGGACCAACTTGTACTTGCCTACCATAAAGCTATTAATGATGAGAAGCCTCACAGGAAAAATAAGTAGTAACCCTAATTCAAACAAGGTGTGACAAAATCGGGGTTAGCTATTTGGAATGCCAGTGCAACTTGATGGCAGGTTGCTAGGCAACAGGAATAGCACCTCAAGAATGAAACTCAGCACAGTAGTGTGCATTGGAGGGGCTTATGGATGAGAGCATTCTATATAAGGCAAAGTTTCTGTGTTTCTAAAGCCTTCAGTGAGATCTTGGCCATGGGTGACTGAGTTTTGTTTAAGCAGCTGTGGAAAAGACACAAAAAAACTGGTGTCTAAGGCTGGGAGTTATTCAAAGTCTGTCAGCAATCTGAACAGTTTAATGTATCAACACTGTACTATATGTGAACTCTAACAATATACTTTGTTTCCAATATTAACTATAATGAATGTTACAATTTGTTTTAGAACTACTGAGTTGGTCTGAGCTATCTAAAGTCACTGGTAATAAAGAGAACATGATACCTTAAATAAACTGTTTCATTCTAAGTGTACACTTAGGCCCTAGCCCTGTCACACAAAGGTTGTTATAAAAGAGTGGAGTCACTGCTAAGTGATATTGACAGGGTGCCTTATTAGAGTGGAAGTAGTAACAAACCAAGGCCTGTCACACAAGTTTGGATACATAGAGGCTGAACTCCTCAAAGATCTAGACTTGGATGGGCAAATCTGTGCCTTTTAGTTCTTTCCACATTAGAGTTATTTTCATTTCAAGTTCTTCTTGAAATGTGAAGTCATATGAAAGAAAGTAATTTTTTGAGGGGTAAATTCTCATCAAAAATGAACGGAAAAGAATTCACTTATGTCTAATGATAAACTCTAATGCCCTTATGAATGAGATACGAACAGTGCAACTTATATATGTTTTATCCAGAAGTTAGTCCCATTATGTTCAGTAGTCCTCCTTTCAACTAACTATGTTTGAGATTGTCAATTTACTGTATAATTCTGTAGATGTGTTTTCAGAGGAAAATACCATTGAATTATTTTGGAGATTGGATAAGAGGATACATGATGGATTGCAGCCTGAAAGATGAAGTGATTTGGAGGGTCAAGAATGAGCATATGTTTAGCATAGTTTTTATGAGGTCATTTCTCACATGGTGACAGATGTCTGTTTGTCATAGTACCTGATTTTCCTTACCTATTTTCAGAGAAGAAATGTTAGCTTTCATTACGTTACACTACAATTATACATTTATATCTAGTAAAGGAATTAGTTACAAAAAATTGTTTTCAATGAGTTACTTCCAAGCTTGGATCAGAATTACAGATTTAGTCTCAAGTAAATGGGCATAGAAGTGCCGTCTTAATTTGTTCCTCTAGTCTGTTTTTTTAAAACATTTTTTTCTTTTAATTTTATTTTAAGGATATATTACTAGATCAAAATCAGTTTGTATCATTTCAAAAAACTAAGTCTGCTTATACTTCTGTTTGTACATTATTGTCATCAGAAAGAGAAAAATGGTAAACAGCAGTTGTGAATTATGTACTCATTCTTATAAATAAAGAAGAAAGACATGTAACGCAAATACTTTCACAGATTCTTAAATCATGTATTCATATATACTTAATAGCGTTGTGCATAATCCCATGCCTTCAGATTTCAGCAATAATAATAATAATAATAATAATAATAATAATAATTCAATAAATTTATAAGTAAATAAATAAATCTGATCTTCTGACATAAATCTGACCTATTTTTCTGTTGGAAAAGAACATTTAAAGCAAGGATTTTTTTTTTTACTTTACATGGCTGGTAGTGGTGTGCCACAAAAATAGTGATCTGCCATTTACTTCAAGCATTTGCTTATTTGACATGATGGTTGCCTATTTGCCACTATAAAATTTGGTGGCAAATTACTGGAAACTATTTAAAGAAAGGAGATTGCTTCCTGCAGTTTTTCTCCCTCTGGATTGCTGCTGAAGTTTGATGGCTTGATGTGCCACCAGATGTGATCTGTTTTGTGGAGAATCTTGTGTGTGTAAAAATAGCCCTGGGGTCTATACATCAGGAATGGGCAACTGTGTGGGGGCCAGGAACCAATTTTCCCTAAGACTCCTATGGGCTGCACACACACACACCCTACAGCAAGCCCAAATACCTTCATTTTACTCTACAGTCCCTCCCAAAATGGTGACAGGAAGTATAGTTGTGCCACTTCGTTTTGCTATTTTGAGAGGGATTGCAAAGGAAAAGAAAGTTTTTGGAGTTATTAGAGGGCTCTGAGCTCTGTATGGAGGATAGAGTGGCAATATTTTCATCCTCTTTCATCCGTTTGGGGCTCTCTGTGTGATTTTTGAGGTACAAATTTAAGAAAAACATTTTGGGGATTGGAGGATGGTGGAGACTGGTGGGGGCTTCAGGGACCACAGAAGTGGAGTTCAGAGGCTGTAAGTGGCTCCTGGGCCATACTATGCCCATCCCTGCTGCACAACCCACTCACTGCATGGTTCTCACCACTGGTCAATAGGCTTTATGCCATGATCAGTATATGCTCTATTTCAAAATTATCATAATCATCATAATATTGTTGGGATCTTCCCCCTTCACCACTAACCAATTTTAAATTTTCAAGCTCTCTACTTGAAACCTTCTTGAGGATATGTTTTTTTTTAATTAATTCGTTCCATATCTCTTAATCAGGTAACTGAGGACAGAAACAGCTTAATTCAGTCAAGGATGGGCTTCCTAAATGGAGACGTAACTTATAAAAGGGTGGCAAAAGGTTAAACCCCTCACCTCTTTAAACTGTACTTTTAAACTAGATTGATTACACACATGATACAGGAACTGCAAAATCCAATTGACTCCCATTTAGTTATATATCTATGGCTTCTAATAAAAGGTCGTTGACAGCCAGGGTCACTCTTAATTACATGAAAACAGAGCCTGATTGCAAGCAAAGCTCACCAGAATACTTTGTTTGAACCCTACACTATAGATAGATAGATAGATAGATAGATAGATAGATAGATAGATAGATAGACAGACAGACAGACAGACAGACAGACAGACAGACAGACAGACAGACAGACAGACAGTGTAGGGTTCAAACAAAGTATTTGGCTCAGGCTTCTTGGTCACATACAGCTGGGTGCAGTGGACCAGCAGATCATAGTGGAAATCTTTCCCACCTTTTGGAGAGAGTTTTTAAAAGGCCGGGAAAAATTAATAAAATTAAAATGTATATATTTTGTGATTGTAGTAGGTGTGAGAGATGGAGAGGTTAATTGTGAGAGATCAAAACATTACCCCTAGCTGAGGCAAGATAGAGAGATACTAAGTCAGTGAGATCCGTTGTTGGCAGCCTACCAGCAGCCAGTAAAGATAATGGCCATAATCCTGTACGGAAGATATGTGTGTGTAAGCACTGTAGTTAGGGTGCTACGGCCTGACCAACCCCCAACCACCCACTTACCAGGAAGTAGCCACTGCAATTGGTGATGAGGGGACTGTTCTCTTGTCCCTCAGGAAGCAGCTAACTGCCATTTCCACTCCCTCCTGTGAACGATCTTTGGTGCAACGGGCAGAAGTGAGATCCCTGCCACAACTTTCCCTCTTGCCAGAGTTGCTCTTGTGAGGGGTAGGTGGGAAGACCAGCCAGCTGCTTCCTGATCATCAGGGGAACAGACTCCTATCGATCACAACAGCTGCTTCCCAGTAAGTGGGATTGGGGGATATTCATGGTCCCTTTGTAATCCCTAAACTAGGGGCCATATAGGGATAATAAATACCTAACAGCCATGAGCGTATAACTCTAGGTGACACATTCTTAACTGCCATAGAGACTTCTGGCCATTACTATTTTTGCCAAGGAAGAAGTTACAATCCTATGCCACAGGGTTGCTGTGAGGACAGTGCAATGGAAGAAGCTGTCTGGAGAAAAATGGGATGTCAATTTAATATTGCATTATTATAGAAATTCCTTCCAAAAGTACTCCTCCTGAGCGTAAACATCCTGTCCTGTATTAAATATAAAATTACTGTTTATTCAAAAATGATGCAGCCTGCATATAAATTCAAATTAGGTTTGGTGCAGGCTTTACAGTAACCAATGATAGATGAATGAAAAAAGTTTTTTTTTTTTTTGGAAAACGTAGATTGTATCAGTGACGCCCAGCCATACTGGAAGTAAAAGCTATATAAACTTTTCAGTTATTGTCTTAAATGGTGAAAACAAATAACATTAAATGATAGGGAAGATTATTGTTGGATTAAGATATTGTAGGCCTGCTCCAACACTTTGTTGCAGCAGGTTTTATGCCAATACAATTTCTCATTTCATTAATACAGTACTATTATTAAGGCTCTGCTTTACATAACTGAAGAAGCTGAATAATCTTTTAGGCTGCCACATTGTGTCATGTCATGTCTGACTTAATTATGAGAAGAAAGACTGGTGTATTCAGTAGAAGTGGCAACTATGACTTGGGTGGTTTAAACAAATACTTTTCAAGGCCTTCTAAAAGGGGAACACCCTACACGTTTTGTATTTGGAATCATTTTGATGAACACAGTGAATGACAGGTGAGTGTCTCAATTATTTGTTGAGGTCTGTGGTAAGAAATTTAAAACAATAAAACAATAAACTCTCATGACAGCACATGTGCAGCATTTACAATCTGCAGAAGCAGGCATTTTAGCTGTGCTCTTTGTGCAAAAGAACCATGCTGGCTAATGTTTTACAATTTTAAAGGATGTACTCCATAGTCATAAAATACAGGTGCCCTGGACCAGATGGGCTGTTGATATGAAACAGTTGGTTACTTTGCCCATACTCACAGCTGGATGAGCATCTATATTAACAAATGAGTGTTGCTCTATGCAAAAGTTACTTTTTTGGACTGTAACCCTGCCAAATCTCCCAGACAATTGTATAAGCAGTGGTTCTTAACCTCAGTTCTGCAAACCCCCAGGAGACTGCAATCCTCACTGGGGATCCACAAAGGCTTAAAGAAATGTTATGAGCTTTTACAGATAGAGAGAGAGAGAGAGAGAGAGAGAGAGAAGGAAAGAAAGAAAAGAAGGAAGGAAGGAAGGAAGGAAGGAAGGAAGGAAGGAAGGAAGGAAGGAAGGAAGGAAGGAAGGAAGGAAAGATGGTCATACATTGATCTCAAAGAGCAGGAGTCTTTTGCTCGTGACAGATATCATTTGTACAAAGATTCATTACAATATTTCAAACTGTTTAAAAATTATAAAACTCTTTGATAGCAAATCAAAAAATTATAAAACTCTTTGATATACTCAGCACTTGCTATTTCTGCACTCTGTGAAAACATGCAAGTAATGGTGCTGAGGGGCTGAGAGAAAGCACATAACATTTCATGCTACTGCACATATACAGCCAGAAGCCACCTTGTGTTAAGTCTTGGTGGTCCCTGCCAACAGAAGATCTTCAAAGGGAGCCTGTGGTAAAGAAAGGGTTAAAAACCACTGGTCTAGAGTCTGTAGCTGCACCCTTGTTTCCATATGACATGGAGCGTGCACTCAGTCATATATGGAAGACTTGACACACAGCTTGTCACAGTGTGGAAGGTTTACCAGAAAAATGACATATGAACTCTGGTGAACATCTGGGTTTCTGACTGATGTACCCATGCCTTCATACCACTATAGGAGATTGCCTTATATCACCAGTGCATCTAACTCCACAGTGGACAATTGTAGTCCATTTGTAGGGTGGGCAAATGCAGTCCTCCAGATGTGTTTGGACTGCAGCTCCCATAATCCCATTGGTTTTGATGGCTATTGCTTTTGGGAGATGTAGACCAATGCCATCTGAATGGCACAGTTGCTCACTCTCATCTGTAGAAACATCTCTCAAGGATTTCAGACAGGGGTCTTTCCCTGCCTTACTCAGAAATGCTAGGGATTGGATCTATGACCTTCTTATATAAAGCGTGAGTTCTCCAGAATGAAGTGCTGTGGCAAATGTAGGGAGACAAGCAAGGCCATTTTGGTCCTCTGATGGAATTAACATAACCACCATTACCAGTCCTTTGATAGCAGGTCAACCCTGGCCAGTTACTTATTGCTCACTCTGTTTCAGTTAGTGATTATCTATTTATAATAGATCATAATTCATCATTATGCTGTTGTTTTCTGTATTTTAAGCCTTCTCACTATTGTATATTGTTTTATCCTTTGTTGCACTTTTAGGCTTTGGGAGATCACTGGAAGTTTAATTGTGCACAAGGAATTAAATCTAACGAAGACAATAAGAACTACGGAGAAAGAATGCCTACTAGTGGCTTTACCATTGAAATAAAGAAACCAGACCAAACCTGGGTCTTAGTCTTCTGGTTAGCAAAATTCCTTACTGAGAACTCCAGCTGAATAAATCAGTATTTCAAAATTGTCTTAAAAGAAAAGAAAAATTCTCTGAGAAACCACAGGACTAAATGCTTTCTCTTATTGCTCTCTCAGTGTAGCCTTGCTGCAGAACTAAACACCTTTAGTTTAATGGATTTGACCTGAAAATCAGATGATGTGGAATTGAAATTGGATATAAAAAGTTCCTTTGCTGCACTTTTTACCCTTTGGACACTTCACCTTGGCTTGAACAAACTAGGTACATGGTGATTTCAGGTCTTTCCTGCTTTGCTGCCTTGATGTGGTCTCCCTTGAGTTAAACTAAGTGTTTGCCTCTGAAATAACATCTAGGAGTAGGACACAATTGAATCAAGTGAACCACCAGATGTTTGTAAAGTGGTGTGGAAAAAATGTGCTATGATAGGAATATTTTAGCAGATGCATATTCTCCAATTCAGAAGATGACATTCAATTCATTCTAGGACAAAGTTCAGGCTTTACCACTTTAAAGTGAAAATACTGCACCGTCAAATAGGAGACTGTATTGGAAAGGTCTAACTCACAGAACAATTCACCCCATGAATTGGTTTTTTAAATAATTCTGCTGCAGTATTAAAGTTGAAGGGTGCAAATATCTTACTCATCTACCTCACCACATGAGCAGTCCGCTGGTGAATGTTTCTGGTAAGCCCTTTCTCACAAAACAACAGCCTTCCCCATCTTGTTGCCTGCCTCATGCTTTTGACCTTATTTCCTATCAGTCTCAGAAAATATAGCTAAGGATGAAGGAATATGGGAGAAGCAGTGTGAAAGATCTGGAGGAGGGCATCACATTTGGAAATACTGCTTCCATAATTGCCACCTAATCCACATTATTGGCTGGTGGCTTCCATGGTAGTGGGCGGAGACTCTTCTCCAACTTTTAGTCCAGCCATTAAGGAGCTATTCAAGATGTTGAATCCCATACCCCAAATAGGTTCAGCACCTTGGATAACCCCTTTAAAGTTAACCCAGAATGGATGCACCATTCCATTGACAGAGACTTTTTTATATACTACACAATTGTAGCACTATGTTCCATTTTAACTGCCCTGGCAACATCCTATGTGAGACACTAGACCTGTCTGGCTGAGAATTCTAAATCATTTTCCACCAACTGCAGGATTCCATCGGATGATGCCATGGTGGTTGAAGTGATACGTAGTGCTATAATTGTCTAGTGTGGAAGAGCCCATGGAAGCCACTGCTACTCGTCTTCTGCTGCTCCTGACCTGATAGTGATGATAGTACTGCACTGATTTTCCCATTTGAGGAAGCACAGTAGGACACTATGGCTACTTTGACACAGTATATTCTTCAGCATTATGATTTTGTGGATGACCCACAGAACCAAAAGCACTGAAACAACAATTTCTTCCTCTTCCTCGCTTCTGATAACCCCTTATGTCTATATACTTCCAAGCAGACATAAAAACAGGTGAATTAGTCTCTGAATTGGCTAGTTGATTGTCTCTGGTTTGATTGGTCATAAGTTCTCCAAGGCTCTCTTTACTCTTTATAGAAAATTCTGTGAGTGAGGTATGTTCTTGCATTACTCTTTTCTTCTTCTTTGCTTCTCAGCCTCCATTTAACACTTTAATAACTTGTTTGGAGTGCAGAAAGGGCCCACAGCTATATTTATATCACTGCATCGTGGGTGTATTTCAACAGCAGCTATACCAAAATTATATAATACCTCCGAATGTTCTAAATGAGAACATTTAGCCTTGTTTTCTACATAATTGGTTCCAATGAGTGCTAACGCATTGTATTCAGATGTGGACATAGAAATAACACAACAAAGTAAAAATTATCCTAGAAGACAATTATTACAAAACATGGAGGGCAATTCCCATTACTAGGCAGGGTGAAACAATTGCCTCAGGCAGCAGATGCTGGGAGACCCGCTGGCTGCTCCCTTCTTTTTAAGTACAATGCTGCATATGTTACGAGCCTGTCCCAAGTCCTCTAAAATAGCCTACTGCCTTAGATGCAGGAGGAGAAAGGATCCTGTCACTAACACTGAATTAAGAGTCAACTCCCAGTTTGATTGGCCTCTGTGTTACCCTGAAAATTGGGGGTATCTCGAGGACACCCAAACGGTCTTCAAATTAAGGGAATTAACAGAGACACTCAAAGGTTGCGAGAGGTCAGGGCAACCCTATGTCTACGGGGTCAGAACTACGCAAGAGTAAGAGGAACAGTCTAAGGTAAATTTATTAAAACTAACAAAGAAGATCACAACACACATTAACAAATAAACCTACAATCACACAAGGGCTACAGAAATGAAGTTGGAAATAAGAGGCAGTTGGGGAGAGAGGACATACGGACCTTAGTCTAGGCATCCTGGAAAGGAGAAGATTAGAACCATAGAATCATAGAAATGTAGAGTTGGAAGAGACCACACGGGTCATCCAGTCCAACCCCCTACCATGCAGGAATACCCTCAAAGCACTCCCCACAGATGGCCATCCAGCCTCTGCATAAAAACCTCCAAGGAAGGAGACTCCACTACACTCCAAGGCAGCATATTCCACTGCCGGACAGCCCTGACCGTCAGGAAGTTCTTCCTGAGGTTCAGGTGGAATCTCCTTTCCTGCAGCTTGAATCCATTGCTCCTTGTCCCGGTCTCTGGAGCAGCAGAAAACAAGCCCTCTCCTTCCTCTACATGGCATCCCTTCAAATATTTAAACATGGCAATCGTTTCCCCTCTTAACCTTCTCTTCTGCAGACTGAACATACCCAACTCTCTAAGTCTATCCTCATAGGGCTTGGCTTCCAGGCCCTTCACCATTTTGGTCGCCCTCCTCTGGACCTGCTCCAGCTTGACCATGTCCTTCTTGAATTGGGGTGCCCAAAACTGGACACAGTATTCAAGATGAGGTCTAACCAAAGCAGAGTAGAGTGGTACCAGTACCTCCCTCGATCTAGACATCATACTCCTATTGATGCAGTCAAGAATTGCATTGGCTTTCTTGGCTGCCGCATCACACTGCTGACTCATGTTCAGCTTGTGGTCTATTAAGACTCCTAGATCCCTTTCACACGTACTGCCATCCAGCCACGTGTCCCCCATCCTATATTTCTGCATTCCATTTTTTCTACCTAAGTGTAGGACCTTACACTTCTCTCTGTTTAATTTCATTTTGTTAGCCTTGGCCCAGCTCTCCAAAGGCTCGGCAAAGGCTCGGTGTAAAGCACCAAGGGGAGGCTGGATCCCGGGGCTGGAAGGCAGGTCACAGCGGAGTTTGAGGAAGATCCGACACGCAAGTCGCATTTAGCTCTCAGCAGCGTCTGAGAGGCTTGAGTGGGGCACCTAGATAGCAGCGAAATGGGCCCTTGTCCGGTCTGGGAGGCACTCCGAAGAGGCTCAAAAAGTGAGGATTTTTATAGCCAATTTCTGTCCTCAGGCGGTATATAGGCTAGCAAAGTGGCGTTAATGAGCAATGATTGCGCAACATAATGTTAGGCAAATATCACGACCTCTCCTTTACAGATTAGTATTATCTGTCTCCTAGCTTTCTTTTTCCCTCATTCCTGGTAAGAACATTTATAAATAAACAGATAAATATCCCAACACTTTCTCTTCACAGGGAAGCAGAAGGTGTCCCCAGAGCCTTCTACTGCTCAAGGAAGTGGGGAGTTTGATGAACAAAAAACAATATGTTTTTGAATGAGAAGCTCAACACTACAGCTAAAAATTTGAGAACATTTTTTAAAGATAGAAATTTACCAAGTAGCAAAGATGTGGTAAATGCACCTGAGGTACATGTTGGCTCTTTTGACAAAATAGAATGTGATTTTATTTTATTTTATTTTATTATCTGATCTGATCTGATCTGATTTGATTTGTAATACCTTTACTGGAAGCCATTTCCACACTAGACTGTTATAGCACGATTATTTGACTTTCAACATCTTATGGAATCCTGGGATTTGCAGTTTAAGGAGAGGCCAGCCAGCTGGCCCCTCCCTAAATTGCAAACCCCAGGATTCCATAGGATGTTGAAAGTGGAATAATCACGCTATAACAGTCTACTGCAGAAATGGCCTGGATTCAGCCACAGTCCAACAAAAGCAAGAACAAGGCTTTACGTTTTTGAGAGCTTCATTTTGAAAAAGAGCTGTCATTGCTTCTATTTATGTACTTCTGTTACTACAATCATCATTGCCATCATCATCTTGTGTCCATGTATTTCTCACCCCCATAGACTAATTTATTTGATGAATTAATTGTAGTTAATTAAAATCCATCTGCAGCCAGCATTATCTTCTTTAGTCACTAGGTACTAATCGTTCCGAAACTTCTGCAGAGACTAAAGGGGAGGGGATTGTCGGATATACATTTTTTTCATGGGGCCAACACAGGGTTTGCCTGAACATTGGAGAGGCAGACAGAGAAACAGAAAGAAACGACACTGCTGCCTGGCAAAACGAAGGAGTGAACAAAAGCTGAATGAGCACCAGGGTGGAGGGAAAAAAGACCAGGAAAAATAAAATGAGGGTAGAGGAGAGGGGAGGGAGGGAAAACAAAAAATGCCAAAGTGAAGGCAGAGTGCCGAAGGCTTTCTATCCCTTGAGAAGCCTGGTAATTGTGCTAGTGCTTTTTATATGTTACATTTCTGTTCTCCTGCCTTTCCTTGAAGAAGCTAAAAGTGGCATACATGACACTCCTCCCCATTTGTAACATCACAGTTATGTCTGATAGTGGAGACTCTAAACCTGTGCCCTCACATTTTCCCCTGTTCTCCATCCAGCTTTTTCTTCCACCATTGTGTCTCCAGAAAAGTTCTGAAGCCTGAAAAATTAAACACTTGCACACAACTTTGTGGCATATTGTCCAATCTTAATTAAGATAAAATACCACAGCTTTTGAATTCTTAGCACTGTACCTGTCTGGTTCATAGAGCAATAGGAAGAATTTAGACTTGCATCATCTGCTAGAACCACAGGACTAACAAGTGGAGCCCAATGCAAAATAGGAACTCTGGATGGTCAACCTAAGCAAAAGCTCAGCCCAGGAATCATTTTCGGAATCAGAACTGAAGCTCTTGAACAAAACCTTGCATATGCAGATCTATTCTGGTTTTTCCCTTCAAGGATTCTGGATTTCAAGATCCCCATTTAGTATTATAATTTAAATATTAAAACACATCAGTCAAGATCCCACAACAGGAGATGTCCTGTAATGTTCTGCACAGGTGGAAATAAAATGCATCTCTCCTCTCCCCACCAAGACTCATGTTTTAGCTACTGGAGTCCCCAGAGCCATTAAGGGACTAGTGGAGGAGAGGGCATTGGAGAAGTGTCTGTCTATGTCCCTATAGCCAGTGGAGAACGCTGACATCACCTCCCATGATCTCCAGGGATTTGGATCATTGTGTGAAATTGGCAGAGAATTCCAACCTCTGCGATGATCAAAAGAGACACAAGTGGCTTATGATGGCCCAACTCATGCCATTGTAAACTGCGAGGAGGGTGCAACACAACCATTTAAAAAATGCAATTAAAACACACATCTGTAAGACACACAAAATCCTCAGTCTGCTAAGGCTCTAAGTTGAGAAGTGGCATTTTTAAGATTAAAAATCATTAACTGGTTTATCAGAAGTGCCTTAAGCACTCCCCCTCCTTGCTTAATCCCCAGACAATCTGTGTAAGCCTAATGATTGAGCTCTTGCAGTGTATCAAGTGATCTAACAGATGCATTCATCTTATTTCCTTTGGTAGTGGTATGGCTAACTCTGTGTGGAATTGGTGCACTTTCTATTTCTACCCTTTTTTAAAGAAAATGTTTAACAAGTTTGATACAAGAATTAAAAGTCCAGCTTTTCACATAGTTCAGCTTTGTCTCTGGTTTCAAGACCGTATCTGAGATGGATTATTATTATCATGACTTATCCATGTATTGACTTAGTACACTGCTGTCATTGACATTACTGAACCACATGAAAATTGTTTTAAGTCTTCAGTCTTTGAACACAATCAGTTTCCATGAGAATGGTGGGACTTTTATTATTTCTGTATTGAGCACAGTTTGGTTCCCTTCCCTGGAGGCTACATTGCTTCTTCAGAACCGCTACACTTTCTGAGCCAGGGATTGCCAGAAAGAAATCTGTAACAACATCATTTGCAATTTTTTTTCATAAAAGGCTGTAGCCTCGTAACACTTTTACCCCATTAGGAGCAGCCCAATAACAACAAAATAACTTTTAGCCATCCCTATCTTATGCCACAGAAATGCAGAAATCTTCAGATATGTAGGAGTAGATTTTTATGTGGGAGGACTGTGAGATCTATTCACTTCAGATACTCTGTTACTCTGGGGAGAAGACTCAAAATTCTTTAATTCCGATTGTCTTTTGCACCAGGCTTGAACTGTTGGATCTTGGGGGTTCTAGGAAGAAACAATGTACATCCTGCAAGCTTTGTGTCTGTTCATTCATAAGACAAAGACACAGTGTTTGATTTGCCTCTTGATGACTGAAAGATCAGCCCTACATGGTCAAAATGACATTATTTTGATTTACCTACCTCACAGGTTATTTTGTGAACAAAAATGATCAGCCCTGATACATGTCTGTCTCATTGCCTTGGCAATAAATCTTAATGAATTCCACTGAACACAACTACTGGTTGCTATTCAAATAATTTTTAAGATTTTAAGAACCCTCTACTTGATAGACAAGGTTCAAGGTTCATTGAGTCTATCATGGTGTTCCCAAAGGTGGCTCTACAAATACTGCTAAAATTTTACAAGAAAGGCATACAGCTTCCCTGTTGTGACCCTATTTAGCTATCACAGAGAATAGATGATGTATCATAACAAAGCCATCATAGTAAGCAACATTTGCAGTTTTACTAAAAAATTGTCTCATGCAGGAATACCATTCAATGAGAACATCAACTCTTACTGAGACATAACAAAATTAAATGCACAAAAGGAATATGCAAAACTCCAAAGGAACACAGTAGAGTTATAGACCAATAAAAACTGAAAGATGCTGTGATTTTCTGATGCTCTACAAAACCAAATAACTGGTTAAACTGAGCAACGAAAAATATATATATTTTAGAGCCTGATCCAGTTTATGTTGCTTCCACCAGACTAATGATAACAACTCACCCAAGAAGGCTTTTTGGAAGCCAAGTAGCTACTTGATTGCTAGAGAGGCACTATGTGGCTTTTCAGATGGTTAAAAGAAAGAGAGAAAGAGATGCTATCATTCTCTTAGTTCTAAAGTGTTGCTTGACTCACTTTCTGGAAAAGTGAATTATCCAATCTATTTTAGCCCCCAGATGGAAAGAAAGCATTAGAGAGTAGGCAGCGACATTTTATTTTTAATTTTTTTTAAAGCTCCAGTGGGAAAATATAAGACAGATTAAGTTTCTTCTGACCTTTGTGGGAAAATTGGGTGGGAGGGAAAGAAAAAAGAACAAGTGGCCGGAGCCACTTTCCATGCCTCCTCTGTTGCCTATAAAATGGAATCCGTCTATTTCTCCTAGGGATGGATAAGAATGTTGCTTCAATCTATTTTTGATAAGGATTTACCACATGCACACATTTCTTTGTAATTAGGGTAGAAAAAATAAAAACAGATTTGGTCATCTAGGCTGAGGCCTCTGAATGCTCACCATTTAAATGATGGGTTTGAATCCCGGTGTATTTGGTCATGCTCAGATGCACTTAGTGGTACTGAATTAAGTCTGCCTTGCTACCATCTCACAGAATCATAGAACTGTAGAGTTAGAAGGATGACCCTTGTGGAAGGATCACAAGGGCCACTGAGTCCAACCTCCTGCTATGGAATGCATCATCAAAGAATTCCTGACAGATAGCCATCCGACCTCTGTTTAAAAAAAGAAACCCTCCAGTGAAGGAGAATCCACCACACTCTGAGGCAGTGTATTTCACTGTTGAACTGCTCTTATGGTCAGGTTCTTCCTAATGTTTAGACAGAATTTCTTTTCCTGAAGTTTGAAGCCACTGCTCTGTGTCTTAGTCTCTGGAGCAGCAGAAAACAGGCTTGCTCCATCCTCCATATGACGTCCCTTCAAATATTTAAACATAGCTACCATGTTGCCTTGTCTTCTCTAGACTAAACATACCCAGGCCCCTAAACTGCTACTAATAGGGTGTGGTTTCCAGGCCTTCTACTATTTTGGTCACTCTTCACTGGACATTTTCCAGCTCACCAATATCATTCCTGAACTGTGGTGCCAGATCTGGACACAGTATTCCAAGTGAGGTCTGAGTAAAACAGAATAGAGTGGTATATCACTTCTCTGTATCTTTCACATAACATCTTTCTCTGTAAGGCATGCCCTTCTCCAGGCCAGCAACAGGGGTATCAGTTGAATTTGACCAGTGCAAATGTGTGTGAGGGATTTCATTTCAATTTGTTTTTTTGAAGCAGTTATCCAAATCCAAACATTTTTTCTATCTGGGACAGAAATAACTTGAGAGTTGAAAAAATTAAAATGTAGAAGAAAAAAGAACAGATTTTTCCCATCTCCACACCCCCTGAGACTGCCATTACATCTCATTTCACATAAAGCGATCCAAGAAAGCAGAGGTAAGTCCCCCTCCAGATGTTAGGTAAGAAGAACAATTCACTAAGATTTCGTGTTTCCCTCCTGGGTGCATAACATCCAAAGTGTATTGTAGCTCTAACACTGGTATGAGCAATGTTTTCTCATGCCATTTCCCCTTTCTGTTACTTAGGATTGGTCGGGGCCAACATTTATCATTTATGAAGGCAATTATCTGTGTTTTTGCAAAGATGTCTCATTTATAGAAACTGCATTGACTTTAAGTGAGGTTGGGATTTTTTTATCCACAGCTTGTCTAAAATGAAAGAATACATACAGACAGACAGAACTCTTGCTGCTTCTCTTATCATCTCCTTAATCTATCCCATGATCTCCTTGCCTTTCTTTTTCTGAGAAGCAGTTCTAGAAAATGTGAACATTTTAAAGTAGCACGTACTATGATAACTCCTGCTTTCCTTTTATTTTATGCTAAGTCAATTTCACACTACTGCCGACTAAAATCACCAAATAAACATGAAAGCTTATCCTAGATACCAATAAGGACCACCCCTTCAAAAAGCAGTAATTCCTAATTTCTAATATGCAACAGTAAACAGACTAAAGATATGGGACAATGTTTTCAGAAGAACAAACATTAAACAGCATTGTGTAATTCCAATATATGCAAGAGCAGTGAACTTCATAAGAAATGCTGAAATCAGTTCTAACAGCTACAGAATATTTAACCTAAATGACCACTAGTGCATAGCAAAGTGCCTTTCTCGGTGAAAACACCATGTACATGAAAACAGTGAGAAGAGGACTCATTCTTGGTCTATTTTGAAACCCATGTAGGAATGTAAATTTTCATAAATTTAAGTCTTGCAGGCATGAAAAAACGATTTCACCATTTTCCTCCTCTCTGCAAGTAAGGCATTGAAAACCACAGAGCTTTGGAAGGCTTTTTACAGTATCGGACTTAGTCTGTAAAAATCAATGCATCGTGTGTGTGTGTGCGTGTGTGT
Organism: Cyclura pinguis; assembly: GCA_030412105.1. Lineage (NCBI taxonomy): Eukaryota > Metazoa > Chordata > Lepidosauria > Squamata > Iguanidae > Cyclura > Cyclura pinguis. The sequence continues at coordinate 199,905,559 of CM059601.1, forward strand.
GTGTGCGCGCGCGCGTGCAGTAAAAAGCATCTGTGCAATAGACTTTTCTATTCAGAAAAAGAAAGCATTTTTGCACAGAAAACAAGTTTCTTGCCGAGAAAACAGCATTTTGTTCACATAAATGTTATTTTTTTGGCACAGAAAATGTGGCTTCTTGGTCTCAAATTTCAGCCTGCCTGTGTCATGCTGAAAGCTCAAAGCAAAGCTACGTCCAAAATATAAACCTCATTCATTCTACTAGGTCTCTGGACATTCAAAGAAATCTGGGCTGATTCATGCCCACATGACCTGCATCTTTTCTTTTCTTCTGCTAATATTTTATTGAATCTAGACTTTTACAATGACTGATTTTCAAATTTTTGTAAACCACAGCAAGGGTTAACTGTGGGAAATGAGTTCACTGAAAAGCACACATTGAGAGAATAGGCTGATTCTCACTTAATGCTAAGCAAGAATGCCTGTGCAGTGTAATAAGGATGAAGTGCTGGAAGCCTTAGGCTTACATATTCCTATTTCTTCCTGTTTTTCAGAAGCTTCTGATTGTTTTTTCTGTTTTGTGGGATTTACACATGTTTCTTATAACATACACTCTAAACGTTACGTGATATGCATTTCTTCCTGAGGCCTCCAAATGTGTGAGGTATCCAAAGACCTATGTCTTGAATTGAATTTAAGGCATCGGGTGGGAGAAATGCAATTAATTACCAATTCTTCTGATTGCCACTATTCCTACACTCGTCTGTTTCCCAAATACCTTTTCCATCTTCATAGGTTGAAAAGTGAGCAAAATGTGTGTGTGTGGGGGTAAAGCTCTCACATATCTTGTGGTGCATTAGAATAATTCTAGCTCCCTCTTTGGAAGTGATGCAGGTAAGCAGGCATTGGAAGATGAGTCTGCTTCCAATAATTTGGTCCTGATGTATGGAGACAATACGGCCATATTTAACATGGCAACTAATACTGGCCAGAATTCAGTTGGTCACTTACAAATGTGCAACCACCATAGCTACCGTAGCTCCTCAGTGACTCTGGGTTGAACTTTCCCAATCCCCACTTAGTGGGAAGCAGCTGCTGCCATCAATGAAGCTCTGTTCTCCTGTTGCTTGGGAAACAGCTGGGGAAGTGATTGCAATTCCCCCTTGCACCAAAGATGACTCCTGCAAGGGGTTTGGAAAATTGGTCAGCTGCTTCCTGATTGATAAGGGAACAGACCTACATTTACTGTAGCTGCTGCTCTCCAGTAAGTGGGAATTGCAGGACTTTCACAGTCCCAATGCATCCCCTGAAAAAGGACATATGCAGAGACTGCAAATAAAAAACAGTCATGGGTATGTACCTCTAGGCTACAGGTTCATAAATTCCCAAATGGATTCCAGTCATTCTTAGTAACATGGTGATGGAGCTTTGGCATGGTGTCTCCAGTGTGAGGTGAATCATGTCCACCTGCTTGGAAAAGATGCCTTTTTTAACCCCTCTGTTTCTTTTTTCTCTTTTGTCTGTACTTGTCAGCAGAATAGTCTCTCACTGGATGAGAAGTACTCACATATTGCAGATATGAGGCCACAGAAAGCAGCATGAATAGGATTGATTGACTGACCCCACATTTAGAATGTTTGTCTTTCTAATGGAGGTGACAAACAAAGGTGATAAACATAACAATTGATAGAGCCACCTGTTTGCCACTTGGCAGGGATAATCTTGTCTTGGGGACTATGATATCTTCTGATTTTGTTCATTAAAGGGAAAAAAAACTTTTATATAAGTTATAGGGCTTTCCCAACACAACTCAGTGGAAGATCTGATTATTTGGATTTTTGAATCTCAGTTCAGACTCAGAATCTGAATTAGGTTGGACAGTGCCCAAACTGATTGAATGAAATCAGGGTCCAATCCCAATTATCCAGTTGGGTCTGAAATGAATTAAAGAGCCTTTTCAGAGCTCTAGTTTAAATGCTCTCCTATGATATGCTTGAATTTTCTGCAAGAGAAATAAAACATATTTTAATATTACCTTGAGCACCCACATGATGTCAGAAACATTTTTGGTACAAATTCTGTACAGGTTTATTTCATAGCTACTGGGCTAATTCTCTTTTCATGGTTACGATTTTATTCTTAGCTGCAAAGTTCTAGATATTATGCAGATTACCTTATTTGTTACTTCAGCCAAATGGTCCCTGAGCTCCTATTACTGTTTATTTTGTAATTAGAAGGCATCTATATTATAAATAATGTGTGAGGTTGAACTGCCTGCAATGCAGGCAGAATTTATACTGCTGTTATGTGTTCCAATTCTCTCCCTTTCACTGCTCCAAAAGAGGCACTATTAGTGATTTTTAAGGGTGCAATGTGACTATTATGTAAAATAAGTCAGGTGTTAATAAGCACACTGAAACTTCTCTGCAGGCAAGGGAAGTTGATCAACTCTTGGCACCCTATTTGCTTTTTGAAGGTCAAAGCAGGTTGGGTGGGTGATACAGCATTTAAATAGGAAGTGGGGGCAGTAGAGGTGTAGCGTTTCCTTCATTTTGTTCATCCTATCGTTATACACATAATCATTGACCAAACATCCTAACGGAGACAGGAGATAACTTATGATCAGGGACCTGTAATGGAAATAAGCACTTCTTTACATTGGACTAACTACCATTTGAGACAAGAAAGGGGAATTTCAAGCATCTGGATCAGTCCCAGGAATCTCCTGATTTAGCCTATGATCTTCCCTCCATTGGCTCTGTCAGTCCATCTGCCCTCTTCTTCTTCTGCTTTGTGGACATTCCATCTTCTTCATCCTTCTCAGTGCAGCCAAACTACTACAAGGAGAAGAGAAGATAAAGAGAGAGTGACGGTCTAGACAGGTGTTTGCTTGTGCAAATCCTAAACATGGAATTTGCCTGCTAGAGTGAGAGAGCATCTTTAGGAAACTCTAGCTGTCACGCCCAATGGTCAAGACTTTTAGTTCATATATGTTTCTTTCACTCCCTCTCCTTTTCTTGTTCTCCTTGCACCATTGGTTGGTTTATGGTGAAGACAACAAGTGAGCTTATGAAGCACAGGAAGTAGTGGACAGCAGGGAAGAAGAAATCATGGGAAGTTCTTCCAAACACTTACTTTATTAAGCGTTGCTGCCTCAAAGTGTTCCTGGAGTTTCTCCTTTCCATCATAGCTCCTATATGCCACCCATCAACTGCTGGTATCCATTGTTAGTCTCCCAACCCCAGCTGGGATGAGAAAAGTTTCTTTTCTCCGCAACAGAAGAGAAGTTGGGAGACAAAGCATCTGGGTAAAAGAAACAAAGAGAGAGGTAGGAGGACTTTTACCAACACCATCCCATGCCCCTATGCCTGTTGTCAGGCCCAGGGTTCTCAGCCTGTTTTATGGCTTAATGTGTATAACAGGAAGAGGAAGAGAGAGAGAGAGAGAGAGAAAGAGAATGAGTGGATGGCTGGCTGATTGGCTGGATGCCTGTTTGTGCATATGAGAGATGGAGGAATGGTCGTTTCCCCACCTACTCTTGGTCCCATCCCCACCCTTTGTGGTATGTCCACCTCTGGACTGTTTACCCCCTGAAAGAATATGGCCCTTTTGAGGAAAAAGTTCCCTGCCTCAACTCCAAGCAATAAGGATGACTTTATCCTATCATAATCACTGGAGGTGATCTCAGTGCCTACAATTTATCCTGCTAAACTTAAGTTTTGTCTTTTTTAAAAAAATCATGGGTTTCAAGAAACTCATTCAGGTTTCTTTTTACAGTCGATATGTTCAGAATTTTTTTTTAAGACTCACTGGACTATTTTGGGTGGCCTAAAAATATAAAATGGTGGAGTGAGGATGACTTGTTGCTCGCACTAGTTTCCCATTCCAGAAGTGCCAGAGGCTGCGGAATGTGTCAGAAAGTGAAAGCAAATCTTCTACTTAAGCCCAATCCAAGTCTGTGTACACAGCACAGGCCCATTTCCCCCTTTAGGAGAAGGACTAGGACAATCTGTGAGTACTACAGGAATGGCATGTCCTTGGGCCAGGGGAACATGTGAAACCTAGCCAGTATGACCTCAGAAATTTGCAGAGCTGAGGCAAGCCAAATGTTTATAGGCAAATATTTATGATTTGGAAGAGAAGGCCAGAATTCATAGCTCTAGCCATTGCTAAAATGGAGAGGACAACACTATCTCTTAAAGATGAAAGTCTTGGCAAGAGACAGTAAGAGAGACAGAAGGAGAAAGAGAGAAAGTTGACAATCCTAATTCGACATTGCCAACATAGTTGAATATAAAGGATTCAATGCCTTTTGCTTGAAAACTAAAAGCCTTCTGCCTCCACAGGAGTATATGCCACTTTTGATTTCTTCCATTTTCATTTTTTTTAAAAAAAATGATCTCCTTCTTTCTGTTTATTCATGAAGAAATGTGTGAATTTTAGAATTTTCTTATCAAATTTTTTTTTGCCAAATAGAATTCTCACCCATCCCTACTCTGTCTATTCTGCTGAACTTGCAGATTTAGAGGCTAAGCATGAGTCCAAAAAGCATGGCCTGTTTCTCCTCCTTCCTTTTATTTATGCCTTTATGGAGGGAAAATAGTGTTCTAGCAGACATGGCTTGTGACTTCCATCTCAGTGGAGCAGTGGATCCAGTCCAGATGCAGCCTTCAAGATGATGTACAAGATGCTGAACTGAATCCTTTGCAAGTTCAGCAGCTTGGATAGATTGTTTAAAGTCTGGTATTAAACCCACAGCAGATTCAACATGCTCTCTAATGGCCTCTGCTTCTAAGCTATGACGCTTCACACAGAACTACCACTGCAACCCTTCAAATCAATTTCTCCAAAATTAAACAGACTTATTCTTGTTGTGACACCATGATACTGTGACTTGTACTCATTCTCGGTCATATTATTAAAAGCTGATGGTGCCTGTGAGGAAACAATACATGAAAAAGTGCCCGAACATTATCTTGGCCCAGGCTGTCATTTTCAGTGGCCAGCTGGAACTACATATCTTGTTTATTTTGATCAACTTGTATGTTTGCCAAGATTGGACTAAAACTGGCTTTATTCACTGGAGCCCTTTCCATTGGTCCAATACAGGATGAGCTTCACAACATGAAGGAATTCCTGTTGTGAATAAATAAATGTCCAGTTTTGAAACACTACAATATGATTTTATGTATGTATGCATATGTATGTACACACACACACAGGACGGGGGAGGAAAACAGTAACTTCAGAGGTGTTTGAGTGCACTTTCTTTTTCTTCCTGAACTTTTTAAAGCAAAGCAATGATTCTGTCCCAGACTATTCCTTGTGTATGGAAAGCTGTTTTGAAAGAACGTATCAGCTGCATATGCCAAAATGCTGTGCAAGTTAACAGGATGTTTCTTGCTAAAATGTGTTGTTGTTGTTGTTTTTAAATGTACACACATGAAGTTTTCTTTGCCTTTAATGGAAGTTACAGGCTGCGTAACCAATTTAGGATGCAGGGAGAATCTCACACAACCGTCCTGGAAGGGAGCATGCAGTTAAAAGACTCTGCTATACCTTCTGTGATATGAACATGTCCCTTAGTTAGACTGACATGAGGAGGAGAATTATAAAAACAGGCCCAGCTGTGCTCTTATTACCGTCCCTATTATGCCTGAGCCAGGTGGAGGAAAACAGAACACAAAGTCAAAATTGGGCGTTATTATCAAGGCCATAGGACATATACTAGATCATTAAAAACTGGACAGTATTTTACCTTTCCCCCTGCACCATGCTTCTTCCTTTTCTGAAAACTTTCCAGTGCCAGGTCACTAGTGGATTAAAGCCAGAAATCTGAGAATTCCTTCATTATCTCAGTGGTACAGCACATGTTTTTCATGCAGTTGATTCCAGGTTTAATCTATGGCATCTGGTATGAGGGGTAGCTGGAAAAAAAAATACTTGCCTGAAATCCTGAAAACTTCGTGTCATTTTTGTAGCTCAGGAGTTGGAATCATGCGACCCTCCAGATGTTGCTGGACTACAACTCCCAGCATTCTCCACCATTTACTTAAGACAGAAATGGACTTAAGATAGAAATTGGGATGAGACTATAGGCATGCCTGCTGATATAGGAATAAACCTATATCAGTAGGCATGATCTTAGTGGGAATAACTTCTGAACAGATATGACTGGGATTGCATTACTATAGGGCAATCACAGTGTTGGAAGTTGGCATATTCCATGGTCAGAGAACCTGACGTAGCAAACATGCTCTGATGCCAGGGCAGAAGTAAAAAATGTCTTTAAGACACTTTTAGTAAACAATGTCTTTATGACACTTTCTGGCCATCTGTAATGTTTCCCCATACTAGGGACATGGCTGGGGTCAGAGCGGATTTTCGATCCATGCCACACACTCCCCTTGTACAACTTCTGATGTTGGAAAGTTAAAGACCAGACATATTTCTTCAGGGGCAGGAAAGGGAGAAGGATCTGAAGTTGGATCTATCTCTTCAAAGTCAGAACACTATGATCTTTCCTATGGCCATTGTGACAGTACTTCAGGGACCACAGGACTCACTGTTCATGCGTTCGGATATTGTATAGGCTATAAAATATTAGTATAGTGTATAGTATAGTATAGGCTATAAAATATTTTGCCAAGTTCCTATATTGTTAACATCAACAATGGAACTCCATCATTGCAATTATGTCTGACACTGACACTCTCTGTCAACCTATCTTTGCAGCCTGGCAGCACCTAACTGAAGCATTTCTAAGATGCTGGAGACTGGGGTTCCAGAAAACAATGTCTGTAGTGCTCTCTCGGTCATGGAGCAGATTGGGAACAGGGAACTGGAAAGACCCATCAGAGTCCTGCCACAACTGCTTTTCCCTAGATGCCCAGAGACAAGGAGAGTGCTGCAGATGTTATTTCCTACTGTCAGAATCTCCAGCAGCTTGGAAACATTTCAGTCTAGTGCCGCAAAGCTAGATCTAGAGGGTGGAGTGGGTGTTACATTTGGTCATTCACAGCCACACACACAAATCCAAAGCAGTTAGGTGATCACAAGTCCATCTCAAAAACTTGTTAACTGCCAACCTTTGTGTTTCAAACAATATACTGTTAATTTTATAAACAAACATTCTTGACCTTTTATTTTATTTTTTTTGAAAGTAAAAGTCGAGAAAAGAGAATCATGAAAATGAACTTGTCTGCTTCTAAAATGGAACATATATATATGGAATAGCCCAAGGCAATTTGGCTGATCCTCTCAGCTTGTTTTTATATTCATCTTTAAAAAAAAAAACCACACCAACAATGTGTATTTGATTTTCAGTAGTGTATGAATAAATAAAAGCATGCTTAAAACAGAAAACATCTGAGGGCAGCATCTCTTCTTAACAAAGTCAAGTATATGTATGCAATAAGATCCAAGGGAAAATACACACTTCGAGTGACATTTACAATTATTGTACACGACGCGTCTGAGATCCATCTTATCAAATACTTGTAAATAACTCTAGCCTCCAGCTTCTCATTGCATTGTTTGTGCTTTATTAAAATAAAATAAAATAAAATAAAATAAAATAAAATAAAAGTCAAATTCTTCCTCCCTTCCACTCACTATTATACAGCAAAGGAGAATAAGACAAGAGCTGCTGGACTTGTAAAGATTTTCATTTTGATTCCACGTTAAATATACATAAGGGACTGTCTTAAGGGAAAGTGACAATTAGAGGAACATTCCTAGATGGAAGGAAAATCAGAGCAAAAAGAAAATAGTCCCTTTTCTAAAGCCCCCCTATGGAGATAATGCCTCTCTGTGTACCAGGTTGTCACTTTGAAATTCATTGTATTGACCTAAAGCTTCAAACATTGGAATGTTTTAACAATAATTGACAGCCCAGAAGATATAATCACAAGGTATTGTCATCGGTGCCTCAGCTGCTCTTTCACTTAAAAACACATTATGTAAATCGATGCAGTGCTTCAGTCATAAAATATTATGCACACATCGGGTGCCGAATAGAGACAGTGAGTATCACAAAAACCTGTCTGAGAAACAGGCTACCAATTAATTCCCCCTTGCACTCCCACAGAACAGATATTCACTTGGCACATTTTTGGCATATTGTTGTCTTTTCAACATTTAGAGCTGCTTTCCACTCTTGACATGTTATACAATGTAGTTTTTGTTCTTCGTTACTTTTTTCCCTTTGATATCACAAGCAATAAGTACAGTGAGAAGAAGAAGAAGAAGAAAAAGAAATGCCCATTTCATTTGTGAATGTGTAGACTGAATAAAACAAAGAAAGAAAATGAGATCAGTGCATGTAAAAATCCAAAGAGACCAGTGTTGCACATGGATCTTCAGCAATGGTATAGCCTGCAGCTGCTGAACAGGCAAGAGACTGCCCTTGAGTGGATTGTTCAATCCTTTTATACTTGAGAACTAGAAATGTCATGGGAACCCTGAGTTACTACGATTACTCACTACACTCATATCGAGTGTTTCTACCAAGAGGTTCAAGGCAGCACATATGGTTCTGGCATCCGTACTGTAAAGCAGGGTGGTAGCTGGGGAGGGCAAAATGAGGGCATTGCCCCCACAAATAAGAACTCTGACTCTCCCAATGAAATATTCCTTCAGTACCCCAATTTCTAGCATTGAAGTAAATTAAACATCAGTTGTGCAATTAGAAAAACAGTTTAGGCATCCAAAAAAGGGGCCAGTTACCAAGGAAATGTGAGCACAAGTCTGAGAGTTCTACTTGCGGGGGGTTTTCAACGTTTCACTTTATTCAATGCCAGAAATTTGAGGACTGATGAAAAATGGGGGGGGGATTCTTTGAGGTGGGGTCAATTCCCTAATTTTGCCCCCTTCCCAATAGCTACAGCCCTACTGTAAGGTATGTGAGGCTGAGAAAGTAATTAGCCCTATAGGACTGGTGATCTTTATAGCAAATTGGAGATCTGACCCTGGGTCTCCACTATCCAGTTCAACACTCAATCCCTGACACCAAATGGAGGAAATAAATGGAAGGTGTTTCCTGAAGTAGAAAACATTTAGCATAGGCTGCTAAATGTCTTAGCTCATAGCATGAGTTGAGGCTTCCATCCTTGAAGTTGAAACACCAGCTTGCTGTAGTCTTAATTGCCTCCCTACCCGTACTCCTCTTATTGCTAGTTGTTCTTGCCTATCTTTAAGGTTCTCTCAATCATGATGTATCCTCATACAGTTTTGACAGGGGACAACAACATTCAAGATGGCCCCATGTGCCCCGAAAGGCTCTTTTGTTTGCTCAAGAACATGGAACCTCATAACAACCGCAGTCATTCTAGGGACCCACTTTGGCCTAAATGGTCTTTGTTGTTCCATTTAGAATAGGCCCACTGAATTGATGGGTTTTATAAAACTGCTGACTCATGTTTCAACAGCTGATTCAATTGGTCTTTTCCACTTGGGGTTACCTGAGATTTAGGCCTTTTTTCCCTCAGAAGTGGAAGAGAAGTTACAGGAGTTGCAGTATGTTTATAGTGTGTAGCAGCTTGGACTAGTTATAAATATAACTGGGGGTAAGTGTGAGTGAGGCTAAAGGAGGGCAAAAAGCCAATGAGACGGAGATAAAGGGATAGGATTGCTTCATTGAACTCTTACCTAGAGAATTCTATGAGATTTTTGTGATAGAATTACATACTTTAATTGACTCCCTATATTGTGAAAGCCTTTTACTTTCTAGAATTGTATTGGGTGGAGAAGAGATTGAAAACTAATTGTATCTAGATACTACAAGACCATGCCTGTCTTTCACATCCATAGCTCCAACACTACAAATCCTATATAGCTAAAACCTGACTTGGATGCTAAAGGGAACCAAAGGGTACACACCTGAAGATAGATTGGTTTTAAAATTGATTAATTAATTTTAATGTCTTTTTACTAGCCTGAATTACCAACTTCAGTCACTAGATGCCAAATTTATCCAAGCATCACACCATTTAAAGTCTGGGGAGCTAGGGGAGTAGTTTTCAGTTGCGGGCAGGTAAAATCCTCTGGGTGAGTCCTAGAAGTTACTTATAATCAGGTAGAGACTATTGGACTACATGGACCAGATTCAGTTTTGAACATGCAGTACTTGTCCCTTGCCCCATATCCAGCTTGCCAACTACCTTCTTTCTATCTGTCATCATACTCAGAGTGGGCAAGCCATTTTTAAAACATAGGGATGATTCAAAATATATGCCAATATGTGATTTAGAGAAAGGGAAGGGAGAGAGAGAGAGAGAGAAAGAAACCACATTGTCAATTGTGACAAGGTTATATCAAACCTATTGAGAACCACATTTCTCAGCTGAGACACACAACTTAAAACAATAATTTAGTGGGTAATTGTGTGGGTATGTATCAAAACCCAAACAAATCTTTTATCAGTCTTCAAGAAAATAGACATGCACTGGCTGATCTACACTGTCAACATTTAGAAATTTGCTCTGTGGTTTCTGTGGTTTGCAGGGTCACACAGTCAAACTCAATTTAAGAATGTGGTGTACATCTGTGAATATGAATGAGTATGTGACAATGCATCTGCTGTCTATCTAAATGAGCAGGCATCACGGGGGCAAAAAACTATGAAGCAAAGCTCATTTGCTCAAAGCCTGGCAGACTGCATGCGTAACACACTCAAGTAAATTGGTACAGTTCTTATGTTATAAACGTGCATCCTAGATGTTGGAATTAGAACTCTGAAGAAAGATCCTATCATCTTGCAATTTGTGAACAAAGTTATTTGAAATATCACCTTTGTAATACACAGAAGTACCACTGCACACATCTGAACATACTTATTTTCTATAAGAATGCTATACATATGTAAATATATGAAACTGAAAATTGGGTGGCTTTAGAATACATTTGTTATTCTTTTAGGTTTCATAAGATTCTTTGATGTTTTATTCAGTAAAGAACTTAAGTGGCAGAAAACTGCATTACAAAGTTATAGCGGTGAAAATAGTACATTAAAAATATGAATTTGAGACGCAAGACAATCCAAATAATTTGGATTTTTTGAAGAAGGGAACCAAATTTTACCTACCTTCATCAGTATTATCAGTAGTGGCATACTTTATGACAATAGAATTAACCTGAAGTTAAGTTTCTGAATGTTAAGCTTTGTCAGTTGAAAAATCAATGGGTATTTTAAACAATTACAACTGGTTTCTGTTATTCTGCTATTCTGGAAAAAAGACAAAAAAACAAGAAAACAAAAGACATTTATTGGAATCAGTTTAGTTTACCTAGGTTATCTTTTAGGTGGTCACTGGAGATGTGAAATACAGCCAATTTTTTGAAAAGATGAATAGGACTTAGGATGTTTGTACATATTATATGCATGGGACGATTGAAAATTGAAATATCTTTGGGGCCTCAAAATGTAATAAAGTCATTTAACTCCACTAATTAGAAACTAAAGAAGCAAACCTCAGAATATTTAAGGGACATGGACTCAGTCAAATCTAAGCACAGACTCAGTACAATTACAGGTTTGCTGTGGTTAATGAAGTAGATATGTTCATAGATATTACTTTAATAGAAAATTTGGTAGCAGAAACAGAAATTACACAGAAAAAATAGGGATAGGTTCTCACACCACTAGAAAGAGCATTTCTACATGTTTCTACATGTTTAAGCTAATCTTTTTTAACAACATCAGCTCAGCTAAGGCTCGCCTAAGGAAGCAAAGGCATTCTGAACCTTCTAGAGTCTATCTGAAAGCTTCCTCCAAAATGTATCCAGAGATCCTTTTCTTTCTTTCACCAGCCTCCGCCTTTCTTATAATTACCGTTTTGGTTTTTTAACATGTTGGGGGTAGCTGGGGAGACAGGCTTATGTGCTTTCTCCTTTTATCTCTACCATTTCCTCACTACACTGTTATAGTGCTATTATTCCACTTTCACCATCCTAGAGGATCCTGGGGTTTGCAGTTTAGCGAGGGGCATTTAGAATTCTCAGCCAGAGAGCTCTTTGGCCTTAGTAAACTACACAGCCCAGAATTCCACAGGATGTTGTAAGTGGAATAATAAGTATTATAACAGTTAGTGTGGAAATGTCCTCTGTTTTGCTGTTCATGCACGCTCGGTAAGGGATACTAGAGGCAGCTGCTGTTTAACAAGCCTTTGCCTGTTGTAGGCAGGCACACAACTGCTCATATAGAGAGGCTGGAGTTAATTGTAACTTATATAATTATAATTGGTTTCAATCCTGACTCTATAATAGCTTGGCTGTAGGGACTGGGACTGGATTAGGCAGAAGAAGGGATAAGTGCCTTCTGTTGGCATAATCCTTTTCTGGCTGATCTCAGAGATCTACCAACAGAGTCATTTACTTGCAGGATTGTTCTCTTGGTTAAGAGTGCAGTCCTAATTCACACTGACAGCTGAGAGTCAGCTGAACTGCTGCTAGATCAGATAAAGCTGTGTGGAATCCAAACCTCTCTCAGCTGAGGGATGTTGAAAATTACTAATGTTCTCCATCCCTGTTGCTACTGCTACTACTACTGCTACATTTTGCTGGCTGAGTTTGTCTGGGAGATCACTCTAATGGTTGTTTTCTGAGTTTAGTTAGCCCAAGAGAAATTTGCCTAATTCTCTGCATCTGATGTATATTTCAGCTAGGATCATACAGTAAAAACTGTGGGCAGAAGAAAACAAAAACAACCCCCTCCCCCAAAACAGAAAAGGTGTGGGGGTGAGGAAAAAGCTGAATTTCATAACTAGAGACACGACCATAATGTTAATAGAAAGTTAGGTCAAGGTGAGGATAGTCTTAGGTAATTCCCAACGTTCCTAGTCTGGCTGGGGGTGGTGGTGTTGAATTCAGCTCAGCTTCAGTTGGTCTAGTGTTGGCACAGCTGGCCTTTAACAGTCTTCCTTAGTTTGGACTCCACTGGATCCAACCAATGTGGCTTTTTCACTGGTGAGAATTTTCTACTTTGTTAACTGAGAGACCTCATTGAGGTCTCACTGAATCTCATTTTAGAAAGCAAATAAATAAATCGAAAGAGCACCATGGCTGTAGAGAACATTAGTATTATTCTTCTGTTTTTTTGAAGATGCACATCTTTTTGAGGGCTTCAATGACATTTTTAGAAGCAGAATCACCAAACCCAAGTGTTTTTGTGACACCCTCACCACTATTATCTGTCCAAGCAGCTTCACAGTAGCAGCAGATTAATTTTTAAGTTAAAGTTCATATTTCTGTAAAATGCTCACATTTTAAAAAACCAAATGTAATAACACTTATTTCTAATTGATCTGTTGGGTCACTAAAATGTTTTTTAAAAAAATAAAGGAGGAGGAGGCAGAATTAAGAAAACAAGCAACAAAGATTGATAGGGAAGAAGAAACATTTTAAGGAATGATTAATTAAAGAGAGAGAACCAAACTTGACTGGACATGACACTAAACACATCATTAACCACCACATCTGTTACTAGTTTTGAAAAAAAAAATAGCTGTAGCTAAAAAGTGAGCTTTTCAGTAGGACCAGAGCACACAGATTTAATCCTTATCTCCCACACTGTGAACTTGATAAAGAGTCCCCCAGCTCTTATTAGTCCCAGAAAGAAACCATTTACTTTTGCTAATGAAAGGGTTACCGGATAAAATAAGGAACAAGGTTCTTGTACTATATAGGTTGTGCAGAAGAATTTCTGTAAGTGTTTCTTGTCATGCAAGTTTCATCCATTGAAATCCCCTCTTATAGACACTCATTAAAGGTGGAGAAGTCCTTTGCTTATTTTACCCGATAATGTCACCCCAAAACGTAGATGACTCAGGGGTCAACCCACAATGCCAGTACCTCCATGAGACAGTGGGAAATTAATTAGCTCAAATGAGGAGGCCTGCGAGAAGGAGATAAACTAACAAGATCTTTCCACCAATGTTTATGGGGTCTTGCAGAAAAGAACCAGCCAGAGATTCAAAAGTAAACTAAAAATGTGTTTTTACAAACAATCACACATTCATACAAGGCTAACTGAAGGAAAAGGGATAAGATAGTGAGATTTCAGGGTAAAATGAGCAATATTTACCAATCCTGAATAATAGTGAGGAAGCAACAACATGGCTTAGACTTGTGTGTCTAAAGACAGTACACAACTGGAAATCAGAGGAACAGCATGTCCACCAGCAAACAAAGTACTGCATCTGACTGCTTAAAATCAAGGGTTTAATTACTCTATTTCTAATTACTCTAGTTCTAATTACTCTATTATTCTGAAGAGGTATGAGTTAATTGGTTTCTGGCAGAATAAACAAAAGGGATCTGGAATGGACTGATTGTTTCAATATCTTGGTTGGGTATTGTGACTAGGTAAGGTTTTGATAGGAAATGTGCACAGCAGGGGTGCTTGCCTGCTGCATCTGGCCTTTACTATTGTTTTCTGTGGGCAGTTGAGAGGATTAGCTTAGAGCCATTAAGTCAGATTTTCCCAGCTAATCCACAGTGAACTTACGATCTGGCCATGTTGAGGTTACCTCTGACCTACTCTTGAACATCTTCACAGCCAGTGTCCCTTCTCCACATGGCTTTTCAGCCATAAGAGTATATAACTTAATTTATCTGTAGACTCAGGCAACAACAAGCTGCTGCAACCTCTCCTAACTTAGCTGTTCTTCCTCATTAATAACTGTTGGCATCTTGACTGCACACTGATGTTGCCCGACCACACATGTGCCTGTTTTCATCTGTGAAATGTTGGCAAGTATGGTACTTATGTATTTAAATCTTCCATTGATGGTGACAATGTAATTCTAATGAACTTTTGGTTTGGCCAAGTCAGTGGATAAACCTTACACAAAATGAAGCTTAACTTAAAAGTTAAGTGTGGGAAGAGAGAGATACAACTGGAGGTAAAGGAGCTATATTTTCCAGGGATAAGAGTTAGGCCCTTCTTAGGTTATATAATTTTAATGTACACATTTAGGAGAAAATGGAAAGGTAAATTCTTTACAGTAGACTTTGTATTATATACCTTATATATATCTCTCTCTCTCCCTCTCTCTCTCTGATTCTGAAGTTGCTTGCAGTAACTGCTGTTGGCTGAGAACCAGCAGAACTGACAGATTTTTCTGAGCATGTCCTGCACTTTCCTGCATGCAAGTCCAACTTTGCAGAGTGTATAGAACTTTGGGAGACTATATATATGCTGGATTTCATGTGAAATACACATTGCTGGGTTTTGTGGTTTGAAAAAAGTTTATATAAATCTGCAAATTGTTTAAACTTTTGTAATTGTGTTTATGATACTCATTTATAAGTGGTTCCATAGAACCCAAGGAAGTGGTACAACAAGATTTCCCATATCGTTTAGTTCTGTAAAAGATTGTGTCACAATAAGTCTATTAGAGTGTTCAAACCCTCTTGGGTTCCTTGGCGGACCATTTCATGAACAGAATGCTGGAATAGGTAGACCTTCTAGGTTAGATCTAGCAGGATCTTCTCATATACATAGGAGTCTCTAAGCAGTCACAAAGTTCCCTAAAGTTTTTAAAGGCTGCAAGTAATATTTGCCAGTGTATATAAAATTGTCACCACGCACTTTGTACCATGCCATTATTTATCCATAAGGGGCCAGGTAGGCATTTCTAGTATGGAACACATTGCAAAATAAACACAGCTATCCATTCCATACACAGATTCAATGGGGCCATTGTTGCACATCTTTGGCTCTCAGTTTACAATTTTTCAGGGTCTAGATCTCATTCATGCATTCTCTGAAGCAGTCACTTTGGGCAATATCAGTCCACCCTTTTGCAACAACACCCCATTACTTACAGATATGGCTGCTTTGAATTTGAAATATGAGGCAGGTATACAGTAATACTAACCTAGCAAGTAAACAACATTCATTTCCTTGCTGCAGTGTGATATCATTTGCTGGGGTTTTGAAAATCCCTACTCTGTGTGGGGGCAGGACACTGCATCTTTGACCCATAATGTCCAATTCATCATTTTAATGTGACATTTGTCACAATTTTTTGCAACAGTACTGTCAAATGTATCTGTTACTACCAGATCTTTTCCCAGGTTACTTTCAATAGTTAAATCATAGAACTGTAGTCGAAGAAAGAAGGGAGAATCATCTTGGGGCTTGAAACTAGGCTAACTGGGATTACAATAGTGCATCTACTTTTTTCCAGTGGTGTATAAAGAGATCTCTAATACTTCCTTATGCAACAGTCTGATATGCAGCAAAACAGCTGCCAGAAGTTAGCTGAATACAGCTCCCCACACACACACCATGCTGGTGTACTAGGAAAACTCCCTTGCACCACTGTTGGACCAGCTACCTTCATCCTCCCTCTTGGGCATCCGGACCTCTCTTTATCTATGTTTGGTGGAACTTGACACTGCACCTGCTGCTTGTCCAGAGTTTCTGGATCCTCAGATCAAAGTACCAATGGCTGTTTATAACCAGACGCTTACAGTCATCATTTTGTTGTTGTCACATCATCATAGGGTTTTTGAACTAACTGGCATTCAGGAGTGGTTTATCATTCCTTTCTTCTGAACAAGACCTAAGTGAAATGCAACTGTCAGAGTCTCCAAGAAATCTTCTGCCAGTGTCAGCCTCCATTACTGCTGCCCAATTGCTGTTTGTCACATTTAGTCTGTCTGACTTGGAAGACCCTATCAATAATAATGTTATTGTCAGCATAGCCCCTTAACTCATGGGAGTGTGCAATTCTACCACCACAGGTGAAGATTATCAATGTACTGAAGAAATCCAGGTACTTTGTATTTCCTATGGCAACAATCCATGCTTAACACTACATCAGAATACATAGTAGAACACAAAACTGAGATGGCAGGCTTCCATGTGAAAGAGAAAGCATAATATCGGTAACACCACGGAACACCTAAGCCACACTTTTTTATGGTATTATTCGCAGCTGACTGCTTTTTAATCGCAGCTGAACATTATAAGGAATGAAAAGATACACTTCTGAGTCACAAAGATGAAGAAAATGAAGTTAATTAATGTGTCATCCATCTGGAACTTGAAAATTCTCTTGCCTGGGGAATATATCATCATACACTGGTTCTTCCATTTGCACAGTAGCAAAATAACAGCCATGGATTGAATCAAAGCCTTGACTAAGCTTTTGTAAATTGTCTCTACTTGATGTTATAATATTCAGTGAAGTCCTTAGAGTAACTACCAAAGTGCAACAGCATAGCCTTCATTGGACGGGATAGCAAAACAATCTCCTTCCTTTCCCTGCAAAGTAGAACATGAGCACCAACAATAAATCCAGCAAGACTACAAACTCTTCATATATTTATTATGATGCTTCATTCAGAGTGAGAGGTTTGTGTTTGGTATTAATTATTTGCTAGGGGCTGAAATACCCTAAAGGCATCAGAGCCTGTCTGACTTTGTAAGGTAAGCAAGGTCAGCCATGGTAAGTACTTGGATGGGAGACCACAAATGAATACCAGATGCTACAGGCATTATTTCAGAGGAATGAACTGGCAAACCACATCTAAGTATTCCTTGCCTAAGAAAACACTATAAAATTAATGTGTCGCTAGAAGTCAACAGGCAGCTTGAAGGCGCGTATACACCCTCTCACCAATAGTGCAATATCTTCTTATTATGCCATTCCATATGGAAGTAGCTCAGGCTACTGTGAAAGCTCTTATATGGGAATCATATGGGAAGGATACTGACTTTATCTGAGCCATGCTGGATAATATACTGGCTTAAAAAAAAATCTCACTTTTAAAAAACCTTTCTCATAAAGCCAAGTAAAGAGCCAAACCTGAACCAGCAAAGAGTTTCCTTTTTTTAACATTACCTCCCAATTTCCAAGGGTTCCAGCTCCAACTTCTATTCAGCTATATAACTGCTTATAGAACCTCATTATCCAAACCCATATCAGAAAAAAACTCCAATCACAGTGGAGCTCTGGCATTGCTGCAGCCAATCAGGACAGTATATATTACTTTCATTTTTTTTTCCATAAGCAACTTGCAATTTACCTGGGGCATTTGTTTGTACCCCTTGAAGTGGTATGGACCTAGTCAGGAATGCTTCTTGGGCTCTTCTGGCTTTGATATGGGTGGGAGGTATAAACATGGCTTCCACCTAGTTTCTCTTGTGCTCCCACTATGTTCTCTCATATGTTTCTTGCATATTCATTGTACAGTGGTGGTTCTTGGGTTGTTCATGATGTAGGCTCATTATATGTGCTTCAACTGTGTTGATGGCTAGGGCATTGGATCAGAATCATTTTGGGGAAAATGCAACCTGTGTGATCATCTTAGGCCATTTCAGCAAGGGCTTAAAGAAACGGTGCAGAGCGTCCTCCAGGGAGGACATCTGCACCTGGGAGCGGACTGGGTCAGACCTACTTAGTGTAGTTCCGCACCTCAGCCTGCTCTGGAATGACTCAAAGTGGTCGTCCAGCATGCTTTTGAAAGACTGCTTGAAACAGGTCTTTCAAAAGCACAGAGCGCGCCACTCCGTGCCCGCGCTCTGGTGCAGATTTGCAGGCTCGCACCATTGCAAGCCTGCGATCTGCTGGGGGCGGGCTTTAGGCTGGCAAGCTTCAGCTGTTGGTGGAGAACCTCGACCAACCAGAAGCTGCCATTTTTGTCCCCGGAGCAGTGCAGAGCGGTGGTCACTCACTGCTCTGGACCAGCCTGGACCCAAGCGTGGAGCCAAGAAGTCTGGTAAGTACCGGCATGGGGTGATTCCCTCACCCCGTGCAGAAATGGCCTTAGTTTAATTTGGAGATGCATTTCCTTGATCCTAGGGATGAAGGCCTTTAGGAACATGCCTGTCAATGAAATCTCTTTCAAGAAGCACACAAGACTATTTGAGAGATAGGTGTGTCTGAGAGATGAAAATATTTGGTTAATGATACTAAGAACCATGTTTGAAAAGGATTGCTTTTAATGATGAAAAGTAAATTGTATCAAAGAATTATTACAATGTACTTCCAGATAATCAAGATATACGTTTGGATACGTTAACTATGAAAATTACTTCTGAACCTTGCGAAAAAAGAATGACTGCTGGAGATTGTGAAATGAAGAAATCAGTGCCCTTAGCCCTTTTAAAGTAGGAATTAGATCAATACTTTGAATAAAGGACAGATGTGATTCTAATTTAAAGATGTGCCAGCTGCAGGAAGTTGGAATTAGGTATAGGTTTGATAAGACAAGCAGTAACAAAATTTGCACTATCTCAGAAGATGGAGGTTGGATCGGTGTGGCTGATGTTAATATATGTCTAAGCTACTTCATACCCAATGTTTTTTTCATTCAGTTAATACCAAAGTAATCAGACAAACTTGACTTGTTACATCGATTTTTTTTCCTGGTTTCTCACCTCCCCCTTTCATCTTAGATCACTTAAACCCAGTGATGTATTTCAGTCTTTTACTCCAAGTGTCAAGTCAAGTCTCTACCTTCAAGTTGATTGTCAACTGTTTGCAAGATACTTTCAAGCCAAGTTTGGGAGCCAGTTTCTAAAGTGGGGAGTAGGATCCTTCTTACTCCCCATTACTGAAGCTTCAAAAAGTTTAGAAGGAAAGGTCCTTCCCTGTGGTCTGGGGATGAGTCTTGCCTTCTACTGTTAGGAAAAGTTTTAGAGGGTTCCTCTGGGATGCAGTGGGAACTGGCTGCTAAGTAGACCTCAGCCTTGCCCCAAGGCTGTTGCCTGGCATGTTTGCTGTTCCCTGGTGAGAAATGGCTCAAGCAGAGAAAGTGCTTGAGACAGATCATCCATCACATGACCAGTAGGCAAGAAGAGATGCAAACGTTGTCCAAAGTTTTAAGGTTTCTGGATGAATGTGTTATGTTACTGAACCAAGAGCAACAAGTCAGTCACTAAAAATATACAAGTCATGAGTTGAGTAGAGTTAGTGTGTCATTTATTGCCAAGGCTGGTCCAAGTTGAGTCATTGAATCAACTTGAATCTGACTTGAGTCCAAGTCAATTGTCTTGATTCTACATCACTGTTAATACCTTTTCAAACATTCCTTAAGAAAAAGCTCTCATGAAAGGAATTATGTTTCTTTCAAGTTCTATTTTTTTGAAAGGAATGTCATAAAATGGAGTCAATAGTACATAAGATACTGGCTCAGAAAACATGTCAGTTATCCTTTATTTTATACGTTGCCTTTTTTTTTTGTTAAGATAAAGAAATGTTCATGTGAAAACAGTAAAAAAAACCTCAAATAAAAGTAATTCAAATTATTTTAATTCATCTATTTGACCATTGAAGAACTACAGTTTGACAATAATATGGTAAGTAAAATATATAATTCAGGAAATAATTTCCTAAAACAAATAACTATTATTAGATGGCTGACCTTTGGCTCGATTCACACGGGGTAGGAAAAAAATATTCAAAATTGTAAAATAACAACAACCAAAAACCAGGTTTTCCTGGCAAACAGAATCCTAGGTAGTGAGAATCTTCACAGTTGGGGACTTATTCCATACAAACAAGGCACAGGGTGTCTTCTGCACATAAAACAGCATTTTCTGCATAGAAGACAACTCCTTATTCAATAACATTTCTGTGCAAAAAATGTTGACCAGAATCCTGTATGGGAAATCCATATACATAAGCACTGTAGTTAGAGTCCAACCCACTCTGCCAATCCTGACTTGCTAAGAAGAAGCAGCTGCAATCAACCTCCTCTCACTCAGGAACCACTGGTTGCTATTTCCACCTCCTCCTGTAAGTGATTTTCAGTGTGAAAGTCAGAAGCAGGACCTTGAGATTGCTTCTACAAGGGAGGGTGGGAATGTCAGCCAGCTGTGGTCTGATCAACAGAGGAACAGACCTCCATCGATCATAGCAGCTGCTGCCCAAAAGGTAGGGATTGGGGGACTTTCACATTCCCTAAATAGCCCCTAAACAAAGAGCTCCATAGGGACTGTGAATATAAGAGGCATATCTAGGGTGGGCCAAGTAGAGTATGTGCCCTGGGCACCAGTGCCAGGGGGCTGCAAAACAGTGCTGGAAGTGGCAGAGGAGGAAGAATCATAGAATCATAGAAATGTAGAGTTGGAAGAGACCACACGGGCCATCCAGTCCAACCCCCTACCATGCAGAAACACCCTCAAAGCACTCCCGACAGATGGCCATCCAGCCTCTGCTTAAAAACCTCCAAAGAAGGAGACTCCACCACACTCCGAGGCAGCATATTCCACTGCCGGACAGCCCTGACTGTCAGGAAGTTCTTCCTGAGGTTCAGGTGGAATCTCCTTTCCTGCAGCTTGAATCCATTGCTCCTTGTTCTGGTCTCTGGAGCAGCAGAAAACAAGCCCTCTCCTTCCTCTACATGGCATCCCTTCAAATATTTAAACATGGCTATCATGTCCCCTCTTAACCTTCTCTTCTGCAGACTGAACATACCCAACTCTCTAAGTCTATCCTCATAGGGCTTGGCTTCCAGGCCTCTCACCATTTTGGTTGCCCTCCTCTGGACCTGCTCCAGCTTGACCATGTCCTTCTTGAATTGGGGTGCCCAGAACTGGACACAGAGTTCAAGATGAGGTCTAACCAAAGCAGAGTAGAGTGGTACCAGTACCTCCCTCGATCTAGACACCATACTCCTATTGATGCAGCCGAGAATTGCATTGGCTTTCTTGGCTGCCGCATCACACTGCTGACTCATGTTCAGCTTGTGGTCTATTAAGACTCCTAGATCCCTTTCACACGTACTGCCATCCAGCCACGTGTCCCCCATCCTATATTTCTGCATTCCATTTTTTCTACCTAAGTGTAGGACCTTACACTTCTCTCTGTTGAATTTCATTTTGTTAGCTTTGGCCCAGCTCTCCAATCTATCCAGGTCATTTTGAACTTTGATCCTGTCCTCTGGCGTATTAGCAACCCCTCCCAATTTGGTGTCATCCGCAAATTTGATGAGCATGCCCTCTATTCCTTCATCCAAGTCGTTGATGAAGATATTGAACAGCACTGGGCCCAGGACAGAACCCTGTGGCACCCCGCTAGTCACTTCTCTCCAGGATGAAAAGCAGCCATTGGTGAGCACCCTTTGGGAACGGTCAGTCAACCAGTTACAGATCCACCTGACAGTAGCTCTGTCCAGCCCACATTTTACTAGCTTCTTTGCAAGAATGTCATGGGGAACTTTGTCAAAGGTCTTACTGAAATTGAGATATGCTACATCCACAGCATTCCCTTCATCTATCAAGCTAGTAACTCTATCATAAAAAGAAATAAGACTAGTCTGGCATGATTTATTTTTGAGAAATCCATGTTGACTTCTCGTGATTACCGCATTGCTTTCTAAGTGATTAGAAACTGTAAAGAGAAGGAGGAAGGAGCCCCAGAGGAAATGTGTAACTTCCATGCTTGCCCTAGGTGCTGTTTATGCTAGATACGTCTCTGGTGAATACCTAACAGTCACAAATGTGTAACTCTAGGTTACACATTACAACTGCCATTGAGGACTCCAGATATCTTTTTTATTTTTTTTTAAAATGCAGGAAACTTGTTAAATGCTGCTTAATGCTGATAAAACATAGCATCATGCATGCTGTGCATGGATGAGGAGGGGACATAGAATAAGTCCCAAACTGCAAACAGTGTGCAAAAACTACATGACTTTCTTGCATTTTTAAGATTTACATTGCCACAATAGCCAAGAGCATGCCATCATTTATAAGGAAACAGTATTCCTTAGGGAACATTGGTAAGCAGGATGTTTAAAATCCTTAATCAGCAGTGTAGGAGCTTTGAGAGGGAAAGGCCTTCAGCGAGTATGAGGGTGTGTTTTTTTCATGTTTTAATTTATGATAAACTGACCACCTTATAAACTACAATGACACAGAATCCAATACAGGCTCTAGGGGTTTTTTGGGGTTTTTTTTGACATTCAAAAGTAGCTAGACACTGTATTTATATGGCAAATGATTTTTACTGAAGTAAGTGGGGGGGGGGAGAAGGAGGGAATTATGTCTAATGGGCTTAATAGGACCCACAGAGGGTACAGCCCATGAGTGTAGTTATGGAGACAGTAAAATGAAAGCATTGTCCACCCAGATGGGGACATTGTCCTCCCAGATGAAATTTGCCTCCAGTCCCAAATTTCCAGCATTGCAAAGAATGAGGCACTGAAAATGCTTCATCATCTGGCACTCTTGTATTTGCATTCCCTTGGTAAATTTGTCTGCCCCTTCTCTTTGGATGCCTAAAGTGTATTTCTGAATGCTCAACTGAAGTTTAAAGTTATTGCAGTGCTCGAAATTTAGAGACTGAAGGAAAATTTCACAGGTGGGGTGAAATTATTTTTTGGGGGGGGCAATGCTGTCAATTCCCCTTTTCCCCAGAACAACATCTCAGTACAGGGCCTATCTCCTCTTGAAGCCCCACCTACCCAGAGAGGAAAGAAATGCAGTGTCCTTTATGTATAATGCAAATATTATGTCTTACTGACTAGGGATAAAAGTCGTGGTGTGGTTTTCTCACATTTAGCAGGCACCTCCAGAGTTTCTGCACTGGCGGAGAATGCTTTGCCTTCAGGGATGTCCTGCTTTGTGTGGGTGAGAATGAACAGGTCTCATTCAGCTCTGAAGGCTGTTCTTATCACGAGAAAATGTGAGGAAGCTTTTAGGAGTCATGAAGTGACAGAAAATTGTTAATCATTTGATTTAATTTATGGTGACTTACCAACAGTTCTTTTATTTACATGGATCTTCTTGTTGTTGTGTCCCTTCAGGTCATTTCCAACTCATGGCAACCCTAAGGTGAACCTATCATGGGGTTTTCTGGGGCTGAGAGTGTGTGATGCACCCAAGGTCACCCCAGTGGGTTTCCATGGCTGAGCGGGGAATCCAACCCTGGTCTCCAGGGTTGTAGTCCAGCCTTCAAACCACTACACCAAGTTGGCTTAACAATTTGTTTATTTAGAAACATTTATAAACACCTTATATCAGAAGATTGCAGTGCAGTGTGTTATCAAGTATGCAATAAAAAACAAGAAATCAATTTAATATACATTATTTATTTGCCTTTCTATAAAATAAGTAGTATTAGCATTAGTATTTCAATTTATAATCTGTTCCTCCATCTAAGAGCTCAGAGCATCAACAGGCCTACATAAAAACACACCATTACAATAACAAATTTAAGACAGAGGATCTGAAACCATAAGTTACAGTAAGCTACAAATATCTAAAGTAATAATGTAGAAAGATCTGCTGAAATACAATAAAATACTACACAAACAATAGCAGTCAGAGAAGAGTTCAGTGCTTGCTTTTCTCCTGAAAGGTTGTAGAAATAGATATTGTTTTAACCAGTAATTGAAAAATGCAGAGAGAAAAATGCAGAAGAAACTGGATTTTTGATGTCAGGGAACTCCAAAATTGAGGTGCTACCATTTAGACAGCCTGCTATCTGAAGTCAACCTTCAAGCCATATTTCTCCAAGTTGACAGACCAGAACTAAATTGAGAAGGTTTGTAAAAACAGGCAAGTCTTCAATACGTGTCTAACAGTAAGAAATGCTGCTGCATGCCAGAATATTATTCCACATAAGACTGTGGCTCCATGCTAAATGCCTTGCTATGACAACTGCGGAGTGAGCTTTAGGAGCACCACTCAGAAAGTAGTAACACAAAAAGGAAGTGTTACTGCCCTGGCTAGTCCGAGCTTTGGGGATATTAAAAAGATATCCTTTTGATATCATAACCTATACAATACCCAAGTACTCTGTGTTTGCATACTGGCTACTCTATTGAGAACCTCTGCAATAACTCAGTCATTCAGATTCTGACCTTTCGGAGGCTTTGTCTCCAACTCCAAATCTGTTGTTTTCCCCCAAGTACGGCATAGCCTGCAGTCACATTCTCCTTATAAAATCCCTTGATTCCGAGACCTTCCTCGGATCGCTCCCGAGTTTCATCCCGCCTTGCTGCCGCTTTGCTTGGCGAGCCTCCCCTCAGCTCTGCGTGCTGAGCTACATCGCACCCCAGCCTCGCTCTCTATTTTTTCCGGGCTTCAGGACAGGTGAAGTATCACCCAAACCAGCAACCCCTCTAAAATCCCTCTATACCACTCAAACCTTTATTTCTTTAGTTATCTTGTGTGAGCGTGTCGCATACACTGTTTTGCTTGTGTTTGTAATAAAACATCATTTATTGCTCTAACTTCTGTGTGCTCTTTGACTCGACCTGACCCCGTAGACATAGGGTTCAAGATCTCGCTACGTTACCCTACCTCTCGTAACGCTAAGCAGTGCTCTGAGCTAATTTTCCCCACCTTTACTTGGGCATATTTTGGCGTCCCTCTCAGCATTGATGAGGCATTTAGTGTCTGGGAAGGTCATCTGTTGGGCATCCTTTCCTGTCTGCTTAACTCCCCAAAAAATGAAAATGAGATCTGACAACATAATTCACTTGTTTTTCTATGGCTAGCCATTAATGCCTTTGGTTCTTACTTAAAATTGGAATCATCATGCACAATTTCAAAGGCTAAGCAAAGTGTCACAATATCAACATATTTTGTGTGAAGGCCTATAGTTTGCCCTCAGGAGTAGCCATGACTTTTTCTTGAACCCCTTATGGAACACTTACATGGAATGAATAAGTGTGCTAAGTGGCAACTAATATTACTTTAAGCTCTTTCCTAAGGTTAATTGTTTCATAAAATATCTTATAAAAGAAAGGTTTTCCTCTACAAAGGAAAAAGAAAGCCAGATGGTAGGATTCTAATGAACCACATTTATGAGTGGTTTGTCATTGACTTCAGCATGATGAGTCTGCCACAGGCATGGTGTGTGTGTGTGTGTGATAGAAACAAACTGTATAAAGGCCCTGATTTAGTAAAGCCACCAGAATGATAAATACTCAGGGCTAACAGGGCAATGGCTTGCTTGTTTGTCTATAGAACACCTGCTTCTGCATGATGCCTTTTGTTCAAGTATGAAGAAATGACTGAAAAATGAATGGAGTTACAAAATCTATTCCCAGCTACTGGTGGTTTTATCTGCATGTGTATATCATAGTACTTCTTCCTGCTACCATACAGGAGAAATGGTTTAAGGAGAACTGCTTGGAATGGCTATAATTATGAGAGGAGACGCAAGTGTCTTCTGTTTACATTAGAGCTTCAGACAAGGAGGTGTAGGGAATGGAAAAAGAAATGTCCAAACAGGAACTACTGGCTGGGAACTGGTGTCTGTTGCTGTTTATTAGTGAAGCTTGGTTGCACTTAATCTACTCATGGAATCATAGAGTTGGAAGGGACCTCAAAAGGCATCTAGTTCATTCCCCTGTCAGTACAGGAATCCCTTCCACTCAGGTGAGACATCTGGTCAACACAGCCCTGAAGGCTGCTTACTTTCCTGGACTTCTTTTTGTGTAGTTGGGAGCACTGTTATGCTGCTTCATGCTGGAAGTGAAGGATGCTGGTATTTTACAGATGGTGCTGAGTTTTCTTTGGCAATGACTCCAGAATGATATAACCTTAAGATAAGCATTGTCATGCTTAACGGGCTAGAATGTATACAGCGTCTAGTGGACACCCTAGCTGAGGATGAAGCAGCAAGTGATAATGGATTCACTGTACTTATTATTCCCTTTTAATGTGTTGAGATATTAATGTTTCATTTCTAAAAAGATCAGGCTGGATGACATTTAGAAGCAAACACAAGTTGTTATATCAGACATTTGTAACAGGGCTGGCACTCTGTTTTGTGATGGAAAATGCAAAGATCTGGAAACTAATGCCCTCTGTTTGATTTGAGCATAATGAATCACATCTTTAAAATATTATCCTTTACATAGGGATACTGAGGGAAATCTCAAACAACTAAAACCAAAACAAAAGGAACCCTTATCATTGTATTTTTTATATTTACCAGCATACAATCGATGTTCATCTTTCATTTACAGAAGGACTTAGTAAAGAGGTAGGTCAGGTACCAAACATTTAAAAACAGTGAAATAAAAGTGGGCTTTAACACCTCAGGTGTTAGGCCTATTGAGAGCAGAACTGAGCGAAATTATTCCAATGGTGATCCAGTTTGGCAAAACAGGATAAACAAACAGTGTTAACATATTGGAGAGGCATAGAGCTGCTGCTTTAGTTAGAGTAATTTGCAAAGATCCTTCCATTGTTTAACCCATCTGTTAACTACAGAGATAAGCAATGGACCAGTATAGTTAGCTCATAGGAGAATTCCTCTAACAATACAGTAAGGCTCAGATGCTTCATAAGACAAGATAAAATCAGAGCAAGATTGGGCATCTTTGCTTGTCCCAAGTGCATCATGCACCCTACCTGAATCTGAGTTGAAAGACAAAGGCCGTTTCCACACTACACTCTTATAGCGCGATTATTCCACTTTCAACATCCTATGGAATCCTGAGGTTTGCAGTTTAGAGAGGGGCTGGCTGGCCCCTCCCTAAACAGCAAACCCCAGGATTCCAAAGGATGTTGAAAGTGGAATAATCGCGCTATAAGAGTGTAGTGCGGAAACGGCCATAGTCAGGGCGTGAATACATTGAAGGTAAGTTAAAAACGTTCCTGATCTTTCCATTTGTATGCTTGTTAAGGCATCAGCCTTTGTGTCCAATTTCCTGGTATCCAGTGTGCTAGCCTTATGATCTTACATCCTAGTTAACTTTGGTGCTAAACCAATAGTGTTTTTTTTTTTTTGAACCACTCTCTTACATACACATTGGTGGTACATGGGAATCACAAAATATTCAATTTTTTTCTTAAACAGTCTCTTAGAAGACAGAGAGTGGAAGTGTGGGAGGGGAAGTGTTTGAAAGAGAAGTTGGAGCAGGGTTGAGTGGCAAAAATGAAAGTTTTTTGGACAAGAACATAGGTCTTCAGAAAATAAGTGAATAAATCAACCAAATTAGGGAAATGAATGGTGTAATCCAATGCATACCTATTCAGAATTAAGCGCTATTAAGTTCAATGAGATCTTCTCTCAGGTAATTTGAGGATTGTTTTGTAAAGGAACTAATATCCTATAACTTTCAATGTCAGGGTTTCAGTATGTGTGAAGCCAAAACTAGATTGAGTGCCATAACTTCTCTCATTTCAAATCCAAAGAGAGCTTATCTGTTGTGAGAAAAGCCTTCTTTGTTTTTCCTGTGTCACAGAATTGTTGAATTCAAATCATGCAGTTGTGTCTGTAAATGTATACCTCCATGTGTGCATTCGTGTGCGTGTGTTTGTGTGTTAAAATAATTTGATTCGTATTCTAGAGTTTCCAGTGCTACTTTCATTCAAGATGGAAAGAATATTTGAAAATATTAAAAAAAATATTTTACCAAATGTCAGGAAACCCTGATAATATTATTGTTCAATATTATTATATTACTGTTCAGTATTATTATAATATTATTTTCTGAAACTCCCGTTTCCTGTCCAGAAGATGCTGTAGTCGGGGATTTATTCTGTGAAAAACTTACACTTTTCTATGGAAATGAGCATTTTCTACATAGGAAACAGTAGTTTCTGCATGGAGAATAAATCTGTGTGAGATTTTGCACAGAATAAGTACTGAACTATGAACGGTCTTCAAAAACAGTTCAGTTTTTGAAGACAGTTCATAATTCAGTACTTATTCTGTGCAAAATTCACACAGAATTAAGGATTCTAATTCTAATTAGGGACAGTTCAGTTTTTGAAGACTTTTTCACAGTGGGAAGAAAATCGCTAAAATTACCCATTGCTTCCTTTGCGAATGAAACTAGCAAAGAATTATATCCCTAACTTTCAGCTAGTAGTACGCTAATTTGCTGACAGTAGATTTTGAATTTGAGCTGGCACTATTGGAAACTGTGGAAGGAGGAGCTGGGGAAGCCTGGTTGGTGCCAGGCAATCACATCCTAGAGAATGCTGTGAAGGGGGCCTACACAGGGCAAAGGATACAAAATTGAGGCTTGTCTCTGACAGAAGGCAGCTAGCGGAAAGATGGCATAGATGTAGGGAAAAAAGCTTTTATAAAGATAGGGAGGGAACTTGAAGGAAAAGGGGGCAAGATGAGTGGCAGGAATCCAAGGGGTTACAACTTCAGGGCCAGCCTAGGGAGAAGATCCATCACAGAAACTTTATCAGAAACTATTTCCCCCCCTTTTTTGCCATGAATTGTCATGCATTTTCAACCTACTGTATTTGATTACAATAATACAATCTTATTCCATACTATGTCCACATGTCAAACCAATTTATTACATCTTGAGGCTAAAAGACAGAATTGTTTGTATTCCCACTACTGAAAAGAAACAAGTCAGGTTCTTGGAGATGTTTTGCAATTGTAAACTTTCTGAGCTACACAGAGAAAGCTCACTGGATGATGCTATGGGATTATATCTAGCACTACAACAATTTGTACAGGGCTTCAGAGACTTGAAATCAAAGTATTTACCAGTGGGCCAGACAGATGTACAAAATGGTACCAAGGGTTTGCTAGCAAAGCTGAAATATAGTGGTTAGCTCAGCTAGGGATATCTTTCCAAAAAAGACTCCAGTCATGCAGAAGGAGGTTGATACTGTGGTGTGATGATAGAGAACTATCAAAAAGTCTGGCTATGAATCATCAATAAAGCTACCGGCCTTTTTGTCATTATATAAGAATATGTCCTTTGTCTTTTGAGTCCAAGAAGAGTTGTCAGTAGGGATACTGGAAAGTATTAGTCCTACAGAACCATGCAAGTTATTGTTGGAACAACATATCTGAACAGCTAAAAAGTCTGATGCATCCCAATAGCTTATCTCCAAGAAATGCTGTGCCTATTTGAATTACATTTGAGTATATTCTGAATTCACATCCCAGTTCTTCACTGAGTTGGAGTACTGCCTCCCAAAGTGAAATTTGTGTATACTTTTGTGCGCATTTTTTTAAAAAAGTATGTATTCTTATCAGTCTACACCTTTTTATGCATATCTTCAACTGTTTTGTGCATATTTTTTCAGATACATACATTTTAAATTGTCCCAGTTTTCCAAATGTTTACTTGCGTTTCTGTGGCTTCTTTCTTCACCAAAACACATTGCAAGCATTAAAAAATTGGAAACAGTTCTGAGGCTGCACTTTGTCCCATTGCTAATGCCAGTGCAAAATAGGCATTTTCAAGGCAAAATGTGAATCCAACAATTTCTTTTCTATTCCTAGGATTTGAAAACTTTGATTAAATCTTAAGTGCAGCAGTTCAGTTGAAAGGACAGTATTCTGGCAGTTCCTGAATCTAATGTGAAAGTTTGTATTTTTATGTAAATAGATTAATTTCTGCCAAACTGGTAAATGTATAAGATTTCCCATGTGTATATATCCTCTTTTGGATGGGGGTGGGGAGTAGAGCTGTGGAAAATTATTGCCCTGCTCATTTTGACAGGCAGAACATTGGTTTCAGCTTTTGTTACACATGAATGCATAATATGAAAGATGTAAAAAGTAAACTGACTACGAGAATTAACAAATTGCTGCATAGAAGTTTGCATCAAATTACTGAATGTGCTTGTTATTCATTAATCAGTCCTAGAGATCTGTAAGCTCTTACCAAAGAAAATTGGTAAGGCACCTTTTAGGACTATAAGGACAATGATTAAAGGCAGTTAATGAAAATGTAACAAAAATACAGGAAAAGAGGCCAGAATAAGACTATGACCCTACATGCACTTACATAGATATAAGGGCCTTTGAATTCAGCACAAGTAAGACTGGCAGCTTAGTCCCATATTGATCTCTATAGAAATAAGTCCCATCAAGGTGAATGGGATTACTCCAAGGTAAGTAGGCATAATAGCTAATATGGTACTGAGATCTAATGTGGTGTAGTGGCTTGAGTGTTGGACAAGGATTCTGGGAGATTGCATTTCAAATCCACACATAACCATGGAAACCCTCTTGCCTTAGGTCATTTCCACATGGAGGTGCTCTGGCAAGTCCTTCCATTGCAGCCCCGGTAGGGCGGGGAGAGTGCCAGGAATGCTCCCTTCTGCACTTCGCTGGGTTGCTGCGAAGAAGAGCACACTGGCCCCGCCTCTTCCTTCCACAGCACAGCTGGGCACTTGCCACTGCTGCGCTGGGCAAGGAGGCATTGCCAGCTCGCTTCCACCCTGCTGCATAGCTGGGAAGCGTGACAGCGCTGAGTGATGGTAGGTGTAAAATGGATTTTTTCCATTTTGCAAATACCGCACACATGCACTGCTTGCGAGAAAAATGGTGGCAGGCTGGTGATGGTGTCATGCAGAAGCACAACCAGCTGACCATCCTGGCCCCATAGTGGCACAGCCTCCTTGTGAGGAAAGGGCCTTAGAGGAAGCCAATGGTAACCTTCTCCGAATAAATCTTGCCAGCATATCCCTACGATAGGTTAACCTCATGGTCACTGTAAATTGGAGTCAGCTTGAAGACATGTAACAAGAACAGTAACAAAGTAGGCATAGCATTCCTGCCTTACTCACATCATTCTCCCAGAATTCACAATATTCTCCCATAATTCTGCAGCCAACAGGTTACCAGCATTGCTGGCTGTGAGAATTTGGGAAGTGTAGTCCTAAAAAAGGAACATTCCAACCTCTGGTTTTAAGCTGTAAGTGAAGTGACAAACAATCTAGTAACAATTTAAGAAGCTTGACTGCAGTCACTGATTTTTTCTATCTTTTTCAAAAATGCAAAAATAGCTCCTATCACAGAATAGGCTCCTGCATTGACGCATACATTGCTTGTATGTTTATGATTTTGCTGAGGGTTGTAAGGCATACTTTATTTGGGAGAAAATGCCAGTGTGCTAGGTACAGTAGAACTTCTGAGTATCACAGAATCACGGGGCTAGAAGAGATTCTGCACCATGCAGTATCTCCAACTAGAGTATCCCCAGCAGGTAGCTGCCCAGCCTAATTTTGGAGACATCCAGAGAAAGAGATCCCACCACATCTCTGGGTAGTTGGTTCCTTTGCTGAACTGCTCTCACTGTCAACAAGTTCCTTCTAAGGTTCAATCGAAATCTGTCCTCCGGTAACTTAAAATCATTAGATCTAGTTCTACCCTCTGAGGCAGCTGACAAGTGTGCACCCTACTCTTAATGGTAGCCTTTGAGGTA
The DNA here is from genome assembly GCA_030412105.1 of Cyclura pinguis. Classification (NCBI taxonomy): domain Eukaryota; kingdom Metazoa; phylum Chordata; class Lepidosauria; order Squamata; family Iguanidae; genus Cyclura; species Cyclura pinguis. The sequence goes on from CM059601.1 coordinate 199,937,647, forward strand.
TTTAAACAGTGCAATCATGTTTCCCTTCACCAACTGTTCTCTCACCAAACTGAACATGCCCAGTTCCTTCAATTTCTCCCCACACATTTTATTCTCCAAACTTCTTATCATCTGTGTTGTTCTTCTCTGAACTCATTCCCACTAGTCTACATCCTTCTTAAAATGAGGCACCCAGAACTGAATGTAGTACTCCACAAGAGGCCTGACAGGATATAGGGGACCATTACTTCCCTTGACTTGGAAACCATGTTTCTATTAATGCAGGCTAGGATAGCATTTGCCTTCTCTGCTGCAGCATCACACTACTAGCTCATGTTCAGCTTATATTAAACAATAAACCCAAGGTCCTTTTCACATGTAATACTGCTGAGACAAGTACTCCTATCCTACACCTGTGCATTTTGTTTTTGTAGCCTAAGTGTAAAACTTTGCATTTGTCTCTGTTGAATTTCATTCTGTTATTTTCAGCTCAGTTTTCTAGTTTATCAAGGTCCATTTGAATCCCAGTTTTGTATCATTTGCAAATATGATAAGGATTCCCTCCACCTCATCATTTAAATCATTGATAAAAAATATTTAAGAGTATCAGCCCAAGGACAGAACCTTGCAGTACTCTACTTGAGGCCTCCTTCCAATTTGAAGCATAGGCATTGACAACAATTCTTTGAGCTTAGTTTTCCAACCAATTATGGATCCATCTGATGGTGTTTCCATCTATTCCATATTTAGTCAGTTTAGTATTCAAAATATAATAGGGGCCTTATCAAATGCTTTGCTGAAATCCAGATAAATGACATTCACAGCATTCCCACCATCTGTTAAAGTAGTGACTCAATTAAAAAAAAGAGATTTATTCCTGACAAATTAACATTAGCTCCTACTAATCACCGAGTTGTTATCAAGATACTTGCAGATGGACTCCTATATAATCTGTTCTAATGTTTTTCCTGGTACTAAGGTCAGGCTGACTAGCCTGTAGTTTCCTGGATCTTTCTTTTTGACTTTTGTGAAAAGAAGGGCAATATTTGCTCATCTGCAATCTTAGCCACTCTCCAAAATTTCTCAAAAAAAAAATGATGGCAAGTGATTCTGCAAGTATGTCAGCAAGTTCCTTCAATACTATGGGACGCTGTTCATCTGGTTGTGTAGATTTGAACTCATATAGGTTAACTAGGTGATTCCTGATTAACTTTTTATCAATCTTGGTCTACAGCATGGTGTCTGCTGATGCATGGAAGCACACAGTCTTCATTTCAGGGAAAAACATTAAAACAAAATAGATATTGAGTACTTCTGTCTTTTCATTGTGATCTGTTAGCATTTTACCATCCTTGCTGAGCAGCAGTCTCACCATTTCCTGCATTACTCTCTTTCTTTGATTTTCACAAGAAAATGAAAAACCCTTTTGTTGCTCCTTGGTTGCCTAGCCAGTCTCAGCTCATTTTGAGCTTTAGCTTTCCATACAATATTCCTGCAAGCTTGGGCTACACACCTGTATTTTTCCTTGGTGATTTGTCCTTCCTTCCACCTTTTGCACATGTTCTTTTTATTTTCATTTTCTCCATAACTTTACTGCACAGCCATATTGGCTTTTTCAGATGTTTCCCATTTTCCTTCTTCCATGGAATTGTTTGTGACGGTACTTTTAGCAGTTCCTTCTTCATGAAATCCCACCCATAATAGGTGTCTTTTTCCTTGAGCATCTCTAGCCATGGGATTCTGCCCAGTATTTCCCCGAATCTGATAAAATCAGCTTTTCTGAAATCCAAGATTCATGTTTGACTACAGTCTTCTTTGGCCTTCCCCACAATCATGAGTAAACTTCAACAGGATCATCTTGCACTAGTTGTCAGCACAGGCTGGCGATGTTCACTCAGAAGTTCCACTCCTCATCAAGATATAGTTACAGGTAAATGTGCATAGGACTGTCGCCAGATTTTCACCTTAGAGTCTCCTAAGACTTTATTTTAATTAGATTGTAGATTACAGGAATTTTAAGAGCTATACAAATGTTCTGGGAATGATGAGAGCAGCCATGAAATAATTCTAACATTCTTAAAGAATATACCCAAAGGAATTAGTAAGGTGTGATTCTTCAAAATGACTTTCTTGTGTTAATTGACATGAATATTAAATTCACAGGTGTCTACTTTTACAACAGATCCATTCAAGGGACAAAAATGAGATTGCAAATGACATGGCGGCTATGGCTTTTAAATGAATATTAACGATTTGAAAAATGAATGCTTTCACTAAACTCCTATAAATGGTGAGTTGTCTCAAGGGAAATCTAGATCTGAAGGCAAGACAGCATCCTCCTCTCATGTCACATGAGTCACCAATTCTGGGCATCATAAGGAGTTTCCCTCTCAATAAAACTTAGTACCCCTTCCCCTCCCTCTGTTAGAGCAAACACTTAAAAAGTTCTGCTGTCCATTCAGATGCTGGTCCCTGTCATCATCTGTTTCACCCCCCCATCTCTCAGATGTCACTTGAAACAAGGTTTTGAAGAATATTTGCCAGATCTCTTATCCTCAGAAATATGTGACCATAGCAAATAGTTTTGTTCTCCTTCAAAGAATGAAAAGTTAACTCTTTTTCTGTCAAGATCTTAACCATTTTCACAAGAAGCCTCTGTGCTGAAAGAGAGAAAGAAAGAAAGGAAAAGAAAGGAAAAGAAAAGAAGACTCTCTCTCTCTCTCTCTCTCTCTCTCCCTTTTTTTAAGGGAAGCACATGAAGAAACATTTAGGCTGGCATCCTATTAGTGACATGCCAGCATATGCGCTGCACATGTATCTTTTCAGTCATTGTGGGGGTTGGTATTCTCCTCCACCCTCTGCAACAATCTTTAGCAAACTCACCGTTCAGCTGCTGTAGCTGTCCCATAGAATTCCATGGCCGACGGAGAATGTGAGAGATTGGAAGAACAACTGACTGTGCCCCTGTAGACTGACGCAGAATGATTACATCATTTGCTGCAAACTGTGCGGGCCCTTGATGAATCTTAGTTAGGACACAACTATTTTTATTCTGGCTATTTTTTAAAAAAAATACTTGTATTCAATAACAAGACAAACAAGGTTTCACATCCCTGGCCTGAAGGAGGTTGCTCTCATAGGCGCATGACAGGATTAGCTCTGTTCAAGAGGAGGATGAGGCAATACTAGGTTTGCATTTCTTTACATCAGGGATGTGGAAGAAAATCGAAATGGTGTCCTCTACCTAGCCCTGAGCACAGTGATGGTGATACCACCACCACCAAGTCAAACTGGAGGAGTTTAGATGTAATGATGTACACATAACTATGTTTCCCCTGAACAATTATTGTTTAACTTGGTCACAGTACGATTGTAACATAACCAGGGCTAAATTCATTTTTGGGGAAGTGTAACTATAATTTTGAAAGGTACTTTTTCTGATTATGGCTGTATATTCCTTATTGAGGAGGAATATAAAATTGTTCCAAGAGTTGGCTCATGGTATGCCTTGGACTGCTGTTTTGTACTCTGTTGTGAGTGTTAAAGCAAGGATGAAGTGGATGGGAGGAGAGTGGTGACATTCAGATGTTTTATCAACCAAGTCTTTTAGTTACTGTTGCGATGTGGGAAAAGAAAAAGCTATTTTTAGAAAATGGCGAGTAAAATGGTAAACACTTATTTTGGGGGTTCTGGATAAAAGCAATGATTAATTAATTTTTAAATTATTTTTCAAACTCTGAGAAGCCTACAAACCCTAGGGACAACTGATGTAAGAAAGGCCCTAGAAATAATAGACACCTCAAATGGGGAAGTAGCCCCCTAAATGTCCAATTTCTGGTAATTGTTCTATATCCAGGTTTTAGTTTTGGTTAAAGTAGTGTTTTTAACCCGATATGCTAGCTGAGCGGCCAATATCACAAACTGATGGAGGGGGACATTTTTGTGCCTGAGGCACAGGATAAGGGCGCAATCCCTCCCTGTTCCATGCATAAAAGCTAGTGATACTGGCAGATGAGTCTTATATCTGTACTGGCAACAGGATAGCATCCTCTGCTATACACCTGCTCAGTTCTATCTTCTTTACTATCATGACTCACCCCTTGGAGGACTCAGACAAGGAGGAAGAGGAAACAGATTGCCAGGAAGCTGCAGTTTTCTCTGAGTTTTCAAGGAGATGGGAGCTGAGACAGTGGAGAATCTTGTTCTTCAGCAAAATGTGGCTACAAATGCTGAAGATGACACACCTTAGCCTTCATTGAGAGACAGAGAGGAAAATGTTGAGCCCAGTGCCATTTAAGTAATAAGCACTCACCCAGTTAGCACTAAAGAGACACCTGTGACCTTGAAGGAGCTGCTCATAAATATTGTGACAGTTGCCTTCCAGCCTTAGTGCTAACAATTAGCCTATTTGGTTTGCCTAGCAGTACTCTCTCTCATTCCTGTTTTGCCTTGACTTTGAACTGACTATGGCCATTTCCACACGGGGCAAGGCAATTGCCCCGTGCCGCTACTCGCCGGGTCTTATGGTTCCCTGGTTCGGTCCAGGCTGCTCTGGAGCAGTGCGTGCTCATCACTCTGCACTGCTCCGGCGTCGAAAATGGCGGCTTCCGGTTGGTCGAGGGTCTCGACCAACCGCTGAAGCTCGCCAGCCTAAAGCCTGCCCCTGGTAGATCGCAGGCTCGCATTGGTGCAAGCCTGCAAATCTGCACAAGGGAGCAGGCTCACACTGGCACGCTCCATGCTTTTGAAAAACCTAAAGAAACAGATTTTTCAAAAGCTCGCTGGACAATCACTTGGGGTCGTTCTGGAGCAGGTTGAGGTGTGGATCTATGTTAAATAGTCCGTACCCAGTCCACTCCCAGGTGCAGACGTCCTCCCTGGAGGATGGACTGCACCGTTTCAAATAGCCTGTGCAGAAATGGCCTTAGTCTTGGACTGTTCCGTGTACTTTTTGATGGCTCATGTACCTTGACTTCTGGACCAACTAAAGACCACCTTTGTGCTTCTCGTTGCATCTTGGCCCAGACTGGACTGACTACTGGAGTTCTCCTGCACACCAACCTTCTGTTGTGGATACTTGCTGACTTGTGTTCAGGACATCTGCACCTCTTAGCATCTGCCACCAGAGGTACCTCATTCTGCTTGTCAGTAGGACAGGACCTGAAACTGTCAGCCTGATCCTATGTTCACCTGGAAGAAGGCCTCACTGGAACCAGCAGAGCTTACTTCCTTGTGGTGGCAATATTCAGAAGTTCCTCATCAAAAGCTTGGAAAACATGGTTTTGGGACTACAAATGCCATGCTGGCTGTGTGATTCTGGCAGTTGTTGTCCAAAAAATAACTTTCCAAATGTCTGTTCTTCATAGGGGAAGTTCTGCTGATTCTGGAGTAGAACTTGTTTAAGTTTCAGTTTGGGTATTATATACCCCTTGGCACCTTACTGTTAAAATTATTATACACCAGATTATATCAGGGCTGTTGAATGAGCAAGTTTTTAAAAAGGTGATAATTTCCAGAGACTTCCAGTCTCTTTCCACTTTCTAAAGTACTTTGGCTTTATTCAGCCTGAGGTAAGCTGACCTTGCAAAGGCACTAAAGATGACCTCAGTTAGCTATCGAGCAACTGAGATAGAAGCTGAAATTGCTCCTCATCTTTTTGGAGGTAGATAGCCAAAAGCAGTGCACACAAACCTATTAACCTCTGCAGAGGAATCTCTTGAGGCTGCATTGCATTTCTCACTCTCTCCGTAAAAAACAAACACTCAAGTCCTTCCTAGTTTCCTTTTCATCCAGGAAAGCACACAGTTGTTTTTAAACACCACAGATGATAGTTCAATTGATGTGAAAAGTGAATTGTGAGTGCCTGTATTCTAATTTTTTTTTTAAAAAAGCTGTTCAGTGTAAAATATGCTTTAAGACTCTTACAAATCTCCAAAATGCACCCAAAAGCCTGGAAACCTCAGGTAAAGTCATGTACTTTAATTTCCACACTTACTATATATAGGCAGTAAAGGTTTTCAGACACAATCTTCCAAGAAGGACTTTTAAAACACATTAAAATAAAAGAGAGATCTGATTTAAACAACACACCTTAACCTGCTATTTTAACTGTAAGGAAAGCACCTTAACTTAGAATTTTCATGCCTCTTGATGGATGTATGGATGAATGCACAAATTTTACTCTTTAACTGACTTTTTTGATTCTAGAAGTTTCCTTCTCAAAAAATGAGATTTACTACTACATCTCCTTTGTGAGTGCAGAAGGAAATGTTAACTTCACTGTTTTAAAATATCCAGCATTCATAATATAGTTGAAGGTATTCAAAACACTTGTTTTATCTTGTTTATAAAAGTGTTTCTCAAAATGTAGGTACTCCTGAACAAAGGGTTCACTGAGGGTTTTTTCACCAGGCTGGCAACACACAATTCCCATTGTGCAGCAACCCCCACCTTTCCATACATCCTACTTAGAGTTGTTAGTGCTATTTTAAAAAAGTAGTTAGTGATGGTTATAGTTCCAAAGCCAGTAGTTAGTTATTGTACAAATTGTATTTTTTAAAACTATTTCCATGTTTCTCAAAAGATGTTTCCTTTTAGTTACGTACTTGTATGTGTGTGTGTGTGTGTGTGTGTGTGTGTGTGTGTGTTTTAAAAAAACCTAAATGCTTCAAGACATTGGACTGTGGTAAAAACACTCTTTTCTTGTCTGCTTTGACATTTGTTTCAGTATCTTCAAGAGAGCACAAAGCACAAGAACCAGCAAGAACTTGAACTGTATGATATTATAAATAGAAAAAAAAATGAATTAAGTGCAAGAAATAAGTGATCTGTAACTTGTTACTTGCCAGCTCTAATCCTACTTAAAAGTCCCAACAATCTAACAAACAGAACTGGCCTACTCATGAAAGCACATGCAAAAGTATAGAAGCACATACAAAATGCATAAATAACCAATTCTGCTGCAGACCACACCTCAAATCACCTTTTAAAGAAACTGTATGTTGAATAAAATACTGTAGAAAACCATTACTCACAGCTGATATTGAAAATAGTGATGTTCAGAATCTAGTTGCATACCCTCCAATTGTGCCCATTTGGCAGGGATGGTTTCCACAAATCCTCTGGTGTCCCATTTTTCCAGCTGTTTAAAATGTTAGTTTCTCTTTCCTCCTTCCATTTCTGCCCTTTGTCTTCAGCCTACTTCAGTTTCTGCAACCTGAGTTCAAAGTACGAAAGTAGTGTGACTTGCACTAAGATGTCCCAAAGGTAGTGAGTAACACATTGTAAAATTTATTAATTAAATTTCATTATAAGTATTTCTGCCTTCTATGTAGGGGTCGAGTAATATGAACATGCTGTATATAGGTATGGAAGTTAGGAATATTGTACCTGTTATAATTCTGTAATTATTTAGTAGTTAAAGTTCCCATGAAAAAAGAAACCAGGGAGCAGGCTGGCCCAACTTATCTGAAGTGCTGACAAGGTAAGAAGTGGTACATAAAGCAACCTAGAAACAACAGCTATGGGGGATTTTTTCCCCAATCATATGCCCTCTAGAAAGATTGCCTTTGAAAAGAGCATCTCCTAATCTGGATAAATGTTTCCTTTCTACTGTCCTGTGAAGCACAACAGCTAGAACACATTCCATGCATATTACAGGAAGAGCATGGTATAAATTATAAACACACAAATGATATAGGAACCATGTCATAGTTTGGAATCAATCATTTTAACTTGCCACAAATGGTGATGTGGAAGACCTTAGACAGTCGATGAAGGAAAACTTGGGCTACTACAGGCTATGGGCATGAGAATGAAGAAAAAGCCTGGAGAATATAGTTCATGAAGAGGTGAAACAAGATTGGAATTTCTTCCAAAGTACTGCAAAGAAACAAGAGCTCCTACAGCAAATGTTGATGGTTGTGTCCCTTGGGTTTACCTGGAGATGTGAATGGACATGCCTTCCTTTTTAAAGGTACAGTTTCCAAAATTTTTACTGGACTCCTATGAAGAAACTTGTGCTGCACTTCCCATCCAATTAGGAGGAAGAAGAATGCCCAAGCAACCTGACTGAATTGCCAGTTTTGAACCATATGAATCCATTATTGTTGTTTTGCTGCACTGTATGCTAGAATTTTTTTTAGAAAAACTCACCCACTGGGTGGGGATAAAATATTCCTGCTGGTACTAGAATTGCCAGTCAGTGATCTGTGACAATATAAATATCTGGTTGTTTTAAAAACAACCCAAAACTACTACTGTCAACAAAAACTCCCATGTGGAATGGTGTTTTCATTTAAAAAAAACCCAGAATTTGCTGATGCTGTGTTGGCAAATAACAATGAGTCCTGCTATTAAAAAAATCTCCCCTCTAAGTAATAATAAAATGTTGCTAGTGGCATGGGGAATCACCATTGAATGACCCATGACAACAAAAATTTCATTCAGTTGAAAAGCCAAGAAATACAGCAACAAGTAAAGCAGCCAACAGCAACATTCACTCAGTGTGCTTCCTTATTAGGAGAAGTGGCTTAAGAAGCGGCATTAGCTTGAAACCTCTTTCATACTGCATGATTGTAATACTATGATTCCACTGAAATTACCAAAGCTGCATCCTGTGCAATCCTGGGGCTGACATATTGAGGAGGCATAAAAGGACCTCACTGGCTGAGAATTTGAAATGCCCTTCCCAAAGTGTAAACCCTGGGATTCCATGGGATGCAACCACAACAATTAAAGCAGAGTGCGGAAGCTCCCTTAGTCATGGTTGCATAGCATTTTTCTAATTTTTTGGAAACCCACCAAGTAGAATCAGTGCTCAAAAAAGTTTCTCTTTGTCTTACAGTTCCTAGAATCTCCCAGCCATCAGTTGTAGTCCAAAAAAAAAAGTTACCCAATGGCCTTAGTGATGCAGATTATCACAAGGCTTGTGTCTGTATATGTTGGCTTTGCTGGGAACAGTGTAAGAGGAACACTTAGTTTGGTGATGGTTGGTGGCTCCTGTATCCTGAACTTTAAAGAAGCTGTCCAAGGTGCTGAGCCTATTTTGGGAATAGAGCTTAGCACCTTGGGCTCCTCCTTTGAAGCCTAGAATGAAATCCATTCACCATCTGCTTGACATGAAAGCTGCAAGCAGTCACTGAGGTAGCTGAGGGACTGAACAACAGCAATGTAACAAAGGCCATCTCCAGTTTCACTGGTGAAGACAAGATAAGATACTGTAACGCATTTAACAGATACCCTGGGCAAGGCATCTCAAAGGTGGTCAGCTCATTCCACCAGCTTTTCCCTAGCCTGACTAGGAAGGGTCTCAATTTCCTTCTCACCTGAGTGTGAAAGGCATAGGCCATTCATCATAACCACCACCACCACCACCACTCCACTCAACATCATCATCTTAATTTAGATCCTGCCTATAGATTAAAACAAATACGATGAAGTAAGAGTGCACAAACAGTTAACATTAACATGCAAAAAGACATAAAGGAATTTAGTAGAACCTTTGAGAAATTAATTGAGAAGAAAACAAACATTCTGGCATAAGCTTTCATTGACTTATCTGATGAAGTGGACTGAGGCCACAAAAACTAATGCCAGAAATTTCTTCTTCCCAGTTGTCTCAAAGGTGCTACTGGATTCCATTTATTTCTTTCAATACTAAAACAGACTAGCATGGTTATCTCTCAAACACTGTCAAAATGTTATTAAACTATCAATAGCATTAAACATAGGCCATTTCCGCATGCGGCGAGGGACTCACTCCCTGCTGCTACTCACCGGATCTTCTGTCGGTCCGGTCCAGGGTGAGGAGGAGCAGTGCGTGGTCGTAGATCCACACTGCTCCAGCATCCAAAATGGTGGCTTTCAGTTGGTTGTGGGTCTCGACCAACCGCTGAAGCTCGCTAGCCTAAAGCCCACCCTCCGCAGATGGCAGGCTCGCATTGGTGCGAGCCTGCGAATCTGCATCGGAGAGCAGGCACACAATGGCACGCACCGGCATTTTGAAAGACTTGAAAAATCAGGTCTTTCAAAAACACGATGGAGGACCACTTGGGGTCATTCCGGAGTGGACTGAGGTGTGGATCTACGGTAAGTAGTCTGGACCCAGTCCGCTCCACGGTGCAGACATCCTCCATGGAGAACACACTGTACCGTTTTACCTACCCTGTGTGGAAATGGCCATAATTTAAAGCACACAAGTTAAAATAATTAAAAGCAGTACAATTAAAAACAGTCTAGCACCCTTTCTTTAAAAACATTCAGTTTTTGCAATCCTGTAGGAATGAAAAAGTCTTTGCTTGACAATGAAAGAAGAGCAACGAGGGGTTCATTTTAGCCCCCCCAAGGAAGGGAATTCCAGAGCCTAACAGAAGTCAACAAGAGAAGACATCATTTCCTATCCCATCCGGCATGCCTATGACAATGGTGGGATTGAGAGAAGGGCTTCTCCTGAAGATCTCAGGGTCCAAGCAGGCTTATATGGAGAAATACAGAAGGTGTTAATTGTAGCCAGACCATTGGGCAATTGGTAGGCCCTTTGTTCCATTACTATCCTAGCATTGCCATTTCTGTGATGGTGTTGGGTTAGGAATGCTCTCTACCACACCCTTTCGCCATAAGCAGATGGGTAGCATTATTGCCACCGGTGTGCCCTCTGTCCTACAGCATCATTAGCCAGTGCCTTTCCCTGTCTTTTCCCTGCCCCACAGCTCCTGTTTGGTTGGGGGGTTGTTTTTGTTTTTTTGTAAGCTGTACTATCGCAGCCACATTGTAATGCCATGACACAGTGATACACTATTGCATTTGTGTGCTACAAAGCTAAAAAATTTTTAAAAATTTTTTAAATACATTTAAGTCATAGGAGAAATTTAAAATAAACACGGAGATATGGTTGATTCCAAACTTGCCATGCCCTTGGAATTACTTAGGGAGGGACAAGCGGGGCACCCCTACACCTGGCCCACTACTGGATCCACAACAACAGGAAGCACTATTATGGAACCACACTGACTCAGCTGATGGGATTGTAGCACCAAAAGAGGCTCTTAACTGATTTTTTCTGGAAATGAAATAGGGCTGATTTGCAATGCTTGGGAACAGGATAGCAACTGAATAGCGATGATGTCATGTGGTAGCATGGCCCCTGGACCAGGAACAATTTGTTGCTGTGGCAGGATGACAAAGTAATGTGGAAAGGACTGTAGTTCCTTTGTTATGGTTTTGAACTTGTGGCTGATATTCTATTTAATACAACTGAGCTGTGTTTTTCTCCCTCCACCCCTTGCATTTCTGTTCCTAATTACACAGCCTGTTAAACTTTCAAGCTGGCACATGTCAATGCTTACAAGTTTTAGAAACCACAATGTTTACAAATAATACCAATTTTGCTCTGATCTTTTAAAGTCTTGCATGAAAAGATCTATCATTTTCTATGAACGCTTTGAACCTACCAGGTAAAAACAGGGCCAGGAGTAACAAGAAGAGTAACAAAGGAGGGCACTTAATGATAACTTTTTAAATATATTATACTTTTAATGTATTTTAATTACAATACTACATAACATACCTACAACTATGCAACAAAAACCACTATTCACATTAAAGGGGAAAAATCCAAAAGACACTACAATATATATAAAACCTAAACGAAAAGTACAATTACAACAAGAACACTTACGGTATCTGTCAGTGTATAAGATTAACTTTTTTTCCCTAAAAAATTCTCTTGGAAAATGGGGCGCATCTTATATGCCAGTGTGCCTTATACACTGGCAAATATGGTAACACTAAATGCATAGGAAAGGGAGAGGGAGTGAAAGGAGTTCTTCCTGTCCAGGCAAAACAGGAAGGGAAGGGGTGGGGGAAGCCTGGTGCAGCATTCCTTTCATTCCCCTCCTCTCCTGTGCATTTTGCCTCGCCAGGATACTAAAAATTTTTTTCCTGAAAAATACTCCTTGAAATGTGGAGTGCATCTTATACACCAGTGCATCTAATATGCCAGCAAGTACAGTAATGTAAAATTGGTTTCCAACTTTCCCAACATAGACTATGGTGTTGGTGTTGTTATTGTTGTTATATGTCTTCAAGTCATTTCTGACTTATGGCAATCCTAAGGTGAGCCTGTCATGGGGTTTTCTGGGGGCTGTGATGCCCACAAGGTCATCCAGCAGGTTTCCATGGCTGAATGGGGAATCAAACCCTGGTCTCCAGGGTTGTAGTCCAACACTCAAACCACTACCTCATGAGGGATCTCAATGTAGACTGTAAATCTTGACTATGGCCATTTCCGCAAGGGGTGAGCAAATTGCCCCGTGACACTACTCATCAGACTTTTGTGCTCTCTGGTCCGGTCCACGCTGCTCTGGAGCAGTGCGTGGCCGCCGCTCTGCACTGCTCCAGGGACGAAAATGGCGGCTTCTGGTTGGTCGAGGCTCTCAGCCAACTGCTGAAGCTCGCCAGCCTAAAGCCCGCCCCCAGCAGATCACAGGCTCGCACCAATGCGAGCCTGTGAATCTGCATAAGGGAGCAGGCTCTCAGTGGCGCACTCTGTGCTTTTGAAAGACCTGTTTTTAGCGGTCTTTCAAAAGCACGCTGGATGACTACTTGGGATTGTTCCGGAGTGGGCTGGGGTGCAGATCTACATTAAGTAGGTCCGACCCAGTCTGCTCCCAGGTGCAGACGTCCTCCTTGGAGGATGCTCTGCACCGTTTTAAAAACCTCGTGTGGAAATGGCCTATAAGTCAACATAGACTTAATAAAACATCTTCTGTTAATTAAGCATCTTCTAGAGAAATAACTTACATTGCTATTTTCATGCTATTCTAATTATTAACACCAATAGTCATTATGTGGTATTAATGGATCCCGGTCTTTCATAAATGTCACTAGCATTTTTTCTTTTATCAAAGATGTTGATTTATCCATCTTGACTAAGCCCATAAGCTTAACAGGCCAATCTTCATTAACTGGAATTTCATTGCTCTTGCATGTCTGTGTATATAGTGCTCTTGCATGTCTGTGTATATGGTAATCTTGCCACAGTCATCATGTAATTTTACCATGTTTCTTTTCCACTGAGTCTTCCATCAAACCTAACAAATACAATTCTGGTTCTTTCTGGAGATTTAATTTATGGTTCCAGAATTTTTTGACCTTATCACAAAAAGTTCCCACATGTTGTTCATACTTCCAACATTTGGTGATAACTTAAGTATGCCACTTAAAAGTGGGCTAGTGTGGAACATGGTATAAGTTGATCTACTCAGTCTCATTATTGTTCTTTATTTTGCTACTGCTCCAGTGTTTTTAGGATTTTTTTTTGCAAAAAAAAAAAAAATCAAAATAAACACACTGAGCTTTCCGAAAAACAGAAAATTGCTGAAATGTTCAAAAATTTAACCAAAATCCTTCAAATTCTAAAATCCTTAAATATCTGTCCTCTAAAGTTAGTCCAAAATAGGTATGACAATATCATCTTTGCTGTAGTTAAACAAAAAAAACTCAGTACCTTCTAAGCAAATTATTTTTAAACTTTTTAATCAGCGTAGCAGAGAATTCCAAATCTGCATGCGACCAAGGAGGTGAAATTCTTTTCTTATGTTATGTATGTGACAGCAAGAAGACTCAACAAGCAGGTGGTCCCAGAGTCTCAAAGCTCTAATTTGTAATTTTTAATTGGAACTCCATTTGATGGCTGTTGTTCCTATACCTCGATCTGACCATTAATCTTCTGATTTCAGTAACAGCACTTTCCAACTAGCAATGGTTGTTATGGCCATGTGCTTACACTGATTTATTCACACTGCAGCATAGATGTTCGAAATAATCTAAATTAGCTTCAGACTGGTCTCAATGAAGCAATTCAGTTACATTAAGTCAAAAAAAGGTTTCAAAATAACATGTAATCATCAAAGCACAGGTTGCATTAGGCTTGCTTAAGTGACAAAACAATCAGCAAGATATATTCATTATAATGTCCTCTTGTAATGTTTTGGTGAAGCTTACCACTTTCCTTGACATGGCAGAGAAGAATATTTTAAAAAAAATCCCTGCCACATTTGAATGTCAAACACAATATACACCACCTACAGAACATGCAATTATATGCATGAAATTATATGTTTGATATTATTTCTACATATATCTTTGGTTTTTGAGGTCCTTCTTTCCAAAGTGTTAAGACAGGAACATTACAGTTCTGAATTAAAATGAACCTTCATTTTTAAGCTAAGCACAGAAAGAAATCTTTCTGGACTTCTGCTCCTAGAATACCAGTTGTTTATAATGTCCCAAGAATGAGGGGAAAAACAAAGAAAAGCCATCCAAGAAAAACTCTATATAGATAAGCAGAGATAGCTCCACACAGCTGTCAAAGCATGCCAAGCTGCAGAGAACACCTTTAGCAGCAAATGCACTAAGCCAGTAACACTCACCCACTCAGCTTGTAATCTTCCATGTGGAGGCTCTTTATTCTCTGTTACAAAATATATACAATATTTACAAAGTCCAGATAGCAATCCAGCATATCTAGCTTGCTCCTCCAGCAACATGCATCAAACAACATATGCACTTGTTGGCTGGGATTGTACTACCTTTATACAGACACCTAGCCAATCCTGGCCAACCCTTGCATTGTTTGCACCTGGTGCTCATCAGCATGACTCAGCACAAACTAGCTCGAGTCACATTCCTTTCCACAGGTGCACTTAACAAAGCAATTAAAGCAACATGACATTTACACTTACATCACAAAGTATTTTTCTTGAGGTTTGGTCCAACCTTTTCTGACATATAAACAGTGCACTCCCACCATACCTGTGCATTCTTAGAGGTCAGTCTCAGTTCTGTGGAGATTTGAAGGGCAGAAAGTGAAAAGCAAAATTATCACTTCCATTCCCTCCCACAGTACCCTCCCCTTTCCCTTTTATGTCTTAGTTAGATTGTAAACCTGAGGGCAGTGACCTGTTTTGTTGGTCTTTTACTTGTAAAGTATCACGTACAGTGATGATGATATGTAAATGAATAACAACAACAACTTCTAAATTGAATGTAGTGACCCCGTGTGGTTTGTAACACTCAGGGATGTAGTTGTTCATTAATTTCTTCTTCTTTGTTCATTAATTTCTTCTTGAAGGAAGCAATAAGTAATTGTAGAATTTTTTTTTTTCTTGCTGTGAAAAAGGCTTTGAAAAATGCAGTTCTTGAAGGCTATTCATAGTTTGAGACTTCTTCTGTGCAAAATTTGCATGTGGTATTTCTGTGCAGAACATTATTATTTTCTATGCAGAAAATGCTCTTTTCTGCACAAAACAACAACATTTGAATTTTGTGTAGAAGTTCCAAAATGCAAAGATTTTCATCAGTCCAGGAATCTTTTAATTAGTTTCTTGACACTTGAGACTTGACACTTGAGAAATTTTTGACCATTTAAAAAATATTTTTAACTATTTTTCCATCACTGTTAACTAATATATGCACTACATGGGTTGAAGGTGACGTATTTATTTTGATAGAACATCCGTATTGTATACATAACATACACCTGGCTAAAGTTCCCACCTCATGTGTGGGGACATGAATGTGTGGCTGGTATCTTCACTGTTTGCCTGCCAACTTCCTACTGTCAGTTCTGCTCCTTTGCATTAAGTCATGTTAGCTTTTGAGGTGACATGGGAGTTCTGTGACTGGAGACTATGGAGATGTCTCCTTGAATCATGGTCTTGGATTTTCTCCTGCACCGGAGGCAAGTAGTGGTAGACACAAATACCTTCTCAGATACAGTATTTTGAAGGCATTGCTGCCATCAAGATCTTGACAAGATCTAGCCCTTTCTCTTGATAGCTTGCAAAGTCTAATGAGCAGGCATTAGCCATGCTGTTATTATTAATAAATATAATTTTATTAGTTACAACATTGTTATATTGTCCATCATATAGAGTATCATGGTGTAGTGGTTTGAGTGTAGGATTATGACTCAGGAAACCAAGGTCTGAATCCCTGCTTGGCCAGTGAAACCCAGCGGGTGACCTTGGGCGAGTCACACTCTCTCAGCTTCAGAGGCAAGGGCAAACTCCCTCTGAACAAATCTTGCCAAGAGAACCCTGTGATAGATTCACCTTAGTTTGTGGTAAGCTGAAAAATGACTTGAAGGGATAACAAGAAGATGTATAAAATTATAGATATCCTTTTACATTTTATACCCAACACACACACACACACACACACACACACACACACACATTCAACTCCTAGGTGACCTGCAGCACATTAACATCTGATTAATGGTAGCTTCTGTCAACAATATAATATCACAACAATCAATTGCTATCCATTTATTTCATTTTCAAATTATAATGGTCAACTCTTTAACTTTTTGAGTTATCATTCTAATGTAAGGAAAGATTTATGCTTAATGTTTCAGTTCCATTGATCTGATGTTAAGCCAGCTGCTCTTTTATTGCTTTTCCACTACATCCCAGAAACTTGTAAATGTAAAATTTTAAATAAAATATACCCGGCCCTCCCACCAATATTATATTAAAGATCTCAGCCCAAGGCAAATAAATACAATTTTCTTTTACTTACAGAGTCTCTCACAGTTCCCATAAGTTTGACTACAACCATTGGACTCTGAGTTCCAACTGCTGGAGTCTGTCTAAAGTTTCTTGCTTGCTGAGCATGTGTACTGACCAAATTATAGATTTTTTTTTAAAAAAATTAGTACCACAGGCTTCCCCTGCCCCTCCAGCATTAGACCTGATTTAATGAGGATTTCTAAGTTGCTTTTTCTAATCGTAAATGTTCTGTTCTATCTAGGAATGACAGAATGGTCTCATGAATTGCTAAATATTGCTAGATATTGCTAAATATTACTAGAACACAGACTATCTCTTTCAATTAATCTGCTGTTGTATTATATCTAATAGAAAGTAAATTCCCTACATTCTAAGGATAAACGGAATCCCTGTAGTAGGAAATTCTATGTGCGAAATGCACATAGTAATAAAACTGAAGGAGTTTTTTCTATGGAAAAATAGTTGGCAGACACAATCTCCTAGTCAAAAGGGACATTTTCAGCAGTACTCAGCATAAAGCAATGTCAGGTCACATTACACATTACATCTTTACTAAAGTATCTTTGGAAGGCAGTCCATAGCATTTCATTTTTTCCCCCCTTATCCCAGTTGGAAATCTTGTACATGCTGCTGACAACAGGAAAAAAAAATGGCTGCTGTTGTAATTAAGGTACTGGGCCGCCACTTGGAAGGGTTGATTTATTTCTTGGTTCTGGCACAACTGTTGTGTCGATAAATCTCTGCCTCAGTTCCCTACCTGAAATACGAAGATAAATTCATTAGGCATTCCCTGAAAGGGACAGTGCTGTGTGCACATAGGGCAGATGGAAACATTTTTAAAGAACCCAGATCCTGAGGTGGGAGAATGACCACTAATGCTAAATAATGGGTTCTGTGCTGGGAGCATTTATGTAAATACTAAGTATTTATTGTTTGTGTCCAGTATAGGATAAAAGAAACAACATGACTAGTATTCTCCAGGCATTTTTTTTTTTCAGGACAGAGCAGCTTGCTAATCATTTCTTCTGGAGCTATATTGCATAACCTTTGTTCAAGCACACAAGCAAGCTTCCCTTTTCTGTTTTAGCATCCTACATACCCGTAGCAAGAATGAAACAAAAGGATAACCACGGGTTATCTTTCCATAGGGATTCCGGTGGAACCTGGTTCTCCAAAGAGGGTTCAACAAGCATGGGGGCTGAAAGAATGGCAGCAAGATTTATTTTAGCATATTGTACAAAAGCCAGGATAGCCATGTGTCCTACTTGACAGAAGACCACCCTCATATTTGAATAGCTGTTAGAAGACAGTTCCTTGTATGAAGAACTGTCCCATCCAAGACTGATTTAAGTATATAGAATTTAAAGAAACGAAGAAATAGGATCTTGGAAACTGTCCATTAGCAGTTAGCACCTCCATAGTACAGTCTTTTCCATTCTGGTATGACCGACTGTATTTTCATAAATTGTAAGAACTGATAATGTTTGACAGCTATACACTGAAATTAGCATATGCATATTCTGGAAAATCTGCACTATCTTTAGACCTCTCTTTGGGTGATAGTTTTCCTCATGAAAGGTGACTTTTTAGAGCTCCTTTTCTCAGAATTCTGCAGCCAGCAGGGGAATGAGGGGATACTGGATATTGTAACCTCTGAAGCAATCCGTCCTTTCCTTTCCATCTTTCTTTGTTGCCAAAACATATGCAACTGTCTTAGTCACCTCTCCATTAGATTTCACTAACTGTAGGCTAAAATTGTTAGTCTGCTCTGACAGCATAAACATTGTCATTTTTTCCAGGAACTCAAGGAAAATGGTGGAAGGAATGAATATCAAAAAGGGAAAGCTAGTTCTTTGACACCCCTTAATCATTGCAGTACAGATGGAGGATCTGTTTCAAGAGCTTTTCAGTGCGAAAAAAGCACTGCAAGTCAGTAAAAGGCACACATAATCTGCTTTGGAGACTGAAGTCACCCTGTTGCATATAATCTATAAATCTGAAAAAAAAATAGATATAACACATTTTGAGCTTAAAATTACTTGCTCTCAAGCATGCTATGAGATACTGTATTAATTATTGTCTATCTTCTTTGCACCCAATATACTGCCCCAGTTTAGAAAACAAACAGATGGAGGACTGCTGGCATTAAATCTGTGTGTCTATAAAAAATGGATACAGAGTTTAGGAAAATGCAACATGAGTGACCGACAAATTGGTCATAGTACTCTGAGACTGCAATTCTATATACACCTACCTAGGAGTAATTCACACTGAACTTAGTGAGATTTATTTCTTGAGCGGACATGTATAGGATTATGCTGTAAAAATGTGAAAAAAAAATAAATAAATGCATAATTCCTAACGGGTAAACACTCAAATTTGTTCCAACTGTGAATTTGTTCTTAAAGTTTCATTAATACCACATAAATAGGGGTGGGAATCAGGGGCTGGAATTGGCTACCCCAGTTATGGATAGAGTTACTCATCTGTAACTGATTTGTATTCACAATCCCTACATAAAAGTCCCTCACTCCTGCTTTATTGGGGAGCAGCCACTGCAAAAGATGGAGTTCTGTTCTTGTATCGATTGGGGTGCGGCATATTGTTGTTTCCACCTCCCTCCAGACAGTGAGCTGTGGTCAACAGGGACCCTGCTTCTGATTGTAATTTCAAAGATCACTGGAGGGCAGTGGATGGAAACAACAGTATGCTGCATCCTGATTAGCAGGAGAACAGACCTCCATCACTCACTGTGGCTGCTGCCCAGTAAAACGGGGTGGGGTGGGGGAGTCACACCAGGTGATGCTACTTAGTTAAATATGTTTAACGAAGTAGATGGTCTAGGATTTCAGCCATTATTTTCAGTGAAACTTCCAAGATGAGCACAGTTAATTGTTTTCCTTACTTTTTTTTTTTTTTTTTGGAAGCAGTTACAGCGATAAGACATTCCTGGCTGTCACACTGTATCATAGAATGAGACAGCCCATGCATCCTTCTATTGCATCATCATTGTTCCCTATAGATTCAAAGACTGATTTTCAAGCCTAGGGGATTGTACGAGGGTAACCATTATAAATTACTGAACTCTAAGCCTCATGTAACTGCAGGAAACATATTTTCATATGCACCATTATCGGATAAAAGGCAGAAGAGAAAAATGTGCTTGGTATAGGAAAACCATCTTCTATTAGGAGAGGGTATTTCTACAGAGTGAAACACAGATACTTTTTGAAAAGAAATGTGTCTAACTGAACAACTGAAAAGTCGGTTACAGTTCTCTCTCAGATTTTTCATGTGGGTTTTTTTATTGGGTTCTTTTCTTGTAGTGAAAAAGAGCAGCACAACAGCGTTATATAAATTGGTGGGGTAACCATAGACAGATTCCACCTATAAATCACTATGTACATGTCTAATCACCCCAATACAGAGACTATATGTGACTAGAAACTGAATCTTTTGGTCTTTTTACTAAATACCAGGGAAGATTAGAACACATACTACAGTATAATGTAATACAAAAGGAAGAGGAGGAGGAGGAGGAAGAGGGGGAGGAAAATATGCAAGACTTCATAAAACCTTTACTGATTACAAGGCACAGACATTAACATGAATTCCCCAATTCCTCATTTCCATGCCTTTTGGAACACCCTAAAATTAGACTGAAATGCAACAAAATCTAAAATGCATATTGTGGTGCTATGAAAGTGTTACCACCATTGCTAGCCCGAGCTTGTGGGATATTAAAGATATTTTTTAATATCAATAATTCGGCCTCCTATACCCATTCCTCTCCACGTGCTTGCGAGGTCCCCCGGACAAGCTCGCAGACAGGCATGGCCGATAATCGCCGTAATATTCCAACACAATACAGGCAGGCCAGAAATAGCCATCCCGCCGCTTCAGGAGACCTCAAAGGCTCTATTATGTATGCACGCAACTTACAAAGAACTCCCTGCCCCAACCAGGCAGCTTGATTAGAAGAATCCTCATCTGCCAAGCACTCTGCGTTTGCATACTGTCCACTCTATTGACAATTTGGCTATAACTCAATCATTCAAATTCTGACCTTTCGGAGGCTTTTGTCTCCAGCCCCAAATCCATTGTCTTCCCCAAGTACAAACTAGCCTGCGGTCACAATTTTCCCTATAAGAACCCTTGACTTTGAGCGCTTCCTTGGATCGCTCTTGGCTTCCATCCCACCTTGCTGTTGCTTTGTCCAGCGAGCCTTCCCCTCAGCTCCATGTGCTGAGATCCACGCTCCCCAGCTTCTCCGCTTCTAACCGGGTTTCAGGACAGGTGTAGTATTACCGAAACAAACAACTCTTCTAAAAATCCCTCTATCCCACTCCAACCTTTATTTCTTTAGTTATCTGAGTGAGTGTGCTACATACACTGTTTGATTGCATTTTAATAAAACAACAATTATTATTTCAACTTCTGTGTGCTCCTTGACTCAGCCTGACCCCGTAAACATAGGGTTCAAGATCTCGCTACGTTACCCTGCCTCTCACATTGCTAGCCTGTGCTCTTGGCTAATTTCCCCAACTTATATAATTGAGAGTGCATTTAGGTGTCCCTCTCGGGACCCCCAGAAATCAGGGTAACAAAAGGAAATTACTTTGTTGCTGTTAATAGAGAAGAATGTTTCATTGCATTTCTCTTACTGGAATTAACAGTTGTCATCCAGTTTTGTTACAGAAAAGTAACCAAAAATTATGGGCTTAACACACCTTCCTATGAGGAAAGACAAATGTATGAATCTTGTTTGCAAAGAAAGAAATATACATAGGAGATATATAACAGTATAAAATTATGAATGGTTGGAGAGAGATTCTCTTCTTTTATATCAAACTAGATGACAACACAAGACCACATAAAGTTGAGTAGCAAAAGGAAGAGCTCATGGTGTCACAAGACATGGTGGTGACGACCGTTCTAGGTTACTTTTAAAAGAATTAGACAAATTCATAGAGTATAAATCCATCAAATATCATTGGCCACATTGAGATCTATTAGTACCAGCTAATGAGGACTAAACAACAGTGGGTGGCTATTACATTCATGATGACACACTTTGCTGCCCCAGGATTAATCAATAAAAGCATCCAGCTAGGGATCAATACGCCTGTGGATTTTGCTTTGACAAAAACAGACTCCTCCTTCCCAGTATCTTCACAGTGAGGGTCAAACTAGGAGATACTTTAAAGACAGAGCTAGCAGCTTCAATAAGATAAGGATGAGGGAAAAACTAATTTAACCAAACTGTGTGTTAATTTGGAATTCAAAGTTTAAATTCTCATTGACAAGTTGGGTGTCAATGATTTTTTTGAATAAGAAAAAAATTCTGGCTTTCATTATGAGCTCTAGTTCCTCCTCTGTGGACCAAAAAAGAGTTTGGTTTCCAGACTTTTCCCAATCTTGGTTGCCCTTCTTTAGGCATATTCTGACTTGTCAACATTCTCTTACACATGAAATATCTAACAACAGCTGAAGAACTTAGCTTCGTGTGAAAATACCACCAACAAGCATGCCTGGTGGATTTTATTGGGATGGCATTCAACAGAAGGAGCACAACTAGTGAGAAGTTTCTGTCTCAGGTAGCAATTTGTGACTTTTTTGCAAGGGGTGGTGACTGGCCGGGAAGATGGGGCTATTTGGAGACTTGTAGTCTCCTTTCCCTCTCTGCCATTTTTTCCAAGTTCTAACCATGAACCTCAACCATTTCTAATTTCATGTAATTAGGTTAAATTAGTTTTTCCATTGTGCTTATCACAGTGAAGCAATTTGTATTCAGGGTCAAGATAAATGTAGGTGTCTGCAATACTAGTGTTTTTCAGCAGCTTTAAAGGATTTTCCTCACTAAGATCGTCCTATTTGTTTAATCACTTGTTTAGGACCACTTACTGGCTCTAATGTGTTAAGTCTTTCGCTTTTGTCCAGGTTCAGGTCAAGATCTTATGTTTGCATTCTACTTCATTAAAAATAATTTGCTGAACTAGTTCTTTTGGGGAAGTAGAGTGGCTTGTTTGTTTTCCTGCTTTTATGGTGCATATTATATCAGGTAACTGCTGAATTATGATCCTGGTTCTAGAGAACAAAGGCAAGATAGTAATTTTACTGGAATCATTTTGAAAAATCTACTTTCTTTGTAACAAATTGTTGAAGGAAATGGATGAACTAATGCAAACTCACGTCCTTTACCAAGTTTAAAGATTACCATTTAGGTCTGTCAGAAAGTCAAATCCCTGACTTTAGAATGTGGTTTCACACAAACATTTTCAGCACCAATGGAATTCCTTTTGACATGAACAGAAAAGAGTTTTCTAAGTTGTCTGTAACAGGAATAATCAGAGAAACAATCTAAAGAAGCAATCTTTTCCCTGCTGGATTTAAATCTCTTATGTCAGTTACCATGGCATAGTGAAGTTAGAATAGCATTGTGTTGTCACTGTGCCAAAACCTTTTATCAGTGTAATTCAGAAGCAGAAAGCCATTTTCAGCAAAGGGTTGGTCTGGCTCTGTACTGAGATGCTGAGGGACTTCCTGCCTGCAATTTGCGAGGCCATCACCATCAAAGAGGCTGGGACCACAGCTAGCAGATTTTCCTTACCATTTTTACACATGCACACTCATATGGACATCATACATATAGACACTTGCTACACAAACACCTTTCACTCCCATTCTCAGACCATATGAAAAGCTGTATATCTCCATACAAACTTGTCTGAGTCTTATGATCTATGTGAGAGGTCTTCCTCTCCATCCCACCACCCTCCTAGGCTTGGCTGGTGAGGACAGAGGTGAGAGCGTTCTTGGTGGTTACCCTTAAGCTCTGAAACTCCCTGTCCAGGGAGGTTCAATCTGACCCCTTTCTGCTGTCTTTTGACCAGAAGACAAAGATCTCCTGTTTAAGCTGGGCTTCAGCCTAGAATGAAAAGCTATTAGATATGCTTTTTTCAGCACACAATATATATTTGAAATATTCTAATTGTTTTAATGTTAATGCCCTAAAAGTGGTGGTTTAATTGGACATATGGTTTAATATTTTACAAAAGTTTTGTAGTTCATATTATTTTAGATGCTCTGTTTTAATTTATATTCTAAGTTGCTTTGAGTCCCATTTGGGAGTAAAGTGGAATATTAAATAAATAAATAAATATTCCCTCTCTTTCACACACATATTCCCTCTTCACAGTCATAATATGTGTGGCCCAGGGAATGGGACTATACCCTTCTGTCCCCTTGTACAGAGAACTATAATAACAAAGGAAGCAAATAAGGAGAACAAAAGAAGCAAACAATGACTAATTGCCTATGTGTAAGGTCTGTTGTTGCAGATCATGCTTAGTTCAAGCATTGGACTAGCATGTTTGTCAATTAGAATGAATAGATTTCAACCAGTTGTGTTTAAAAAGTCTATTTTGGGAATTACTTTGAATCTGCCCAGGGGTGGGTGGCAGGAGACTACAGGGTTTTAAAATAAATCATAATAAATAAATTAAAACGGTGCTTGATATAAAATCTGTTTTCACATTTTTGGGATCCAGTTCTCACTGATCTCTTGAAGAAGACAGAAATGTCTCCTTTGCTAGCTCTGAGAAATGCATTTTTTTGAACTACATATGTAAGTACTTGTTTCCATATACTCTCTGGATTGTATCTGATTAACTTCATACATTTGCTGTAATCTTTGTCCAGCTCTATAGCCTCTGCTACTCTCTGCAGCAGGAAGGAGAAGGTTGTGATTGTTGTGATATGCAGGTCTGTAGCTACAGGGGAGGGAGAAATAAAGGCATTGCTCTCTCAGATAAGAATCCTGTTCCCTACAAATGAATTTTTCCCTCAGTTACCAAGTATCTAGCACTGCAGATGAGATATTGATAGTTGCAAACATCTGGATTTCCCACATTTCCTATATTTGAATTCCCTTGGTAATTTGCCCTCTCTCTTTTCTTTGGATTGTGAGTGAAGGAAAGACAACCTCCATTACAAGCTAGGAGGTAGTCACATACACAGGAGTTCTAGCCCCTCCCGTCTGTGGACTCATGACTCTACCTCACCTGTAGCATCTCTCCCTGGACATTGCCTTATTTGGAAGGTAGTTTGTAATTGGAGGAAACCTCATATTACCTGCCCCTCTGGACATTTCCTTATATGGATGGAAGTTTCTGGACATTGTCTAATATGGGGCGGGTGGTCTGTGATTGGTGGAAAAATGCCGCAGTGGGCGTGTATGCCGTTTACCTGGATAAAAAGGCCTTGCCAAGCCTCTAGCCTTTGTCCCGAACCTCCGGCACCCTGCTGCAGCAGATTTATATATTTTTATACTTTTATACTTTTGTACTCAATAAATCTGGCCTCTAGCCTTTGAACCAAGAAACGTCTGGTCATTTGCCTGTTTCTCAGAAGAAGCTGTCCTTCTTAAGGGCGTAGAAGGTGACAGGATGCCTCAAAACCTTATTTTTAAATGTTCAGCTGAAACGCTAGAAATTTAAAGATTGAAGGAAAATTTCAAGAATCCTTATTTGGAGGGCAATGCTCTCATCCCCTTCTCTCATGGCTATGTTCCACCATTTGGCTCCTGCAGTCTAGTAGTGTATTGTCATGCAGTAGGTGCTAGCTACAGCCAGCTTATAAAAACTGGTGTTGTTTATTTTGACTGCTGTAGTTCTTGGATAATATTGGTATCATCTCCAGTAAATACAAAGATCCAGTTACTTTCTGGAATTTATATTTGAAGTATTAACTGATAATTGAAGATGGAGCCTAACAGAAAAAAGTTACACATATGTAATATGTATTAAAGAGGACATAAAAAGGAGGATTTTGCATTGTATGGAACTTGTTCTGGTAAAATAAATGTCCAGGTCAGCAACATGACAGTAGGGTCCACTCCAAGCTTGTATACCAATCTTTTTATGTCTAAAGAGAAGCCACTGTCTATGTGGTAGTAATTAAAGAATATTTACAGATTTTCTTATTGGGACAACCACTGGGAAAAGCTGTCAAACTGTACAAGTTTTTTTTTTTTTTTGGCTCACGCAAGCACAAAAAAATAATAATATTCAATACTTTTTTGTTTAAGTTTTCAATGGTTTTTGTGCAAAACACTGTATTTTGGAAAAAGCTTTTTCCAAAATAGAATGCTTTTTTAATGCACAAATGAACTTCACAGATCTGCATTTTTTCTTCTTTTTCTAGAAAGATCTTCCTATATATACAGAAGCATGAAAAAAGTTCAAAAGTGGTCATAAGCATGAAGCAAACTTCTGAAAATTTTAATTCTCCTGTGAGACAAAGAAACTAACACAGATTAACATCTTTGCTATTGGGCGGATTGGGAATCCTGTGCAGAGGTTTCTGTGTTCATAGGCCATATGCTCATAGGCGCTCTTCAGAGATGGGAGTGGGGATGGAAAGGACATAAGAAAATATTTGAAAAATGATTGAAAAACTGATGAGAATCCCTGTTGAGAAGAATCCTGAACCAATGAGAATCTTTGTAGTTTGGGACTTATTCTGCATAAAATTCACACATGGTTGTTTTGTGCAGGAAAGAGCATTTTCTGCACACACACACACACACCCAGCATTTTCTGTGTGGAAAATAATATTTCAATGCAAAAATATTAATTACTGAATATAAAATGCTATTGTCTATTCAGGGAATGCTGTAATAGAAGTTTTATTCTGCATAAAATTCACATATGGTTGATTTTCATAGAACATAGCATTATCTGTGCAAGAATTACTAAATCTGCATTGAATATTTTCCTTATAGAAAATGCTATTTTCTGTGCAAAACAGGTACATGTGAATTTTGTGAAAAATATGTCACAAACTGCAAATAGCCTCTGAAAACTGAAAACTGTGTTTTTCAAAGACTGTCTCACAGCAAGAAGAAAATTGCTACATTTACTCATTGTTACCTTTGAGGCAAAAACTTACTGAAGAATTTCATCCCTATATGGAAGAGAGGTGTCGGGTCTGTCAGGCTGCCTATGGCTGCCTAGTACAAGAAAAAATCTCATGCCACAGATGTTGGATGCTGCAATAGAAGTAAATGTGGCATTCCCTCCAGACATTCCTTACTGTTTAATGTGCAAGTTCCAGTCAGCCACACACCCTAATTTACTTTTCTGCCAGAGGTTCAGTGGAGGAGGTACTGAAGTAATTATTAAAGCAAGATGCTACTGCCAGTCTGGTGTGTTTCTGTAAGTGGAACGGGTGGCATCATCTTTTCCCCCATTGAAACAACAAAATGTATTCATCTGGAAGGATGATGCCTAACAATTGTATTTCTCCTACCCAGGACAAACATTTGACAGGAATGACTATGTTTTGGCATGCTCCAGTACTAACTTTTCAAGTTTTTAGAATTTAAAAAATGGGTCCCAGAAATTTCTTGGAAGATTTGAATCAGCGTGCTGCATGTGAGGTTTGGAAGCTCCTTCATGTAATGTGTTGATCAACCCACCTGTTCTCAGAAAAAAATCATAGCGAGAACCTAAAATCATCCACTAACACAAGCCCAGCTATAGCTGCAGCTTCCTGGTGGCAGCAACTATGGATGCATTGGCTTCAAAAGTAACACTGTGAATAATTATCAGAAGAACGTTTCAGCTCTCTAAAGAAAGGATGAGGGAATCTATAGCTCTTCAGATATTTGTTGTTTGTTTTAAACATCAATTGTAAAATCAGTGAATTTCAAAGAAAACGATATACAAATTCTGTCAAATTGGGCAGACTAGACTCTAATCAATCCAAGGGCTGCTAATTACATATTAAGAATATGACTGCATTCTATGAAATTCTTTTACATTTCTGAGTAAACATTTTTAGCTAGTCCATGCCTGCTGGTGGCCTGAATATTTTTTTTAACAGGGTCAAAATTTGCTTTTCAGGGCCTTGGTCTTCATTATAAAAAAAGAAGAAGGTAGAAAACTACATGGGGAAGTCTTGTCTCATGGCATTTTTAAAACTAATACTTTTATTTCATACCTGATTGCTCTGTCTTTATGGAAAATGGACACTCTGGCCCTTTTTGTATGGTATTTGCCATGCGATGCTCCAGACCCTCTTTCGCATTTGCCATACAAAAGAGGGCCTGGAGCGTTGCACGATTGCGAGTAGCGACCTGCACGATGTACTCACAATTACACGACGTTCCCGGGGCTGGCAGGGGCCGATCGCGCACCTTTTCATTTTTGGCTAGAAGCCAAAAATGGTGCACGATTGCACATTGCTCCCGTGCCCCACGCGCACTTACCTGGCGTGCGGAGCCTCTGGAACCGGGACCGTCATGCTTCCTGCCCCAGTGCAGCTTTCCCAGGCTGCACTGCAGAAGGAAGAGGTGGGGCTCTCACGCGAGCAGGCAGCTCATGCAGAGCTGAAGCAGCAGAGAAGGGAGAGCCTCTCGACAGAGGATGCTCGCGTGATCCCTGCACCCTGGCATCAGAACAAGGTAAGGTGCAGAAAGGGCCTGAGATTTAAGTACATAGATGCATGCTGTGGCACAGCTGAGCTATACGCATAGTGTTTTGTTTGGATTCATATTCATGAGATTCTATACATATATTTGAGGGGGGAAAAATTCTGAGGGACAGAAGGACCAGTAGCATGACTGCTACT
This sequence comes from Cyclura pinguis, assembly GCA_030412105.1. Taxonomy (NCBI): domain Eukaryota; kingdom Metazoa; phylum Chordata; class Lepidosauria; order Squamata; family Iguanidae; genus Cyclura; species Cyclura pinguis. Next base: position 199,965,834 of record CM059601.1, read on the forward strand.
CCCTTACTAACAGTTTGATTGAAGGAACTGAAACAGGGAAATCTATATATCTCTAAGATCCACACAGTCTATAAATATATATACGACTGAAATTTTAGATGTACTTGTGTGTTTGTTTTTCATTTTTTCTTGTTCTCAGAAAACTGACACACACACAGAATCAATGGTGCAACGCTTTCTCTCTCTCTCTCCCTCTCTCTCTTTCTACATATGCTCACACCACACACACACACACACACACCTAAAAGTAACCCCCATTTAACTTTTCTGGGCTTATTTCTGAGTAAATACGTTTAGGATTGGTTCTTGTGGGTTTTTCGGGCTTTGACACCTTCAAAGAAGATGCCAGCCACAGATGCAGGCAAAATGTCAGGAGAAAATACAACCAGAACACGGTCTCAAAGCCCAAAAAACCCACAAGAACCAATGGATTCTGGCCGTGAAAGCCTTCGACTCTACACGTTTAGGATTGTTCTGCATATCCTTCCAAAATGTTTTTGTAAAATATAATTCTTTCATTGAGTAGTTTATAGAATTTGATTGTACCAGCTTAAATGGAAAAATGAGGCCAGCCCCAATTCCATGTTAAGACTTCATGATTAAACCACAAACTACCATCCAAACTCAAAGTACAGAAACTGCAGCTGGGATGAGGTTCAGGAAGCAAATTATGAACATGGAAATGCACACACTGACTTTGGTCCACTAGTTTTCCCTTACTTAATTAACCTCCGCCAAGACTGAGTCTTTTGTGAAACTGAAGGGGCTTAATTGTCTATTTAAGATCAAACTAGTTAGCATAACAACTCTTAATGTAAAACAAATAAAGAAATGCTCACGAACATTGACAATAACATATTGCATCTGATGAAGTACGCTTAGGCCATTTCCGCTCTACACTGTTACAGTGCTATTATTGCACTTTCAACATCCTGTGGAATTCTGGGATTTGTAGTTTACTGAGGGCAAAGAGCTCTCTGGCTGAGAATTCTAAATGCCCCTCCCTAAACTGCAAACCCCAGGATTCCATAGGATGTTGAAAGTGGAATAATAGCACTATAACAGTGCAATGCGGAAAGGCCTTAAGCCTATTAAAGATTATGCTACCAATTTTTTCTCTCAGGGTCCGTCCAGACTGATTAACAAGGCCAGAAAGTCTCAGATTTTGTTTCTTTTTTTTCTGATTTTATCTGGGAGATCCATGGAAGTACTTTTTTTTAATCCCAGAATATTTTCTGTCAATTCTCAGTACATTCAGAAACTTTTTATACCAGCTCCCCAGGTCAGTTTATTTTGACTCAGTATAAAATTGGAAGGAACAGGAACAAAATCTGTGTGCTGATCCAGACCAACATAGCTATGTCTTTGAATTAATGTTTAACTTACTGATTGACTAATTGGTTATACATAAGCCCTTGCCTTTCCGTATGAAATGTCAACGAAAACAATCAAATCCAAGATAAGAACAACCAATCCATAAAACAAGTAAACAATACAACAACATGACATTTTACAGCTGTGTGCCCAGCATTTTCAAAGTGCTGGTGATGACCTTTAAAGCCGTGTGCAGCCCAGGTCCAGGTTATTTGAAGGACTGTATTTTCCCTTACGAACCAGACTGGGTTTGAGGTCTGCTGGAGAGGCCTTTCTCACTGTCCCAACACCTTCGCAGGTGCATCTGGTGGGAACACAGGAAAGGACCTTCTCAGTGACTGCTCTCCCAGCTCTGGAACTCCCTTCCCAAAGAAGTCAGACTGCCACCCTCCCTACTTTCTTTCTGTTGTTAAGCTAAGACATTTTTGTTCCAACAGGCGTTCAGTGTGCTAAATATGGCCTGTCTTGTAAAAGGTGCTCACTACTGTAAACTGAGAGGAATTTATGAATGTTTGAGTTTTAATTATGTATTTTAACTTTGTTTTAATTCTTATTTGATTATTTAATCTGTGTTTTAACTTTTGTATTCTGTGATTTTAGCTATTTTTTAGCTAGATTTTAGCTAATAAAGATGATGATGATGATGATGATGATGATGATGATGATGATGATGATAATAATAATTTTGATCAGAATATCCTCAAGGCATCTTACAATAGATTCAGATCTGACAGCAACAACAACAGCAGCAACACCTCATATATATATGCATAATGCTGGAGTCCTTAGCTGTGGGATAATGGTAAATTTTGATATGAGGCACAGTCAGTTCCTACAACCATGCTCACAAGGAGAACTCCAAAATACAGCTAATGTGTTCATTCATATCAACAGATCATTTTCAACCCTTTTCCTTTCCACTCGGAACAGGTCTTTTGTAACGATGATGGGGCTTAATTTTCTATTAACATCAAACTAGGTTATAACTAGTATTAGCTTGTAACAATAAACTATTCTTCAGGAAATTTCCTTGCAGCTACTGTGAGAGTTGCAGCTAATCTCAGAGGAAACAGTAAAATGTGAAGGGAGTGGCAGAGGATATCATCCCTGCTAATCAAAATATTCGATTCTCCAACTCCATAAGCCCTGATTCCATTACACCACTACACCTTAACAAAGCATGTGAACAGGCTGACTAGGGAATTCTGGGAGTTGTAGTCCAAGAAGATAATGCTTAGCAGCTCCAGTTTCTAAACCTCTGACCTAAATATGTGGAGAATGCCTCTGTAGATGAAATGAGGATAAAGTTCACATAGTGTCTTTTGAAAAAGAAAAAAGAAAACAAAGAAATAACCTACCATTGTATTTGAAAGTCTTCATAAAACAAGGTGTGTTTATATTATTCCCTCTTTAGCCCTTGCTTGAAAGTGTCATTTCAAGATTTAATCTATTGAGCCATGAGACCAATGTTTCCCTTTACACAATTTATTTTACAGATACAAAAGAAGGAAAGAACATCACTTTCTTTCTGGAGCTGAAGGGTAAACAGCACATTTGGGGGCCTATTAAGAGGTAGTTTTCAATAAATCTAAATGCACATGCCTTCTGGCTACAAAACCATTCGGCTTGCTTTCAGGCAGCTGAGTGATTGCAGTGTTTAACTTCTCCCATCCAGCAACTCCATCTCTGGAGATGCAGCCAACATGCTGCTTTGGCAGCCTTGTGTAATGACCTGAACATAGAAGGAAGTTTTCCTTTCAGTATGGGCACACCTCAGAGGAATGAAAGGTAGAGGCAGAAAGCAAATGTTTGAGCGTGATCATCCAAGTATATTTATAAACAGAAAAATAGAAGAGGCTTCCTGGGAAATAACAGGCACAAAGAAACAGAGCATTTGGTACTTCTGCTCATGGGACCTCTAGGAGGATTGATAGATGTGGTAACTTCTCTTTTTTAAAAAATGTCTCAAAACCAGGCAGTTTTTCATTTCAGTTTGTAAACATTTTATATCAAAATTGGCATCCTGATTCAGAGAAAAAGGGTATTCATGGAAGCAGGCTTCCATGCTTGTATCCCATGGAGGATGAGTTAAATGTATTGTAGTCTGGAGAACATCTGGCCCAATAAGTATTGATCAACTATAACTCCCACTAGCCTTAGCCAGCATAGCTAGTGGTGAGGGATAAGAGGAGTTGCATTTCAGAAGCATCTGAATAACCATATTGCTTATATACTCTGATGTAACTGTTCTAGTTACCTAATGTTATCTGGAAAAACAAAACAAAACACAGGCTGTATGTTAAACATAGTTATTTAGGTGACAATGACATCCCAATGTTCTTTCTCTTATAACTATATTTCTGCTTGTCTGAAATCATCCATCCCACTCTTCTGCTGTGAGGAGGAAATAGTACACCAAGAGATGGAGGAGACATCCATTTTGGTCTCCTTTAGATCACTTGATTTTTTGTTGTGTATTGGGAGAGTGACAAGGGACTTAGGGTCCATTCACACTACAGAGTTATGGAGCTATGAGTCCATTTTCATTGCCATGTTTCCATCCTAAGGAATCCTGGGATTGTTAATGTGGGGAGAGGCATTTAGAATTCTCAGCCAGAGTGCTCTATTGCCTCACCAAACTACAAATTCCAGGATTCCTTTGGATGGCACAACCATGGCAATTAAAATGGAATAACAGTGCTATAATGGTAAAAGGTGAAAGATTTACATGATCTGAAAAGAAACCAGAGTGCTATAATTATGTAGTGTGAATGGACCCCTGGTCTCAAGGTCTTGTACAAATGTAGGTGACAAATGGAGCCTATAAAAGGCCCATTTCTCACACAGACAAATGCCCAGGAATTTCTTCTGCTAGCCACTGATGACTATTTAGAGTTGTAGGTGAGGTGGGGAGAAGTCCTTCTCATTTTGTTCCTAGATGTGACTTGTGAGCTTAAGTTTAATTTGTTCCCTTTGGCTTTTCCTAATTGCCTGTTCTTCATCATAGTTTTGGCAGAAGGAACAAGGGATATGGAAAATAGCAACAAAATGGAGTGCCCCTCAGGAGGTTCATCTCTCCTAGGACTGGGACTAGCAGGACCTTCACAAGGCTGAAATGGTTCAGGACAAGGACAACCGACCAACTGAATTTTAGCAAGAGGATTTATTTCAGACCTGCCTCTCATAGAACCATAGAGCTGGAAGGGGCCCATAGGTCATGGGGTCCAACCTCCCCACTCAATGCAAGAAATCCATCTAGAGAATCCCCAGCAGGTAGCCATCTAGCCAGTTTTTGAAAATTCTAGAGAAAGAGACCCCACCACCTTTCTGGGTAGTTGGTTCCATTGTCAAACTGTTCTTATTGTCAAGAAATTCTGATGTTCAATCTGAAATCTACCTTACTGTAACTTAAAACCATTGTACCTTGTTTCTTGGGCATCAGAGAAGAAATCTGCACTCTTCTATCTGTGACAGCCCTTTAGACATGTAAAGAGTACAATATTGTCACCCCCTCAGTCTTTTCTTCACCAGATGAAATATGCCCAACTCTTTCAACATTTCCTCATCTGTTTTATTCTTCATACCTTTTATCATCCTTTTTGACTTTCTCTGGACCTGCTCCAACTTGTCTATATCCTTCCTCAAAGGAGGTGCCCAGAACTGAATGCAGTTCTCCAGATGAGTCCTGACTAGTACAGGATACAGTGGGACTATTATTCCCCTTGTCTTGAAAACTATAGTTTTAATAATGCAGACTAAAATATTATTTTCCTGCTGGGTAACACTCAACTTATGATGTTCAACCTTCTTACATCTACTGCTGCTAAACCACGTATACACCATCCTGTAACTGCACATTTGATTTTAGTGTCCTTACTGAACAATTTTGCATTTGTCTCTGTTGAATTCCATTCTATTAGTTTCAGCCCAGTTTTCTAGTTTATCTAGGTCCCTATTCTTTTCCTATCTTCAAATGGGTTAGCTACTCCTCTCAGTTTTGTATTATCTGCAAACTTCATAAGGATTCCCTCCAAACCATTATCTAAGTCATTGATAAAAATATTGAAGTATCAGCCCCAGAACAGAATGCTACAGCATCTAAGTCAAGACTTTCTTCCAGTTTGAAGTGCACCCATTGATGATGACCCTTTGAGCATGGTTTTCCAACCAGTTATGGATCCATCCAACCGTGTTCCTATCTGTTCTATATTGAATTAGCTGGTAATAAAATATCACGGAAGATTTCATCAAATTGCTTTGCTGAAATGCAGATAAATGATATCTACAGCATTCCCACCAGTAAATCAATTTTTTAAAAAAAGGATATAAGATTAGTTTGGTAGAAATTGTTCTTGACAAACTCATGCTGGCTCCTATTAATCACCGCATTGTCATCTGGATACTTGCAAACAGACTCATTTATAATCCATTCTAATATTTATCCTGGTATTGAGGTCAGGCTGACTGGTCTGTAGTTCCCCAATCTTCTTTTTTGCCCTTTTTGAAGAGAGGGACAATGTTTGCCTTCTCCACTCTGCTGGCACCTCACCTGTGCTTCAAGGTTTCTCAAAAATGATGGCAGGTCATCAGCAAGTTCCTTCAGAACTCTGGAATGCAGTTCTTCTGGCCCTTCAAGCTTTGAACTTATTTAGGTTAACAAGGTGATCTCTAACTCTCTCCATGTCAATTTTGATTTGCAATCTGGAGCCCTTGCCAAGGTCTCTGCTGATACATAGAAGCACACAGTTCTCTCTCTGAGAGAAAATGAAGCAGTTGTGTCTTTTCCTTGTGATCTGTTAGCATTTTATCATCCTTGTGAGCAGTAGTCTCACTGTTTCTTTGGTCATTCTTTTGCTTCAAATGTACCTAACCCACCACCCCCCTTTTTTGCGCCCTGCTTGTCTAGCCAGCTTCAGCTCTTTCTGAGCTTTAGCTTTCTTCATACTATTCCTGCAAGCTTGATCTACACATCTGTAGGTGTTTTGTCTTTCCTTCCATGCTTTATACACGCTCTTTTTTGTGTTCACTTCCTCCTTGGGTTTGCTATGCAGCCACATTGGCCTTTCCAGATGTCATCCATTTTTTCTTACTTCATGGGATTGTTTGTGATTCTTCTTTTTGCAACTTATTCATTAAGAACTCCCACTCTTGCTGTGTCTTTTCCTTTAGCATCTCTAGCCATGGAATTTCCCTATCTCCCTAAGCTTGTTAAAATCAGCTTCTCTGAAATTAAAGATCTATGTTTGACTGTACTCTTCTTTACCCTGTCCTACAATTGTGAATTCTAACATTGTATGGTCACCTCCTATTAAAGTACTGACTATTTGGATCCCAGTGACTGACTTGTCTTTATTGGTTAGAATAAAGTCCAGGACTGCTGATTCCCTTGTTCCTTCTTCTACCTTTTGAAATAGGAAATTATCTACAAAGCAAATCAAGAATTTTCTGGACAGCCTATGCTTCGCAGAGATAGTCTCACAGCAGATATCAGGGTGATTGAAGCCTCCCTCCCATAACTAGTAATTTCTGCATCTTTGAGATTTATGAATTTTTTTCCTGAAAAGCACAACCTACCACTTCTTCTTTGTTCGGTGGCCTGTAGTAGTAGACTCCTAGCATGATGTTGCTTTTATTTCTTTCTCCATCTATTTTTACTCAGTTGCTCTCTCTGATCATTATCATGGATTTCTGAACTAATGAATTTGTCTTTGACATATCATTCTATTCCCCCTCCTTTTCTTCCACATCTATTCTTTTCAAAGAGTCCATATTTTTCAAGCATTTTGTTCCAGTCATAAAGAGTCATCTCACCAGCTCTCTGTTATACTTATAAATTAATATTTACTTTCCTTCAGTAGGACTTCAAGTTCATCTTGTTCATTTCCCAAACTCTGTGCATTGGTGTATAGACATCTGAAGTCTTATTTGTTCTCACCCATTAATTTACTGTCAGTTTTTTGTGTGGATCTCATTCTCACCCTCAGCTTCTCCTACAGAATTCATATCCTTGTGTTTAGAGCTTGCCTGTGGGTTGATGTTAGGGCAGCCTCATCTCCAAACCCGACTTTTGATAAGTCTTGCCATGCTGCTACCAAAGACATTCTTCCCAGTCTTTGTGAGGTGCGGCCCATCTGTAAACAGTAGTCTGTCTAAGGCCCTTTCCGCATGTGGAGGGGGAAACGGGGGAAAACGCGCTGAAACGGAGCTTACCGGCAGCTGGGTAAGTCCGTTGCCATGCGGAGCAGCACGAACTCGCTGCTCCGCAGTCCTCCGGCATCCAAAATGGCGGCTTCCGGCTGGCGGAGGCTCTCCACCAACCAGAGAAGCTCGCCAGCCAGAAGCCCGCTCCCGGCAGATCTGCAGGCACGCACTAGTGCGCATCTGCAAATCTGCACCAGAGCCAGGCGACGGAGCTGCACGGGGCTGTGCGCTCCATGCTTTTTAAAAACCTCTGAAAAGAGGTTTTTAAAAAACACGCAGCGCCGCCAGTTCTGGTCACTTCAGAGCGGATTGAGGTGCGGAACTACGAAAAGTAGTCCACCGCAATCCACTCCACGGTGCAGACGACCTCCGTGGGAGGTCGCTCTGCACCGTTTTAATACCCTGGTGCGGAAGGGGCCTAAGATGTGAAAACAATGGTCCCAGAAGCAAAACTTCCATCAACATCATCTATGCAGTCACTCACTCACATCTAGTATTTTCCTGTCCCTATGTAGTCCTTTATGTTTCACTGGCAGATCTGGTAAGAACACTACCTGTGTCTCAGAACCCTTCAGTTTCCTGTCCAAAACTTCATAGTCATAGAATCATAGAATAGAATCATAGAAGAGACCACAACAACCATCGAGTCTAACCCCCTTAGCAGATCACCTAAGAAGTATTCTTGGTAGCAACATTGGTGCCCACATTAATAGGAGAAAGGAGTACTGATGAGTAGTTGATGAGTTTTGGCAAGTTGTCAGTGACATTCCAGAGACATGTGCCAAGAGGACAGCCCACTTTCCAATTCATTTTGTCAAGTTTGCAGAGGTGACTCTATACCCCTGAGCAATGACTCTCCAACCATTAGCATCTTTCTATTCTTCTTGTTAGTTGGTGATTACTCTGATTCCTCCTTTGGCAAATAGTATCTCTTGTTGCTAGATTCCTGCTTGAGCACATTCATATCACCTATCCTCTTGAAGATGTAGGGAGTGATTGCTTAGTTGGAATAGTTTTGAATGCCTGTTATACAGTCTGTGCCTGAATGTGACTGTCCTTCAGGTGTTTCCTCACTGTTATATGCCTCTTTATTTTCCTTGGTAGTTCTTTTCTGTCAGTTCTGTAGGATCAAGTGTCCCTGTATTCTGCCTTGGAAGTCCTCATCGTCTCTGATGCATTGAAGGGACTGAACATGTGGCTGTAGCGCACTGACCTTCTCTTCTAAGAGAGCTACCAATTTGCACTTGCTACAGATATAGTTGGTAAGGTTTTCTGGCAAGAAAACAAACATTGCACATACATTGCAGCAGCCAACTACAGATCCTTCTGCCTATGCAGTTATTTCTCTCCCCTTCCTCTGTGGAATATCTAAATGGGATATATATGCACACACTGCAAGGTGCATGCCTCTGGCTCAAACACGTGCTGCTTCTCCCTACCCATCTGCTTTTTTGCTCTCCTGACAAGGAAATGGTTTACTTTAGGTGTAGCTTAGTTTTCAGCTTTCCTGTGCCCAGGGGACACTATAGCCAGCTACACATGCTAGTCATCCTAAGCAGCTTTGGGAGATGGGTTATTTGTAAAATTTGTCTTAAAGACATGTGGTTAAAAAAATCACCAGGACAAATTCCATGACTAAAGTAAAAATAAGCAGTGCTTACTTTTACCTTTAAAGATTTCCTTAGAGAAATCAAGCACATCCGTAGGATCTGGAGGTTCTTTCATATATCAGTATTGAGCTTTCTCCCATATATTATACTTTCCTAAATTCTACATTATCCTTCCGTAAAGTAACATCTTGAGACAACTTAAGTCAGATGTAGAGATCTGATATTTTCTGAATTCTCTGTTGACACATTTCTTAAAACACAAGAACTGGATCAGGTACCTTCTAGTCCTTTGATACTTCCCCTTGTCCTTTAACAAGATATGAAAAATCACTTCCAAATCCTTTTTAAGGCACCAGCTACATTTTCCCCTAAGAATCCTAGAATGTAATTCATCTGCATGAGGTGTCTTGTCAAACGGCAGTGCTACATTAGAGGTAACGATGTGTTCTGGCATATTCATAAGACATCTAATATCTGCTTCAGGTGAACATATACTCCTGCCTTCCAGATGTGACTTTTTTTTTCCACAGAGGAAAAGAGAATATGATGAGCTCTCATAATGGGATATTACTCTTTCAGCCTTCCTCCCCTCAACTTACAATTGCACCATTCCGGGGAATTTGGAAAGACTATTCAACCTATATTTTGAATTTAAAAGCTGAAGTAATTACCATTCTCTTGAAATATTGCATACATGCACCATCAGAATTTATAGTTAATTTTTTTTCTCAGTATTTCTAAAACTGCCAGGTATTGTTTATAAGGATATTCAGCTTTCTTACTTTTCACTCCTGAGAATGTAGATAGCTTTCTTGCTGCTGAAGTTATAGAGTTCTATTCTTTTGGCTGCAGAGTCACAAAAGAAGTCTTGCTACCAGAGAAAGCTATCAAAGTGCAATGCCCCAAAGCCGCTGTTATGGTGCTCCAGATCAGTAGATTCTTTTTTAAAAAAAAGTGATTGGTCTACCCTCTTTTCTGTTGATGATTGCCCCTGCATCTGGAATAAAGGGGTGATAAACTTGCACTCAGCCACTGGGTGATGTCAGGCAAGTCTTTTTCCCTCAGACTCAGAGAAAGGCAATGGCAAACCTTCTCTGAACAAACCTTGTCAGCAAAACCCCATGTCAGGGTCACCACAAGTCAGAAATGACTTGAAGGCACACAACAACAACAATTGTTGAGTTAGTAAGGAATACAGTTTATTAATGTATAACAGAAGAAAACTGTACTATAAGTCATGCAGGAGAAGGTAGGTGCTGATTTAATAACTTTCTCCTACTTGATTAATTCTGGGCATTGCTAGGAATCTCAGTGGTTGGTGGGGGGTTCGTGGCAGCAAATCTGCTCTCAGTTTTAGTCTGAACTTTATTCTGAAGTTCTTATCCAGTGTGTCTTCTCCACTTTGGGGATAGTGCTTAGCACCACGTCTAGCTCCTTCACAGTTCAAATGAAAACCTGGAGTAAACTCACATGGAAGTCTCCAAACACCACTGGCAAGTCTGTTCTATCCAACCCATGCTACAAGACGGAACTAATAGGGCACAAGCATGGCAAGTGTCCAGGATACACTGCAGATTGGCAAGAAAGCAAGTTCACTATGTGGCCAGGTACAAAATCAAACTGGATGCAAGGCTCATCTAAAGCCTGGAATGTTGCCTACCATAGTTGTATCTACCATAGATAGAGGACTACAGTTCAATTTAAATGCAGTCTTGCCATATGGTAGAGGTTTGGCGTACTACCTCCACAAAGGAAAATTGTTCAAATATGAAAGGGGCCATGTATTTTGGAGAAGCCTGTCCATGGGGCTAGGAAGACTCCCATGACCATACATATTTTTAGTAGCGTCAAACTTCCATATCTCTACAGGAGAAAGCAACAAAATCTGGAATTGGCAAGTTACAGTAACATTATTACTAAAAACAAGGCCATGGAGTGGGGTTGGGGAAAGGGAGGGGAGATGCATCATAGGTCTGTCTGGGCCATGACTGATAACAATGAATGACTCTTGAAACATAATAATGGGTAATGAGAGCAAACTATACATTCAGAAGCATCTTTCCAAAGCTCTGGGTAGCACAAAGGTGTCTTATTAGGATGCAGGTTGTTTGCAATGCAAGTCCTTTGAGTTAGAAGCTAGGACTTTTGTCTCAGGTACCAAAAGGAACTAGTTCCTGTGGCCCACCTACTTTAGAAAGAGTGGAGGATACACTAGGATTACCATGCTGGTATAAGTAGCAGCAGTGTAGTGTTAGCAGAAGGAAAAGACCACAGATGCACTGTGGGTAAAAGAGGGCCAATGAAGCTGCCATTGGTTGTCATCAGGAGGGGAAGGCTTCCTGTCCAGGTCACCTATTTCTTCAGTGCCTGGCTTGTGAGTGGGTTCTCAGAGCCAGGACATTCTGAAAAGGCTGGCATAGAAAATCTCCAGTCCTATCACTTTATCTGTCTTCTCTCACCGCCAGTGCATAACTTGAGAAAAGTGCTGCGACCAGCATAATGGACTTTTACACTGGTATCAACAGTATTCTGGATGCTAAATGGGAAATGAAATCAAGCTTAATTGACCTTATCCATTATGTTTCAATTATTTAAAAGCGAATAAATTTAAGAAAAACAATTCTATGCTCACCTTTAGAACCTGTCTCAAGCTTAACTTCAGGCATTTTTAAACATTATTAACATTTTAAAATTCTGTGCATTTTAAGATCATATGTATCTTCCAGTCTCAGTTTTAAGAACTGCACAATACAACTATTCTTACTACATTTCTTTCTAATGGCTGGTTTTTTTTATTCTACTTAATTTTTCTTTATTACTAACCTTGGTTCTTCATATTCAGCCTTTTTGTTTAAAAAAACAAACAAACTCTTTCACCACCTCCTTCAAATACCCTCATGTTACCATGTGACTCTGACATGTGATTTTCTAGCTGTAGAACAATTTTAAAGAGACCTCTAGTTTAGCATTTTGAAACTCTGATTTTTCACTATTATGAAGAAAGAGTAACAATTCTTAGGTATGGTTGACTTCATTATTTATGTATTTATTTATTTGATTTATATTCTGTCTTTCTTCTAAACAGAACTTCATGAGAAGTGCTAATTCTGGTGGACAGCAGATGTGCTATTCAGATATATGATGAGCTAATAACTTAATTCCCTACGCATAAATATTGAAGAATCTGGATTAGCAAGAAGAAACGCACTGTAAAAAAAAGAAAAAATAGTACCTAGACTCCTTGCAAGAGACAGGTAAAACACAACATAGAAATGAGCAAAGGAAGTAAAACCATAGTAACAGCAAAAGGCAAACAAGGAACCTGACAGCATGGAACTGTATCAGAATGTTAATGAGATCAATCTAAAAAGAAGCAAAGAGCCACTGGAATAGAACAATTAGATGCAAGGATACAGGAGACCGAGGTATGACTGACATTTTGGCAGATCTTGAAATCAATAAGATTGATTGGTTCAATGTAATGTCTGAGCAACAAAGGAGCCAAAGAGAGATGCCCATCTGAGAGCTTAATTTATTTGAACAAGCAATCAATAAGGAACATGTGACTCTCCAGATGTTGTGGGACTACAACGGCTATCCACACTAACCATTCATATAAGATGATGACAACTGCAGTCCAATGACATCAAAAGGCAGCATGTTCATCATTTTCATGCTTCCACTAATGTACAGTCCTCCCTCCACATTCACAGGCTTGACCTTCACAAATCTGATTATTTGTGAGGCACATGCTTGCCTCCCCACTGATTTTCCTCCTCCTATCCCTTGCATTCCTCACTCCAGACTTGTGAAGCTTGTGTTTAAAATGGACATTTTTTCCCCTTTTGGATGAACAAAGCCCCCTCCCACTGCTGGAGGCATGGCCTCTCTGCCATGTGGTTGCACATTCTGCTGTGTATCGGCTGCTGATTTGTCATGTGCTCCTTTCTGAAGATGGCCACCAGAAGTAATTAGAACCCCAGAGCTCCTCTTTTCTCTGTCTGAGGGGAAAGTACCACTAAGCTTTTTAGCTTGTTTTTTTTTCACCCCCCTCCCAGCACCAGGCCAGAGGCAAAGGAATGGGAGGGGGGAAAGCTCTGAAGGGGAATCGAAGTGAAATCATGGAGGGGGGAGTTTTTTGATGGTTTTTTCCACTTTTGTGAATGTTCTGTACCCCAAACCCAAATGTGGAGGGGTTACTGTATTTCTTTTCAGAATTTTACTCAGTATTCCTTGGAAATGGAGATGCTTTCCTTCCGCTCTCATAATATTATAACATACTGCATTGTTACACTGTGGAATTTGTTCCCACAAGGTGGTGATGGCTTTAAAAAGAGATTGGACAAACTCATGGAGGATGGTGGTATCAGTGGCTACCAGTCATTTTGGATATACATTCACCTCTGTTATATATCAATAGCTAGGGAACATGAGAAACAAGGCATTGTTGATCTCAGGTTTTATTTGGGAGCCTCCATGGTCAACTGGTTGGTCACTGTGTGAACAGAGCATTTGATTTAGTTAGGTCTTTGATCTAACTTTGCAAGGTTCTATGCTTTTATGGAAGTGGCAATACCCACGAAACACTCAGCCTATGGCCTAGTGAGGCCCTTAAGGGCCCTCCAGATGAAAGGATTTCTGATTCAAAGGAAGAGGTTAACAACAACAACAACAACAACAACAACAACAACAACACCATGACTGCAGGATTGCAGGACGTCACGTGTGCTGACACACATGACGTCATGTCTGCATAGGGACGTCCTTCCCAAGATTAAAAAAAAAAAGGAATCCAATGAAATGGGCTGGGGTGGACCATAGGCGGAGTAGGGGGGTGGTGACGAACACTGTAGTGCGGAACAAGAAAGCAGTCTTTGCCGCCTCAAGCAGAGGATGGTGCGGAATGCCGCATTGCAGAAACATCGCAGAAATGTAGCCATAAACTCTGCTCCTACAACACCATGTGGCGTTTCTGCCATCTGGTTCGGAAAGGCCCCAGGTCTTTTGTCTGAGCCTCTCCAGTGAAAGTCTTGGTGATCTTGAATGTGGGTTGCCCTTATCTTCTTGCCTGTATTCTAGCTACACCTGACTCTGCAAGTGCTGTTGGCCTTCACTTTACTTTGTACTATAATCATCCTAGTTCTTTTCCAACCTCTGGCCCTGAAGCAAGGAGGATGCCCATCTCAACAGTAAGTACTGCTTCACTTATGCACATGAGCCATTGGTTTCTGAGAAATCAAATTATATGATGTTTCATGAATGAGCAAACCTGATCGTTTCTTCCTACCGTTCTATCAGATTCGCCATGTAAGCAATGTTATGACTGGACTTGGGTCAGCACACAGTAAGCAAAATTTCAACTTTGCCATCACTTTCCAGTAGCACAGTTTTACAGCTGAACAATGAAAAACACATCAGATAGATTTTTTTTATAATGTCTACCATGCCTGGCCAGACTGGCACCCCACTGTGTTAGGTTGTACATTGTAAAAATAGTGCAGACATACAATGGCACTATAAAATCAAGAAGAAGAAAAATAGGGAAGAAACAAGGAAACAAGACAATGAACACATGCAAGATAAAGGATAGCTTTCACAACAAACCAGTCAGTGTACTGATGTTGGCAATTATGTTGCACAACAGGTTGTATCTTGTATGAAAGTGATGTTGCTTGTTTATGTACCATATTGAGAAAAATCAAGCTAGCTAGCTAGCTAGCTATCTCACTTGTACATTTCCACCGAGGGATTAAAGGTAACATATATGGGGATCAGTGTTTGAGCACTGGACTATGACCCTCGAGAGCAGGGTTGATTCCCAGCTTGGCCATGGATGACATTGGGTGCATTACACACTTTCACTCCAGGGTCACCATAAGTCAGAAATTACTTAAAGGCACACAACGACAACAACCATCATGGGGATCAGCTTATTGGATCCTTGTAGTACAACTGTGAAATGGAACCGAGAGCTGTCTAGTTCCGCAAGTGAATGTTGGACTTCTAATCTCCTGTGGTAACCACTGGACCATTGCATTAACCTACTATGCAAGCAAAGGGGTGCTCCAAATTCTACAACAAAGGCCATTTCCACCATATACTGTTATAGGTGCTATTATTCCACTTTCAACATCCTGTGTAATTCTGGGGTTTGTAGTTTATTGAGGCCAAAGAGCTGTCTGGCTGAGAATTCTAAATTCTTCCCAGCAAACCCCAGGATTTCATAGGATGTTGAAAGTGGAATAAGTAGCATATATAGTGCGTATATGGCCAGAGTATAGTGCGGAAATGGCCAGAGACTTTTACTATATATGAGATGAGAAATGCCACATGGCCAAGCTGGGTTCAAAAGATGAAGAGGCATGAGGGATCATATTGCAAACATACACTGGATAATGGAGAGCACCAAAGACTTTCAGGAGCAAATCAGCCTATGCTTTATATGTTATAGTAAAGCCTTTGGTTGTATAAATCATGAAAAATTATGTATCACTCTTAAAGAAATGAGTTACCACAACATTTGATTATCCTAACGTGCAACTTGTATTCAGGACAAGAGGCCACCATTAGGACAGAATGCAAACAGAATGGTGTCCAATTGGAAAGGAGGTCAGGCAAAGCTGCTTTTTATTACACTATCTGTTTAATTTGTATGCTGAGTGTATCATATGCAAAGCTACATTGAATTCTAAGGAAGAAGGCTTGAACATTCCAGGAAGGAATATCAACAGTTTAAGATATGTAGATGACACCATACTACTAGCAGAAAATAGCAATGACTCAGAACAATTACTGAAGAAGCTCAAGGAAGAGGGTGCAAAGGCAGGATTACATTTGAATATTAAGAAAACAAAAGGAATGACCATGAATGGTTTCCATAGCAGACCATGAAGATATTGAGATCGTCAAAGATTCCTGTACTTTGGCCCAGTCACTGATCAAAATAGGAACTGTAGTCATGAAATCAGAAGAGTAGGACTTAAAAAGGCAACTGTGAAGGATATCAAAGTCAGGATTGTCCCTGGCATTGTACTTCCAATTTCTGTGTACAGTTATGGAAACTGGACAGTGAAGAAAGCTGATAGGAAGTGAATTAACTCATTTGAAATGTAGTGCTGTAGGAGAGTTCTGCAAATACCTTGGATTGCCAAAAAACAAAAATAAACGGATCTTAAAACAAATCAAGCCTGAGCACTCTCTAGAAGCCAAGATGACTAAACTGAGACTGTTATACTTTGGACATATCATGACAAGACATGACTCACTAGAAAAGACAATAATGCTTGGTAAGGCAGAAGGCAGTAGGAAAACAGGAAGATCCCATCACAGGTGAGTACACTCAGTCAAGGAAGCCACAGCCTTGAGTCTGCAAAACTTGAGCAGGGCTGTCGAAAACAGGGTGACTTGAAGATCTCTCATCCATAGGATCACCATAAGTGGAAGTCGACTTGATGGCAATAACAACAACAAATCTACTACCGATGCATATCTGTGGGAGGCTCAACTACATTCTGGAATCAAATTTGATAAAGGGTGGAATATATTGAGGCACATAAATATTTTAAATAAACAAATAAGCAGAAGTAAATCCACTGAATTCAATATGGCTTTCATGCTGCTGTATGAGCATAAAAGATAGCCACCTGAGGAACAAGGACGTCATAAATTTTCTCATAAAAACATGTCACATCATAGACTTATGTTCATGACATTATTTGTAGTCATATTTATTAGTTTCTAATAAAAATTGTTATTCCAAGCTGGCCTCATTGTCAAGACGTGACACTAGAGTTAGTTTCTACATCTGTTTGTTTTCCTATTACAATGGTAATTTTCAGTTGCTAATCCCACCTTCTAAAATGAAATTCAAAAAAGGAGTGACCCAGAAACTTCAAACAGACTTGTTTCACTGTCAGCCTTGTGATTACTCTTGTATAATGTTCCGCTATAAATAGGAATGAGTTTAAAGAATTCTAAAAAAAGAATTATACCATCCTAAATCCAGCAAAAGAATGTCAGAATCAGAAAATATACTTGGAAAAAAAATGCTGCTTACATGGCAAACGGCCAGTGGAGAAATTGATACTGCACAGATGACCAGCAAAATTTATCTCACTTACCCAGACCAAATTGTTACTTCAGCAAGAACCTAGCACTGAAATGGAACCTGAAATATCTCTGTGTAGGGAAAAAAAGCCACACTGATACCAAAAAAAGCGAGATAAGAATTCACAGCATGAATCCAAATATCACTGCACTAAACTTTCCTGTGCACTTGTTTAATCTACTTTTGTTGATATTCTTCAGCTTGTTAAAATATCATTATTTACTTCTGTAGATTTATTCTAAACTACGAAGAATGAGCTTCCATGAATCAATCTTATCTTTTCTATCTTGCCCATTTCAGCATTTTATGTTATCATTCTTATCTCAAGGGAATCTGTATTATGATCATGTAAACGAGGATTGCCTTGCAAGATCCAAAACCAATGTCATAGATTTCTCATTTTAATCTCAAACTACTTCACAAAAATGAATATTAGTTTACTTTTTGAAGCAGGAAATCAGGCATATAGACTTAGCATTGCTCTTGCACTTCCAAAGGCTTTGTTATGAATGGTTGCTGAGTACATTTTGCAAATGCTTTTTTGGGCTTATTTCAAATGGGAAAAATTGTCTGAAAATTTCTGTTACATTTTATCTGTGGGAAATTCAAAATAATGTATGAAAAAGCTTAATTCCAAGCATGTTTCTGCTAGATAAAAGACACACTATGGGAATATTCACTAATTTAAAATAGGCCATAACAAAACATTAAATAGTCTTTTTCCATGATCGGGTATATCTGCTGAAATTCTTTCCTCTTTAAAGTTGTTAAAGGTATAGAAATCCACATGGCCATCTTGTAAGACTGTGTTCTTCTCTCCACACTGCCATTAAGGAGATGATAATACTATTTATTTCACTGACTCTAATTGTTTTAGATTATAAGGCAGCCATTTCGTTCATCCAAGACCCATATTTGAATGGCAAATTTTCAGTCTTAAAAGTCTCATTTTTTAATTTTGCCTATATTCTACTTCAGGCATGGCTGCTGGGTCCATGTAACAGAGTGGAGCCTCCATTGTCTGTTTTAATAATAGTGTCTTCTACATATTCTCCATGTGTTAGCAGCTCCTGAAAGTTTGGCAGGATCTATCCAGGTGCTGGACTTCATTTTTAACAGAGGTTCAGCACTTGGACAGTTCCCTTTACACCTGAAGGAGCTGTGGTGGACAGTGCTACTAAAACTGGGGGTTAGAGTCACTATCCTACCATTATGCACCTACCAATCATACCTGACAGACTTATGGACTTTTCTTACACATGTCTACTGTACATGTCTACTCAGAAATTTTATTGGCTCCAGTGAGGCTTATTCTCAGGTGTAGCAGTGCAGCCTTAATGTGTTATTCACCCAGTGCTGGACCCTCCATGGAGGGCCAGTGCAGACTGGACTACTGAGTGTTTTGTTACCCTGATTTCTGGGGGTCCCGGGAGGGACACCTAAATGTGCTCAAACAATGGGGAAGGAATTAGCACAAAGCACAAGTTTGCAATGCGAGAGGCAGGGTAACGAAACGAGATCTTGAGCCCTATGTCTACGGGCCCAGGCCAAGTCAATGATAAGGCAGAAGTTGAAAATAATAATTGTTTTATTGAAATACAATCAAACACGTGTATGCAACACACTCACACAGAGAACTATAGAAATAAAAGGTAGGAGTTGGATAGAGGGATTTTGAGAGGAGGTTTGACATGGGAAATACTATACCTGTCCTGAGGCCCAGTAAAAGCACAGAAGCTGGGGAGCGTGGATTCTCAGCACATGGGGCTGAGGGGAAGGCTCACTGGACAAAGCGACAGCAAGGCGGGATGGAAGCCAAGAGCGATCTGAGGAAGCGCTCAAAGTCAGGAGTTCTTATAGGGAAAATTGTGGCCGCAGGCTAGTCTGTTCTTGGGGATAACAATGACTTTGGGGCTGGAGACAAAGCCTCCAAAAGGTCAGTACTTTAGATGATTGAGTTATAGCCAGATTGTCAATAGAGTAGCCAGTATGCAAATACGGAGTGCTTGAGAGTTGTATAGTCCGCTCATCAAGCTGCCTGCGCAGGGCAGGGGATCTTTTGTAAGTAGTATGCATACATAATGTGGTAGTTGCCTTGAGGTCTCCTGAAGCTGCAATCGGCAATGACTAGCCTGCCTAGATTGGGATCTGAATGGTTCGGCTATTGTCGGCCATGCCTGTGTGCGTGCTTGTCCGGGGGCCTCGCAAGCACATGGAGAGGAATGGGTACAGAAGGCCAAATTATTGATATCAAATGATATCTTA
This sequence comes from Cyclura pinguis, assembly GCA_030412105.1. NCBI lineage: Eukaryota > Metazoa > Chordata > Lepidosauria > Squamata > Iguanidae > Cyclura > Cyclura pinguis. The sequence goes on from CM059601.1 coordinate 199,985,391, forward strand.
ATATCCCACAAGCTCCGGCTAGAAACAGCAGTAACAGTTTCCAGCCTTTTCCATTCAATAATTCTACAGTTATTTCAGTGACATATCAAGACCCTCACTGAAATGAAGAAATGATTCAGTCTGACAAGTCATCCCCTTTGCAACTTAACTAGGCCATTTCTTTTGCACTTTTGAAATGCAAAACCTTTTTGAACAATGACCAAGAAAACATTTTGAAAAAATGAAAATCCCCAAGCCTCCACAACCTGCAGGATGAGCAAAACAATAGATCTTTCAGAGAATGCCACAGAAATAAATAAATGAACTTGCCAGGTAAATAAAACTCTTCTTTTTATAAGGAAAAAAAACCCCAAGGGGCTGGATCTTCTCATCTTATATAAGCCTGGTGTCAACACTTGGCATGGGGGGAGGGGGTGGTATGCCAGGTCTCAAAGGTCCCACAGAACTCATCAAGGATGACACCAATATCTTTCCCCCTCCCACTTCTCTCTTCCTCTTTCTTAAAGTTTACCTTTCCTTAACGGCCTATCACTGTAAGGAAAAGGACTGGTCCAGGCTGTCACAGTTGTTATTGCCTTCCTCATCCCTAATGTTTTTCGGCCTCCCTCCCAAAGCGGATTTTTACAATACTGGGCTGAAGGAGGTCCAGGTGGCTAGACTGCGGGAGTTCACTCTGCTGATCCCTGTCTTCCCACATCTGTCCCCTGGTGGTCTCAAGTGGGAGATGCTATGGGGGTGCAGAGGAAAGTGCAAAAACCCTGTCAACCTTAGGACCCATTCATGCTGCACAATTATAGTGCTATGATTCCCCTTTAACTGCCACAGTCCTGTGCTATGGAATCCTGGGATTTGCAATTGAAGGAAGGGTATTTAGAATTCTCAACCAGAGAGCTCTAGTGGCTTATCAAAACTAGGCCCTCAGGATTCCACAGCATGCATCCACGACTGTGGAAAGGAACAATAGTTCTTTAATTGTGTGGTGCAGTGGTTCTTAATTCTTTCTTTACCAAGGACCCCCTGTAAATATAGTTTGTTGCCAGCGATGCCCAAGATTAAATATTTCAATTTAGATTTAAATATTCAAATATTTGTTTAAGGTAGCTCATCAATTGCTCACTCTCATCCCTTATTCTTCCAGTAGATATTGCAAAGGAAAGGAGGCTTGTTAATGGTCTGTGGAGTAGCATGCTGAGATCCTTCAAGAGCCAGGAGAATAGAAAAACCTGGAATTTCCTAAAGGAAGGTTATGAATGGGAGGCAGACCTAAAGAATAATTTCTTTTGCTCTTTTCCCAACAGCAGCACCTGGAAAGTAAAAGAAGGACCTACCCTCTCTTTCTATACTCTCAGCGCTCCTTTGAGGGGGCAGTGTTTCTTTTGCCTTCTCTTTCTCTCAGAGCAATGCCTGGAAGGTAAAGGTCTTGGTGGTACTTTGGGGGAAAGCACAGAAGAAATGCTATTTCCCTCCAAAGGAGCACCAAGATTGTAGAGAAGGTAGGTGCTTCTAAAAGAAAGACATACTCTTTCTCTACTCTCTCAATGCTCCTTTGGGGAAATGGCATTTCTTTTGCCCTGTCTTTCCCCCAAAGACTGGAAAATAAGGGTCTCAGTGCTGCTTTGGGGGAAAGTGCAAAAGAAATGCTGTTTCTTTCCCTTTGATGTAGCACCAAGATTGTAGAAAAGCTAGGTGATTCTTTCGAAAGCACCTACCTTTTCTACTCTCTTGGTGCTCTTTCAGAGGGAAATGGCGTTTTTTTTCAAGCTTTTCCCCAAAGGAGCACTGAGACCCTTGTAGTTTTGCTTCTAAGCAGCCGCAAGAGTAAAGGGACTTCCCCTATTCTCATGGCTGCTTGGAAGTAAAGCTCCACAATGCTGCCTGGCCCTGGGCTCAAGCAGTGTTGCCACATTCACCACACAAGGCCTGAGCTGGGCATTTTCCCTCATTTTCTTGGCTCTCCTCTCGCCTTCCTGCCTTCTGGGCTCTCTGGCACACTGGTGTAGTAGTGTCCAGAGCTTCCAGCACAGGGTGAGATGACTGCCAGCACCTTGTTGCTGATGTTGCCACACCATCATCACTACTGCCTTGGAGGAATCCAGGACATGCTGCATCAACCAGCCACAACCAGCCTGGATATTTTTTAGTTCCTTAAATCTGGGATTTCTGCCATTTTCTAGGATGAATAGCAACTCTGTGCAGGTCCCCCTGAGGGCTCCACAGACCCCAGGGGAAGGACCATTGCTGTAGTGTGGAAGACCCTCAAGTGCTGGTTCCAATTACACAATTTGAATACTTTTTCATTTTTCTTTGAATAAAGCCTTAACTATGGAACTAAGAAGATAACAACTGAGTGATGATTTCAATTTGTTTGTTTTCTCCTCATTCAAATGTGCCTTTCGTTTGTGAAATCACATTTACAGTAGGGTTACTGAAAATCAGAGTAAGAATTTATACCACCTCATGTTCAGGTAAATAGCTCATTTTAGAGATAAAGCAGAAAGAGAGAGAGAGAGAGAGAGAGAGAGAGAGAGAGAGAGAGAGAGAGAAAGATCAGCTTTCTTTCCAGTCATCAGCTGCTGACATTAACTTTGAAACCAAGCTTTACTTCCATACCCAGTTCACAAAGAAAACAAAGCAGCCATTGACAAAACACAGACGGCTTCCCATGGGCTCTTCTGGAGGTTTTATGTTCACAGAGATGGAAGCCAGAGTTGTTAGACCAGTGTGAAACAGCAATTTAACACAGCCACTGTGTTCTGCACCTGAGCGAGAAGAGTGGGTACCCTTATGCATGATGACAGTAATATGACTCTTGGCAGAAATCTGTTACACCTGCACCTGGATGGAATCGTTGCATGGAGAAAGTGGAAGACATCTTCAGCACATCTTCAGATTTTGCTAGAGATAATTGATGTTAATACAGGGCTGATATCTATTGGTTACTAGAAATCTCTCTTATTTTACATTATTTGTATAAGGCAAGTGACTTAGTATGAGGGCAAGAAGGAAAAGGGAAATTTTATTCATGTGGTTATATTACTGCTTGGATATTAAGGGATAGAATAATAGCAAGTGTTCCAAGCTGGCACAAAAATCAGGTTGGCTTATAAGAAAAAAATATCCAAACATTTCGTTGTTGTTGTTCTTGTTGTTGTGTGCCTTCAAATGATTTATGGTGACCCTGAAAATCGTATCACAGGTTTTTCTTGGCAAGATTTGTTTTAGGGAGAGAGAGTTGCCTTTGGCTCCCTCTGAGGGTGAGAGAACATGATTTGCCCAAGGTCACCCAGTAGATTTCCATGATTGTCTCTCAGGGTGTTTCTGCCCTACACTGTTATAGTGTTATTATTCCACTTTCAACATCCCGGTGGAATTCTGGGGTTTGTAATTTACTGAGGCCAAAGAGCTCTCCGGCTGAGAATTCTAAATGCCCCTCCCTAAACTGCAAACCCCAGGATTCCATAAGATGTTGAAAGTGCAATAACAGCACTATAACATTGAAGTATGGAAATGGTCTCAGTCTCTCAAAGTTGTAGTCCAACATTCAGACCACTACTGGCTGTTTCCTTAGACCAACCAAAATGTCATAAAGTAGTAAGCAAGCTGCTGAATTTTCCAAAAGGCAGGCTACATTTTGGAGGGAGGGGAGAGAGATCATTCCATGTTGAAATCATGGAAACTGTATGTACTAAAAGTCTTATAGTGAAATTTTGAGGGAGATACCTGATTTGGGTCCACTCATGTGCTATGCACATTTAAGATTCCACCCAGGACTGCCCTTTGGCTGCTGGTAGGGTTGCTAGATCTCAGGGGACAGACTCTCTTTTCCAGTCCCCAGGGGGAGGGGAAGAAATCTGAGTTTTTAAAGTATGTGTGTGTGTGTTCCTCATCTCTAAGACTAGGTCTTTTTTTTTAATTTGAAAAGCCTTCTCTGTAAAACTACGGGTAACACTTAATGTATCAAGTTTACTGACATTGCCAGGGAGCACTATTGCCCTTGTGACGTTCCCAAGGCCTGCCCTTATGACATCACAAGTATGTGTGTCTGGGGGATCATCACTAGATCTATGATTTTGGTCCTGAAATCTCAGGGCCTGGGATAATCCGGAGCTGGTATTCCCAGGAGCTAGGATAAGGAAATACGTAGTGGCTGATTAACTAAGAACAGAGACACAGTTCGCAGAAATATCTCGATTCTTAAGTGAAATCCACAGGTTTCTTGATAAATAGAAAATGGAAACATAGGCCCTTTCTGCTCCACCCTCCCTACCTGCCATAGCGCCGGGAGAAGGACAGGACCAGGACAACGCTTATGTACAAAGTCATCACAGTCCCATCCTTCTCCTGTCCCCAGGTGGCATGATCATACCACAAATAATTGACAGGTTTTCCCCGTCAATGACAAGTGACTGTACCACCATTGCAGACTTATCTTGTCTGTGGAGGCCCTGGAAGTGCAACGGCTGCACTTCCTGCCCCAGTGCAGCCTGGGATAGCACCCAGCTGTGCTGTGGCAGGAAAAGGTATGGCCATCACACTTCTTGGAACACAGAGGCAGACAGTGCAGAGGGGAGAGCTCCTGTCATGTTCCCCTCCAGGCAGAGCCAACACCAGATGTTTCTGCGACCAGGTAAGGTGACTAAAAGGGCCATAGAAAAACTAATAAGTATTAACTTAACTGGAAATTAATTTTAGGTGGTGGTCTAATAAAGGTATTGTTCAAATGTGGATGATTTGGGTAGGTGTATTTTTACTTCGGGATTCCCAGCCAAATATCTCTAATCTAGATTCCATCCTATCCATTTCCTGCTTCCACTTTCACCATAATGCAAGACAGGATCATTTGTTGATTTTGAATGGAGAGGTTGGACAAATCATTAAATACCACACTTCCATCCTGATCTTGTCACGCCCTGTCTTCCTCTTTTCTGACACAGTTCTTATATTTTTACTCTGTTCCTCTGAATGTTTTACTCTGTTCCCCTTTCATTATTATTATTTCACGAAGCTCTCTCACTTATTTTCTCAGTTTACTCTTTGATATAAATCCAAGGGAAGACAACAAGTGTTGTCTCCCTTCCCTTAAAATTCTCAAAGCTCTTATTATGATATGAAAGCATGATTTCCAACTTTACAGATGATGCTAAATTGGGAGAGAATAAAAACAAATGAGGAATAATTAGGTGTTGCAGCTAGATATAAAAGGATTTAGATAATTTCCTATTTATGGAATAACAGAAAGCAAATGCAGGGTTGAGCAAATAAATTGAGAATAATTAGCCTTACAGCACAGAATCACAAGCAAGAATCTGCAGTAATGGAAAGGAATTATGCATTATCCTGGCCAAACTAAGAGCCAGATCAGTGTATCCCTTTTATATTTCTCTGTTAAAACATTTACTACCTGCATATAGAGGTGGTATTCATCTGAGAAGCTAGAACACAGGTTTTATCAGACAACAGAAGAAAACCAAGCAAGGCCAGCTTTTATAGCTGTGTATGGTCATGTCAAGTATGTATTAATACAGATAAAAGTGGGACCTGTAACAAAATGTTCTAGTGTGGTGGAGTGGTTTTGTTTCAGGATACCTGCCATCATTCCATTCCATTCCATTCCCTTTCTGTTTTTCCATTCTACCTTCCCTAAAGCAGGACCACTGAGTCAGTCAGTCTTCATTGAACTGTTCCTCCCTGCTTTTAATGTCTGAGTCTAGGGGAAAATTAGACTTCTGGAAATCTTTGGCTTCCCCTGGGCCTGGTGATACCTGACAGTTATTAGCTTGGTCCAGTGGGTGAATAAGTCCTAAAACAGGAGTTGCTCTTACTAGCTGAGTTCAGAAAGAGAGGAAAAAATAGAGAGGAGAGGAGCTGTAGCTGCCATGGGTAAGGATCAGGCCCTTTCAGTTTTATTAAAGTAGCAGCATTTTCAATTAGGTATTTAGAAGGGTACAAAAGGGTGAAATCTTTAGAGTGGAATTTCTGTTATGTTTTTGCACCTATGTTGTATCTTTTATTTAGAGCTTTAAAATTTGTCTCCAAGGTTGCTTGCTGTACTACTGACTGGAACATATGGAATATTCTACAATCAAGTCCTGCACTAGCACTCCATTGGATGCATGGAACTTTTGGGACATTGCATATGTGTTCAGTTTAACATATAATTTATTGTATAGTCAACACACACACACACACACACACACCAATACAGTCAGCCCTCCACTTTTGCTAAGCTTAAGGGCACAGTACCCCCACAGAAGTGGGAAAATCACAAATCTCAAAATGTCTGTCTACGGGAAGGCGGTGGAAGCATGGTGGGGAGAATGGATACCCTGGGTCCAAAGCAGGTCAAGAAAAGAAGAGGGAAAGTGAGTTGAACTTCATAGTGATGCTATACTTCCTCTCTTTCCCACATCTCCTTCCTTGGATATGGGGAGCATCGGGGAGGGATTTGCAGTAGTAAGAAATTGGACTGTGAGCCATACTTCACTGGCCAGGGAATGGCCGGTGGAGGAAAAGAAGGACCATGAGTGGGTTTTTAAAGAGCTGTGCAGCCTGATCGGAGCCACCAGGACGGAAGGTTCCTCCAGAAAAGAAGCACAGGGGAAGGGGTTGGAGAAACTCACAAATAAATCCATGAAAGTCATACCCGTAAATGTGGAGGGCTAACTGTATGCATGACTTAAACTGTGATTGTGTTTGCAATATCTATTTATGATTCATTCTATAGAATCTAGAAGAGGTATATTATCTGGGCCCTAAACAGGTGCAGAAGTTTCATCGAGGCAAGTACTAGAGATGCCAGCTATCACTTCCATCTTAGCTACTAAGCCTGTAAATGAAGACATGCATTAGCAGATTCAAATTTTCAACATGTGGTTGCCATGTTCCTTCTCATCCAAAGAAGAGCAACCTTTAGAGGTTATTCTGATCTGCCCATCACTGCAGAAAGGAGAAAAGTGTGAAAGCAGTATTAAAAATATATTAAAAGTATTAAAACAGGAAGCAAACAGAAAATGACTCCGGGGTTACTTCCTGTTGTAAAAATGACCTCTCCTGTGCATATGCTCGTCCAACGTAAAAATGCTTCCATTTCCCTATAGAGCATTTGGGGCAAAAATAGTTTTGATTTTTTTTTTTTTTTTTTGGCAGAAAGATGTAGCAAGTGGTGCAACCATCCAAAAATGGCATCAGTGGCTACATGTGGTCCACAGGTCACATTTTGCCTATCCCTGATGCATAGTGATCAGAATATGTGTTTCTCCATTTATACATGCCTTGCATATGCAAGTGCACCTTATTTTGCTGATGGATAAATTTGATTCTGTGTTTATTCACAATTTTCCCTGCATTTCTCCAACTTTCAACCACATAGCAGCATTATTGGAACCCAGGTTTATGCCCTGTTTTGGACACATTTTTATTTTTGTGATGTTCAGGACAGCTCCAACTTCAAGGAATTGACTTGGAGATTTCAAAAGCTTTGTTCAGGAACATCAAAGAAACAACAGCACACTTTGGCATTGCCAAAAGAATATTGGATTTCTAGTGCTATATAAACTATTACCTTTCAGAATTAGTGCTTGCTAACGTCTCATTTGGTGGCTTACACAAGCAACACATTTCTCGGACTTTCTGTTCCCCTCCCATTTCCCAACTCACTTTGCCAACAGTCCAACCTTGCAGCTGTGCCTGCTTACTCTCTTATCACAGGTCATTACAATAACATTTCCATGTTCTCAGTTCACCCAGACATGAATGGATCCCATCATCCCCTGCATAGCAAAGCACTGAAACAAAGTCCTCTACCTAAAACATGGCAGGGAGAGCTCAGGTGTTATGTCACAACAAATATGGTTGCATATATTTTTTAAGGCAACTTATGTGACTGAGAGGGACATTCCACCTTCCAGTCCTCCATGTGGTCTATTTTTTTTTAAGTGAGTAGAAGAAGATGAAGAAATACCTATCAATATATCATGGCTCTTAGTATTTCACAAAATGGCTGGCACTTGCAGCAGCCACAGACACGCCATTTATTTGTCGTTGTTAAAAAAATGTTTAACCCAAAGGGCATCTCTCTCAAAAATCAATACTTGGATGCCATCTGCTCTTGCCCTTCTTTACAATAATCTATTCTTCAGAAGAAACATTGACAGAGAAATACAATACCAAAGATGAGGGCTACTTCAAAAGATTTTCGGAAATCAAAGCATAGTCTCTTTCAGTGGTTCTTAACCTTTTCTTTACCAGGGACTCCCTCAAAAATAGTTTTTTGCTGGAGACCCTCAAGACTTAAGATTTAAATATTTAAATTTAGATATGGAAATATTTACTTTTTCAACTATTTATTTATTTATTAAAGGCTTCTGGAGACTAGAATTCAAATCCCAGTTCAGACACTGGGTGACCTTGGTCAAGTCACATTCTTTCAGCCTCTGAGGAAGGCAAAGGCAAACCCCCTCTGAATAAATCTTGCCAAAAAAAAAAATGCCTCCAGTGGTAGGTTCACTTTGGGATTGCCATAAGACAGAAGTAATTTGAAAGCACACAACAACAAAGTGCCGCCCACAGGGAGATGTTCTTTCTAGATATCATGTCTCTCTCCTTTGAAAACTGATTTATGGCAACCCTAAGGCAAAAGTATCATGAGGGTTTTCTTGGCAAGATTTATTGCTTTGCCTTTCTCTGATACTGAGAGAATGTGACTTGCTGGAGGTAACCTAGGGGGATTTCCATGGCTGAGTGGGATTCAAACCCTGATCACCAGAGTCATAGGCCATTTCCATACAGGGTGAGGGAATTGCCCTGTGACGCTACTTACTGGGTCTTTTGGTTCCCCGGTCTGGTCCAGGTTGCTCTGGAGCAGTGCGTGCTCGTCGCTCCACACTGCTCTGGGGACGAAAATGTCGGCTTCCGGTTGGTCAAGGGTCTCGACCAACCACTGAAGCTAGCCAGCCTAAAGCCCGCCCCAGGCAGATCGCAGGCTCACATTGGTGCGAGCTTGTGATTCTGCACAAGGGAGTAGGCTCGCACTGGCGCACTCCATGCTTTTGAAAAACAGGTTTTTCAAAAGCATGCTGGACAACCACTTGGGGTCGTTCTGGAGCGGGCTGAGGTGCGGAACTACACTAAGTAGTCCAGACCCAGTCCGCTCCCAGGTGCGGACGTCCTCCCTGGAGGACAGACTGCACTGTTTCTAATTCCCCATGCGGGAATGGCCATAGTTTGGGTGCAAATACACACCTGCTGCTGTGTCCCTTTCACCATGGATACTGCAGGGGGAGGTATGTGTGCGTGTACCCAAACTGCTCTGTCATTTGCGAGCAAGGGAGCAGTTTCAGCATCCACAAATGCCCCCCTCTGCTGCCATGTTCCTGTTGCTGCTGTTGGTGTCCAGCAGCAGGGCTTCGTGGACCTCCTGTGAGGGTTCTGAGGATCCCCAAGGGTCCCTGGACCCTAGGTTAAGAATCACTGGTCTGTTTGGAAAATACATTGGCCTGGTGTAACATAAACCTGCAAACTGTGCTCTTCATCAGCTATTCAGATGAGCAAATTAGCTCTGCAGCCTGTTGGAAAAGTAACACAGTGTGGCGTAGTATTTGCAGTGTTGGTCTGGGACTGCGGAGATCCTTGAAACTCATCAGGCAGCCTTGGGCCAGTCAATCTTTTTTCAGTCTGGCCTATCTCAAAGGGATTGTGTAAGGACAGAAGCAGAGTATCATATACATCAACCTGAGCTCATTTGAAGACATATAGCCATACATATATCAAATAAAAGACATACAGAAGCTGAGTTCAGTTATTTCCATACCCCTGAGGTAGTGGGTGCTACCCCAAGGGCCAACAAGACTGAACTTTTTGATTTGGCTTTGTGCACAGCTCCCACTTGTTTGTTCAGGGAATTGTTAATTCCCTCCTTTCCTGTAAGGCATTCCGCTCGGAGCGCAGGATTTGATTTGTCCTACCATTTTATTTCAAAAACCATGTGGTGACAGATAAAGCTGATAGAAAATAAGTGAGTGGCCCAAAGACATACACAATGGCTTTATGGCTGAGTGGGCATTTGAAGTCAGGCCTATCCAGTGCCAGTTGGTGTGGGCAATGTACACGTACTGTACATCTGGTTGGTGTTTGCAAACCATTCCTGTCAAGTATCAGATGAATTTCAATCTGAATTGAAAAAAAACAACAGTGAAATGTATCACATTCTGTATTTTAAAAGAACTAATTAATTCCAGGATTCTTAAACTGTGCTAAAATGAATGTCTAAAAGGCATGGAAAAAACATCTGGTTTCATTTCCCAAAACAAAAATAAAGCCAGGAGGGGGAAAAAAAAGTCCTCTCTCTGGCCATTTCGTTTTAGGGTCTTGGAGGAAGCATGTAGCACAAGGGTCCAACATCCTTTCCTAGTGGTAGTGTGATGGAAGGATGAGAAATATTTGTGCATTGTGCAAAAGACACCCTTCAGCCTTTGGAACTCTTTGTAACATTTCACTGAATAAAGCAAATGCTGTGTCAGATATTATTGCTTGGGGATTAAAGTGAAACTGTAGAGTGAGAGACAGTGTGTTATGAGTGCTCAAAGCATCAGTTACTTTCATCTACATGGTTAGCTTAATATTAATTCCATTGCTTTGCAATTTGCAGGTATGCCACCTTTCTCTCTTCTCTGTTAGTCTCTCTTTCCCTCCCTCCCTCTCCATACTCACTGAAACCATTGGAGCAAGGTCATCTCAGTCTTGAGAACAACCATCATAGCCCACAACTAAGAACTAATGTAGCAATACAACTTGGCTGTTCTGATATGGCCTGCTAAGGTGCCTCTTCTCCAACTGTCCTGGTTCAGCAGGAATGGCCCTGGTTAATCTTCTGACATCCCACTTTCTCAGCTGCTTTTAAAATACTGCAAATCCTCCTCCTCCTCCTCCTCCTCCTCTGTTAATTGCTGCAAACTGAGTTCAAAGCCCCAAAACAGTTTTCACTTACTTAACCCAGCAGGACAGGAGGAAGCAGCGTGTTGCCCTTCCCAGTAAATTCAAGCAAAAGTGAACTGTTCAATCCTCTCTCCTGGCACTGGAGCACACCAGTCCTGTGCTGTGTGACTCCAAATTGGTTCTTGCAGCAAGGGAAAAAGAATGAACACACCTTGTTTAAAAAAAAAAAGGCTGAGGAAAGGGAGAGTACTGCTTTACTTAAGGAGGCCCCTTTTGAATGTTAGTACCACCAGAACTGTGCAGCAGCTGATCTATCAAGATCTCTTTCTCAGACACACAGATTCCCCACCGACTCACCCATACACACTCCCTAAACAGGATATTGCAGAGAAGCATTTCTGGAGTGATTTTTTTTCTCCTCCAGTTCTGATTTTAGTTAGTATTTGAGATTTGCATGAACTTTATATTTTAGGGCCCAACTTTACTGGTTTTATGTGAAAAGCCACATTCTCATGGGGATTATGTGCTGGGATTTGAACATGTGGGTGGTAGGCAGGCTGAAATGAGTAGTGGATGGGACCAAAGCCAAAAGTATGTGAGCTCTTCTTTTTTGTTTAAACCCTCTTTGTGCTCTTCTCCATTCTCTCCACCCCTCTTCCATTCTCTTTCCTCTCCCGACACACACACACACCTTTTGGGCTTCTGGGAAAAAGCATACTTTCCTCCGGTGGATACCTAGACAGGCTATCTTGAACAGGCCATCTGGAATTAGACCAAGAGCCATACAGTTGTTAGAGATGTCATTCCTTACTAAGTTAACTCTAATAACAAGCAAAGAGTAATTCCAGCGATCCCACCCCCACCTCACTGCCACTGTGAGAAAGTCTTCAAAAACTGCAGAGTCTTCAAACACTATTTACAGTCCAGTACATATTCTACACAAAGGTCACACATTGGGGATTTTGCACAGGAAACATCCATTTCTGCATAGGAAATAGCATTCAGTTTCTGTTTAGAAAGTAATATTTCTATGCAGAGGAAGTCAAATGGCAAACCTCCTCTAAATAAATCTTGCCAAGAAAATACTATGAGAGGGTAACCATAAATCAGAGTCAACTTGAAGGCACATAACAATAAGATTTTAAAACAAGGAAGCATGAGATAAACAGTAATCTTTTCTTCATTAAAATTATTTGTTTAATATTCAGATGAAATGATTACCTGGTATCTGTTCTACTGTAGCCTTATAGAACAGTTTTTTGTATTATTGATATACTTTTGGTAAGTGCTGTCTCAAAGTCAGAAGAGTATTCATAAAAGTAACTAACATGCTATCAGTTTCCAATATCCTATTTAAAGTTGATAACATCCTCCAGACTGACCTTTCTAAATGTTCTCTTCAAATGTTTTCCAATAGACTTCTGCATGCCTTTAACTCACAATAAAAGAGAAGTGCAACAGATTTGAGAACTGAAATTTTGTAATTGTTCACTCCACTTCCAAGGAACACTCAGCTATGCTTCCATTTTTTGAAGCAATAGCCAAATCTGACAATTTATGTACACCAAGAATAAAATCGTATGTCAGGAACAAGCCTATAAAAGCAAGCTTCAAATGAATCCTATATTCACAAATGAGAGTGTTATGGATGGTACTCTTTATGAGACATTGAGACTCCAATGTGAGCACTGAATGTACTTTACAGAATTTATATTACAGGGAGCATGTCTTATAAATAATATCCTAAGGACAGGATAAATGGAACAGAAAAGCTTGAGGACTTACATCAGAAGAAAACACCGAATTCAGTTTTTACACAAATGGATGTCTATTGAAAATAGTAACCTAGTGAAGCAAGAAGTGGTGGATTGTTTAAATCCCCTCTTAGAGCCGTATAATCAACAGAGAAAAGTAGGAGGTAAATTTATCAGTAGGTGACACACCAGTAAGCAGCTTCATGTCTTTCAGATGTTTTGGCCACAACAGCCTGATGTGCAGGGATTATGGAAACTATAGTCCAGACATCAGAAAGGCAACAAGACTGCCCTTTTCCATGTATTTACCGAAACTTGGAATATCAAAGAGGGCCTCGGCTCACTTGCCCTCTCGGATCACACAGTCCCTATGCTGTCGTTGATGGCTTCCTTGTGAGTACGGCAGTGAATATGTTCTAGATTTTAGTCTGAACTTTAAAGGAGTTATTCAAGGTTCAGAATTTATCACTAAAATAAGTCCAGCACCTTGGCTAGCTCCTTTAAAGTTATTATTAAAACCCAGAATAGATTCACCACCCCACTGATATAACCTATCTTTGCTGTTGTTTTCTGATGGTATTGCTGTTCCACTTTTATCACAAATTTTGACATTTAAAAAAGACTAATTAAAACACTAGTGTAGCATTATGTGCTTTCAAATCGCCTGTTGACTTTTGATAACCCAATGAATTTCATAGTTTTTCTTTTCTTTTCTTTTTTAAGGTAGAGACTATACTATATACAAATTGCATGTGGATAATGGGTAGGTGAGCGTGCATACACAGATGCCCACAAACAGTGCAATGCAATGCAATAAAATACCAGAACTAGAACTCTTATGAATTTACTTCACATAGTTATATATCAGTTTTCTTTCTGAAAAATTCTACGACAGCCCTGAATAACAATAAAGAGAGAGAGAAAGAAAGAGAGAGATGAAGATTCAGTTCAATAAATTGTTGCTACATTTTTGGTTGAACTCCCTTCCACTCTCTCTAAAAGGTTGATCTTTAAGTGGGAAGTTGATCCAGCTTGTCTCAACATTACATGGATATACCTGTCTGCATATGAAAACTGAGCACTAAACTGTGTATTAGTTATTATTTTGCTGCCAGCTATATGGCTTTTTAAGAAGTTTATAGTAAAGTCATCAGGGCAGTGGAAGGATTCCAGTTTTCAGCTGGAATCCTATAGGTGGCATATACGGGTGTAATTGGCTGTTATGCCAGAATATGTTCTTTTGGGAACATTGCAGAAGGAAGTATCCACTTTCTTCTTGTGTAATGTCCGATATGCGGCCAGCTCCTGAATGTAAAGAAGGGGAGGGATGTCCACACAGTGCTCAGCGACAGTTGTGCAGCCAAAAGAAAAGGACAGACGTTACCCTCCAAGATCAACTGCATAAGCATCAGGAGAGACGGGGTGACTTCACACTAAATGAATGGAGCATACAGGCAGCACTGCACATCCTTTGACAACTAATAACAGCTCAGGGGTGGAGCATGAGATTTGGTGTTCAGTACAAGCCTAAGGATGTGGCAGGCACCCCCAATTTCATCGCTGAAATGTTGGAAGATTCTGCTACTTTCGCTCCTCCACTCTGTGATCTTGACAGTGTTGCCCTCAAGAAATATTCCTTCCAAAATCTCATTTGTGTCGCTGCAAGTGGGGATTTCTCCCCCTTCTGCCTGTATCAAATATCCAAGCATGGAAATGAGATAACAGGATACAAGAGACCATTTTGGTAAAGGCACCAGCCATTTAGCAAAATGTTCAAAGGAATAATAGCAATAAACAATATCTTCCAATAAATTTTCTAACTGAAAGGCTTCTGATTCGCCCTGCCTCTGAAAACAGTCTTTATCTAAGTAAACACAATTCTCTTTTAAAAACCAAGCAGCCCTTTAGTAACCATTATTTTCCTGTCAATCATAAGATTACACAGCTATGTAATTGCGATGTCACTGGAGTTATCTGGTGGCTGCTGCTGCTGCTGCTTCCAGTCAAATAATAGCGTGCATTTTCCCAGCTCCTACGACATTGCACAGAAAAAGAATCACACATCACAGTACTGGGGGAACAGATTAATATTCCCTCCAAATCATCGGAGGAACTGCACCTGCGAAAGATGGATTACATGGTGCTGCGGTAGCTGAAGATAAATATTCTTGTTTCGGTTTGCGCATTCATTGCCAAGGCATCTGTCTAGGATCATTCACTCTAAAAGCAACGAGGAATGCTGGCAGAGGTTAAGTGACTTCATATTGAAAGATGACAGCTGGTAAGGATGAACTTTAACAAAATCGCTGATACTTTCCTGGCCCCAGATGGAAAGTATTTTGTTTGTCTGTCTCTTCTGGAAAGTCTCAAATCAATTAACACAAAAATTATATTCCAAGCCCAGGCTCTTCAGTGATGTGAACTTTACCAATCCTTTTAACACAGAGGAGGATTAGGTTATCTCATGTAAATCCAGTTGTTAGTCCCAATTAAGTAGATCCATCAAATCAAGAGATCATAAATTAATGTTGATTTACCAAAATCCCATTGATTCAATAGGTATACGCTACTTGGGATTTAGATTTATGTCAATGACATTATCTAGGATGGAGAACCTGTACACCTTCAGTTGTTGCTGAACTATAGTTTCCATCATGCCTGACCATTGACTATGCTAGCTAGAACTGGTGGGAGTTAACATCCCATAACATCTGATGGCCCACAGGTTCCCCACCCCTGTTGCAAAGTAAGTAAACCAGTCATCCAAAATTTCTGAGTAGAAAGGCTGCCTTGCAGTGCCATATTTAGGGGCGTGCAATCTATATACCTATCTGCTGTGTTTGGCTTTGCAGAACAATTCAGGAGATTGGTGGGGGGCAACATTTAAATAATTGAAGCAAACACTACAAGTAGGTCCATTTCAACTTGCAAAGTTGGAAGTGTGAGCTACACTACTGTAATATTCTTTTGTATTTTCATTACTTATATTGAAAATTTGCATCATTGGTCTCCTTTTGATAGAAAGTGTTTATGATTTCATATCACAATAAATCATGGCTTTGGTTAACCACAGTTTCTTTGTTAAGCCATGAAGCCGTGATGGCTGACAACTAAACCATCCAGCTTGTATCCCTCATATCCCTCCACATTTTGTCAGCTCCTTTTCCAAGATAGGCAGTTTGGGAAACAAGCCACAAATCAAGCTGTGGTTGTGGGTTTCAATGTAACAAGAAGCTATAGTTTGAATAAGCCAGACTATGTAAACCAACCCAAAAAATACATGAGCATAGATTGTGTTTTGGGGCTGGTCAACAAATCACACCATGGCTTAACAGCATATATGACTGTAATCACATTTAGGCATGCAAATTTATTATTTTATATTACAACTTTATTTTCTTTTAGCCTTGTCATGAGCTGTCATGGGTTCTCTGCCGGGAAAAATGTAGGATAAAAATAAGATATTATAAAATAAACAAAATAAAATAGATAACAAAAATGTGTTTTTGTTTTTGTTTTTAAATTGCATCTAAACGGAAAGGTACTGAACCTTCCTGTCATCTTGGTCAAGCGTTGTTCCTGGTGCTTCTATGCACGTACAGTGAAGCCACGTTTCCTCTGTGCTCTGTACTCAGGCGCACAAGATTGTTGTAAGATCAAGGAGTGCCTAAAAAAAACGAAACCACCATCTTGGATGGCTCTACTGTTCTATTTCTACTTCAGTGAAGAGGCTGCATCTCAAATGGATTCTCCTCTTTCTGTGTGTACAGTGATGTCATCCTGAGAGAAGGACACAGTAAAATTGTTTGCTGCAGCCCATGTTACAGCTGGCAGGTGCAGGAGAATCCCAGAAGCAGAGGCATATCTGAGAAAGCCTGGCCCTACGTCTGACTGGGCAAAGGGGAAAGCGTGATGCTGACATGCAATATTAAGCAGGCTTTCCTGCAGCTGCAAGGATACCTATTGTTCTGGGAGCTGTTCTAGAAATACAAATGTATCTTTCTGAGTATAAGAGTACAGAGTACTTCTAATTTTAATTCAGCCATTGATGCCCTAACATAGATTGGGAAATAACTGCAACAAAGGTTGTTTATTTATCTCAGAATATTTCTATATGACTTTTCATTTCAAAAAAACAAAACAAAACAAACACAAAAATCCTAGAGCAGTTCATAATAAAAACAAGATGCAAGAAAGCCTCTAGCTAGAAGAATGAAAAAATAAAACAGTAAAAACAACAACTCTCAAAACTGTTCATTAAAAACCAGGGGTATCTGATAGCATTAATGATGAGGAAAATAATCAAGAAAATCCCTGGTCAACCAGATGGTCTTTAGGTCATACTCAGCACTTGGATTCTACCTAATCTCACATGGTGGGAGCCACAAGAAGACACCCCCGCTCTACACAGCAGCCAAACAAGCCTCAATATGAGAGGCTTCCACTTCATCAGGGCAGTGAATCTGTTCCAGGTTTTAGTACACACTTTTGTATACCCTTTGCCACAACAGGCTCAGCATCTTGGATAGCTTCTTAAATTTTGGACTGAAACCCCAGAGTGGATTTACCATACCACTAATATGGAAGCCACCAGGTGCTACTGCTCACTAGACCATAGTACAGTTAGTAGAGCCCTACTCTATATGGGAGAAGATGGCTTCTCATCCTGGTTTGGAATTGCAGAGGGCCATAGAAACCAAAATAAACATCTTGATCATGGCTCAGTGGCCAGCTGGCAACCAGTGCTGTTCTTTCAGTACGGAGTTATATGGGCAGACTAGGGGACCCTCTTGAAAAGCCAGGCTGTTCTATTCTACACTCATTGCTGCTACCAAACCAAGCCCAAGCATAGCCACACAAACAGCACATTATAATAGTGTTTGGGTTACTTAAGCATGGATCACTGTAGCTGGACTATCCCTGTCCAGGAATGTTCATAGCAGTTATATCAGTAGAAGATGATAGTAGATGTTCTTCGTCACTGAGGTCCCGTGTCACAATACAGTCCCAGGCAACCTGAAGTAGAGGTCTTCCATAAGACCATTGCCAGATCAGTTTTCTATCTGTCCAGTATTGTGGGCATTGCCAGCACTAGCAATGTTTCCCAAAAGGTTTCAGACAGTGGTGTTTCCCGTTTCTATCTGGAGTTGATAGGGATGGGACCTGTGTTGATCTCCATCTTCTGCATGTGTGGATCTCCATCCCCCCCTTTGATGGCGGTCAATATTTCAAATGTAAATTCATTTAATTAGCAAGCAGTCACAACATCAGTTTTCAAGTTTACATTATCTAGCAGGCAAATATCAAGATCAGATTGAAAGTGTGGCTTATAACCACCCCAATAGTCTATCGGAAGTTGGTCCCCAAGCTGCAGCTGGCAGAGAGGTGTTGCTGTGATAGGTGAAGGATAGCTAACATTAAAAACTACCAAGCAGAGAGATAACAGAGACACAACTAAATTTGACAGAAATTATGAAACACTTTGCAGGCAAAGTTTAGATTTAAATCTTGCTTGAAGAGGAGAAAGAGACTTTTTTCAGATAAATGAAGCATCAGATTTTGAGCTAAAAGCAGATAGAAAATGCATGAATTTTCCTATTCACCTGCATGCTCACACACATAGCATGAAGATTATGAGAAAGACTAATGCGTCTCTGTGCTAGAATTAGTGTAATAGCAAAGCTGGATTGAATGACAGTACAGTCATCCTCTGAAATATTTCTGGAAAATTAATGCCAAAAATGAATGCAGCCTCAGAGCTCTGCATATTTTAGCCCTTTTAGTGGCACGTTATGCAATGGGTCTTTGCAAAATTCTCAGGGCCAATTCAAACGATTTCTTGAGATGACAATGATTAAGCAAAAAGAATATAATTTCTGAGCTAGCAAAAGTTGCTTCTTTTTTCCCCTTTTCCCCAGAATTGGGAGCCTGTAATCCAAAAAGGTAACTTTTCCAAGCTGTGTGAAATATGATGGTTGCCCCAGTAGAACTCAAACAGAAGGCATGCTGGTCAGAAAAAAATGTACTATATCTTGGGGTAGCCCTACCATTATGGAGAATAATATAGGGCTGGCATACCCCTGATTTGGCTGAATTTTATCTAGATTCTAGGAATTCTACACAGTACCCATTTGGACCATCAGCTGGTCCAGATTCTAAGCTTTTTTAAAAAATAAAATAACGGCAAGGTCCTGCAGAGGCTATGATTTGTAACTTTACTATATCATAGCTACATCCCCAACAGGGCATGCAACCCTTCTAGTGAATTTGTGAAGATGCATTGTACCTGGAATCAAACCAATAATAAGCGGAGCTGCTTTACTGTAAAGATTATATGCTGTCTGTAAATGCACCCAGTCAGCATTTTGAACCCACTGATGTCCAGTACACATGTGGTAGCTCCCACTTCTCCAAGATCCTGTCTACTTCCTCAGGCTGCAGAAATGGAAATACAGTCAGCCCTCCACATTTGCGGGTTTGACATTCATGGATTTGATTATTTGCTAATTTCTCCAACCCCTCCCCCCCCAACCTCAGGTGCTTCCTTTTGGGGGGAAGCTTCCCTCTTGGTGGCTTCAATCAGGCTGTGAAGCTCTTTAAAAATCTGTTTCCAGTCCTCCTCCACCACCAGCCACTGCCTGGCCAGCCAAGGACAGCTCAAGGCCTGATTTCTCAGTACCACGAGCCCTCTCCCAAAGTCCTCCATACACCTAAGGAAGGAGATGGGCAAGAGAGAGGAAGTACAGGACCACTATGCCAACCATCTCCTTTCCCTGACTTGGTTTAGACCCTGGGTGCCCACTCTCCCCACCTGTACCTCAGCCCCCCCCCCCACAGACACACAAATTTTGATATTTGGGAATTTTTCACTTTTGTGAGGGTCCTGTGCCACAACCCTAGTGAATGTGGAGGGCCAACAGCATATCCAATAATACAGGACAAACAGGTGCCAAGATTACACCCACAGGACCTGTGTCAAAAGCAATTTTGTCTTGCAAATTCTTCACAGCAGGCTGTTGAGTGACCAACAGGGATAACATCCCCCCCAACATTGTTCAGATGAAAAGTGGGATATGTGTGGCCACTGGGCATGTAGAGTGTGGCTGAGATGGCAACAGTTTTATTTTTAAATGAGGAAGGACACGCTCATTAGGAAACACTGCAGCAGTTTGATTTTACCTAAATCTACTGGGAAGGGCAAGATCCTTCCCTCTCCATCACCGATTTAAATGACTGCAAACCACTTTTGCATTTTCTCAGCAACTGAAAGAAGATGGTGACAAAGGGGAAAGTGGGAGGAGGAGAGAAAAATTGGTATCTTTTTAAAAAGAACTGGAAAAGTGAGGTTACGAAAGATTAATCAGGACCCTCCCTGTCAAATCTGGATCGTTTGAGGGTAAGTGGTAATGGAGGAGCCCTACAGGAATCTATACTGCAGTGGATTCCATAATCCCACCCCATCACCATCACAATCACGATCCCAGCAGCTGGTAGGTTAGGCAAGGCATTGGTTGGCAGGTGGATCAATGAATGAACTGGCTCTGTGACTTATGTAACACCAGCATTCCACTGAATCTGCAACCAGTGATGTTCCCCCTACACATGGTGTCTGTAGCTTTTGTTCTTTGCCCCCTTCATGCAGCTATCACTGATGAGGCACACATGGTATAGTTACAAATTCACCAGTTTATCTTTCCCGAACAGATTGTAAAATAAATTAAAATTACTATTCGTTCTTTTCTTGGCTGTTAGCTTACTGTCTTTCCATGGGAGTTAATGCATCAGTGTTTACATTTCTTAAAAAAAAAAAATCAGCCAGAGGATATCCCTAAACATTTCAGTGTTTTTCGTTAAGTTAAAGGAATGCTGTAGACTGCTATTTGTGTCAGCAGGATTTTAATCATGTTAACATGCTAATTGTGAATGGCACTCTGTTTTATATGTGGGTGAGAAATGTCTAAAGGAAAAGACATGGTTCAGAATACCAAAATGTCTACATGCCCCGTGAGTCATCTACTCCTATGATGAGTTGGAACAAAACAGGCAGCCCAACACACAGCAGCTGAAATTAAGCTAAATGGAATACAATACCTTTTGATTAGGCACTAATATGTGATTGAGGATGGGCACAGCTGCACACACCACATTAGCATAGGAATAATAAAAATGTTTTGAATGCCTTTTCTTCCTCCCTGCAATTCTCGCTTCAAGGCAAACACTGCAAGATACATTTGTACTAATCAGCTGTGAAGTAAAAAGTCTGACATTGTTTGCATACAGCTCGTCACCACACTCCATCACGTTAGTGACTTGGCCTTCATCGTTTCATGTCGCTAAGACTGTGTAGTGTTGTGTGGGGATTTTCAACCAAGGATTTTCAACTAAATTGAAGAGGAGGGAGCTAATGGACTGGAACTAAACTCTTTGAGGTTTTTACCTCCAACAAAGGTAAAGCTCTTTCGTTTGGACTACAGTTGGCATTTTTTACCAATACAGCACATAAATGTTTTTCCAGATGCCTCCATGCAGGGACTTCTTGAGAAATTCAATGTTCTCTGGCTAAGAAAGGGTCAGTCAACTTAACATAGGACAGGGACAACCTGGATACAAGGGAAGTTACTTTTCTGTTGTTAATGGAGTTGAAAATTATTGCCCTTTGTCCCTGGTTCCCACACAGCCAGGAAAGGGAGCGACCTCTATCTGCAGTGAAATACCTCTAGACCATCTTAACTGACAGCAGAAGTAACATCTGAGACAAACACCATTTTCATGTGATGGTGCTGCCTTACTATGGGGATGGGATGGCAGCAGTCCAAGATTCATGCTTTCACATGATGTCATCACGGTCTTGCTGCCATCCCACCTCCATCTGTCACAATCATGGGATATTTACTTAATGGAAAAAAATCCATTAAGAGCCTGCGTTCACACGACGCTCCTAAGCTTCCCAACCATGCAGAAGGGCAAGAAGCTTGATGGAGGTACTTCCTCCTTCCCCAACGCAGCATGGGAAAGAGCCTGGCTGCAGTGGGGAAAGCAGCTGCATGTTGCTCACACTCCCTTCTGCAGGGAGCTGGCTGGGTGTGGAGAGGACCATTCCTGTCGCACTCCCTTCCCAGCAAAGGCACTGCCAGGATTGCAACAGGATGACGCGGGAGAGCATTGTTGTGTGGAAATGGTGAAAATGCAGACCTGTGATTCTAACATTGTCACTTTTCTTCTCCTATATGGTTTTTAACATCTTTCCCTGATGAAGAAGCCAGTGAAGTTTTGAAAGCTTGTGTGATGTATTTTGTGCATTTTGGTCAGCCTATACGGGTATTATTCTTTGTGGATTTTGCTGTGTTAGAAATCCTGAAAGTAAGGTAATGGAATACAATACTTTTTGATCAGGCATTAATATTAACTCTCCTTAACTATGAAGTGTAATTAAAGGACCACGTCTTTCCAAGGCATGATATGGCCCTTCAAACTAGATGGAGCTTCCCATCCCATCCTTACCACCCACCCAGTGCCAGTACAGATGCAGGAGCAATGTGTGCAAAAGGTAATTTAGGCACTAGGAATTTCCGTCAATCCACTTGGGGGGAAATTCAGAAGAATCCTTGTCCTATGACCAAATTGTCGAGTTCCTTTGGTCCAGAGAACAGCTTGGAAAAAATTACTTTGTGGAGCTACAGCTTCCAGAATCCAGCATAGTGATTGCAGCTTAGAATAGCAACTGGATTTAGGCCTAAACCATCTGGTTTAGAAATGGCATCCCAGGAGTTGTAGTCCAAAAAAGTAACTTTTTCAAGTTCTGGTTTGGTTTCTCAGGAATCTAGCTAATTTGATCTACCAAAATTACAGTATTGTCAACTCCCCTTGCCCCTCAATAACCCTGGCACTTCTATTTTCACGGAAAAGATAGCATTTTTCAACTGCATTTTATTCATTTTAAAACATGTTTCAGTTTTCTCTGAAGAAATCAAACTTTTTTTCTCTTAAAAAAAAAGCACAGAAAATATAAAAAATGCTAAATAACAATGGGAGCAAAGTAGGAGTAACATTTGATGCAGTTGACTGGGTGATCTTGGACGTGTCACACACTCTCAGCCCCAGAAAACTCAATGATGGGTTTATCTTTGGGTAGTCATAAGTCAGAAACAGCCTGAGGGCACATAACAGCAAAAATTCGATTGCTGCTACCAACCAGAGAAGATACATTTTATTCAAAATGCTATGGAATAGAAATTCTATAGAAATTCTGTAGAAATGAATTTCTATAGAATAGAAATTCAGTATTTATGTAAATACCTCTGATTTAATGGATCTGCCTTATCTGAGACTAGCAGTTAGATTTAGTCCTTAACTGTAGGGCTAGGTGGGTTACTTTGAGGAACAATTTTAGATCACAACTGAAAGGGCTATGCTGCACTCAAGTCTACAGAAAGTCAGGGTTTTGTATTTTTAATGACTGACATAGAGATGAAGATACATGGAAAAGGGTAGTCTTAAGGTTACCCAGAACTCAAGATGTTTGAGTTTCTTTAGATCTAAGAACCTTCACTATACATTGAGGTTGCAGGCAAGCAAGGAAAAATTAAGTAATGCCTAATGCCACTGCAGTTATATGCTCTGTCATACTGTTCCCAGACATTAGCCATATTTCAGTGGCACAACATTGTACATCTGGAGGTGATCTGGGTGGTTCTTCTACCCAGATCACCTGGATCCTTCCACTTCCAACCTTTTGGAGTTGAAACAGTAGGTTTGGAAGAAGCTGTGATTGCCTTCAGCTTGAACATGATTACAGTCATGCCATGATGGACACGGCTTTATTAAGGTGCTTGGGTCCCTGGAACAATTCCAAAAATATGATCCCCTTTGTGCACATTTATGAGCTACTGTAGGAAGATAAAGAATAAATAAAGTACCATCGACAACTGAACAAATATCTTCATGTACAAACTCTTTTTCTCCTTCCTTCCTTCCTTCCTTCCTTCCTTCCTTCCTTCCTTCCTTCCTTCCTTCCTTCCTTCCTTCCCTCCTTCCTTCCTTCCTTCTTTCTTTCTTTCTTTCTTTAGAGCTGCAACTTCACGAAGACTATCTAACCATGCATTTTCAGTCAGTTACTTACATACTGACTGAGAGCCAGAGTGGTATAGTAGTTTGACTGTTGGACTACAACTCTAGAGATCAGAGTTTGAATCCCTGTTCAGCCATAGAAACCTGGTAGGTGACCCTGGGCAAATCACACCCTGTCAACTTCAGAGGAAGGTGAAGCCAAACCCCCTCTGAACAAATCTTGGCAAGAAAACACTGTAATAGGTTTGCCTTAGAGCTGCCATAAGTTGGAAACAACTTGAAGGCACACAGCAACAACTTACATAACACAAAATGTTGAGGACAACATAAGTATCAGAAGATTTGGAAAGTAACTGAAGAAAGAGGGACCAGGCTGCATCATTTCCTCTTTCCTGGGCCTCTTGTCAGGGAGGGGCCTGGAGCAATTGAGCCAGTTAAGCCATTGGTAATCTGACCCTGCTGGTGGACAGTCCTCATATAGCAGAGTTCTGAATTCTACAGATGACTGAGATTGCATCCTGTCAAAAAACGGTTAGGGCACAGAGAGGATGGGGCCAGCAAATACATCCCCATCATGTTTATAGTTTTATAGCACCTTAATAGGGTTAATTTGGTAGCAACATTTTGGATCATTTGTAATTTCTAGATAGTTTTCAAGAGCAGTCTCATGTAGAACATTATCGTAGTCCAGTCTGAAGGTTATTAAGAGTGCAGTCCCATATGTATTTGCCTAGATACAAATGTAATTGAAGCCAGTGGGGCTTACGTCTGAATAGATACAATAGGATTTCCACATAAGACACGGAAAGTCATGAGTATGTCTACCATTTTTAGAGCTGATGCCTCTCTCATCTATTTAAATTTAGTTTTCTCTAACTCTCTAAAAATTATTCATAAAAATAAACTATCACCATTCCATCCACATACTTTTCTTGCTCCTGACATTTTTCTTCTGATAGGATTGAGATATAACATTGTACTATTACCTGTGGGAAAGATATATAATTCATTAAAAGCTGAGTAATCCTAAATCCTTAAACATTAGCTACATATCAAATCTTGAATATATCTGAATTCTGAAAAAGAGTTACACAAAAGAATAATGGTGTGAGCATTTATGATGAATGGAATACCACAACTAACACTTCCAGTTCACACTAAGAAGTCTTACTGTCAGTTATAGAAAATAGGAAGCCACCAGTATAACCCCTTTTGCACCCAACAATGAGGTAAGTATTGCTGTGTGTACAACACTCAGCTGGTGGATAATAGCCCACAAATATAATGACCTTCACGTTATATCATATACCACTTAAAAATGAAAATTAATTTGGATTGCAATGTAACAAGAACCTAATAAAAATAAATCCTGCTAAGATTAGCAATAACAAGCAGAAAACACACCATCCTTGTAAAGTGTTTATACCTCCCCTCTGTGATTCCTTAATAACAATGTTCAGATTGCCAAGAGAGCATAAATAATGGCAAATCTCATCGTTGTTGCAAGTTAGCCTTAGTATTGCTGTGTAAGTGGTTGGAATTTAATAATTTTATGCAGGGGGTATCTAGTCTTTCTAAACTCTAATATGAAAAATGTCACACAATGTTGTATCATGCACAGTTACCAATATTCATAAATTTCTTACAACCAGAGTATTTTTTTTAAAAAAACCCAAACTCCAATCCCATAACTTTGTCTACACTAGAGATCTATGGTTAGTTAAGACTAGAGTGATAATATTTCACTTCTTCAAATCTGGGCATATAATTTGCATATTATTCACATTTTTCTGATGATGCAAATTCCTCACATGAAATAGTTGCATCTTTAAAATTTCAATATATTTCTACCTTCATAACAATTTTTGCAGTTACAACTCAGCTGGGTGAATCACTACAGAATAATATTTAAAATGCTGGAACAGGGAAGCCAAAGTTCAAATTTCTGCTTGGTCGTGGAAGCCTTCACCACCTCTCAGCAAACCTACCTTCACCAGCTCTTTATGATTCTTGCACTCCATTGCTTCCACGGCTCA
This sequence comes from Cyclura pinguis, assembly GCA_030412105.1. Taxonomy (NCBI): domain Eukaryota; kingdom Metazoa; phylum Chordata; class Lepidosauria; order Squamata; family Iguanidae; genus Cyclura; species Cyclura pinguis. The sequence continues at coordinate 200,011,180 of CM059601.1, forward strand.
ATCTCTCTTCTCTATTTCTCCCCTCTTTGCCTCACCCTACACCCAGCTGCGTAACTTGGAGTGTGGGTAGGGTGGCTGCATCATGTGCGGGCGTGGCCATGTCGCACACGGGCACGGCAGTGTCGTTCAGGGGCATGGCTGTGTCGAAAGGGGGTATGGCTGCATCACACTGGGCACTGCCACGTTGCATGGGAGTGTGGCCATGTCATAAGGGCCGCCTCCCACAAAAATTGCCACCCAGAGCAGATTGCCCTCATCACCCCCCTGTCCGTATGCCTCTGTTCACACCCTTACAATTTCTGTCGCCCTTGCTCCTCGCACCTTGCCATCTTCCTTTCCTTCCCCTCCCTTCCTCACCACACTCTTCCTTATCTTCTACTCCCTCTCCTGACTCATATAGCAGCCTACCATCATGTCCCCCCCTTCCTTCTTGCACTCTGTGGCTTACACTGCTCATTCCTCTTATCTCCTACTCCCTCCCTCACTTTGCCTCATGCTCTCATAATGCACCCCCTCATTTGCTGCACTCCTCTACTTGTCCTGCTTGATGTCCCTTCCCTCTCTCTCTTGCCTCACTTTATGCCTTGCCTTTTGCCCCCCTCCCCACCTTGCTTCTTGCACTCTGCTGTTCACATCCCTCACTCTCTGTTCCATCCTTCTCATTCCCTCAACTCACCTTTCAGTCTCAAAATGCATTCCCTCCTGTTTCTCGCACTCCCCTGCTCATACCACTTGCTCTCCTTCCCTCACCTCATCTTGTGCTCTCTCAGTGTGTCCCTCTGCTATCCGCAGTGCTCATTCTCCTTTTCCCCAAGCCTCAAAGGCAGGGTTAGAATTATATCATCTTCACATTTTGCCCCATATTTCAGTCCCTACAAAGACCAGATATTTATTTTTTAAAAAAATGAAAGCTTGGTATCCAGGGTAGATGGTAGTCCAAATTGGCACCAGGTGGCATACCTAGAATTTGGATAAAACCCAATCAAGCCAGGATATGGCAACCCTAATTAAGGCTAATGCATCAACTATACCCACCCTGGCTATAGTTTCATCTTGTTTGGGTCTCTGGCTAGGCACCTGTTGTGGGATTTAGCAACCATTATTGTGTTAGCCAGCCACTATCTTCACATTTACACAGAGAGAAAGCAGTGAAGTCTACTGGTTCTGTTCCATCCACTTCCTGAATGCCTGGCTTCTGAAGGACTCATGCAGCCAGGCAGTATAAGTATAGACTAAGCCACACCTCTCATGCTGCTTTTGCTCTGCATACCCTCATCCTACTGTACCATTCCAGGAAGTTAGGCCTTCAGGAAGCAGGTGGCATGGAGTCAGCCTTCTGCTGCATTGGCGGCTGCTGCATTTTTCTTCCTTTGGCCCCACTGCCATCACTTTTGTCTCTGCTGGCACAGTTTGCTCCACCAATAAAACTGAGGCGATCCTGGCCAAAGTAGGATGCTATATCTGCAGGAACCTTCAGAAAGCATGTGGACATTTCAGCAAATCCAGAATGTTGTCACCAGATCATTGATGTGGTCAGTTACAGGGAGCATGTGATTCCCATATTTAAGTTGAATGCATTTTTAAGAGAATCTAATAGGTTAGGTGCTATTATTTCATTTATATATTTTTGTATGGATTTCCTTTTAACTATCCTTTAGATTTTTTATAATATAATTGTTATTTTATTTCAGGCTTATTCCTGTTAGCAGGAGGAAGTTTGGTATAGTGATCTGTACTACGACCCCAGAAGACCAAGGCCATTTCTACACTAGACTGTTATAGTGCTAGGGAGGGGCCTTTGAGGCCCCTCACTAAACTGTAAACCCCAGGATTCCATGGGATGTTGAAAGTGGATAGTACTATAATAATCCAGTGCAGAAATGGCCTCAGCTTTGAACCCCCATTCAGCCATGAAAACCCACTGGATGGTCTTGGGCAAGCCACATTCTGAGAGGAAGGCAAAGCCAAACCTCTGAAGAAATCTTGCCAAGAAAACTTTATGATGGAGTTACCATAAGTTATAGCCTACTTGAAGCAACAACAACAACAACTGTTAACTCCTTGAATGCCATTTTGTTTGGCAGAAATGCTGCCTATAGATGAAAGCTATGCAGGGGGCCCTTGACTGAGTTAAGAAATTCAGTTTGATGATTTGGACTGGGTCCTGATCTAGCTTAGACCAATTCAGATCCCATCTGATCTAATCCAGATCATAAATACAAATCAACAGTTGGAAATCTAAGCAATTATTCCATTGTTTGTTTGTTCTGACAAATGCAAGAAATTTGGCAGTATAGTAGCCTCTTTAGAAGAGATAGGTCATGCCAAATTACAGACAGGTAGCTTCAAAAATATTTCTAATAGCCATCTTTATAGCTTGTTCCCCCTCCCCATATAATTTAAGAGTACATACTGTCAACTGAGTTCTAGCCTGTCCATCCATGCTGATCAATGTTACAGTATTGTGCTGAAAATTAGCAAGATGAGTGATTGATTGACAGATGCAGTTAGACAGACTGAGGTGCTGAGATCAGTACTTTAGCTTCTGGTCTTTAGCTGTCCTTTCCAGCAGAATCTAACAAATTAGCACAAATCTGTATAACAGAATATCTGTATATTTCAGTAAGTTCACATCATGCCTCCAAGCCATCACGCATTATGATTGCAGAGCGTATGCATCCTGATATGGATGGGGCCCCAGCAAGGGAAAGGTTAAAACCTTCTTTTCTCATGCTGTGGTCCCATTCTGTTGTGGGATATGAGCATACTGGCAGTTTCTTGAAGAAGCACTTGTTCATATGCCACTAGATCCTGAACTGGGAAAAGAGAGGCAATATGTAACTTGGCTGTAATACATAAAGACGAAGAAACAGAACCAGATATACAAATGAAGGGGCTTGGGCTATGCATATTTAGAATGGAATTGATTCTGAAGAGCTCCTGTTATCTTCTTTAGTACCAGAAGCAGAAGCAGAAGAAATGCAGACAATCTTGGGGGCATGCATAGACAGCATTGCTTAAAAACAAGCAGGAATGGATGCATCATATAGTAATCTTTGGACTTAATCTTTGGACTTAAAGAATTTATCGCTAGGAATTAAAAAATGAGGAAGTAATTCATGTTGCCACTTCTTCTGCTTTCTGCTCCTCATGAGCATACAACAATGGGTAATGGAAAGAAAACTACATACAGCTGATGGAAAGAAAACTAAAGAAATCTTCCCCTGAGATATTTAAGTTCAAGACCTTTTTCTCCTCAAAGGTCAAATGGAGGATTTTCTGAGTCTAAGCAATGCCTTCCAGCATACCCTCTGGGTAGTCTGGCAGAATCTTCTGCCTAGCTGACACAGTGAAGATGAAGTTAGGAAGATGCACAAATGCCTTCAGTATCTCTTCCAAGCATCACTACTCTGATCTGTGGCTCCTCATTCATGCCTGAAGGCATTCTGTCCTGAAGGTCCCTGATGGCTGCCAAAGCCACTTCCCTCATGTGGATGTGACACACAGTCAAGCTTTCTATCCATGTCTACCATCAAGGAATGATTTTATAAACCTATATTGTTAATGAACAAACAATATACTTTCCACAAGCCTTCGAACCCAGTATTGCTTGAACATTAGACGTGAACTAGCATGTTATAGTTGATGTATGAAAAGGTGTTTTTAAATGTTATTGTTGCCATTAAAGTTCTCAGGCCCTCAAAAGAAATTAGTTACCATTTTCCTTTAATTTTTAAAAAGTAACTTCTATTTCCAATTTCTTACTATTTATTTATTTGTCTATCTGCCTTTTTCCCTAGTGGGACCCGGTGTGGCTTATAACAGCTAAAAACAAAATAAGCTAAAAGCCTGATAATAATAATAGTAACAAACAACTTAATACACAATTAACAATTATCACATTAAAACGCTATTACATTTTAAGATGTGTAAAATAATTTTTGAAACATAACAATAAAATTAAAAGTACAGTACACACACCCCAATTCTCTACAACCAATTAATCATTAAGATCTTTGAATAAAACTGGAGTATAACTTGCAGATGGGAATACACTATCAGATGTAAAGTTCTCTCTTACTGCCTGTTCTGCTTGTTTTTAATTGCAACAGGTTTCCTTTTACATCTAAATCTCTTCTCGAAAGGGATATTCAGTGACATGTTCTGCAAGGTTAATGAAGTATGTAATAAATATCCAACTCATAACACCTCACAACAGAAAGTAAATAATCCAGATCTGAAACAGCAGCACTTTCTCAACATTGAACTGTAATAGTCTAGTAGTAATGGTCTATAGTATCAGAGACAAGGGTACAACTTTTTTTAAACTTTGGATGGACCTTCAACGGGAAGTAAAGACCACAAATGTCCCTGTGTTTAGGATTTCCTTTTGGAGGTAGTATTGGTCTGCGTGTCCTTGCTTTTGACGAAGCCCCAAACAGCAACTTTATCTTTAAACTAGACTGGTTTTTCTTTCTCATTAACAACCTAGGCCCCCTTATGCTTACTTGGAGTTGAAGTTAACACAAGACGAGTGACTAATGTTTCCTTGATCCAACACTAAATTTGGCAGCTCTACTGAAGGCTCTTTCTGAAGGCACTTCTCTCAATGATCTCACTGAGAGAACGATGAAGAGGCATATATATAATGAGTTGGTGACTTGGACCTAGAGATTTGACTTTAACCTAGAAGGAGATGCTGCTTTAGGGATATACTGTACTGTAAATTAGAAAAAAGTCAATATCAACAATAAGAGAATGGAAAGCACTAAACCAATTTTGCCCAATACAATATACTAAAAAGCTGATTGTTGGATGACCGGATAAATACTGGAACATCTTTAATCAGGAACAAGATTCTTTCTCTTACAAACAATGAGAAAAGTTAAACAGAAAATTAAAAGACTGTTAGAAAATTAACAATGTATTTTCATGGATCAACTACCTGATGCCTCTATATATGTCTAATGCTTTGGATCCAATAGTATTGCTGCAGATATTGTCAATCGCACATCCAGCATCCCTTTTGCACTGTGTCTGCATGATTCATTTTCATCTAGAAAATATTGGTTTTATCACCAGATTTTGGAAAAACATTCACCATTACTGTCCCCACCCACACTCACCCCAGGACTAGTTTGGCCTACAGTGCCATCATACTCCAGAGACAGTGTGGATGGCAATGTCAGGGATGAAAAGAATTTTAAAAATATTCAAATAACAAGTAAAAAAGTGGATAAAGAGAATCATGGACAGATGAGAACCCTCACAGCTGGGAACTTACTCTATGGGGAAAAAAATTGTGCAGGGAATGCCATCTTCTGCACACATAAAGAAGAGAAGTTTTTTCACTTCAGATATGAAGAGTCCTAAAAACTACTCAGTTTTTGAAGTGTTTCCCACACTGGAGGGAAAATTTTAAAAATGGTTTACAATTCTTTGTTCTCATCCATAAGAATTAAATTTATGAAGAGTTACATCCCCAAAACTGTCTGGATATGTCTATGTCTTATTAAACCTGATACGCTATACAGAACTCACAGCTATAATCAAGGAAGTGGGTTCACAGCTTTTCAGTTATATACGAGTCCTTCTGGTCTTGGAAGCTAAGCAGGGTCAGCCCTGGTTGGCACTTGGATGGGAGACTGCCAATAGATACCAGGTGCTGTAGGCTATAATTCAGAAGAAGGAACTGGCAAACCTCCACTGAATATTCCTTGCCTAAGAAAACCCTATGACATTCATGGGGTCACCATAAGTTGACAGGCGACTTGAAAGGACACAAACATACATTGCCCTCAATTATCCTAAAAGAAGACAGTCTTTTTCTTTCCTTTTCCATCTCTTATTTTTCTATTCTCCCTCCTTCTTCCCAGGTTCTTCATTTCAGGATTCTTTTACAGTTTCCCTTTCTTCCAGTTTTTTCCAGATAGAAAAAGAAGCACTCACAGGATTAGGAATCTTGTACCAACAGTCAGGTCTGAACAGAAAATACTTTACCCCATCAGTCTTACACTATACATTATTTTGGCCATTTCCGCACGAGACTGTTATAACGCTATGATTCCACTTTCAACATCCAATGGAATCCTGGGGCCTTTGAGTCCCCTCTCGAAACTGCAAACCCCAGGATTCCATAGGATGTTGAAAGTGGAATCATAGCGCTATAACAGTCTAGTGCGGAAATGGCCTTTATGTGGTTGTGCACAACACAACCATGCTGCAGCCTTGTGCAATGGGAGGAGGAGAAATCAGAACATTTCTGGCTATAGTACACTAGAATAATTGTTCTACCCTTGGTCCAATTTCTCTTGCTTTGGGTGGGTGAGGGCTATCATGTGTCCGTCATGCAAGGCCATGCAAAATGGCGTGTGGTGTTGTACAGATGGGGGCAGCATGTCCTGTCTTCTGTTGCAGTGGGGGAGGGGGGTCAGAATAAAGCTGATGTCCTGACCAGCTCAGCTCCGTAGCAGAATAGATAACACTAGCACAGGGATGGATAGCCCCTAGACCTCACTTTTGCAGCCACTGAAGCAGTCTCATTCCCTCAAGACCCCTCTCTAAACACAATTTTTTTAAAAAAAAATGCATGTTTTTGGACAATTTTCAAGCAAAATCATGCAAAATGTGTAAACTCACAAAAATAGTGGCATCCCACTTCCACTTGCAACCCAGGACCCTGTACTATCCCCTAGTACCTCTACTTTCCTTTACAGTCCCTCTCAAAATGGAAGTGATGTAATGTCACTTCCTGTTACCATTTTGAGAGAGGTTGCACAGTGAAATGGAGGTATTTAACCTCACTTTGAGAGGGCATGAGGGGAATCTGGAGGAGGTGGCGGGAATTGGCCCCAGTTTACATCTTGCAAATAAACAACAACTGGAGTCCTGTGTCTACTATCTGTCAACCAATAACTTAGTTTGGTAATAGACCAGCATAAAAAAAGAAAACAGTTGTTACAATAAGGTATGTAAGACAAGGTGGCATAAAATACAATGAACACATACAATTCACATTTAATGAGAATAATAGTAAAAACCAAAGAGTAACTTATAATACACTACTAAGTTCAAGGTTTCTACTAGGATCAGACACAAACGACCTCTTGGATTTCCTTATTCTGTTTGTGGGCATATAAATTTTTCTACACCAGCCAGCCTGAGACCCAGCATAATGCAGTGGCTTGAATGTTGGACTAGGATGTTGGAACCAGGGCTTGAATCCCTGCTCAGCCAGAGAAAGCTCCTGGATGACCTTGGGCAAATCATATTTTGAGCCTTAGAGGAAGGCAATGGCAAACCCTCTCAAATCTTGCCACAATAACCTGGTGATAGATTTGCTATAGGGTTGCAATAAATCAGGAATTACTTGAAGGCACACAGCAATGACAATCTGGCCAGTCTCCTCTATTTTTTTCCAAAGAGTTTGTTTTTTAAAATCTTTTTTGTTTTGTCACTGAAATAGGCAGCAGGTACAGGAAGTATGGGAACCATGCAGTCCACCAGATGTTGTCAGACTGCAGATTCCAGCAGCTCTAGCCAGCATAGCTCATGGTGAGGAATTCTGGTAGTTTGCCTGCAGGTTGCCGTAAGTCCAATAATACCTTGAGGTCTGCATATTTGCTACTCTGAGCTACAACCCACAAGGTCAGTAACCTGGCTACCACTGCATATTTTCCACAATATTCATTCTCTCTCTCTCTCTCTCTCTCTCTCTCTCTCTCTCTCTTTCTTTCTGTGTGTGTGTGTTGGGAAAGAATATTCACTGCACAATGGGAGAATCCACAGCATGTTCTTTTCTGAAAGATGATTTAAAAAATTATCAGACGTGGCTCTCAGGGCAAAAGAAAAAGGCCCAAGAAATTTCAGCACAGCTCTAACAGTGGGATACTCCCTTTGCATCAAAAACTAGATGTCTTTATCGTTTCATACAAAGAGTGCTTTTGAAAGGTTTACTATGTACATAAAACAAAGTAAGTGAATTTGGATGTAAATTGTTTGTTCTCTGAGCTTGGTAAAACAAGCTACAGATTCTGTGATATGCATGAAAATTAACTCCTTTTTCCAATCAAGAGAAAGCCATGCCAGATATAGTCTATTGTAACATGGATTAAGACTGCCATCCAAAATAGAACTGCTGTAATTAGGTCAGACCAATTGTGTTACCCAGTGTTTTTGTAGCACCAAATGGGATGAAAAATAGAAAGGGAGAGCGATATTAAAAAGAGAAGCCTTGCTGATGGGAATTGAGCAATGATGTGAAACTCTCAGTTTGTGTTTTCATCATTGATTGGACATTGCATTTGCCAGGATTGGGATGCAGTTCGTACGAGAAAACAGGGGGAATGAATTTGACCACCATAGGTATCAGGTGGTGCAGACCGATGGGTAATGAAGTGGAAAAAAGAACATGGCTGATAGAGGAGTAGGAGAGAGGTTGAAGTTGTTTTGGGTACCAAGAATAACATAACAGAAGGTATTCAAAAAGGGGAGAGGGCTGCTATTAGTGGTTTCATTTCTTTCCCTGATCAGTTTCTTCAGCCCGCAATATTGTAGGTTTCCAATTTGCTCCATGATGAGGCTGCTGTTTTGCAAACTTGGGGGTAATGCACATAATCTGATATAGAGCTGTGTATAAAGTGCATACATTATAAGTACAACCAGTGTCTGTAAGATGTGTTTTTAAAAACAATGGAGGGGAAAATCTATTGTGATTCCATTGTTTGGATAAGTCTTTGAGAAAGGCCAACTACTAGTAGAACAGATGCTCTTATTGTTGCTGCCAGTTTTGAGGTTAAATGACAGAACGCACGTGTTAAAGTGCTCACGTGAGCCTCATAATAACCCCTAAAACTGCTCTCTCAAATGACTGTTTGCAACAATTCCTCTTTTCCCTTACCCATGGCCATCCTCTCACCAATTATATCTCTTTAACTTTTTCATCCCTTTGTTCAAAATCCATCTCCAGACCTGGCAGCAGATGAGGGAAAGCTGTAGGTCTGCAGGAAGTGGTACTGTTGTCCAACCTCTGCCTCCACCTATTGAGCGTAGGCAGGGTGCATGACATCTGGGCTTCTTCTTGCATGCCAGCCAAGATGATCTTGCTGTGAATGGGATTGACCTTTTTGCTGTCTGGAGAATAAGACTTGTGATGAGGCTTATGCAAGGCTTCATCCCACCTGGTTTTCCTTATGCTGCACAATCAACTCTCCTTTTGATCAAGTCTCAGGCTGCAGGTCTATGGGTGGTTGAGAAGAAATCTTTTCAACCTATTCAGCTTGGCGATGTTTGTTTGCTTGTTGTACTTCTTGGAGAATTGCATTAGAGATAAGTAAAGAGGATATGTAAAGATTCATGGCTGAGGTAAAAACTTGGTGGGCAAGGCAATGAAATGGGAGAGATTGGATAAGACCCATAGATTGCAAGTTATATACCTACTACAATGGACATAAATAGGAAAAGGGGGTCTCCCCAAGGAATGCAGGGATACATTGTAAACAGAAGCTCCTTAGGCAGCATAAGATGGTTGTGGCTGGTGGCTTCTATGTCAGTGAAAAGATACCCAGGTTTTACTTTGAACTTAAAGAAGCTATCCAAAGTGCCAAATCCTATCCCAACATTTTCCGCATGACACTCTTATAGCGCGATTATTCCACTTTCAACCTCCTAGGGAATCCTGGGGTTTGCAGCTTCGAGAGGGGCCAGCCAGCCCCTCTCGAAGCTGCAAACCCCAAGATTCCCTAGGAGGTTGAAAGTGGAATAATCGCACTATAAGAGTGCTGTCCGGAAAAGGCCTAGGTTCAGATCTTGGATGGTCAGCAGGCAAAGGGACCTGCTTTTGCCTAAGCATACACCTAAGCACTGGATCTCACCATATACCACAAATGGGGAAAGTGTTGGCCACAGGCTGAATATAACCTCTTTTTATTTCTAAAGAGAGCAACATACAACAAAACTGCACTTTCATGCCTTAACAGACAGAGGCATTTTTAGTTTAAAAAAAAATAGGAAAAGAGTTTTTAAAATCGCAATCATGAGGGGCATTTTGGGGGGCAGAGGTTATAGTAGGTGGGTGTTGTGGCCCTCCAAGGTCCTGCAGGGTGCCACTGCAGCCTCCCCCCCCCCCCGCAATTCCCAGCAGTTGCCTACCTCTTCTGGAGTCAGACATTCAAGCATAAGCAGGCTAGCAAAGGATCAAAGAAACATGAGTAGCCAGGTCTGCTCCCGGGATGAATAGAAGCAGAAAAAGAAGGTTACCTGGACCCTCAAGCCCCATATTACTTACCATAAATATCAAATGTATGGCCAGTTTCTCCAGCAAAAATGTCTACCCCTCTTTTGCTTATCACAAATGCAGTAGATTGTATTTCTTCAGTATTTTATTGCCTCTATCCATTAAATACGGGTAAGGACCTGGTTGAGAACTGTGTTATGCTACACATAGTAGACATGTTTTTGGTTCATCCACAAGTTTAAACAGTAGAAGAGAATCATAAATCTCCACAAGTGTGATAGTGACTACATACCAGGAATCTACAGTCTATTGCAGCTTTCAGTCTACTATATATTCTTATGTGTCCTAAGATGCTCATCTCCCATTCAAAGATAATTGTGTTAATCCTGAGTTATGGTGCGGTCACATGAGAAACACATATGTGTTAATAAGCCACACACATCCACACTTTGGTATGGTTTAATTGGCATATATTAATTGGCATAAATGTAAATTATATTCTGCTATGGCTACATGGCCATGCTGGCTAAAAGAAGAAGCTGGCCGCACACACGCATTGCAAAATCAGGTCAAGAAAGACCTTGAGGCATAACCAGGTCATATTCAGGAAATCACCAGGAAACTCCAGCGATAATGGACTTACAGTGAGCCTTTGGTGACTCAACCTTTAAGAGACAATAGTGTCTGAGATGTTCCCACAGGAACATGATTGTCTTAGCCCCTCTTCCTCTGACCAACAAGCTTCTCTTTGTCCCCACACCTGCTCAACAATTAAGGAGCTATCAAGACTACTATTAGCCCTCTGTCACCTAATGCTAGGACCATTAGTCTGTTCCAGAACCCATGGTCCACTCTCTGGACTCCATTGTTTACTCTACCAGAGAGACACTAGCACCTTTGCCCTCCAGGCAGAAAAACAGTATTTAAACCCCAGTTTTTGGCTAGTCAACTCACAGTACACTGCTTGCTGGTCACCATTCTGCTGCTCTGATTCCTGTTTGTATACTGTCCTCAGACTCTGTGTCTAAGCCACATTGCTTCTTCTGCTGGATTGGTAAATATCACCCACTTTGCCCTGAAAATCTCACTGTCCATAACTTTCCTCCCTTTTCCTTCACTTAGCCTTGTGTGATTGTGTGACCATTTGGATCTTACATGTGTGATTGCAATTCCCCCAATAAAACAAATAAACTTACTTTGGGATCCCCAGTTGGTTCATCCCTGCACTAGTACTGATAAACTTAGGTGTAAAAGATCTCATAAGGTCACTCATCTCTCACAGTCCTCTTCTCTGAGCTAATATTTCCCACTGTTTGATAGAGGCACTGACATTGCTGGTGGGTCCCTCTGTCGCCCATACTTTGAGGTAGCATATGTGACTTCAAGTCAGAGAAAGAGACCACTTTCTAGCAACAAAGGATTCAACGGCATGCATATGGTGTGTTCTCAGAACAAATCTAACCTTAAATTTTGGATGGAACTCAACAGGAGTTACTAACACCTCAAAAATCACATTATGCTTTGAAGGAAGGAAGTGTGTTTTTGAGCGTTCTGCCACTGAAATACAGATCATTCTCCCAAACTTATAAAGTCTCTCCCTATGATGCAGATTATATCTGAATTCCAGTAGCTATAAAGCCAAAATTAACGACTTTATCTAGGTCAGTGCACTGAAGAGACATGCAAGTTTAATCCCCCTTCTTTATATAGCAGGTGTGGCAGCTCATCTGGGATGTCTCTGAATGTGCTGTTGACAGTTTTCTACCCTGTTATCAAAGCATCAGCTTCCCAACTCTTATTTCCAGCCATCTACCCGTCAGTGGCTTGTGTTCATTCCATAACAATCTGACAGCCCATGGCTAGCTATTGCTGACAACTTATCAAAGACTCTTAGCAGACAGAAAAACAGTCATCTTGTTGCTGCTGTTTTTCAAAAGCATCCTTGTGCATATTTATTTTTATACAGATTTTTTTTTAAAAAAAAAAAGCAATACTAGTAAAGAACCCTGTATGCCTTTACTTGCTCTTTCCTCAATAATGTTTCCTCCATGTATAATAATAAGAGTGTGTGTGCATATCTGTCTGCTTTTTCCGTAGCTCCAAAGCTGTGAACCCTAGGCCCCTGAAACTTGGTGTGAATACTAAATGTACAATGGAGGTATGTGTAAAAAAAAACCTCTGTAGCCTGCAGTATCACATAGGTTCACTAGGTGTCACTGTGTTACTGGGCCACTAGGCGGGCCAACAGATGTCAGGAGTAATGGGGCTTCTTGGAAGTAAAAGGTTTACTCAAGAGCAGGAAACTCTTAAGGTTTGGTTCAAATGTTTGCAGATGGTTTGGGATAGGGCTATGGACAACCAAGCTATCAAAACCTTCATTTCTAGCCTTTCTGCTGTTGGAACAACATGGCTCTACAATTGTGTAGCGCATTGTGCCTGTTCCTGACACCCAAATAGTCTGTATGATATGCATGTTTGTACATGGAGGTAGATATTACAAAGAAAGAGAAGGTGAATTCTTGCTGCTTAACACAATGCTTTTGTTTTCTCTTCACCAACTGGATAGTAACTTTTGTAATTTATAATTGAGGGGGAGTTGGTGTATGAGAGAGGGGGTAGGAGGAAGTAGGGGGAAAAAGAGAGAAATAGATGAGGAGACAGAATGGGATGAGGTAGATCTCTTTTCAATCACTTTGTCTTTTAGGCTCCAATCTGTCCTGTATACACTTTCCAGCACTAAGCTCCAGTGAACCCAGAGGCATTTACTTCTGGGCAGATTTCTGAATAAAACTGGTATAACTTCTCCCATTTTTCAAATCAGATATGGCTCCAGCTTCAAAAGCTGGTGGTGCTCCAGAAGGTGCCTGGAGACCATTTAATTGTCAGTCCAGCAAGACCTCAGCCCCAGTTCTGTATCTGGCCCATTTCCCCCTGACCTAGGAGCGGGGACCCTGACTGACTCTAGTAAGGGTGGGGGCTTCTTTAGTTTGTGGCTAGGGCAACATTTGGCTCTGAAAGGAATTTTTTTTTGCTACTATTTGGATTTCTCTTTTGATATGTTTTTTAAAAGAAGATGCTAGTGTGAATAGTTAGGAGAGTTGTAACTTGTACTGAATTATTTGGAAATATTACTAATACACATTTAACTTTTTTTCTGATATAACCATAAACCATTTGAACATGGTTTTACTAAGGAAAAGCAATGCACAAATAAACAATGCCTAGCATAGGCATACCTGGAAAATATTACATGCCTGATGTAGGATTCTAAACATTTTGTATCCCTATTACTGGGAAAGCTACAGCTGAAGAATATCTGCATCATTTCAAACTGTTAAAGGCACAGGAGCTTGGCGTGAAGATAAGGAAGGACAGGATTCACAAAATACTGTGGAATGTAGGCTTGGACATCTTGCACTCCTTGCAAAAAAGCTGAGAAAAATGAATCTTTCTTCTTTAAGCAAGTTTTAAATAAGTGATTCTAAGCAAGAAATTAGCTCTGTGTGTGCTTATTAACTCCTCCAGGCCCCACAACATGATTTGCAAAACAAGCAAACAGTTTTCACCAAATGCTAATCTGGCAGCCTCAATCTGGGGAACTAGAACACAGTAAAGTGAAAGTCAGAGAAAATCCTGCTGCTTGGTAAGGGTGCAGAGGAGAGTTATGTGACAGAAAAAAATTGAATGAACTAGGACTGAAGGAAATAGCAAAAGAGAAAAAGAGTAGGGCATAAGCAAAAGGAAACAGCAGTGAAGTAAGACCAATCAAGTAGCCAAATTAGTACAGTGTTGGAGAAAAGCCCGCTCAAAAGAAGTAGTTGGGATGGGAGAGAGAAAAGAGTGGGCAAAGCCATTTATTTTTCCTAGTTTTAAATGCAAAAAAAGTATAAATGAGACCTATTGAAGTCCTTATTTGTGCATGCATTATACTTCTATCTTCTAAGAAGCTCAAGATAGGATGCATGCTTATGATCCTCCAGTTTACCTCACAATCTCTCTGTTAAGCCACTTCTGCCGTGGGCCTACCTCTTCTTCAGCTTAAATTCACCAAGGCCAGCCAGCCCCTCCTGAAACTGCAACCCTCAGGATTCCATAGGATGTTGAAAGTGGAATAACAGCGCTACAACAGTCTAGTGCAGAAATGGCCTTGGTGAATTTAAGCTGAAGAAGAGGTAGCCCAAGGTAATCAAGTCTGATTTGTGGCTGACTGGAGGTTCAGACTCAAATCATGGGACCATACTGCCTTTAAAGACATTGTCACCACCATTGCTTAGGACATGTATCTCTCTTCATGTCTGCAGACAACCTCATGATGTTCTGGGAATAAGTCTTCTCACATTTATTTCTCTCAAATGTGCTAAGGAAAACTTTCCCAGCTGGAACCCTAGCTTTATTCTTGTAACGCTGTTCTGGAAATTATCATATCTACTGAGATAGAAAAGTGCACAGTTTGTGTAATATTGGAACAAAGTTTGGATAGTGCAATGGCTCCATAAGCTACCCTGGGAGAGCAATGAAGACAAGATCACAACCTTTCCTGAAACTGAGTTTTATTGAAAAAAGACAATAGAAGGCAATCTGCGGATGAAGTCTGTCCCAGAGAGCAGATAAGGAGGGGGCAAAGAAGTGATCCTGCCAAGTAGGCCACATAATAATTACTTCAGATTTCAGGAAGAAGCAAAGGAATTTGCAATGGGATTTAGAAACAGCAAGTATGTGTTATATCCTCCTTGTTTTATGTTCTGCCAAAACACAAGGAAGACAACCAAGGATTCTTTGCATCCTTCTTGTTACAGAGAAGCTTAGCCACCGTGGTGTTATTCACACACGTAGTCTGAGCTTTGTAACTGTGTTGCCATCACCCTGGCACCTTGCCTAAAGAGTCCATCTGAGAAAAACAGGAAGGGGGTTGAAGACTCTCAGGAGGAGGAGCCACAGTTGGAAGCGTAGATTGTATTGTCTAATTTTCTGTGTGGCTTTTACTGAGTATGGACTTATCCTTACTACATTCTGGATACATGCATGTAGTACACTGTAGCAGTCCTCCCACAACATTGAATAGTCACAAATGAGCTTATTTAGTGCTCCATGTTAACACCAAATATATCCCCAATACCTCACAATTCATTACTTTCACCCTATTCTGCTCAGCTTTGCTGTTACAGCATAATTTGGCTGCAGGGACCGTGAAGATGCATTCATTACACAGAAAGTCTGCCAAGAAGAGTGCAATCCACCCACCTGCATCTGTGCTAACGCATCTGATCTGGACCCTAAAGATTGACTGGAATGCAGACTTCCCATGAAATGAATTTTCCGATTTCTGGTTAGGTGAAATCCAAAAGAAG
This sequence comes from Cyclura pinguis, assembly GCA_030412105.1. NCBI lineage: Eukaryota > Metazoa > Chordata > Lepidosauria > Squamata > Iguanidae > Cyclura > Cyclura pinguis. The sequence goes on from CM059601.1 coordinate 200,026,762, forward strand.
TGATGGTGGGAATTAATCATGTTAACTTGGGGGAAAAGTTTCAGCTGACTCTAATCGTCACCATCACCAAATCATGCAGGATTTTAAGTGTGGTGGAAAGCTTTAAATGTTCTTGTTCTGGCAATGGGGGATGTTCCTATTCCTTTTTCCATAAGAAGGCTCCCAAATCAATTTTTATCTAATGTTAAAAAGACAAATATTGTTTCAACAATTATTATGATGGCATTACACCAGCCTAGGAGTAGAAATAAGTACTAGAAAGAATGTGTATTGGACCAGTAGAAAAAAGAAGACATGCTTCCAGATGATTCAAGTTTATTTGTTTAAAAAGCCCAATGCATTTTGTCCTGTTTGTAAGTCAATTGGCCTTCTTCAGGAGCTATATTAAAAACAACACACACACACACACACACACACTTATCAGTTTTTCTAATATTATCAGTTTTTATATGTATCAGTTTTTATAAAGAACAACACCCATAGATAAAATATATGATATTTCCAAATTCCTATAGAGAACTACACCACTCAAATAAAAAGCCATACACATACCATAACTCCAAACTACAGCAGAAATTTCAGGAGTTTCTGCTGTACTCTCTTTATGAACCAGACTAATGGGCATTAAAAAAGACAGGCTACAATTTTTGGTGCGTTTTATACCATTCCTCAGATGCTCAGAAGCAGAATTGTTTCAAGAACTATTGTGATGGTATTATACCAGCCTACAAACCTGTATTATGCTATTGCTAGTTGTGGTTGGTGGCTTCCATCTCAATGGAGTGGTACGTCTGGTCAGTGTTTTGGTCTTCACTTTAAGGAGCTGTCCAATGTACTGAACCTTATCCTCAAAACAGGTTTGGCATCTTGGACACTTCATTTAAAGATGAGACTACTACTATATCAAATTCTGTCCAGATTAGGATGGGGAAAATATTTGAAAACATCCAAAAATGGCCCAAAAATTATTTCTTAAAAGTCAAGAATTAAAGTCAAGAATACTGGATTGACAAGAATCTTTGCCGTTTTGGACTGACTGTATGAAAAAAAAAGCACACAGTTGTTTTGTGCATGAAATAGCATTTCTTGTGCAGAAAACTGTTTTCTGCACAGAAATACCATGTGCATTTTTTTTTTTTTTTTGGCAGATTTCTCAAGTTGTAAATAGTCTTTAAAAACTGTCCACATTTCAAATACTTTCTAACAGTGAGAAGAAATTTGCTAGTATTACTAGTTGTTTCCTTTGAGAAGAAGACTAGCCAGGAATTCCATTTCTAATCCAGATGTTCAAACTGAATATAGTGAAATTTAGTTTATGGGAGAGACTTCATACATTCTGCTGAACAACTGCCAATAGACAGGGTTGGCCCAAGACGTTTTACTGTCTGAGGTGAAAAGGCCCTCCCTACATTCTGCCATATAGAAGAGCTAGGCAGAGTTTGGCTGCTGAAATATTGTTCAGCTGTTGAGTTATTGCTGAAGTTAGTGTACTAAATGGTCGTGTCCTTCTATTTTAAAATGTGTTGCCTTGAACTTTTTTCATTGTACTAAGTTGCAATTGATTTTTAATTAAAGTTATATTTTATTTGTAAAACTGGATTTAATTATTTTTCTGCAAGCTGTAGGGTCCTAAAAGATGCCCTAGAAATATTATTTTATAATATTTTATATCTAACAGTATTTTATATCTATTCACCAATAAGCTTTTGCTGCAACCATAGAGGCAGAAAAGGAAACTGTTGGCAGCAACTGCCTGTATCTGTTCACTAGATACAGATACATCTATAAACTAGAATGGAAGCATTCTAGTTTTTGTAAGTTGAGCAAGCCTAGGCTTCCTTCTGAATTGTGTTAATGTTTCTACTCAGCCCAGTCATTTCCCCAGTGTGAATGTTTTGATCATAAGGCAAAACAAGACCAATCCTATGTCTGTCCAGCATAATTGAAGCATAAGGTAATTCTGTTAAAACCATAACATGGATATGTTACTTTTTGAGCTTCAAGTCCTAGAATCCCATAGCAGTATGGCTAGTGGAATGCTGGTAGATGCAATCCAGAAATGCCAAGCTCTATGTAAAATGGAAGGTCCAGCTTTTTCTTCCCACTGGCTGAAACAGGTATTTTCCGTATCTCAATAGGACATACATTTGGTGCTTATCTTGCAATGGGCATCTGCTTTCTCCTGTAACAAGCAGTCAGATTTGTCAAAGAATGAAGGCAGGCATTTATAGGCGAGACTCTTGCAGAGTGCAGAATGGGTCAGTTCTTTCTGTCCTGCCTCTGCTGCCAGAAATGCCACCTGTGTTATTTCCAAAGCAGGTAAGCACATTTTATTAAGAATTATAAGGTGCAGAAGATTTCTTCTTCTCTTTTGTTTTGCATAGGCACTGATCTTTTGTCTTGTAGACCAGAAATGAACAGCTGTTGAAGGTAGATGGCCATACTGACCCCCAGAAGACCTTGGAGTTCTGTATCGCCTGAAAAAAAAATGAAATTTGTTTTGACCCCGCATAACGCAACCACTCCTAAGGGGTTGGTGGTTGCCCCAATTTGGACTTCTCTTGGCCAATTTAGATCTAGGATTGGCCATTTATTTTCCCTCAAAAGGAAGTGATCTGTGAATCAATTTCCAGGCTCCTTCCTTTGTGAAAAGGCCAAGAGGGGGCCTAAGAGGGACCCAAAAGCCTAAAACAGCCTAGAGCAACCTCCCCCCATGGCAAAATTGCCATCCACACCTCCTGGGGGGTGTTCAATGCATTTTTTTCAAAAACACTTGGAGGACACTGGCAGCCACAAAAACAGCGGTATCCACCCCTGTTCAAGACAGTACATGTTAATTTGTTTCCTTTAAATAATGTGTACCTTCACTGTTTTGAGCAAGTTGCTTTAAAAAAAAAAGAATGAAAGAAACCTGTTAAGAAACTGAACTTGTTGAAGGCAAAACTACCTAAGCACGTCTTTCTAAGGAGATGCTACCCACGCTGAGAGTCGCTGCTAGTATTCTGAGTTCACTGTACACATTCCCATCCCAGTCTCTGACCATGTTCATTGCATATATACCTGAACTACTAGACAATTCTGTATACCTTTCATACCCCTCTTACGAAGTGGTCTGTAGTGATGCAGTTCTTTACTAATTACGTAATGTAATTCTTGAAGCAAGGAATGAGTAATTTTTGCAATTTGATTCTCACTGAGAAGAAGTCTCCAGAGACTTTGAGTTTTTGAAGGCAATTGACAATTCAGGAGTCATTCCACACAAAATTCACATGTGGTTGTTTTGCTCAGGAAACAGTTTTTTCCACATGAAAAATAATATTTCTGCGTGGTAGAAATATTTTTCTGTGTAGAAAAGGGTGTTTCTTTTACAGAAAATATTGCCTTCTGTACAAATCAATTGTACATGAATTTTGCACTGAATAAGTCCCTAATTATAGCATTTTCTATGGCGGAAACAACTTTTTCACAGAAATATTATTTTCTGTGCAGAAATAGCTGTCTCTTGTATAGAAAATGCTCTTTTCTGCACAAAACAACCATGAGTGAATTTTGCACGAAATAGCTCCCAAACTGTGAAGATTTTTCATCGCTCTAGCGTTCTTCTCATCAGTGTCATTCAACACTCAAAACCATTTTTTTTAATAAAAATTGAATGTACTTTCCACTTCTAGTGGGCTGTAAGAAATGTTTTAGTCATTAGTCAGGCACAGGACTTTGGTTTCACCTATGAAAAAAAATTACCTACTTCTAATTCTCATTTCCTTGTTTTGATAGCTGGAGATAGCTTATCAAATGACCCTTTTTGATGTGATAGTCCTATAACGTAGTAATCCACAGTGGTTCTCAACCTTTGATCTTACAACTGTTTGAGACTTCAGCTCCCAGAATCCCTCACCATTTGCCATCCTGGCCAGGGCTTCTAGGAGTCAAACATATGATGAACATACAGAGGACTAAAGGTTGAGAAACACCAATCTAAAGGGTGTGGGCTGAACTGCTTAGACCTACCTAGGCACAAATAGATTTCAGTATGAATCTTCCGTACACCAGTTGTCCACCTGTGCTACTTCTTTGGGGGTCAGTGGCTTAACCAACGCTACCGTTATTGTCACAAGAACCAGAATTATTGCTATTTCTTCCAGATTTGTTAAGAAGGCCCATCACTATAAACAGCCACTTGAATGAACACAAACATTTCTCTCTCCATACTGTGGCTATTTGATACACACAGCATGTATAGGCAGTACTTTTAAAATGGCAGTGGCAATAGCAGTTAAGGACTAGGAGCACTAGTGCTTATTCTTAACTGCTGCCATTTAAAATTTACTGTGCATGTAAAATGTCCAGTGTATTTGATGTCTCACTGACAGAGAAAATGGGGGTGGAAGGGGCAGAGGCTAGCGTTAAGGACAGACTGGCAACTGTAGAAGGAACAGAGATGTCCCCTGCATTGAAAAATCATGGTTTGAAAGCATTCATTGTGTATTTCTCTTTAAAATGAAAATAGAATGTACTATCTGTTTCAAAAAGTATTTTATTTATAATGGAAATTTCACAAAACATATAGTCATCCTTCCAGTTCTCCAGGTTTCTACAGCGTATGCCCCCTCACCTCCACTTTTTTGGATGTAATCTTTTGCTTACTTGCTAAGACAGAAGTTTCATTGACTATGTTGGACTCATCTCTGAGTAAATATGTATATGTTTGCACTGTCTGATTGTTGCTATTATTTTCTGTACCATAGATGGCAATTTTTATATATATATTGGAACTAGTGTTCAGATAGCTATGTTAGACACACATAGCACAGTCCTTGTGCAGTCCCCCAAAACTCTGCCTTTAAGTCTACAAGAGATGTGCTGATTTTTCTAGATTTCTAACAATAAAGCCATTTTAGCGACAAGAGAAAAGATTAGCCTGGCTATTGTGTGAAGACCAATGTCTTATGGATGTCATTAATAGGAGGGGATCCTTGCTTGTATAGTGGTGCTCTCATTACTTGCAATCACTTTCCAGATCAATAATTTGTGATTTGCGCTTTTAAATAAGTGTAAGGAATTATAGTTCTCTGTCCACATTCGCAGGTTTCACTTTCGTGAATTTGATTATTTGCAAGATGCCTGCTTGCCCCTCTTCTCCCCCTCCCATTCCCTGGCCTGGACAGGGGCAGGAGGGCAATCGACCCTTCCCCACACTCCTTTGGCCACTGTCACTGGTGCAGGCGACAGCAGACGGCAGAAGGTGAGAGAGGGGGGCGCAGAAGACAGCCAGCAGGGCACGTGTGGGAGCCAGGAGAAATCCAAGCAGGGCAGTTGTTTCCCCACTTGGCTTTCCCCTGCGCCCCCACCCCACTAGCCCAATCGTGGGGTTGGGAGCCAGGAAAAATCCAAGCAGGGAAGTTGTTTCCCTGCTTGGCTTTCTCCTGCACCCATCCACTCACCCGATCACAGGGGTGGGAGCCAAGAGAAAGCCAAGCAAGGAAGTTCTTTCTTTCCCTGCTTGGCTTTCTCCTGCGCCCCCTCCTACTCACCCAATTGCGGGAATGGGAGCCAGGAGAAATCCAAGCAGGGAAGTTCTTTCCCCATTTGGCTTTCTCCTGTGCCCATCCACTTGCCTGATCGCAAGGGTGGAAGCCAGAAGAAAGGCAAGCAGGGAAATTCTTTCCCTGCTTGGCTTTCTCCTGCGACCCTCTTGATGGCATGGGTGGGGACCCACAGTTATTGTTTTTTTTTCACTTTCACAGGGGTTCCTTATGTTTATGTAAGTGTTTCCTTATCCGTCATGAAAGTGAAGGGCCTACTGTACATGCCAAATCTAAAAACTGATGACATGGTAAGAATAGCAACTCTATGCATTTCTCCTTTCCCACCCCTTTCTGCTCAAGTTCAGTTGTTTTTTTTTCATGATCCAGAAACTCACTCAGAAAAAAAAATGTGGCTATGCTCACTAATTAAAATGACATGTCATGGAAATATGTATTTAGTAAGTGTTAATATAAGAGCTAATAAATACTTAATATGTGTCAATTTAGCATGACAGAAAAGTTCTTTCACAACTTTAAAGTCAATACAGTATGAAATAAGTCTAATAACAAGAACCTTTCTCAATCCTAAATTAGACTTGTGTCTGAACTCTCAATATGTTACCATCTTTAATTTAGACTTAGTTAATATTGAACTAGAATTATTGGACCATTCTATACAGAGATAGTGGACTTTTCTTCTTACTGCATAAAGTAGATCCATACGCTGTGTAAACCTTCCATTCTTTACTCTCATGATGGACTAGTTAATGGTCTATCCTTTAGTAGCAAGCAGCTGCTCAAATAAATTCTTATCATTTACATTTCACTGCCCCAAAATTCACACTTGGATCATGCTAAAATATAAGAAGAACATACAGGGAAAAAAATAAAAATTGAAGTTGACACATTTCTTGGGTTTCTTTATGGTGGTCTTATATCTCTGTATTGGAAGCACTCTAATATTTCACCAAGTCCAACAGGGTGAAGCTTTGTGCAAATGGAATTAACCAAAGTACATAACCCACACAGAACCAGTGTGGAATAGTGGTTTGAGTATTGGCTTAGGACTCCAGGAGACCAGGGTTCAAATCTCTGCCGAGTCACATAAACCTACTGGGTGACCCTGGGCAGGTCCTCTTTCAACCTCAGAAGAAGGCAAACCACCTCTGAACGAACCCCATGATAGATTTGTTATAAGATGGAAATTACTTGAAGGCACACAACAGTGTAACCCACAAAAGTCCAATGTGCAGGACAACTATCTATAACAGACACTGGCCATTTCCACACTAGACTGTTATAGCACTATTATTCCACTTTCAACATCCTATGGAATCCTAGGGTTTATAGTTTAGGGAGGGGGTGAAGTGGAATAATAGTGCTATAACAGTCTAGCGCAGAAATGACCATAGAGAAAAAAGAAAAATGATTCACCACATTTTTTTTTCTTCTGCATGGCACACATAGCTACTTTTTTTAAATGCAAAATAAGAACAAGGGAATATCAATTTATTCACAAAAAAAACCTTGCTGCATCAGAATTCAAGCTAGGCCAAACAGGCATTCATTCATTCATTTATTCCAAATGCAGTATTCTTCATCATGCATTCCTGAACATCCCCACTATGATTAGACCTGATTGGAAAGTTATTCTTTAAAAAAATATTCAATGAAATGTATCAACTCATACAAAGAGTTATTTACATGATGCTAGGCTGAGAAATATGCCACCGTGACATAGACAGAAAAGCTCCTGAGTTCTGTTTATACTCAGCCTAGTACAGGAGGTGAAAAAAAAAACACAAGAAGAAAACGTCCAGAAGGCAATCCATCCCTGCATTTTCCTGCTGCAGGCCGCCAAGCAGAGACTCCCCTGGCAATATCACCTTAAAGTAGGATTGCCAGAGTGAAAACTGGAGAGGGTTTCTGTACCTTTAATGGTTGTGTTGAAGAAGGCATTTTAGCAGATGTTGCTTTTTTACCACCACATGACAACCAACATCTGTTCCCCTTTACACAACCATGAAAAATACCCTCACCAGTTTTCACTTTGACAACCCTACTTAGATGTCACCCATACATGGAGAGACTCAATGAAGTTGCCACCATGGTGGCATGACTCTGCTAGCTGAGGCTGATGGGCCTAAATGCCGTGGCATCATTGTTCACAAGGCAGGAAATGTTTTGGGACACAAAGATGAGATTTTTCTTTTGTGTTCCAAGGAGTTACAGCTGCCTGTGCTCAACAGGTCCACATTAACAGAAGACTACACTGTTCCTTCAACCTGTCCATTTGTTTTCCATATTGCCCACAAAGAAAGGAACGCCCCTCCCGTTTGTACACCAGAAGAGTGGTACCTAACTCCCAGGGCTGAATCTAATCCGCTTTGAGTCCCCATTTGGGCTCTGGAGTTCTCAAGATGACTAAGCCCTCTTCACCATAATTTTATACTTTCACAACATGGGATTTCCCCCCCATTCTAAAAGGTTGAAATTTGTCTTCTAGGGCTTACATACTGGCAGTAAGTGTTTTAAGCCAAAATATGCTGGTATTTCTTTGTCCCATTTTTTGTTGTTGTTTTTGGGTCTTTTCATCACTAGATAGTGGCACCAGAGGACTTCTCTGAAATGAACGTGGCCCTTTGCTTTAGAGAAGTTCCCTACCTTTGTTCTGTTGTTGTTGTGTACCTTCAAGTCATTTCTGACTTATGGCAGCCCTAACTATCACAGGGTTTTCTGGGGCTGAGAGTGCATGAGGCACCTAAGGTCACCAAATGGATTTCCATGGTCACATTGGGAATTGAATCCTGTTCTCTGGGGTCATAATCTGATGCTCAACCACTATACCACGCTAGCTCTCTTCGTTCTAGAACCATTATGAATATGTAGCAGGCTGGTAGGTGCAGGGTGGATCCAGCTTCCCTCATCCTACGAGGCAGAAGCCTGTTCTTTTACTACCTTGCCAACGGGTAAATAGCCTACATTTCTCTGATAAGCACAGGGAAAGAGATCCCCCTTTTACAGACAGTATGGAAATGAAAGTTACTAATTATCATAGCAAGCTGAACTTTTGAAAGCACAGCCTAATACCTTGACTGGCCTGATTTACAAAACAGGTTTCAAACTCAAAATATGCCTTACATACTACTGTACAAAGCCTCTTTTATTTTTTCTGCCCTTTCTCTTCTAAAATATGAAATACGTTCCCAAATTAATTGGACTTCTCTTTACTTCACAAGCAACATAAAGTTGACAAAGAAACATACTAAGTGTTACATGTTATGAAGGATGTTAACACTGTTAACATTGATGTAAGCCAGATGGAACAAAACCAGACATTTTTTGTTCTATTAAAGGTTTTGGAATTCAACATTCAAGTTTGGATCAGAGTAACACAACCATTCATACTAATCAGATGGCTGCATGCGTCATCTTTTGAATTTACGACCACCAACATGCCATTTACAGAAAAATAATTGCCTGTTACATTGGTTTTTCATTCTCAGCTGTAGCGATGCATCCTATTTAGATGCATACAAAGTACTCTAAAGTACCTCCAAATAAGTCAAATAAAATAAATTTTATTAATTGAAGAAAACTTCCTGGCAAAATGCTAATAGAGTATTTAAGGCAGAATGTATCTGCCTATACTTAACTGTATCAATGAAATAAACTATATCTTATATTATTTGTTCCATGTGAATTCCATGTTAGGAACTTGAAAGTTCAACTTATCTATACATTGCTGATAAATGGAATTAGATTCCAATGTAAGTGATCTGGTTGAGGCTCTGTTTCTGGTGCCAAGGTTATGTCACTTCATAAGAGTGAGGCTATATTTTCCCTGCATGGAAATTTGTACACATAACTTTATACTTTTTTCCAAGAAGGAAGCAATTTTATCTCCAGTTTTCTAATGCACATATTTTTGTATACATTTCCCCACTGATTTAAGCATGCTTGCTTGTATGTTTCAAATGCATACATTTGACAAGCACATTTTTCAAATACAGTTTGTCAAACCCACCACCATTACCCCTTCCCTGGGCAAACTGCATTACAATCTCAGAAACTCACAGTTTTTCAACCACAAATTCTGCTAGGTTTCCAACCACAAACTGTGTCAGTTCCAGGAAGTGCAAATTGTGTAGTCTCACCTTAAAATGTAAAAGAAACAGATTTCTCACCCACTTCCAGTTAGATGCTAGACAGCTTCAACTAAGAGAACATGCTGCTGTAAAGCCACTCATATTGAACTTGAAGTTCTGACTAAGCTTTATATACCCAAGGGGAATTAATTTGCAACCTCTGTAATAAGCGTGGCACCTGTGTTGGACAAATAGAAAAATCGACTGGAGTAAATGAATTTTGGTAGGTAAGCAAAATCATAATAACAAGGTGCCATGGTGATGACACGGTGCCTGCTGGCTGACTGTGACAGATTGAATGCAGAAAGCTTTTACTGATCCTCAACACTTCAGAGGCTTCAAGTTCGCAACCCTATCAAATGGCCTATAATAACCAATTCATATGACTTTTGAGGGGTTCATTTCAAGGATGGGTGATTGATGTTTTGAAAACAGAGTCTGAATCCACACAGGGTACCTAGCTGTAGAAATGACTAGCTCCATGCAAAAGAGCTGGAATGCCTATGTGCCTCATTGCAGCAGTAAGGTGAGTGGTAAAACTACTGATATTGGCAGTTTCTGCAATCTAATGAACTGGTCTTTAAAAAAAAAAGTCTGGTCAAATGTTGATATTAACTTGCCCTAAGAGGCCATTTTATAAAGTTCTGGATGATTGGGAGGTATTTAAAACAGTTGCAGCTGCTGTTTCCCATGTCAATAGTTCAGTGCACTTGCCACAAGTTTTAGTTCTAGACTTTAAAGGGCTCCAAGTTGTAGGTAGGCTGTTGAAAGTATTTTTGGGCAGGGTTGGGCAAGCTGAGGAAATCTCTGAAAGCTCAGAGTAAAGTTCGAGAGTAGATTGGCTGCCCCGCTCACACAGGAACCACAAATCCTGACTATGCTGCATCATTCACTTCCCCTTCCTTTTCTTCCCAAATGCTTAGGATTTGTATGAATTTTAAAAGGTACTAGCTAGAAGCTGGAGCCTCATTAATTAGTGGTTCTCATTCTGGATGTCACTTTCTGGATGAAAAGATGATGATGATGATGATGATGATGATGATGATGATATGATGATGACGACGACGACGACGACGACGACGACGACGGAGGAGGAGGAGGAGGAGGAGGAGGAGGAGGAAATGATGGGATGGATTAACTTTCTACTATTCCTTTGTCATGAATGCAGTGATTTTCATACTCCCTGGGACTCTGAGGCTCTGGAGGGTCTGTGAGTGAGAGATTAGTATAGTTCTACGTAGGAAGTTGAATGATCCAGCTTGGGGACTTTTCTCTCATCTCAAGAAACAATTCAGTCAAAGCCCTGACTGATCCTTGGAATGGCGAAATGGTCAGGGTAGTGGACATGATTGCTCCCAAGTATAATCTCTCACAGAGTTGAACTAAAGTAGACCCCAAGTTTTTTAGGAGCTGATAGTAACTAGAATGGTATTGTGAGAAAACTCAGAAAGGGTCCAACTGAAAATAAGCTAGAGTCTATTTGAAGTCCTCCTTAATGGCAGTTCGGGCAGTGAAAAAATAATTTGTCTCTCCTACTACTGTGTCTTCAAAAAGACAGCCAGCAGAGCTATTTTGAGTAGTCAGGAGCCTATTATTTCCTGGCCCACAAGAAGTGAATACAGGCCACTTGACAGCCTATTGTGAACCATTTTCACAGCATTTTGCAGATAAAATCCCTCAGATCAATTCTAACTTGGATACTATAGCTGATAAATGCCTATTGAATGTAACTTTAGCCCCTGCTGGGACAGTGATAATGTAGACTTTTGCATTTGAATAGCCCAAGGACGTGGACAAGATGTGGACAAGTGAAAGAAGCCATGTATCTTGGTCCATCCTGACGTATAAAAGGGGCTCAATGAGGTTGTGACTAGTGGAGTAATGAAGAGATGAAGAAAGAGGTGTGAGTCAGTAAAGAGGTCACTGACACACTGCAGTTTCCTGCCATTATACACATGAAACTGTTAGAAAGATTGTCTGGAGTTTAGGAGTCTGCTGCCCTCAGTATGCTGATGACACTCAGTTCTACTTCTCTGTTCCATCTAGCTCCAGGGAAGATGTTTTAATTCTAAGCCAGTATCTAGTATAGGTAAAGAAATCAATGAGGATGAGCAAGGCAGATGTGTTCCTGGTTAGTCTAAAGGCAGATCAGGAAAAGAAATTCAGCCTGTGCTGGATGAAATTACCTACACCTTGGAGACACAGGTTCACAGTTTCACATTACTTCTGAATACACGGACTTCTCTGTTGGCCAAGAGTGAACTTGCACAGTTAAAACTCATGAACAAAGTGCACCCATTCCTGGAGATATCTCATTTGGCCCTGGTATACTCATGACTTAGTTACATCCTACGTGGATCACTGTGACATGCTCTACATGGGGCTGCCTTTGAAAATCCCCTAGAAACATTAGTTGGCCCAAAAGCCTGCGGCCAGACTGTTGACTGGCACTTGTTAGAGCAGCTCCTTTTTAGAACTGTTCCATTGGTTTGTATCTAAGCACAATTCAAAGTTCTGGTTAAGACTTATAAGGCTCTACACTGCTTGGGCCCAAGGTCTCTGAAGATCTGTACTCTACTGTACAACACTTCCTCAGCTCTGAGAGCTTTGGGATAGCTCAGAGTGTATCTGCTGGGGATGTGAGAGAAGCCTTGTCACTTGCTGTCCTATGTTCTGGAACTCCCTTCTTGGTGACCCTAGCTTGGCCTCCTTTTCATCCTTCCATTAGCAAGAAGCTGTTATTTTTATTCCAACAAACTTTCTGGAATTTGCTGCTTTTAAGAATGGTTCTGTAACAGTATGCTATACTACTTTTAACCACCTTTTATCTTTTCTGTTCTTTAATGAATGTTTTAAATGGTTTTGAATGTTCAAGATAGTTTCATTAGATGTTAACAATAATCGTTTATATGTTTTATGTTTTGAATTTACAATCCACTTTGATTCCCAGTTTGGGAAGGACAGGTGGGATATTTGAACGAATGAATGAATGTATGGACAAATAATAAAATAAATTCCATTAATTATGCAGAAATTGAATTACAACTACAGGAAATGTTCACAAATTGATGTGTTTGCTTTTTTCCATATCTCAGAGGCTGTTGTGAATAACTGAGCATTTGTCTCAATTTTGGGCTGTCCTGCAAAGCAAAACTAGGCCAGTCAGATTTAACCACAGGGCATAACCCCATAGTTACCACCAGTAAGGAACATGGACTTCTTGCCCCCTTGGTAAACCCTGTCCCAGGGTCTACAACTTTGATATAAAATTTATCTAACCCACCAGAGAGGTCACCTGGATGAGCATGTAGGCAACAACGGTCGTACGATTGAAAGAATCAGGTCAGGCCAGTAAATTCCCCAGTCACGTACCACAGGAGACCTCAAGCTGTGCCAACCCACGGTGGACAAAAGATCCTCAGCCTTTAAGGAGCCAACTTGAAGGGATTAAGAGTTTTCCCACAAAGTTGGGCACTGGAAGCAATAACATCTTATCAGGCAAAATCCATCTACATAAATTCAAGCTGCAACCCAAAGCAGCGGAAGATCCTGATGCTTGGGTAACACCTTGTTATCTTCCAATATCAAAGAAGGTGCCGGTGTGAAGTAGTTTTCCGTTGCTGTCTCCTTTGTTCTCCCTGGGAGAGGATTTGCCCTCAAGGTAAATTTTTCCTACAAATAGTCCCCATTTTTGACTAATTCTTTGGATACCTCCCAGTCATACCAACTGACCGTTCCCCTCTCCCAAGTGTGATTCCCTCAGCGTCTTTTCGCTGAGTTCCTTTTCTTTCGCTGCTTTCCGGACCAAGGACTTCAGGAAAAGGTACAGTATCACTCAAACCACGAATCCTTCAACAATCCCTCTATCTTATTTCCACTTTTTATTTCTCTTTAGCCCTTGGATGTGTGTGTGAGTGTTTGCGTTGATGAGTGCTACTACTGTTTAATAAAGTCATTCATTGGACCTTTTTTGTGTGATTTCTGACTGGGCCTGACCCCGTAAAAACTGGGTAAAAGATCTGCTTCTCGCATTGCTATTGCTTGTGCTTCGTTGAGCTTGCTTTCCCCACCACTTGGAGCATATCGAGGTGTCCCTCTGGGACCCCCAGATTTTCAGGGTAACAGACTTCTCAGTGGATGGTCTCAGGATTTGGAACTCCTTGCCAAGGAAGGCAGGTTGCCTCCCTCTTATGCTTTTGTTCAGATAGGCCTTTTGTATGCAAACTCATTCAATGGGTGAAGTGGCTTTGAACCTACTAGTAATTGTTTGCTTCTTTTTCTTCCTGTGCTCCTAATTTATTTATATGTTTTAAGCTCTATTTTATTATTGCTAGCCACCTTGAGCACTGTCATTAGAGGAAAGGTGAGGTATAAAATGGATGAATGAAAGCAGAATATTTTGTAATCTGAAAAACCAAAAGCCACCAAAGGTAAACCAAGCCTCCAGAAGCCAGATCACTATAATAAGAAATCAGTTCCATAGTAATGCAATGCAGACATTTAAGTCGTAGGGTGTATGGAGTATGTATCTACCACACATATTCATAACCTCCAGCTTCTGTGTCATTGGCAAGAGTCTAAGAGTAAACTGGAACAACACTTGATGGAGCAACTGAACTGTGTCTGTTCCATTCACATGAAAATATCAAGGGGAAAACACAGTCTGCCTCTCCACCTCTCCTCCCTTCTTCATGGTTTTTATTGCTTCAAGGGCAGGGGTAGTTGATGACTTTTGAGAGAGTGGGTTTGAGTCATAGCACAAATTTTAACAGCTATCCAAGGTTACGAACTTATTTTGGGGATATGTTTCAGCACCTTGGATAATTCTTAAAAGTTCAGACTAAGGGCCTTTCTGCACAACACTGCTATAGTGCTCTTATTCCACTTTCAACATCCTGAGGAATTCTGGGGTTTGTAGTTTACTGAGGCCAAAGAGCTCTCTGGCTGAGAATTCTAAATGCCCCTCCCTAAACTGCAAACTCCAGAATTCGACAGGATGTTGAAATTGGAATAATAGCACTATAACAGTGTAGTGTGGAAAGGCCCTAAAACCCAGAATGGATTTACCCATTCATACAGAGGCCATCAGCCACAAGTGTTTAAGCAGTTTTTTCCTACTCTGTTTCTAGTACTAAAAGTAAACTGGCCTGGCAGAAAAATCCTTAAAATAAGTGAGTGCAACAAGAGCCAGGGTGAGATGAAGGGAGAGAATTTTTCTCCCCTCTCTCTATTCTCCCTTTTCATGTAACAAGAATGCTACTATCAGAATGGAGCAGAGATATCTCCCCTCCAAAATTCTCAAATGTGAACCATAGGTCTTCTTACTTGAAATATATATGGGAGGGGCATTTTCACATCGTTTTAGCCCCCATATAGCTGCTATCCTGGTAATTTATTTCATTTTCCTAAATTCCTAATGGATTAATTGTTAGAATTCCAAAAATTTAAAATCAGTTTTAAAGAGCTGTCAGATGGGCATCTTTCAGGAGAGGTGTAGCTGCGTCTTCTTGCATGGCATGGGTTACACTAAATGGCCCCTGTGACTAAATGGCCCAACTCTAACATTCTATGATACCCAGATTTGTGTGGGGAAATACAACCCTGGAATATTCAATGGGAATATTCACTGGCTGTACAAATAACATCCACATGTAACATAATTACAGTATTTTGATACTACTTTAACTGCAATCCCTCTGTCCTATTGAATCCTGAGGTTCGTAGTATCATGAGTACTTACATTTCTCTGTCAGAGATCTGTAATGCTATCATTCAAAAGAGTCCACTAGAGAATTCTGAGTACCGCAAGAGACTACAAGAGGATAGTCATGGCAGTTAAAGTGGTATCAAACTTCTATAACTGTGCAGTGTAGATACACTGTCATGAGTACAAGTGTGATGTTGATAATGATAATTCTCTTCCTGCCTACCCACAAAAGAGATACTGTTTTCTTCTCCTTCCTCACATGACAGGAAACAGTAGAGGAGGGGACTCCATAAGCACCACAAATAACTATCAGTAATGCAGATTCAACAAAGAAAAAACAGGAGACAGTGTAGAGCAGCCTTCTTGAGCTGTAATCACTGGGGATGATGGAAGTTGTAGTCCAGTCCATATAGAGAGCATTAGATTGAATGAAAACTGCTGTTCAGCAACTTCTTTCTATTTGAGGCAGTATAAAACCACCCATTTCGCCAATCTTGGATCAGGCTGTGTCAAAATTGTGCCTTTGCTGATTCTAAAATGAACTCGAAGTGTTAAATTTCTCTTTAAAGCTTGACCTGTTTCAGGAGGCAAAACGTTCTTTGGAGTTTTGCGATATACCATTTTTATGTATTGAATATTCTGACTTCTCTTGGCTCCAATAACTGATTTTTATGCATGAGTTTTCAAAGGCACCCAATGCTTCAAATCAATAACCAATTATACCTGTTCTTGCTTTGCTTGTCAAAGGATTATGTATATAAACTTCCAAAAGTACCTGATCTATTAAACAACTGAAATATCACTGAAAGACAAAGAATTCTTGCAGAGCTGACCTAAATATTTCTAAATTTGGGGGATATCTTTTGGGGAAAATAATTCTTATCAACATGTTCCTAACCAAAAACAATATACACTGTCTTTCCTTTTAATTTTTTTTTTAAATAACTAATCACTATGGTGATTAGCTACAGTGTTCTAGTAACTATAGGAATATCAGTGCACTTTGCTAGGAAATTGTTCCAGTGTTTTCCCTCACACTGCATAAAATGAATTAATATTGAGGTGAGAGAACAGTGAAGTAAGTCTCTTTAAAATGCTTGCCCATAATAAGAAATGAAAACGATTTGCTACACCAAATGGGAACTTGACAATCTCATAAATTGTTCTACATCTTAGTAGGTGATGGAAAATCGCTATTGTAATGAGCCAATAGAGTTTTTTAAAGAAAGCATGGAACTTGAAGGTAATAATATAAGATACATGGTGCGCAGCAGGCTAATACCGAATCATATCAGGTTGTAAGACTGAACAAAGAGCCTTGAATGAAGAGTCTTTATTTCTTTATTTGATTATATTTATATGCTGCCTTTTTCCCAGAGTGTAACCCAAGTTGGCTTCCAAAAAGTTAAAAACCTTAAAAAGCATTTAAAACAATTGAAAACAATAAAAGACATATAAAATTATAAAAACCTACAATTTTTTTTAAAGAAAAAACTTGATAAATTAATAGCCCACCTGTTTACATATTAAAAAGCCTGCTTAAATAAGAATGGTTTTGGCTGCCAGTGAAAGGAGAGTGAGGAGGGGGCTAGCTTAGCTTCCTCAGGAAGGGAGTTTCAGAGGGTGAGAGAGAGCCACTGGGAAGGCTCTTTCGTTTGTCCTCACCAGGCAAGACTGGCATGGTAGCATGAATGAGAGAAAGCCTTCCCCTGCAGATCTTAAAGCCCTGCCAGGTTCACAGAGTCTTTGTCCTTGTTATGTTTCTAGATGTGAAAATATATAACTGTCAGTATCTTATGTTATTCTCTTGAAGTCCTGGTCCTGTCTTTACTTCAAAGGCCATTTCACATTGTACAATTATAGCACCATGTTACCAACTCAACTGTCATGGCTACATCATATGTAATCATGGGATAACAGTTTAGGGAAGGGGATTTAGAATTCTTAGCCAGATAGCTCGCCTCTTGCAGATTCCTGGTTCTGGTGGGTTGGGGAAGGAAGCCACCTTTGAGGTTACCCTGGGATCCAGGGAATTCAGGGGCTTGGTGCAAGTGCTCTGGGTTACCTTCCAATTATAGTCACCCAGAGAGCAACCCAAAGGAGGGGTGAGGAGTTGTCGAGGGGTTGACACTTGGGCCATTTCCGCACTACACTGTTATAGAGCTATTATTCCACTTTCAACATCCTGTGGAATCCTGAGGTCTTCAGTTTAGGGAGGGGCCTTTAGAATTCTGAGCCAGAGAGCTCTTTGGCCTTGGTAAACTACAAACCCCAGAATTCCACAGGATGTTGAAAGTGGAATAATAGCACTATAACAGTGTCATGCAGAAATGGCCTTGATCTCAGCTGGACCCACATCAAGTTGCTTCCCTGTATTGGTTGATTTCCAAGCCAACACAACTTAAATAGGTTAGGTCAAATAAAGTGGCCCTTACTTAACCCATTCTTCTGTGTCTGGCCTCATTATTCCATAGCTGATTATCAAAACAAAACAAACAACAAAAAACACCACTCTCCACCCTGGATCCTTCTGTTTATATTGACTTAGGCAGGGCATTATGCCTTTTCTGATGCTGTTGTAATCCCGTATAGGGGAAAATGCAGCTTTTAAAAATTCTTAACTGAGTAGTTAGGAAAAGTTCCAACCTTCAGCCAGTTTGGAAGAGTCAACCAGCCTCTGAGTCAGGAAGCAGTACACAAATTCTTGTGTTCAGCTTCAAAGTACATAGAATGAAAGCCACAATAAACAAAGGAATTGTCAGAATGGACAATAGGACAGAAAAAGAAGAACCAGAAAGGGGAAAATCTATGCCATTATTAACCTCCAAATATTTGGGCAAAGATTCAAAACCCAGACCCAAATGGGAGGAAGTTGACAGAAAACAACAAGAAGCATGGAAGAGAAAGTACAATAGGTTTTTTTAAAAAAATAACTCCCACTGATTTAGACTTTTTTCATCTGATTTTTTCTTTCTTTTACTACTTCTGTCCTTTCCTTGTCCTGCTCTCTTTCCTCTTTTAAAGTTTTTGCCTTGTTCCTGGACTTACTTTCTTTCCTGTTCTGTTTACTTTCTCTCTTCTCTGTCTCCCTCTTTCATCATCTCTTCCCCTTCCTTTCTTTAGATCTTCTGTTTTCATGTATGGAAGCAATTCTTACATTAAGTTTCTTCTTGAAGGTAGCAATGAGCAATTTCAGTAATTTTCTTCCTGCTGTGAGAAACTCAAAAACCATGCTGTTTTAAAAGGCTATTTGCAATTCTGGACTTCCTCTGCACAAAATTCACACATGGTTGTCCTGCACACAAAACAGCACAGAAAAATGTGGTGTTTTCTGCACAGAAAAAAAAGCTGTAATTCAAGATTTGTTCTGTGTAAAATTTGCACATGGTTGATTTGCATAGAAAATAGCATATTCTACACAGAAAACATCATTTCCTGTGCAGGAATTAATATTTCTGCATTGAAATATTATTTTCCATAGAAAATGCTATTTCCTATGCAGAAAATGATGTTTTGTGTACAAAATAAAAAGCATGCAAATTTTGTGAAGAATTAGTCCTGAACTGCAAAGATTCTCATCAGTCCAGGATTCTTCTCATCAGGGTTCCTTGAAGATTTTTTTGAATATTTTCAAATATTCTTTCCATCCCTACTTTCCTATTTCCATAAAGATCTTTCCCTCTCAGCAGCTATTACTGCGGTTAAGGGAATGAGAGAATATGTGTATGAAAGTTGCATACCGTGGGCTAGACATAGGAAACCTCAGTGCCTTTACTTGGAGGCAAGTCCCACCAAGTCAGCTTGCCTCATGTACAGATACATAGAATCACAGCCTGAGGCAGGACATAGCAGAAAAAGTCAGAGTATGTATGGCTGTGTGAGTGTAAGAGAGCTGTGGATCATCCATGTTGTGCTGATGGGGGGGCGGGTTGTGTCTTCCCCTTAGCTAGAGAAAGGAGGCCGGAGAAACTATTGTAGTAAAAAGGAAAGCTGGAGAAAATATTGTAGCCTATGCCTGGATTTCTTAAGTCTTTATCTGTAGTAGAGCTGTGTTTTTCTTATAAGGATACATAGTACCATAGCCTCTGGAAAGAGTGGCTGCAGTTGAAGTCAGGAATCTGGCAGAGTGGGTGAAGATTGCAGAGGAGGCTTCAGAGGTTGCTGACGGATTGCAGAGGCTGAGAGATTGCAGAGATGTCTGCAATACATTCTCTTAGAACCAGGGCGTAAATCCACATTGAACCATATTGTCTTTTTCAGAAATCCTGCATAAGCAAAACAGCTGCCGCACTGTGTTAACAAAAGCTCTCCCTGTCTCCATGCACAGACGCACATGCAAATTAATGACTCCAACAGCCACCTGAGAAAAACAACAGGAAAATAATTTGGCCTAATATGGCTGCATAAACACAAGGACACAGATTTGGTTTTGGTCCTATTCTCCCTATCAGTGGTAAATCAAACAGTAAACAAAGGGTTCATCAAGATGGACAATGAATAGAAGAAAGATGAAGAAGGAAGGAAAAAAAGGGAAAAAAATTCACAGCATTATGCAAATTTTCAGGCAAGGATTCAGTGCCCAAACTATCTGTTGGTTAGGAACTGGGAGGAAACTGATGCAAAGTGCCACCCTTCTTCATGATGGGGCTCTTCCAGATTGGTCTAAAGATGTGTAAATTCTCACAATATAGCTTCTTCAATTTTGCCAGGTTTTGCTGCAATACATGCATCATCTTTGCATCCACTTGTTCTATTCTTTTTGGGGGCTGTGTGTAGCTATTTCTTAGATCTGCACTAGGGCTTCTCCAGAAGGTTTGGGGTGTGGTTTGCTGAGGAGGATCCTATGTTTTGGAGGGTGAATTTTCTCTCTCAATATTTATTGAAAAATAATGCTTAAAATTATAGTGATATAGGGCAAAATTGCTATTTCACTGGGCTAGATAGCACTATAACTAAAAAAAAAAGATAAAGAGGAAATATGGTTGTTTGTTTTGTATCAATATGGCAGAGAATTAAAAGGAAACCCACTTGTAGGTAGGAGGAAAATGTTGCAGCTGGTGCCAAGAATTTTCCAGAAAATGTTTTGGGACAATAGAACTGTTGTTGAGATTAAAAAAAAAAAGCCTAAGAACTAGAGCAACGAAAACCTGAACCACTCAGCGCTGAAGGATCCCCTGAATAAATTCAGTTCTTACCTGTATATACTCTAGGAAGAGAAGAGAAAGTAACCGTTTGCTTTCTAGCCTGAGGTCAGCCTAAAAATTTTTGCTTCCTAGGAACAATGAGGCTAATTTTTCTGCTGCCATCTACATTCTGTTTCCTAAGGTAACTACCCTACTCTGGCTAATGACAGGGTTGACTTTGCCCAACTCAGATGGCAAATATCAAAGCCATCCAGAATTTGCAGCACCATGTGTTCTGCCTTGTCCCTGAGGTTGTCTCCCTGGTCATCAATGGCTTTCCCTGCCCACTTGTTTGCTCAGTTTATTTGATTTGATTGGATTGGATTAGATTTATATCCTGCCTTTCTCCCAAAGTGGACTCAGAATGGGTTATAATGTAAGTTAAAAGAAAAGAGATAAAACTTTGTGGCATAAAAGTTTTATTAAACCATCAATCCAATTGAAACATTACCTTTAAAACATTAATTTAAAGCAAAAACCCACAAAACACATATTTCTTAACCAACACACCCTTTTCACACCGGTGTGGGTTGAAGATTACTGGTGGAAACAAATTGAGAGCATTAGAAGTACACAGGATACATAAGTCTGTCTTTTCAAAACAGCACGCTTCAAGAAAATAAAGGAAGAGATAGCAACTAGAAACATGTACCAAATGCCATAATTAATACTTGGTTAATGTGTGTTATTTTATCCCTTTTTTCTCAGGGAAAAAAGCTGGCAAATATATTTAGCAACTTATAATTAATTAATAAATATTTCTTATGTCATACTACTAGAAACCTCTGTGAAGCTGATTGAAGCTGATTTGTTTTCAACCTTTTGCTACTGGCAAATCTCTGTGCCACAGGGTGCCATGCCAAGATGGTGCAAGGGAGCCAACTTGCAAGCAGTATTATTCTCTCTCTACTTTAGGGAATTTTGGTCAACACTATCTTGTGGGTCCAAAAATGCAATGCAATGCAGAGTGGACAGGATTAATTCCTTGTCATATAGTTATACTGTCCCCTCATCACCATCAAAGCTGGCAGCTTACCCCCAAACATTTAACAGATAAAAATCAAGGCATTTGAGAAGAGGCAATAAGATGTTAGAAAGAACACACAAGCAAGGACAGACTTCAGCAGTTTGCTTTAGCCTGATCATAGAATCATAGAATCATAGAAATGTAGAGTTGGAAGAGACCACACGGGCCATCCAGTCCAACCCGCTGCCATGCAGGAATACCCTCAAAGCACTCCCCACAGATGGCCATCCAGCCTCTGCTTAAAAACCTCCAAGGAAGGAAACTCCACTACACTCCGAGGCAGCATATTCCACTGCCGGACAGCCCTGACCGTCAGGAAGTTCTTCCTGAGGTTCAGGTGGAATCTCCTTTCCTACAGCTTGAATCCATTGCTCCTTGTCCCGGTCTCTGGAGCGGCAGAAAACAAGCCCTCTCCCTCCTCTACATGGCATCCCTTCAAATATTTAAACGTGGCTATCATGTCCCCTCTTAACCTTCTCTTCTGCAGACTGAACATACCCAGCTCTCTAAGTCTATCCTCATAGGGCATGGCTTCCAGGCCCTTCACCATTTTGGTCGCCCTCCTCTGGACCCGCTCCAGCTTGCCCATGTCCTTCTTGAATTGGGGTGCCCAGAACTGGACACAGTATTCAAGATGAGGTCTAACCAAAGCAGAGTAGAGTGGTACCAGTACCTCCCTCGATCTAGACACCATACTCCTATTGATGCAGCCAAGAATTGCATTGGCTTTCTTGGCTGCCGCATCACACTGCTGACTCATGTTCAGCTTGTGGTCTATTAAGACTCCTAGATCCCTTTCACACATACTGCCATCCAGCCACCTGTCCCCCATCCTATATTTCTGCATTCCATTTTTTCTACCTAAGTGTAGGACCTTACACTTCTCTCTGTTGAATTTCATTTTGTTAGCCTTGGCCCAGCTCTCCAATCTATCCAGGTCATTTTGAATTTTGATCCTGTCCTCTTGCGTATTAACAACCCCTCCCAATTTGGTGTCATCTGCAAATTTGATGAGCATGCCCTCTATTCCTTCATCCAAGTCATTGATGAAAATATTGAACAGCACTGGGCCCAGGACAGAACCTTGTGGCACCCCGCTAGTCACTTCTCTCCAGGATGAAAAGCAGCCATTGGTGAGCACCCTTTGGGAACGGTCAGTCAACCAGTTACAGATCCACCTGACAGTAGCTCTGTCCAGCCCATATTTTACTAGCTTCTTTGCAAGAATGTCATGGGGAACTTTGTCAAAGGCCTTACTGAAATCGAGAAATGCTACATCCACAGCATTCCCTTCATCTATCAAGCTAGTAACTCTATCATAAAAAGAGATAAGATTAGTCTGGCATAACTTATTTTTGAGAAATCCATGTTGACTTCTCGTGATTACCGCATTGCTTTCTAAGTGATTAGAAACTGACTGCTTAATGATCTGCTCCAGGATCTTTCCCGGTACTGACGTCAGGCTGACTGGGCGATAATTATTTGGGTCCTCTTTTTTCCCTTCTTGAAGATGGGGACAACATTTGCCCTCTTCCAGTCTGCTGATCCTACTGAGAAGGGCAAGATTCCAACCACCCTTCTCTTGTCCCTGCTGTTGAGTGGAATGTTAATTGTTTTTGCATTTTGAACTCAGTTTGCAGCAACTGAAGTAAGCTGGAGAAAATGGGGGAAAGTGGGAGGAAGAGAATAAAACTGGGACATTTTAAATGCAGATGGAAAAGTGGGATGACAATGGATTAACAGGACTGTCCCTGACAAATTGGCAGTGAGGACCCGACTGAAAATTCACTGTTGTTTGTTTCATTCAGTGCTCCCTCATGCAATCAATTGTCATTGAAAGAAAGAAAGAGAGAGGAGGAGGAGGAGGAGGAGGAGAATTATTGCTGAAACTACTACTATTAACCAGTGATGTATTTAAGTCTTTTATTCCAAGTCTCAACTCAAGTCTCAAGTCTCCCAAGTCTCAAGTCAAGTCACAAGTCTCTACCTTCAAGTCTCAAGACAAGTCTCAAGTCCATGAAGATACTTTCAAGTCAAGTCTCAAATCTGGGAGCCAACTTTATACCCCAACCAACATTCCAGAATTATTGGATAGAGAGAAATAAATTCAGTTTTAACAATTTAAACAGAGTTGGCTCTCCACATTTTTCCATCTGCAGCTTTAGAAGTGTGGAATAAGATCCTATCTTACTCTCCATTACTGAAGATTAAAGAGGTTTAAAGGGAAGGATCCTTCCTCCTCAAGCCCCTTGCCTAACACATTTGCTGTTCCCCTCTGAGAAATGCACCCTGCACCCTGGGGGTGAGTCTTGTCTTCTGCTCTTAGGAAAAGTTTTAGAAGACTCCTCTGATATGCAGTGGGGAAAGGCTGCTGCGTAGACCTCAAGCCTGCCTCAAACCCATTCCCTAACCTGTTTGCTGTTTCCCTCTGAGAAATGCACCCATACTGTGGGCTTGAGAGAGATTGTCATGTGACTAGTAGGCAAAAAGAGATGGAGGTGTTGTTCAAAGTTGTAATGTTTCTGGATGAATGTGTTGTGTTACTGAACCAAGGGCATCAAGTCAGTCATTAAAAATATACAAATCTTGAGTCAAGTCACTGCATCATTCATTGCCAAGTCAAGTCTGAGTCAAGTCACTGAAGCAACTTAAGTCCAATTTGAATCTGAATCTATCGACTTGAGTCTACATCACTGTTATTAACATTACCAATCAACTGCTGGAGAGATTTAGCAGGATTTCTGTTTTTATTTATTTGCTGACTATGTCAATTGTCATTATGACTATTTCTTAAGCCAGCATAGCATGTGCTTCCAAAGCACTGTTATTTGTAAGAAAAAGAAAAGATAAAATATATAATGTTTTTGGAGGAAGAAAAATCTGTAGATCTACTGAGAAAATAGAAGGGATTTTATATAGGATTTTTTTGAGGAGGGGGAAACCCTGATTAAACCAGTTCCACTAAAATAGTTGCTTGTAACTGAGACATTAAATTTTTTATTATTGTTTTTCCCACATGTTTCCAAAAATTATCCAAGTGTTAACTGCTACTAAGCAACTACTTTTCCAGTTCAGCTTGCCACTGGGTCACACTTTGCTATTTAGTTATTTTTAGACCCCTCATTACACCTGGCAATCTTTGCAGTTAAAGCACTGCCATCTGGAGTTGTTAATGATATGCTGATGGAAGTGTAATCACTGGATAACTTTGTTCAGCATTTCCCCAGGGCATAGAAATTGTGATACACATTTAATTTATGTTGTATTGCACTTCTTGCTGCTTGTGCTTATAGTACAAGCACCGTAATCACCACATTTTGGCACTTTGTTCCAGTATGTAGCCAATACGTCTACTATATATCAATAGCAAGCACAGAGCATCAGCAAAATGCTCCTGCACATCAAAGAAAATAGCAATTCAAAGGTAGAGAAAAACCTCTGTGTTTATTTTTCTTGGGGTTTAATAAGATTTGTATACCTGGCTGCATTCTCGTTTACGTTTCATTTCCGCAAAAATGCCAATTGTGTCTCTTTAACCTATGGAAGGTAAATTTTTGTTGCGTTGTCTGAATTGCCTTTGAGATAGTGGAGAATGAATTTTCTATTGTGCTTTGAGGCACAGCAATTTATATATCAGGACAGGGAGCTCCATTTTTCAGCTAAGAATTGTTTTGCTTAGGCAATTGAAATACTGAGAGGTAATTTAAGTTGCTTGCTGTTTACTTGCTAAAACATTTTAACGGATAACAATCAAGATCATGTTCCTCTTTGCCACAAATGGGTTTCCCTTCCTTCTGAGGACAATTATCTGAGAGTCAAAGGAGACTTGGGAAAATAGGTCTGTAGTTAATGAAAAGGGAATTCTTGAAGATTGTCACGTTCTTGATGTGCCTATACTAAAAGAGCCAATTTCTTTTCTGTTTATTTGCTGTTTATGAGAGTCAAGACCAACAAGGCCAACAAGATTTCCTGCCATCTAGAGAAAACTGGGAACTGTCAAGATCTGTGCCATGCTCTGCAGTGATAGCCTTGAAAAATAAAACAAAACATATTATTAAAACACCAGGTCCCATGTGTCCTCATACCATTTTCTTTCTAACAGTTGTTGGTATTTATCAGTATGTAATTTAAAGATCAATACAACAACCCATTTCTAATCCGCTTCTATGATTGCCTGTAACAGGTCAGACCATTTTACCTTTTTCGCTCTTTACGTGACAATAAACTCTGAAATAGGAGCCTGTGACCAAATGGTTGTTGGAATACAGTTGCCATCATACCTAACCACCAAAAATACTAGGGGGGGGACTGGGGGGAGTAATAGGTCAGAGTCTTCTTGGGGCACTATATCAATGTAACCAACTGTGCTCTTAGACTGGGGGTAGATGTAGTGCAGACTGTGGACTACATGCAGCCCCTGAACCCCACTTTTACAGGCCATGAACCTCTCTACTACCCCACTAAAGTCCCCCCCCCAAGTTTTTTTTAATATAGTCATCCCTCCACATTCACTAGGGTTATGGGCACAGGACCCCTGTGAAAGTGGAAAAACCATGAATAACTCTAGGCCCTCCCAAACCATATTTAACACACACAAAAAGTATGATCACCATATCCAACCCACCATGGATTCCTTTGAGGCATCAAGGTTCCTTTACAAGGCAGAAGTGAGTGGTTGGTGGGGCTTACTGACACCTCTACTGCTGCCTCACACCATTTTAAATAGGGACTTACAAGCTTCTCAGTCTTATGAGACCTGCAGTCTCTATTAAAAATGGTATAGGGAGGCAGCAGAGGTGACAGCAAATAATCTGTGAATAATCAAATCTGCAAAAGTGAAATCCACAGATGTAGAGGGCTGACTGGTGCAATATTAGGACAGAAATCAAACATGGGAAAACAAGGGGAAATACCCCGATCCACCCCCATAAATATCCTAGAACTTTACGCTATCCCCAAATCCTATTTTTTTTCCTGCAGTTTCTCACAGAATGGGAGGAAGTAACTTCTGTCACCAGTTTTAGGGGAACTTCAGCAGAAAACAGGTGTGTTTGGGCTTGCTGTGAGATGGCGGTGCAGCCTATGAGGAGTCTGGGAAGAAACTGGCCCCTGCCCCCACTCAGCCCCCAGACCTAACTTACATACTTGGATAAAAAGTAATCCAATATCCCTTACACAAGTCATTTCACCATTTAACCACAGGAAAACAGCATGCAAGATGACTCCACCCAACCCAACAGCTAAAATAGCCACTGGAATTTTCCTGGGATGGCCTCCAAATTAGCTGAGAAGCTACCAGGCATCCTCCTCTCACACTGCAACCATAGCTGCTGTTCATCCATATAGGTGTACTGGCAAAACTGTATCCTCTGGGGGTTCTAGCCAGAGTCCAACAAAGTTCAGAGGGCCATAAGCTGTTCACTTTATTTCTGGGCCATAATCCAAAGGACCATGCAATTACTTTCACTCTCCCATCCCCAGAAAAGAGGCTTGGGATCATATTTTCATCTTGAGCAGCATCACCGCATGACCAACTGGAAATGGTTAATTTTTTAAATAAACTGGGATTGAAACTTTTCATATCCAGCAGTAAAACTTCCATGCACAGCTCACACAAGGAAGAAAACCCTACATAGAACTGACCTTTATATCGAAATCATTAGAGAGAAAAGGACAGTGTAAAGAAAGTCTGTGTGTTTTTTTTTAAAAAAGTGGACTGTGTAAATCCATTATTAATAAACTATTTTCAGGAACCAATAATTTTATTAATTATACCATAATTCAGTTTTGATATGACAGTAGGCACATGTGTACTGTTGGGCTCACAGTGCCTAATTATTAAGGGTGCCTCAGGCATGCAGCACGGCACTTTCCCTGTGTGTTCTGTGTTTGTTCTATCTTAATGCAAATAGGATTGTTGTTATTATCGTCATACAATCACAAATTTCACTTGTACACTACCTAAAACTGTGTCTGGTAACAATATCGAAAATACATACACTCATTGCATAATAGTAAACTAAGGCCATACTGAATAAGTTAGAAACTGTGGTCTGTCTAACTTCTCATTTTACAAAGATCACAGCACTGGATTCACAAAATCTATACAGAAGCCCTTTTGTTTCTGAATAGTACAGACTCTGGAGGTATCATTTTAGATTACATATTGATTTTATAAGGTACTGATACTATGCTGTTGTTGGTTGTTGTTGTTGTTGTTGTTGTGTGTCTTTAAGTTGCTTCTGAGTTATGAAAAACCTAAGACAAAGCTATCACAGGGTTTTCTTGGCAAGATTTGTTCAGAAGGGGTTTGCCATTGCCTTCCTCTGAGGCTGAGAGAGTGGGACTTGCCCAAGGTCACCCAGTTGGTTTCCATGGCTGAACAAGAATTTGAACCCTGATTTCTTGGATTTCATGCTGGTTATTACCGCTATTACAGAGTAGGGTGTTTGTTTGTTTGTTTAAAAATACAGCTGCACATTCATAGAGAGTAAATACATGTACTTAGTTAAAAAACAAAACTGTTTGCTTTCAGCCCTATAGTGGAACTGTAATTACCAAAAGAAAAAAAATGCAGAGGCAATAGTGAAATTCTGATATATGGTAAAATATTGTAGAAGAAAATAGTTAGAACCACACAGAAATACCTTGCTCTGAGAGATTTGAACCCATAATTCTGCATAGGGTACATTTGTGCAGAAGTAGCTGGCACAGTTCTGTGCACATCTATCCACCTGCGCACTGACAGCTTTTCTCTCTAATCAGCAATGGGAGGCCCATGTAAATGCGTTATTCCAGATTATAGTCTCTAACTGCTTCAGCTGATTCCAGCATGGCTGAAATCAGTCAAAATCAAAACAATCCAGATTTGTCAACAAGTCTAGATTATTTGTATTTCAGGTTAACTGAGGCCACTTCCACACGGGCTTGAAGAAATGATGCAGAGCATCCTCCAGGGATGTCTGCACCTGGGAGCAGACTGGGTCGGACCTACTTACTGTAGTTCCGCACCTCAGCCCACTCCCGAACGACCCGAAGTGGTCATTCAGCATGCTGTTGAAAGGCCGCTTAAAACAGGTCTTTCAAAAGCACGGTGCGCGCCACTCCGTTCCCGCGCTCTGGTGTAGATTTGCAGGCTCGCACCAGTGCGAGCCTGCGATCTGCCAGGGGCGGGCTTTAGGCTGACGAGCTTCAGTGGTTGGTCGAGACTCTCAACCAACCGGAAGCCACCATTTTCATCCCCGGAGCAGTGCAGAGCAACGAGCACGCACTGCTCCGGATCACCGCGGACCGGACCAGGGAGTCAAGAAGTCCAGTAAGTACCAGCACGGGGCGATTCCCACATGCCGTGCGGAAATGGCCTGACTCTTATTAAAATGTGAATGTAAGTTTTGCTTTGAAGTCTCTTGTTCCCCAAACGAACTGTCCTACCAGAAAATTTCAATTGTTTAAAAAAATATTTTTGGATATTTGTTCCAGACTCAGATTCAAGAATACTGGTTAATATAGCTAAAGTATGCATTCAAAAGAGGTACACGCCCCTGAGCACAGGTCTAATTACTATACCATTCTAGAATAGTCCAGTGTCATCTGACATCGTATGCCAAATGTATTCCAGGGAACACAGAGGATCTCCAGACAAAGGCTTTCTTGGGACCATTTCATTGAATGAATGTATTCTTTAAAAAGCTGCATTTATTTTGTGAGCTTTTATTTTACAGTTTTTAAACAGCTAAAATAAAAATACCATTGTTTTTCCTACTGAAATAGGCAGTAAAAGAAAGGAATTCTGTTTTACATATATAGTAAAGTACTCACACATTATTTTGACTCCTTGTTATTATTTATCTGTACACAATATATTGAATTAACTTTCTTACTGTTGACCAGTCTAGAAAATCACCAACAAATTCAAAAACCTTTACTTTTCAGGGGGACATAAAAATACTCTGAAGGTTTGAGGTGAAACACATGAACTGAAAATATGATTGTTCAACTCCTTAGCTGTTTTATAAATAGGATAATCCCCAGACATAAATGAACATTGAAAGAAGGAGAATCGTCTTCAGCTCTGGAGGATGGAAGTCTTTGTGGTAACACCATCCCCCTGTTCCCTGGCATGTGTTCTTCCAGTCTGACTTATCTACCAGACAGTGGCTCAGCGGATGGACAACTGAAAAATCAACAACTGATCTTTCGTAATCAAGCCCATTGAAACCTGAACTTGTTCAGTATAACTGTAGGCCACAAAATCAATGCCCGAATTTCTTTCTTTGATCATATCCTTAACAAATGCCAGTATCTATATGAATAAAGCTATGCCCAGGCTCCTACAAACATGTACTTAATGTTTTCCACATCATGTTTCACCTAGCCTCTCTAAGCCCCCTTGCTGTCCATGGTTTGCTCCGAAGCATGATAAATTTCACCCATTTTTGTAAAACTGCAGAGGCAATGGCTATTGGGATTTCATCTGACCCAGTCCAATGCTATCAAACCCTGCTGAAGGTAACAAACAACTTGATGGAATTTCTCATCCTAATGCCGCCCATGCAAAACAACAAGATAACACATCAGTGCAGCTTCCCAGGTGAAGATATCTAACTAATGTTGTTCTCCAACCCATCCAATCAATATCAGTATTGACTTCAGAATTTAATGGCTATTACCTTCACAAGGGCTTAACAAAAATTGGAACCCTTCAGCAATACCTGTCAGGAATTCAGGACATAAAAATCTGCAACTAAGGAAATGTTACAATAAAAGTCAACTCATTTCTGGACATTGTTTGCTGTTCCATATGGCCTATCACAGAAAGAACTGTGAAGACATAGGAGCAGCCTGAGAGCTGCTTAGAGGAATGTAAATGATTTAGTATTCAGGAAGTATGTTATGAAGACACTTTTAGCTCAAAGGTTACCACGTAGATGCCATATTTCAGGACCACCACCCCCCAACAAAAAACCCAATGTGGAGAGTATAGCTCCTTAAAAGTTGAAATATATGGAAAGGAAGATATAGAGAGATGGCTATATATGGCAAAGAACCTGTTTGCTGGTATAACTATCCCACTGGCAGAGCAAAAGGAAGAAGGAGTATTGTCAGGATGATGGCAGAGAAAAAAAAGGTGCCACAGTAACTGGAACAACAGCAAGGCAGGTCATTTCCATCAGAAGAAAAATACCCTGCAGGTTTCTAAGCAGTTCCTGGTAATGGTGGCTTTTGCTGCATTCCCCACTGGTACCACCACAAATAGATCAAAAAAGGACTTGTGCTAACACAAGTGAGACTTCTGGAAGTGTAGGTCACCAACAGGATTCTGACTTATAGCTCAATACTATAGTAGTTTCTCAAACAGGAGGTGACTAGGCAATTGATCAAGTTACTCTCTATTCAAACAAACTTGCCTAGGAAAGCAAGCAAGCAAGCAAACAAGCAATGGTTCAGCAAAATGCTACACATTTCATTAAGAACCATGATTGCATATGGTCACTGATGATCACCTTTATACCAGGAGGAAAGATGGAACTTCCACTTCCTGACAACAGTCATGTTGATATGTATGGGAGTACTAAAGAGAATATGGGACGGAGGACTCATGGTAGCTCCTCCAAGGATTCCTTCATGTCATCCTTTCTCATGGAAAGTGGTTCCTCAGGAAGGCTAGTTTAGAACCACTGTGGCCTCTAATTTCCTTTACAGAGGGAATTCCTTCCCATCATATCACCTGTGGCCATGATGTCCAGTGGATTCTGGGAGTTTTAGCCCCCAAAACTAACTTGTCTGAACTCTGCTTTGAAGTTTTGCAACCTAGATACAGTAAGAGTTATAAGAGGGATGTAGTCAATTAGCATGGTCCTGGATTGGATTCAAGAACAGATTGGATTAGTAAGTAAGATCTGGGGTTCAACATTTTACCTCTCAAAACTCAGTCTCCACATATACAGAGAGACAGAAAGCAATGATCTGGAGGTGAAAAGACTCTTTTTCTGGAATGAAGTAAAGTACTCTTTGGCATAGGGCAATGAAAGATAAAGCTGCATACAAGAAGACAGTGCAGAATATACAGTTGATGCGTTTTTATTCTGACATACCTCCGTATGTTGCTAAAGTCATGTTTCTGTAACTGACTTCCTTGATATTGTGCATCCAGTTAATTAGGCTCAGGAAACAATACATTTCAGTCAGCGTTTCTAAAATTACCACCCTGTGCTCAGAGGAAACCATTCTCAATTTGCCAAAGGACTAACAAAACCATTGCAATTATCAAGTTGGGGGTAGGGTTGACAATATGATGGCAGCAAGCCTACTGATTGCATATGCAGCATAATTCCATTTTTCAGGGCAGAGGGGTTAATTGAAGCAACGATTAATTGCACTGCAGCCT
Source organism: Cyclura pinguis (assembly GCA_030412105.1). Taxonomy (NCBI): domain Eukaryota; kingdom Metazoa; phylum Chordata; class Lepidosauria; order Squamata; family Iguanidae; genus Cyclura; species Cyclura pinguis. The sequence continues at coordinate 200,058,739 of CM059601.1, forward strand.
GATTCAGAAAGTAAACGTATGCTTGTTCAAGGATTCATTTTGGCTTAGAAGGTGAAGCGTTGGGATTTCTCAGTTTGAATGGTGTATGAATTGACAGAAACACCAACCTCAGATTCTTGATTGCTTTTTAAACAAAGTTTTTAATTGGACTTCTTGTTAAGGTTGGCTCTTTTTTGCATTGTTGACATAAACCTCCGCATGCTGTTTATCTTCTGCAGATCTGGCTGGCTGGAGGGAAGAGTATTGTTTGCAGCAGAAAGGGGCTCACCAAACTGACACTGCAGTTCACCCTTTTGCATAATCTGTATTTCTTCTTCAAGGAATATTCATACACCTGTATTCATAGCTGGAAGGCAAGAGTGTAACAACAACAACAACAATAATCCTATCCCCAAATCTATACCAACTCAAGTGCACAGAAAAGAACAGATATTAATTCAGAACTGGTATATATTATCTGTGTTAATTATCAAAGGATAGTCTTGGGCAATAGTGGGTGAATAGCATTTTTTCATGGTGTACTAGCAAGCAGACAAGTGTTTTTCTCACTGGCAGCTACTGCTAGAAACAGAAAGGATATTTGAAACTGTTAAAAAAAATTGCAATGGATGACAGTTTCTCCACTCTCACAATTTCTCCCCCTTAGAAGTAAATGTGGGGAGATGAGAGGGAATCTAAAAGTGTTGTCACTGACTTCTGTTGTTCTCTGTTCAGAACACATATAGCCTGTAACACAGAGAACATATAAATCCTCCTAACCTACCAATTCTAAAAGAAGAGAAAAATAAACATAACAAAACTGTTCTTTTTCTAGTGCTTTTCCTGCGTTCTTGAAGAATCTTACACATAGGCTGAGATGAAAGCAACAACAGAATGGATGCAGTTTTTTCTCCGGCATAAAGGACTTGAATTGTCCTTAATAAATAAAAGAAATACCTAAAACATCTTCCATCTTTGTTAAAATCAATATGTCACCGAGACACCATAAAAAGAAGAAAGGGAGGGGGAGAAGAAAAGGAACATGACAGCACATTTAAGACTTAAATACCTTTAAGACTAACTGGTATGTATTTTAGAATGAGCTTTCAGGAGATAAACCCTCTTCTTCAGGTGCAGTACCCAGTGATATTAAAGCCTCAGGTTAAAAAGTTGTGTGAATGGAGTAGAATGTAATAGGGTAAGTGAATGAATAGATGAGGTGAAACCATTCTGTACTTTGTGGCACTCAACATATGTTAACACAAGAGCCCTCACTATTACATATGTAACAAAAGAAGTCTTCTCAGAGTTTTGAACCCAGGGAAGCAGATTTATTGCTTTCACACATCAACATCAACTGTCTGAAAGACATGCATCATCTCATTCAGCCCACCAAAAATTTAGGACAAGGGACATGATTTACATCTTTTTGGATCCCACTTCCACAACAGTGCAAATATTCTTTATAGTATGATGTCTTAATATCCGTGTGTATTACCTCTGAAGAAATGTGTTTATATCCATGAGAACTCGTACTAAAATAAAAATGAGCTAATGTTAAAGGTGCTGCCACATTTTGTTTTTTTTCTCTCCCTCCCTCTCTAGTTTATACGCTACAAGAGACTAACATGGCTACTTCTTTGAAAATTGAGATAGATAGCACAGATATTTACCCCTCTTGTTATGCAAGAAGTTTGAAATCTAGTGAGGCAGAGACCTGTTTAATGTAAGTAGAATATTATGTCCATTCTTAGATTTATTTTCACAAAAATTCCATGATAACAAAGAATCTAAGAAATAACACACCATTTTGGAGTAGGGGGGTTATTGTTCCTTTAGCTCAGGATTGTCTGATCTGAGGTCCATGTCATAATATCTCAGCCATTTTGGTCATATGAGCAATTAAAGTATAAGTAAGTCTGCTATTATTTCAGTGCATCCCTTGCTAAGACACTAGAAGCAATGGCAACTGGTGGGAAGCAAAAAGGAGCATGAAAGATCACTTTAGTGACTTTTGGGTGATCTGCTGTAAGGCTGGCTTGATGAATAGAATCAGAATTGGAAAGGAACAACATTTCATAACTGTCTACATTTTTAAGATAAGCAAACCTTATTGACCGAGGTCAAAAGGAAGAGTATCCACCATGATGTACATATTGATAAGGTCTCATTTATTATTCAGAGATAAAGAAACAAACAAAACAAATCAGCTGGACTGATAAGTTTGTGTGTATGTGTATATTTAATGCAGGGAACTTAAAACAGTACCAAAACAATGAGCCAGAAATCTTGGAAGACTTCCAGTACAAATTGAAGTGAAGCCATTTCTCACTGTTTTAATCTGATGGCAGTCCTATTTATTTCTCATGCAAGTGTCACATTCGGATTAATTTAATGCTCTGTATAAATTGCTTTAATTTAGAATATCTGCCATGTATCAAGACTCCACAGAATATGTTGCATAAGTCAGATCGCAGTGCAAAGCCTGGAACATTATGTATGGACATTAATTTGTTGATGCTGTCCATTAGAATTTGGGAGATTAATTCATTGCTATTACTGGTGTTGAAATTATCTAATTTGTGGAATTCCATTAATTGATTCATTACTTTTGTTGTTAGTTTTTAAAACAGATAATGGGATCTATAGAGAAAGGCATGAGGATTGTTATCGTTGGTGTGATAACTGAAGCCCCGTCAGAGCTGCTGATGACGAGCAGCAGCTGTTGGTCCCTGTGGCTCTGGCTGGAGATGAGTCCCGCAGCTCAAGAGCTCCCCCTGCTGCCAGGGACCAAGCAGGCGTGGACATTCCTCTATCTGCTCCTTTAGGGCAACAGGGATCCGATTCTGAAGACGGTTTGGAGCCTGTGTCAACCAGCCCACAAACAAGGCGGAGACTCAGGAGAGCTGAGCAAAGGGAGGCTTCCTTGATTAAGTTCAAGAAGCAGTGACTAGCCACACCTGTGTCTTGGGCTATATAACTGCCTGCCTGGAAGCTTTCCTTTGCTTGTGGCAAACTTTCTTTAAGCCCTCTCCTTGCTTGTTCCTTGCTTCCAGCACCTGGCTCCTGATACCTTGGATTGATCTCTTGGCTCCAGACCCCTGGCTTTTGGAACTCTGATTACGGCTTTTGCTTGTCGCTCTGGCTTAGGTAAATGGACTTCCCTTGAGTAAGTGCTTCCTTGACTCCTCCCGGCAGGACTCTGCTAGCTCTCCCACTCGCTTCTCTGGGCTGTCTCGCCACCTGGGTCTCTGACTCTGACAGAGTCAGAGCTCATTTTGTTATTGGCTCCTTCAAAATGACTCTTTTTTATCATTTTTAATCAACTGTTGAAAACTCTCTAAGGCACTCTTAACCACAGAACCTTCCCGACAACCTTCTCAATTAGGTTTTAACACTGATTTGCATCTTTCTCCTCTTCTTTCCATCCCCACCCTTCTCAGCCAACATGTACACTGTTTATTCACCCTTCAAATACCTTGTTCACCAATACTTCCTCCCCAGTTAACTCCCAGGCTCTGAGAAACTGCTTCTGATAGTTAAGAAACTCTTGAGGAAAACATGGGATTTGGCACACAGGATTGCAGCAAACTGGGAAGAATCACATCCCGGTGAAATACCCTGCATAGGTTTGGCTGCATGCATTTCTAATTCCACTTCACGAGGCTAAATACATATCAGGACAGCAATAGAGTCCTATTCATGCATGGGATCCAGAAAAGGTCCTGAAGACCTTAAAACGTAGTTATAGGGAGAAACACAGTCCTTCACATAGCTTGGATCCAAGTCATACAAATCAGAACCAGTGCTTTGAACTGTTCATAGAAATGAGTTGTTAGCCAGTGACAGTATTCTAACAAGAAATGAGGGGTTTCTTGCAACTGGTTCATTCTGCAGTTTGGCCACAGCATTTTGTACCCACTGAAGTTTCAGAACATCTGTCCAATGCAGACTTGCGTTGAGTGTGCTATAATAATTGAAATGGGATGTAACATACATTGCCATGGGATGTAACATAACATCACTGCAAACCCCAGGATTCTATAGGATGTTGAAACTAGAATGATAGACTATAACAGTCTACAGCAGAGATGGCCTAGGTCTTGAGTACCTAGAACTAGTTTAGGACTATCTTTTTTAAAGCCTCAAAATGAAATACACCTAACCCAATAGTTTTTGGCCTTTCTGCAGTAAGTAAATTCTTCTATATGGACTCACCTTTGATCATTTTAAAAGAAAAAATTAGGAGAGAAACAATAATTTTTAAAAATCTGCCAAGGAATGCCCAGGGCATCACTGCAGGGAGCAGAATTGTTCATGTGGGACACTACTTCTTCCCCTTGGCTTTCTTCATTTATCAGCTTAAACAGAAACCTAAACAATATGCAACGTTTGCCTTCAAGTGAATACTATAAAGAAGGATCATTACTAATAGGCCTTTTGTCTTTCAGAAGTTTGGTCAGCAGCTATGAGTTTTTTCAATGACAAAACCTCTTGGTAAAATCACAGTTGGAAAATTAAGCATAATCATAGATGAGCATTATGAATTGTTTTTACCACAATACAATATTATACATTATGTAATACATAATATACAGTGCCCCTTCCACATTCGAGAGGGTTCCAGGAGCAGAACCCTTGTGAAAGTGGAAAAATTGCAAATAACTGCCCCCCCTGATCATTCTCCCATTCCCCTTTGAAGCTCTCCCCTCCCATTCCTTTGCCTCTGGCCCAATAATCCTAGGGGGAAGGAAAAAAAGACAAGGTAAAGGGCTTACCAGTACTTTCCCCTTAGATGGAGTAGAGCGGAGTTCTGGCATTCTAGATACTTCCAGTAGCCATCTCAAGAAAGGAGGAGTAGGAGCAAAGACAACACATTACCAATTAGCAGCCATGACACGGTAGAAGGTGTAGCCACAATGCAGAGAGGGCACGCCTCCAGCAAGGGGGTGCTTTGCTCATCCAAAAGGAAAAAAAACCTTCCATTTTAAATATAAGACTTGCAAGTCTGGGGTGAGGAATGGAAGGAAATGGGAGGTGGAAAATGGTGTGGGGAGGCAAGCATGTGCCTTGCAAATAATCAAATTTGGAGGTTTAGAAAACTCAGCAAATTGCTTTCAGAAACATAGCTATACTAATCTAACACAGCATAAAAAGGGAAAACAAAGGAGAGGAATCTAGTAGCACACTTGAGATGAACAGATTTATTTTAACCAGAGCTTTTGTGGATATCAATCTGTTTCTTCAGATGCACAGATACTTTTTCAGTCCATCTGAAGAAATGGAGTGGTATTTATAAAATCAGTTAGTCTAATAGATGCTACCAGATTCCTCTGTGCTTTCCTTTCCAGCATATTGCTGTAGCCTTTACACTAGACATCCTAAGAAGGGCACTACAAACACAGAAATCTAGAATGGAGTGTTTCAGATTTAAGGAAGGAAAATTAAAGGATAAGTCAAGATACTGAATAATGATATACTGTGATGCAAAGTTTGCGGAGGGTTTGCATATATCAAATAGGCTTCACTTGAAATAGGAGCAAAAAATAAATCTTTCAGCATAAAATATCCAATCCAATATGGGTAGGATCCAGATTTAGTCATACTTTGCTAGTTCTATTGGGTCTATTTTAACTATGACGATATCTGGATCCAACCCATAAAATTTTGTGCTCACAGTTCATTTTTTGCTCTGATTCTTTGAGTCCATACATAGAGAACTGTTATGTCAAAACTGGCTATTCACTCCTCTTTGCTGAAGAGAAGTATTCCTGGAAGAGAAAGACATTTTGGAAATATCACAGGAAATCTGAATAGCACCAGAAATTCAAAATATTAGTTAAGAAATATAATATTTGTCAAGTGACAACCAACAGTGCAAGAAAGAAAGAAAGAAAGAAAGAAAGAAAGAAAGAAAGAAAGAAAGAAAGAAAGAAAGAAAGAAAATTTGGATTACAGTGCAACATAAAAAAATTAGGAAATGTGCAAAATCTGTGAGATATTTTTCCCTCCTCTTACAGAAACTGTATTCTCAAAATTCTTCAGATGTTTTACCTGTGTTGGGGAAGAGCATTAACAACAAATGGGGAACTGAGATATATAAACCTGTTCTGGTCTGAACACATTATTTTGGCTATGTGACTATCCAGACAGTTACATTCACATCCAGTTCACCCTTGGATGTAAATCGAGTGGGAATTGTGTGGCCCTCCTGATGTTGGTGGAGTATCACTCACAGTTTTCCTTTCCATTGACTATGCCGGCTTGGTCTTCTGGGAGTTGCAGTCCAATAAATGTCTGGAGGACTAAACATTGCCCCATCTCAAATCAGTCTTCTGTTCAGTTGCTAACACCACTTGAATAGCAAACTGATGACAGAGCTGTTGATAATAGGTGTTTTCATTCATAAGGTCATGAAAATCAAGGTTAACTTGATGGCAATAAGCAAATTAAGTGATTTTTTTAAAAAATATTTTAGAAAATGTTAAAAGAAGCAGAAAATGGGAACTATTCAATGTAATCTGCTTAAAAGATGTAAATAATCCTTCATCTTTTGCTCTTAGATTTTCATTTGCCCAATAAATTGTTTGCGAGTCCCTGACCCAGAAATTTCTGAACTGATTCGAAACAGGTATATAGAAGCCACAGGCAACGTACTGTTGTAATTATGCTTTAATGTAATTATTATTATTAATATGATATCATGCATTTATGCATTGTCCTTTTATGATATTATATTGTCCCCAAAGAAGACTTTAATAGTACATGCAGGCCAAAAATGTTTATTAATAGAACAACCACCTTGTGATCATCTTGAGATGTTTTTCCAGCTTCTTCTGTGGCTTAATAATTTGTTACCTACAAGTAATGTAATATGTTGTTGTTGTGCTGTTGTTATGTGCCTTCAAGTCATTTCTGACTTATGGTGATCTGTCATGGGGTATTCTGGGAGCTGAGAGAGCATGATGCACCTGAAGTCACCCAGTGGGTTTCTGTGGTGGAGTGGGGAACTGAACCCTAGTCTCCAGGATTGTAGTCCACACTGGTTCTCTTATGTAGCATATTAATTTTTTTTTCCAAAAAAAGAGTAATGATAACAGATTACTTTTTCACCACAATGCTGCTAACACATTAGCTTTGCAAATAACATTTTCACACTCTAACCATAATCCTACCATTAGCCCAAGACTGCTCAATGATCAATATAGTGAGCAGCCTCAGTAGCTTGAGTTATTCCTTTGTGCTAGCTGTGAAGTTTTAAACCTGTAGAAGCTCTATACCTTTGCCCACAGCTGGGAAAGCTTTCAAGCCAAATATTTGTGGGAAAATGTTTATCTTAGGCCAACCAAGCAATTGACAGCATCTGGGGGAGAAAGTCATTTCTCATATCCAAAGAGCATAGCTCAGCCCTGATTCTCTGGTCCTCCTATAAATACACGTTTCCCTTGGGGAGAAAGAAAGGATCATCAGCTAAGATCAGCTGTGCAAATATGAGAGCTGAATTTTTGCCCTTTTTTCAGCTTCAGTGCAACATGGTTTTGTAAATGTCACTGTAAATGGAAATAGATCTTGCATTGTCAAACAGAACCATAGTGATGGAGCTCTGCTATCATAGTTTCATCTGGCAATGCCACCTTCGCAAAGCCCACCTTTTCAGACTGGCAACCAAAGGATTTCTGAGACCCTGAAGACTGGGATGCCAGGAAATACATCCAGTGTTCTTCTGGTTGTGGGGCATGTGAAGAACAGGCAGCTGGAGAGATCCCTTGGGATCCTGCCACAACTGTTTGCCTCAGTGTATCCTGCAACTGAGATAGTGCTGTAGATGTCATTTCCCAGTATCCGGATCTACAGCACCTCAAAGACCCTTTGGCTGGGGCACTGCCAGACTGAAAATGTGGAGTGGGGGGGGGGTCACATTCTGTCATTAACAATGTTAAATGTAAATCCCAGCAGTTATGAGAACATAAGTCCAGCTTACAACCTTGTCACTACCAAATAGGATGTTAGCCACCAAGTTCATATCAATTTTTTTTTAAGTCAAATGCCAATTAAATCCTTGCATAGGTTCTGTTCATCAAGTAGTCCAGTCAGGGCTACTTTAGCAACAAAGTGGTCAAAGGCAGCCAGGTATCCCTTCTCTCCATCTAAAATTGATTCCTATAAATTCCAGTTGCAACACTCTTCTAGCCTCTCAATCAACAGTTGCAAGGAGGAGGGGACTGGTAATGTTTCAAGAAATGGATTTCTCCTGCAACCTCTAGCTGTTGGTCTTTATCCTAAGGGTGGAATTGTGCTGTTTCTAATCCAAGAAAACTAACTCCATAAAACTGAATGATGTTCCAATAAATCAGTTCTCCTTGATTAAGTATGGCATAAAATAAAAGATCTTTAATCTATAATCCTGCATTTGTTTATTATTATTATTAACCCTGGATATCAATTTGAGACTGGCAAACGCAGCCTTCCCTGAGTGCTACAACCATTCCAGGAAGGAGAGTTTTCCTAGCACTAAATCTTTATGATAAATACAGTACCTAACAGACCTAATAATTACAGACTGTACTAATTACCTTAAGGATCTACAGTCCAATAATATACTGAGTAGACAACAACTCTTCCAGCTTCAGACCTCTGCTCATTAAGCCAAATTAGGATGATGAATGGATAAGGTTGTTTGGTTCCATCCACAGTTGACAGAGCTTGTTTATCACAAAATAGGGGAGCGAGGGACACAGAGAATTTAGAAAAAAAAAAGGATAAGAATTATGGCCGAGAATTATTCAAGCACAACCAGAGAAATTATATATCATTCATGGCGTATTTCTGCTCTTGGTTACAACTACGAAACTTCCATGGTGTTCAATAAGGACTACTCAAGAATTACTTCTGATTGCCATGTAAGGAGATGTCCTTTAAAGGGGACAGTGAGGTGCCTTGGTTTGAAGAGATCTAGAATGAAGCTGAAACATATAATCATTCTGAGTAAGTCACTCATGATGCTAAAAGCCGGTGAGTATATCTCTGGTGATTTGATACTTGTCGAGTAGCTATGTGAAAAAATACTTGGGGCATGTGAAGAACACTTGAGACACTGGTTTATTTGTCCTAGGCCCTTAATTAAGGACAGAGACTGAAAGACATGATCTAGGACACCACAAGTAAAAAAACTTCTTCTTCTCCTCTCTCTTGTCCTCTCTTGTCTGCTCTACCTGTTTGTCTCCTTTTATACCCTCAATCCTCAACTATCCTCTATTGTCTGCCTTTCCACAAAGAACTAAACCGTTAAGGTGACTGACAGCTGGCAAGAGAAACATGTTATTTCCACATACAAACCGGAATCTGAAGATTTATGGAAGAAAGTTTTTAAAAATTCAGAAGAGGAGATGGTTTATAGCAGAATTAAGTAGTAAAGCTCTACCTGGATTATATCATTCCATGCTGCAGGTGAGAGATTGTAGATTTAAAGACTTCCTGAGCCTAAAACAAACAAATAATCAAATCCACCAGAAGAAAACTTCACTGCACAGATAGACTATTAGCATTTCAGAGTAAAAATTAAAATTAACTTTCTCAACGACAAGCTATTTTATGCTGGTGCATCCACACATGGAATTAAGAATATTTTAGGAAATGTCTCAGATCAAATAGTTCTTTTGCGTTTGCCACTACTATCATGGGTACAGTTGACTTCTACCAGGAAATATGCTTTTCTTGTTATGTCCCTGTTTGTAGAATTCTCTTCTAAATGAAACTCAGTAGACACCTTTTGTGGGATCTTTCAGGACAGCAGCAAACATAGCCTTTGATAAGGCTGCTGTGTATTGAGTACTAATGCTATATCCTGGACTTTGGTCCTATTTCTCCTTTTCTGTAACTCTGTTGAGCTTCTGGAGAAGGCAGGGCTCTGTCTGCACTACTTAAAAGTTGAAACAGAAATGCTTGCATCTTGACACATCCAGGGTTGAGGTAGAGGATATGAAACCCTGATGTACCCTGGTTTGGCTACTTTGTGTGTTCGGTCCTGCCCACCCACCCAGTAAGTCAGTACTGACTTCAGCTGGTAGGCTTGGGAGCTGGGAAGGAATTTTAGGTCCTGAGTTGCAGAAACAGGTGGCTGAAAAATATTCCCGTACTTGAACTATTTGCTTAGGGGACATAGGGACTGATTGACAATACACTAGAGCTCTTTGGCTAAGGTTTCTAAATATCATCCCCCAAAAAACTACAGAGCTGAAGATTTGAGCACCTACACTGCATATTGAATAAGGTGACATCTAGATAGGTTCTTTATGTTATATGGGGCTCAAGTGCTCAGAAGGTAGCCCTGGGACCCTTTCACACTACCCAATGTTAGTTTTATGATCCCACTTTAACTGCATGGCAACATCCTATGGAATCCTGGGTTTTGCAGCTTAAAGAGGGGTAATTAGAATTATCAGACAGAGAGCTCTAGTGCCTCACAAAGCAAAGAACCTTGTGTTAACCCAAAAGTGAGTAACTCAGGCATCCATCCACAATGCCAGTACTTCCACATGATGGTAGGGAATAGTTTAGCTCAATTGTTTAGCAAGGGGGATAACCTAATGAGATCTTCCACAAATGTTTATGGGGTCTCTCCAGGAAAGAAACAGTCAGAGATTCCAAAAGTAAACTAAATGTGTTTATAAAAGAGAATTCAATCATGCACACACAAGGTCTAAGCACTCACACACTCACACAAGGCTAACTGAAGGAAAGGGAGGATTGTGAAGTTTCAGGGTTTGGGATGATAATTACCAACTCAAAGAGCAGCAAAGAAAGCAGCGATATGGCCTAGACTTGCACCTAAGGACTGTACTCACTCAGAAATCAGAGTTACAGTGTGGCATTCAGCAAGTGAGATACTGCATCTGATTGCTCAAAACTGGGGGCTTTTATACCCAATTTCTACCTGGAGGTTATAGGTGTGAATGGCTCTCTAGCTGGGTAAACAATAGGGGTTGCAGGGAAGACAATGAGGTCCAGACTGTGTTAATGATCTTAGTATTAGGTGACAAAGAGTTAATAGCTGTCATGATAAGTCTGTAATGGTGGACAGGTGTGTGGACAATGGAGAGAATGCACAGGTCAATGGGAAGAAGCGTTAAAACAGTCAGTGGTTTGGTGGGAACTTCCCATTGCCTTTATCTGACAGCAGAGTCATTACAGCTTAGTTAAAGCCTATTATCTCTGGAGTTACCTGGTGGCTTTTCTGACAATGACCTGGCTATGCCCAGAAGGGATCTCTGACATACTTGGCAGTGCACGTATTCAGCCAGTGTTTTTCCTCTACATATCTTGGCCTTACAGTCACATCACGGTCCTTTTTATATCCATGCCAAGTATTGTGTTGTGCCACTTAAATCATATTTCTCCAATGAAACTGGGGGTGGAGAGGTGGGCTGGTAACACTAGGATTCCATAGAATGCAGCTGTGGCAGTTAAGATGGAATCACAGCACTATAATTGTGAAGTGGGAAGGGGCCCCTGGACATGCTTCCCTTTAAAGTTCATGGTCTGATGGGGATTGTGTCCAGGGCTGATGCCTTAGAGGCATGGCCAGCTGCTGACAGGCTGGTGGAAAACAGGCTGGTGATCGGACAGAGGTGACTTGCTGATCAAGAGATGGGATATGTGAGGAGAGACCTCTGCCATTGGAAACCAGTAAATCAAGGAGTATCATAATCCAGCATTTTCAGTCTGTAGTGGAATTGTTAAAGAAAAACTTTACAGCATGATTCAGCTAAGTGTAGAAACCAGTCCTAAAGCAATTAGGTTGCCGGAACCTTTCGGGCACAAACCGCTGGAAGTTCTGCACAAACTCTATTGAAATGGAGATGCACGACTACTGTGCAGCTTTTAATTAATTTCAAAGAGGTTTGTGCATGAAAACTTTCTGAGATGCCTTGTGGCCACCTCCTGAAGATAACAGTTATTTCTGAAATAGTTTTTTGGGGGAGGGAAAAACTTCAGAAACATGTTTAAAAAATCTTAGTAACATAACAAAGAGGCATGCTAGGTTAGACCAAAGGGTCATCTATTCCAAAACTCTGCCAGTGAAAAGCCCATCTGCAGGACTTGAGTGAACCAATACTTTCTTGCCCATAACTCCCCAGAAAATGGCATGTAGATGCACAGTGCCTTTGATAACAGAAGTAATACAGAATTATCATGACTAACAACCCCTGATAGTTTTGTTCCCTGTGAATCAGTCTACTCTCCCACCATTCAACTTCATTCAGTGATACTGGATTTTAGTTGTGTGTGTGAAAGAGTGAGTGAGTGAGTGAATGAAGTGAGTGGGGGGAGAGGGGAGAAATCCCTCTCATAGTATTAGAAACAAAGGTCATCAAATGAGGTAGAATGGATTTTTGTCCCATATGCATGACTATGCATATCTTAAGCATTTCCCCAACTTCCCTTTTTTCTAAGCCAAAAAGCTTCAAATTTATTTGAGAGTGCGGTTTTATTTTTCCTAGATATGCTTATCATGGAACTTTGGTTTTTTTCCCCAGAACATTCACAACTTATCACATGCTCACATTTTCATCAAGACATCTGACACAAGCCTAAGATCATTTTCTTGGTCACTAGCTACTCACTTATATCCCATCTTGACACAAGGAGCTTGGATTTATTTGCTCCATTGTGTATCACTTTACAATTGCATACACTGAACCATCTTTGCCATTTTATTACCCATTTCCTGAGTTTCTGAGAGCCCGTCAATCCCTTCTTGTTTTAATCACCCAGAATAAATTGATGTCACCGGCTCTTGGAGTAGTAGATTTTCTTGAGGCATCTTAATTAAGAACTCAAAACAGAGAATGTACAGCCTCATATGTATGCTGTGTCTCTGGGAGCCTGATCCTCAATGTTGCAGTGCCAGCAAATACCCTTTCAGCATAATTAGTAGCTTCATTTCAGAGTGTGGTTCTTTGCAAACTTACCTGCTAGTTGTGTAAAGTGAAAGTAATTCATGAGCAGAAAGCTGATAAAAGTACAGAATGTATGCCTGCTAAAACCACAGTTGGGACCCTGCATTACACTGGTGGATCATAAAGTTCTAGCAGGCATAGCTACATTTCTTCACCTGCCCCTAAATGCTTAACCTATCTGTTTTCTAGATGGCTGGCCTTCCCATGAGCATTTAGTGGCTAGCAGAGGACAGTTGGAAGGCAAAGAGCAGCCAGGTAGCAATACAGCTCAATTCTGGAGCCAGAAGAAGAAATATATTCTTCTGGACCTCTGGAAGAGTTCTAGGAAGTCCAGGGAGATGCATTTTTGTCCTCCTGGTAGTGACAGGAATGAATTTGGCTGATTGACTTCCTTCCCTTTGTGTCTGCTGACCTTAGCCTTTTCCGCACTTTGTATTTGCAATGGGGCAGAGCGTCCTCCAGCGAGGACGTTTGCACTTGGGGGAGGACTGTGTCCAGACTACTTTCTGTAGTTCTGGACTTCAGCCCGCTCCGGAACGACCAGAATTGGTCGCTCGCAATGCTATTGAAAGACCGCTTAAAACAGGTCTTTCAACAGCGTGGCGCGTCCCACTCCGTGGCTGCGCTCTGGTGTAGATTTGCAGGCTTGCACCAGCACGAGCCTGCAGATCTTCCAGGGGCGGGCTTTAGGCTGGCGAGCTTCATCAGTTGGTTGAGAGCCTCCACCAACTGGAAGCCGCCATTTTCGTCCCCAGAGCAGTGTGTAGCGCGGCCATGCACTGCTCCACATCAGCCTGGATCCTCCAAGGGAGCACGCCAGTCCGGTAAGTAACAGAACAGGGCGTTTTCTTTGCCAAGTGCGAAAAAGCCCCTTATCTGGTCACTGGACAGCCATGGAGAGAAGCATCATGTTAGGCAGGTGGCTTGGGGAGGGAGGCCTAGGCCCTTTCCGCACAAGGCTGGTGAATCGGTTCATGCCATTTCTTACCGCATTTTCTGGGCTCGAAACAAGGCGACTTTCCCTCATTTCCTTCCACACAGCTACTGCATATGTTCCATTCTGATTCGGAGGAGTGCAAGTTCATGAATCCACACTGCTTCCCTCACGGCCAGTCCCGCTACTCCCTCACCCCGCCCCGTCAGCTGTGATTGGCCCTTTTTTTTCTTTTTGCATGGTTTAGGACATCATTGCGTATGTGCGTATGTGTGTAAGTCTGTACTACCCCCTGGGCCCTCCCATGAGCCCTCACCTGACCACCAATTTGCATTGGCATGAATGTACGTGTCTGCACCACTGTGAAAGTACGAATTGGATTGATCTGGAAAATTGGAAAACCGATTTCTTCCGGTTTTCAAATAGCGTGCTTTACGACCATATGGGGGTGCATTTAGTTGGAATTACATGCGGAACTAAGGTAAATAAACCGAACCAGTCCGCTCCAAGGTGCAGAAGACCTCCATGGCAAGACGCATTGGCCCGCCTTAATAACCCCGTGAGGAAAGGGCCGTAGCAGCTGGAAAGGGCCATAGCAGCTGGAATTCTTCCTTTGGCAGAGACCAAAAAAAAAGTAACATACACAGGAGTAACTTTAAGTTATGTCTGCACACGTCACTAACAAGATGCCAGCCCATCTTTATTCCTCCTCTATTACCGTTGGTCTTACTATGCAAAATGAATGGAAAGAATGTTTTTCATAATTTATTGTCTGAACAAAGAAATAAAATTCCTAACACTCTGGAAACATTGTCAAGAAAAATAAAACAGAACAAGAATTTTGCATGAGTCTTGCCTAGTCTTCACACATCTTGAAGTGATTCAGGAAATAAATCAGCACAGAAATATATATGCATATTTTGCACCAAAATATGGGAAGGGAATGTTGTATACAAAGAAACACTCTAAAGAGACAAACACAGTTTTTTGTTCAAAAATTCTGGTATTCATGCTAAAACATTATTTTTGCACAAAAATTGGACTTGGAAAAAGCATATTTTGTGCACATAAAAACATGTGGGTTTTTTCCCCCATAGTACCCATTTTTGTGCAATTTCCCCCCACAAAACCCATGATTTTTGCACACAAAACCTTACATGCCTGTCTGCATCCTTTAAATTTGATGTTGGAAATAACTTGCTTTACCAGATTGACCAGATTTAGAAGAGACACTTCCAAGCACCTTCAGAACCAGCCTGCGGAGAACAAGGTAGTGGCTCTCTAAAGGCACAGAAGCTCCTCAGAAGGCTTGGAGCCAACAGCCAGACTAGTGGAGTAACATGACCAACCTTCATAAACAACAACTCTCCTTTTATGACTGGAAGCACTCAACCAAAGTTTCTCATAGTGCTCTGTCCAAAGTTCTGACCAGGGGCCCTTCCACATTACACAGTTATAGCTCTATGATTCCACTTTAACTACCATGGTTCCATCCTATGGAATACTGGTATTTGCAGTTTAGGGAAGAATATTTAGAATTGTCAGCCAGAGAACTCTGGTGTCTCACCACATTACAAGGATTCTACAGGATGGCAGTTAAAGCAGAATCATAGGGCTATAACTATGTAATGTGAAAGGACCCCAGTTCTGCCTTGTCTAAATTTAATCTGCCTGTACCAGAATAACTCTGCTTTACCTGCCCTTATGTGGTCTTGCCAGTAAGTACCAATGTTGCAGTCTGCTTCCCCTGTGAGTCCAACCAGGAGGGGTAGTTTATTGGCAGCCTCCATATGTATATGGGTATTGGTGCTGCTACAGTGCCTGACAGGTAGACAGCTGTAGTGTTTTGGGGGAAGCTGTGGGTATATCTCTCATTTTTACACTTTTCTTTCCTGGTTCTTTGTTTATCCCAATCATCTTGGGCTGTGTACATATTAGAGGAAATGGTCAATGCAACTATGACATATCTTCCATTCCACTACATATATGAGATTGCTCTACTAATGAACCATCTTTTATAAGCATTGTTTTAATTCTGTCTTTCTTTAAACAATCCCCCCCCTCCCCAGTGTCATGGGGAATTTGACTTCTAGCAAAAGGTTATCATCTCTTACATCAAAAGAGAAAGGTAATTTATTCTTGTCTCAGTTGTCTTCAACTAGCATGTCATTAAATGATACCTTTATTGCACACTTTCATATATATGGCATCGTAAGTCATATCCACCTGTCATCTGAAATGGATAAAAGAGCCAGCTATCCTTCAAAAAGCTTGTTTTTGCTATTCATAAAGTTCTGTCAAAAATCTTTTTTGATTACTAACATGCCCAACCTATCAGTGGAATAGCCACTTTTTTCCTCATTATTTTCTTTATGATGATCTTGTCAAGGAATGATAGCCTCATCTTAAGACAGTTCTAGACTAAAACTATCAGCGAAAAGAGGCAGACAGAGAAGTAGCCTCAAGCATTTCTTTTATATATTCCCAAAGGAAGACTGTAGAGTCCCTGTGTGTGACATGTTCCCTAATAGTTCAAAATCTCAAAAATGCTGCCTTTTATATTCAACAGCCAGCATTGAAGGGAGAATCTCAGTTCTACAGGCACCAGTCTCCCACTGGATGATACCATACTTTTTGAAGTTTCTATATATAGTGGAGGTCCAGATGATTAGATATTCATTACTTGATAACTTTCTTGTTGGAATGAGTTTCACAGGTATAAAAACAAAGACACTGCTTTCACATCTCCTCATATTTTCAGCAATGAATCATAAAGTGCATAGTTATCAAGTGAAGTACATGTGTGGGGGAACCAGTCCTAAGACTCTGAGGTAAATGAGATTTGGATCATTTGCTGCTTATGATTTGGGCTCATTCCAAACGAATTTCTTATGAGCAATGTCAACTGGATGGCAAATTTGACTGACTAGATGGTTACATACTTGATTGATTAAAAATATTTACTTTAAAGTTAATTTGACTTTCTAGTCAACCATAACGATTAGCATCCTTGCCATTCTGCTTGTAGACCTATATTGTGCATTTAACTTTTAAAGAAATATTTCAGAGCAGAATAACATTTTAGGGAAAACCTGAGACTAATAGCCCCACCTTCCTATTTCAGAACTAACATGGAGAATGAGGGCATTTTCATGTTAAAAAAAAATCAACATATTGGCTTTTGTTTCCACCTTATCTCAGCAAATCTGGGCTTCGAAACATGCATTTGTGCATAAAGTCTGCCCTTGGAATTGCCTTTCCTGACAAATTAGTGGCCCTTCTATTTCAGTATTTCAGCTACCAACTGTGGCCAAACAGATGCCTAAGAGTTTTACCCAGTGAAATTTACTAAAAGTTTTAACTATTGAACTTTCTCTTGTTTTGATTGCTCATGCTACAAGCTGTTTAAAAGGTCTGCAAAAAATCTTTAAAATATCACCCCCTCTTATACACCCTCTGTCTGCCCTCTAAATTGTATGTAGTTATTCAATTGTTGTTCAATTGTTGTTGCTGCCCTCAAGTCAACTTTGACTTATGGCAACCTATGAAAGAGAAATCTCCAAGTCACTCTATCATCACCTGCCCTGTTCAGGTCTTGCAGATTCAGGACGTGTCTTCCTTGATTGAGTCTATCCATCTGTAATGAGGTCTTCCTCTTTTCCTACTGCCTTCTACCTTACCAAGTATTATTGTCTTTTTCTAGTGAGCCATGTTTTCACATAATATGGCCAAAATATGACAGCCCCAGTTTAGTCATCTTGGTTTCTTTTGCTCAAGCTTTTGCTCACTCATTTGTCTTTTTAGCAGTACAGGGTATCTGTATCCATAGAACTCTTCTCCATCACCATATTTCAAAGGAGTTGATTTTCCTCCTATCAGCTTTCTTTACTATCCAGCTTTCAAAATCATACATAGAATTTGGAAATACCCACATTAACCAGACAGCCCAATTACCTAATAGCTGGTCTCAAGCCATCATCATCTCCATATATAAAAAAGGAGACAAAAATGACCCCACCAACTTTCTTTCCATAAGCTTATTATCAGTAGTGGGCAAATTATGTGGCCACTTTCTTAATAATCGTCTGATGGAATGGATAGAGACAGAAAAAATACTGGGGAATGAACAAGCTGGTTTTAGGAAGGGAAAGTCAACTATAGATCATTGTCTAGTCCTAAATCATTTGGCCAAAAAATATTCAGGAGCATATAGCAATAGCCTATACATTGCTTTCATGGATTTGAAATCGGCGTTCAACTCAGTACCTAGGGACAAACTGTGGGCTAAACTGTAGAGTTGAAGGCTTTCACGGCCAGGATCCATTGGTTCTTGTGGGTTTTTCAGGCTTTGAGACCGTATTCTGGTTGTATTTTCTCCTGATGTTTCACCTGCATCTGTGGCTGGCATCTTCAGAGGAATGGTGAATTGGAAGTGGAGTGGAGAATATATATGCCAGTCTCCTACCCCAGAGGGGAGGGAGCAATTAGCATAATAATCCTGTTGTGTGTATTGAATACTTGTTCCTGGAGGGAGACTTCCTGAGCCCAGGTGGGGCTCGTTAGGGCTCGTTAGTACCTTTTGTGTTTTGATTTTGGTGTTTTTCAATACTGGCAGCCAAATTTTGGTGACCTTCCGAGTCTCCTCTTTCCTGTTAAAATTATCCAAGTGTTTGTGGATTTCAATGGCCTCTCTGTGTAGCCTGACCTGGTAGTTGTTAGAATGGTCCAGAATTTCTGTGCTTTCAAATAAAATTCTGTGTCCGGGTTGGTTTATAGTGTGTTCTGCTACTGCTGACTTTTCTGGCTGGATCAGCCTGCAGTATCTTTCGTGTTCTTTGATTCGTGTTTGGATGCTGTATTTTGTGGTCCCTATGTAGACCTGACCACAGCTGCACGGTATGCGGTAAACTCCTGCAGAGGTTAGGGGATCCCTCTTGTCCTTTGCTGAGCGAAGCATTTGTTGAATTTTCCTGGTTGGTCTGTAAATTGTTTGGAGGTTATGTTTCTTCATAAGTTTCCCTATTCGATCAGTGACTCCTTTGATATATGGTAAAAACACATTTCCTTCAGGTGGCTGTTTATCCTTACTCCTGTGGTTTTTTGGGGGTCTTGAGGCCCTTCTGATGTCTGAGCTGGAGTACCCATTAGCCTCTAGAGCCCAGTTTAAATGATTCAGTTCCTCATTCAGGAGGTGAGGTTCGCAAATTCTTTTTGCACAGTCTACCAGAGTTTTTATTGTGCTCCTTTTTTGTCCTGGGTGATGGTTGGAGTCTTTATGTAGATATACGTCCGTGTGTGTAGGTTTTTTGTACACCGTGTGGCCCAATCGATGGTTGGGTTTGCAGGTGACTAGGACATCCAGAAATGGTAGTTTTCCCTCATTTTCTTTCTCCATGGTGAATTGGATGTTTGGGTGGATGTTGTTTAGATGGTCCAGAAACCGGGTCAGCTAAACTCCTTGTTTCCTCTATTGACAAAAGATTACTTAGATTAATTATGAAGTTATATAGCAACACCACAATACAGGTGAGGTGCAGAGTACAGGGTAATCTTACTAAAACCATCTCAGTAAAAAGAGGTGTTCAACAACGATGTATTCCTGTGCCCACATTATTTAATTTGTATCTCAATGATCTTGCTCCATTTATCTCTTCAGAGTCTTTTCACCCTCCTAAACTAGCCTCAGTTGGTATCCCCTTACTTTTATATGCGGATGATGCAGTTCTTCTTTCCTTTACTAAAATTGGCTTGAGACAAGCTTTCATGGATTATTGTGAAAACAGCCAGTTAACTGTTAACTATAATAAACCTAAAATCATGTTTTTTTCCAAAAAGCACTCCATACTCAATTGGGTCATAGCTGGCCATAAAATAAAACAAGTGAGGCATTTTAAATATTTGGGGGTTACTTTACACACATTTGGTGCCTGGGCATCACAGCAGGCAACTGCTATACAGACTGCAACCTGTGGTAGTAAAGCAATTGTCCGATTCTTTTATACTGAAGGCAGACAACTGACTGCTGCTGCTTAATTACGTATGTTTTTTACCAAAAGTAGAATGAGTACTCTCTGCATTTCTCAGAAAATTATTTGCTGTGCCAAATTGTGTTTCATCAGCGGTCCTACATTTTGAGGCTGGTTGTACATCGACTGAATGTACTGCATGGAAGTGGGCCTTGGGGTACTGGGTAAGAGTTCTCTTTGCAGGACCAGAGGCTGGATATGTTTATCTGATGCAAAGAGATACTTATATTACTCACCTATCTAAAGCCATGAAAGAAAAATTGCAGCGATTAGGCGTCTCAGATATATTCCTCCTCACTCTTGACTGGCCCAGGGCCAAGCTGATCCTTGCACAACGGATTAAAGATATTGACACTCAATATTCTACATCTGTTGCACGCACTACTTGCTCCCCCACCAGCTTGGGTTTGAGTTTTAATCCAACCAAGGGTGCAAATTATCTTGAAAATTTAATGATCCCCAAATATTGGATGGCATTTAGTAAGGCCAGATTCAACATTATTCCATCTGCTATATTAAAGGGACATTCTCAGCAAATTGAGTACAAGGATCGCGTATGTCCCTGTGGGGAGGGACTAGTAGAATCTTTATCTCATGTACTTTTCTATTGTACTTTTTATAAGGATGATAGATTAAGGTTAGTAGTACCTCCCCTGAGCAGGTTCCCAGGAAGACCTTTGGAATGGTACCTAATATGTCTATTAGGGGACACTGAAAAAAGAATAACGGAGGAGGTCACAAAGTTTTTCCTTTGTGTTATCAAAACTCGAAGGGCCGTGGTACACAAATTTTGACAACTTAACGATTCCCCTTGATGTAAACACCTGAGCTGTCTTGTGGGGGACATAGCCTTAGGAACTATAGGGTCATCAAAAGCTGTAGACCAGAAATAAGGCTGTATGATTTTAATAGAAATGTTTATATATGATATGTTTAAATCTTACTGTTTTCTATCAAATTTTAAACTTAACTTATTAGGCTGTTTTTAAAATGCATTTACATGTAGTTAATTATACCTTGTGCTTTATTTTAACACAGACTGTTTATATTTTTATATTATATTTTTACTTGTGTGTAGAATGTATATAACTATGCACCTGTGTGTAGAATGTATATCACCTCATGGTCTGTTGACTGCAATGAAGAAATTGGAAATATGATCTCATAGACAACCCTAACTTTATTATTCAGTGAGATATCTTTACACTTCAGGTTCTTATCTAGTTCCTTCATAGCTGCCCTTCTAAGTCTAGACTTCTTTGGATTTCTTGATTGCAGCCTCCATTATGATTAATGACTGAGCCAAGATAGAACCATTTCAATGTCTTCATTGACTACTTTAGGGTTA
Source organism: Cyclura pinguis (assembly GCA_030412105.1). Taxonomy (NCBI): domain Eukaryota; kingdom Metazoa; phylum Chordata; class Lepidosauria; order Squamata; family Iguanidae; genus Cyclura; species Cyclura pinguis. The sequence continues at coordinate 200,079,985 of CM059601.1, forward strand.
TGTAAAATATCTGTGGTCATTCTTTTTGTTTTCTTAATGTTCAACTGTAAATCTGCCTTTGCACTTTCTGCCTTAACTTTATTCAGTAGTCCTTCCAAATGTTTGCTATTTGATGTCATTTGCGTATCTTAAATTGTTGATGTTTCTTCCTCTAATTTTCACATCTCCTTCCTCTGAGTCTAATCCTGTTTTACACATGACATGTTCAGCATGCAAGTTAAACAGACAGGGTGATAAAATGGAGCCTTGCCTGGCTCCCCTGCCAATCGGAAACCATTCAGTTCTTGCATATTCTTCTATCTCTGGAAAAGTAGTGCCATTGGTGGAGGTTATTCATCAATAGGATGGTGGAAATTCCTGTACTCTGCAAGAATGCAGCATACAGTTTTATGGTCCTTTTTAATCAAAGCTATTATTTTTATTAGTATAACATCTCCTGCTACTATTCAATCATATATAAGAAGGCTAAGTAGTCTGAGTTACAGGGGAAGGAAAGTCCCCTTCAGCATATGCCTCCATGCTGAGGATCAACATTATCAGGACAAGTACACCTCAGAGTTAATGCTTCTTTTCTATCTTTACTGAAATCTTAAGCAGCTGCCAGCTTATTCTGCCCACCTTCAGTACAGGAAGAGTAGATTTCTACTTAGGCAAGAACATATCAGTCAGTCAGAGTGCACTTGATTTACAACACTCTAGAGGTAAAATGAGTATATATTCAAGGGAATATTTGTCTCTCTTAGTTGCCTGACTACAAAGGGATAAAACAAAGCAGCAAGAAATCTTCCCTGTTTCCACATGGAAGAAAAAACAATTTTGCCTTTTGAATATAGTTCTGAGTAAACAGGGGGGGAAAGCTCTCAACAGAGACAAGAGGGTTCCAAACTTCGCAAGGGGATATGCATAAAGTCCAACTAAAGTTAAGCCCTTTAGCTTACAATCCTGTTCACAATTACTTGAGAATAAATCTCACTAAATTCAGTGGAACTGTCTTTTGAGTAGATGTGCTGCACTCTTAAAGTTCTGTTAATTTCCGCGGAAACATAGGGCAGTCAACATTTCCTCCTTTAACCTAAAGTGGACCGTAGAAGGGCACAATCTACTTTACAAGCCCAATGAGGACTGCTCATTCATCTGCAAAAAATGGAAGTGGTTTCTGTTGTGCTAAACTATGCAATTTCTTGTTGGTAAATGTTGGATTTTATCAGTTAGCTCACATGCTAACTGGTCATGTGCTAAAAAAAAAAAAAAAAGAGGGTCTATCCCATCCCCATGATTCTATATGAGAGTATTGCTGGAGTGAGGCCTAATTTCTCCCCATCCACTCTTGCACTCTTGCAGTTGCATCCCCCTAAGTATGCCAAACTACATTCTTTTTCATCCATTTCTGCTTCCAAATGGTGCCAGAAATGATGTTTTGTCACTTCCTTTTACCATGTTGATGGAGAAACAGAGGGAAAAGAAGGTATTTGGATTCTGAGGAGTTGGAAAATATTTTTTGCATGGTTGAACACATTTGTGATTTTCAGGTGAGTTTGTCTCAAAAAAAGAAGTAATAAAGGGAGGTCAGGAAGTTGAGGAGGATTCAATGGTTACAAAAGTGGTGCCTAACGGTTACATCCTGACCACACTTTCACCACCCCTGGGTTAAACTTTCACAAGGGAAAATATCTATATTTCATGTTGAACCTCTGGTTTATTCAGAAATAACAAACTTTTGACAATATTTACATCTAGTACAAGAGTTTGAAATGATATTGCTATTGAGGGCTTGTAAAGAATGCAAGGCTTGTCCCAAATAAGAGTACAATATGAAGAAACTTTCCTGATCTGTTCAGTAAGTTTCATCTGGTCAGAATAATATGCTTTGAATAGGTGCACAACAAAGTCCAAAAGAGCACATTTTCTTCTCCGAGTATGTAAAAATAGTGATGGTGGTAGACCAGAATGGTGGACTTCAGCCTCCGATTTGTCTGTTCAGGTAAAACAGACACATGGGCCTAAATCCAATTGTTACTCTTAATTGGAGTTGATCCATTGAATCAATGGAATTTATAAAAGTGTCTCCAATGGCTCTACTCTAGCTGGGACTAAGAATTGCATTTAAATCTTGGAGCCTATGAAACAAAACACTAAAAATAACAAGCTGGGTTTTTTTTCATTTTTAACATCATCTGGCCCTAGTATTTAGAAAAGTGGACACAGCAGTCCTTCCCTGCAACACAACAAACCATTTCCCTAAGGTAGAGCTATAAACAGAGAAATCAAAAGACAAAGGTGAACCCCAGCGGTCTGTGGAAACAAAACTGACAATACCTATTAAGCTGCTGGAAGGAAATCCTCAAACATTAACCTCCTACAAATAAGCCTTTCTACCTATAAATTGTCTTGAATTGTCCTCAACCCAGCCTCTCCTACTCTGCCAAATTTTCTAGCAATCCCCTGAGCCATTTTCTGCCTAGAACCTGCCCTCTCCCTTTCCAATTATAATGGCAAGATGCAATGCACCCAACTCATCTTTCACCTAGGGCCTGACTTTCCTGCATTCCTAAAATATGTGCCTGTTCTGTTCTCACACAACATCAAGGAAGGGGTCTCTTTCTTCCTCTTTTCCTAAATTAAATTAACAAGTGAGGAAATGTAAACCCTGACCTTTTGTGTGCCCTACCATGCTCCCTTTCATTGCTTCAATTTGCTTCTCAGAGCTCCACTACCAACAAAAAGCAGTGAGGTAATTCAGGAGAGGGGAATGATGTCACTGCTGCTGCAGACTGCTCCATGCTTCATCTTCATTGCCCTGCTGCTAACTGTACCAGGCTGTGATCTGGTAAGACACACTAAGTATCTTGCCTTAAACACAGCAATTGCGGGGCGGGGAAGACATCTTGACTTACTGAGACTGAAGCAAACCGTGCTATGTAGTTTATCGGCAGAGGAGGTGAACTGTCTACTATTTGTTTTGCATATTCCGCAAGCATATGAGATTTTCACAGGATTTTACTGACCCCAAGGGCATGCGGTTTGGTCACTGAAATCATCCTCCATTTGTGGCTTCTCCGTGGTCCGAAGAAGGTCACAGAGAATAGCAACCTCTCAGAAGGAGATAAAAACAAGAAGAGATTGTTTCTAGAGCTATTTGATCTTTAAACAAAGAATGACAGAATATAAAACAGGCATATGCAGCCTATTTTTTTCACTACCACCACTACCAGTTTCTATTGCCATGCTATTAACACCAATATATGGCCAGTATTCAATGTTAATCATTAGCATTAGTGAAACACGCGTGGGAGTCAGCAATATAATTAAAACAATCTGAGATGAGGAGATAACACATATTGTGTTCACGTTACAACTGTTGCTACAATTTAGAGAAGAAAAAGGAATGAATGTCAGCAACTGTTCCTCCCACCCACCTGTGTATCATACACTCTGAAGACATTTTGTTCAGTGCTGTTTTATTCCTTGGATGTGTCCACTTAGATGTGTACCATTCTAGTCTAGCAAGTACGTGTAGCCAGTTGGGTCTTTAAAAGCGAGGCTGCAGGCTGCCAGAATGTTGTTAGCCCAAAAATAGAAACAAAAAACACTCCCCTCTATAGCTGAATGGGAGATGAAGCTCTTTGATATACTACAGCCATTTCCGTACTACACTCTTATAGCGCGATTATTCCACTTTCAACATCCTATGGAATCCTGGGGTTTGCAGTTTCGGGAGAGGCCGGCTGGCCCCTCCCGAAACTGCAAACCCCAGGATTCCATAGGATGTTGAAAGTGGAATAATCGCGCTATAAGAGTGTAGTGCAGAAATGGCCTACAAATGGACAGGTTTACTTATGTGTTAAGAAGAGATAAATTTGAAAAAATTTCCAAAGATTGGGAATGTGTGATAAAATATTTCAGAAACTTGTGGGGAGATATAAAGATGGTTAACATTGACTTTTAATTAAAGAGTGGTGACTACACTGAAGCAAAATATATAAAATGTAACAGACAGACACATTGAACTTATTCCTTTGGATTTATTAATATTTCTTATTCGGGGGGAAGTCATGGATGATTGAAGAAAGTTATTACAGTAATAGAATGTATATCAGGTATGTATGTAGATAATTGAGTGATATAATTTTTGATAAGCTTGGATGAATGTTCATGTTGTCTTGTTTTATTGTTTTTAAATAAAATTAAAAAAGGGAGGGGGCAGCACATCGGTACTGCTCTTCTTCGCAGCCACAGAAAGAGAAAAAAAAGTACCCTGTCACCTCTCCGTTGTGTTTGGAGCCAGCAGCAACTGGAAACCACATTGCTCTTCCCTCCGACTGTCTGCTGTGACTGCACAAGAGTTGTTGGGACTCAAGTCAGCTTGCAATTTAAAACAAGAACTAAAAAACTAAAAGTACACCAAAAAACAAACAAACATTAAAATGGAATTAAACTATTCACAAGATTAAAACAATTTAAACATACATTTTAAAAGATTTTGGGGGGAAAAAAACAATTAGAAACAGTTTGATTTACAGCAATACAATGGCCCCTCGACTTTCGTGAGGGTTCGGGGCACAGAACCCTCACAAAAGTAAAAAAAAAGGGGGGGGAATAACTCCTCCAGTGAGTGCTTCCCTCTCCTCCTGCATCCTTCTGCAGCCAGCTATGGGAAAGGCAAGAGAATGCAGGGAGGAAACCTCCCCCTCCCAGGCCCTTTTCGCAACTTACCTTTTCGCACTGCTGGGTTGGGGTTCTCGCGCGAGAAGTCTTGGGAGGAACGCTGCCGCGTCCCTGCTGCTTCAGCTCCGCAGCTCCTTCCTCCTCGCAAGAGCACCCCGCCCCTTCCTTCCGCAGTGCAGCCTGGGAGTTAGAGGCTGCGCTGGGGCAGGAAGCGTGACCGGGGCAGCTTAGGAGGCTTCGCACGGCAGGTAAGTGCGCGTGAGGCCCCAGAGCGATGTGCGGCTGCGCAGCATTTTTGGCTTTGAGCCGAAAATGAAAAGGTGCATGCGCGGTCCGTGTCAGGCCCTTGAGCGTCATGTAAATGTGAGTGCGTCATGCAGACCGCTCCTCACGTTTACTCGACGCTCAAGGGGCCCTTTCGCTTCAAAAACGCCACGCGAAAAGGGCCCCAGGAGACTGCCTGACTCCCTGCACTCTTCTTTTTGTGCAACCACACAGGGACAGGAAGGAGAAGGGAGTAAAAAGAAAGTCTTCCCTCCTGCAGTCTCCTGCCTGCTGATGCCCATGCAGTCTTCTTTCTTCCTGCGTGCCTGCATGGGTGACGGGCAGGAGAGAGGAAGGGAGGGAAGGTCTCCACTCCCATACTCTCCTGCCTGCCACCACCTGTGCAGCCTTTCTTCTTCCTGGGCCCCATGGGTGAGAGGCAGGAGAGTGGAAGGGAGGGAAACCCTGCATCCTGCTGCCTGCCTCTGCCTGCATGCCTGCGTAGGCAAGGGGCAGGAGAGTGGAGAGGAGGGAAGGTCTCCCCCATCATACTCTTCTGCCTGCCACCACCCACACGGCCTTTCTTCTTCCTGTGCCACGCGCAGGCAAGAGGCAGGAGAGTAGAATGGAGGAAATCAAGCCCTGCATTCTCCTGTCCGGCGCCACCAGCACAGGCTTCCTTCTTCCTGCGCAGGGAGGGGCAGGAGAGGGGAGGGGAGGGGAGGCAGGAGAGTTGAGGGGCAAAGTCTTCTGTGCCCATGAACTTTGCCCTCTCCCCTTTGCTTGCCTTTTGCGAAGGTAACGCAGCTGGGCAAAAGGCCAGGGAATGGGAGGGGGGAAATGGGGAGAGGCAAGCAGACACCTCGTGAATAATCAAATTCATGAAAGTCAAACCCGCAAATGTGGGGAGACGACTGTACGGCAATACCCCCCAAACCTATTTTTTAAAAATATTCTGTTTTACAAGCCTGCTGGAATAAAAAGGTCCTAGTGGTCCCAGGCTGCTTTTAAGCATTCCTTTAAAATCCTTCACACTCAGCTTACTGTCACTTTCTTGTGGTTACTTGAAGTATTGTTTTAACTAACTGTATTTTATTTTATTTTATTATTTTAAAGTTTGATTCTGTAAACTGCCTTGGAGGCATTCTTTAGAAATATAGTACAAAAATATTTAAGATACATGAAAATCTCACTGCAGCAAGGTTGCCTGTCTTAGAAAAATTCTTTTTCCTTTACACTGTGTACCTTTGTCAATGAAAAAATAATTACATAAGTAGCTTCTTTGATCATGTAGGAAGATCCTAACTGGGAAGAGAAAAATATAAATGCTGGAAAATACAAATACTGTCCTATTTCCGGCATGCACAACTCCAAATTGGCACTAAATATATGTAGATTAAGTGAGGAAACTCTCAATACATTAAAACATATTTTAAAGTTCTGAAATATGAGCCAGAATCTTGTTGGTTTTGTAAAGTAGCTTGATTGGTTTTGAATTATGCTGCTCAGAGCTGGTTTTATCTCCATTTTCCAATAGCTTCAAATATACAACATATATTTCCTGCACACAGGTACAAAAAAAGGACTGTCTTTAAGTCATCTTTATAAATGTCTTACCCAAGCTTTTGCTTTCTTTCTTTCCTTTCGTTTTTAACCATGCAGTACTACTTTAAAATGACTTATGGTCATATTAAAGGTGGTCAGGTTAGGCTGCACTTATCAAGGGGGTAGTACTGCCAAATATAAACTAGAAATGCTCCTAAATAGAGATGTAAATGGCATTTTTATGTACCCTTGGCACAAGAGGGAAAAGACTGTTCACCTTGGAAATGGCAGAACAGGCTGCTTTTGCAAGGGGCAAACTGCATGTAATACTAATGCATTATAGAAACTGCAGTTTTTTGCAGGATAGGTAGAGGATTTCTACCAGTTTTCTCTTTTAGAAAAAATGAAATAAAATTCCTGGCTGTTTTTCCCATACACTGAGGAAAATGATACAAGAATTTAAATGGCTGTATGTTGTTTTTTTGGTTTTTTGTTTTTCAAAATCCAGGAGAAAATAATAGGCAGGTGTTTGTCATTTGTACATTGCCTCTAAATAAAGAAGTGCTAAGACACCACATAGCAGTAGCCGCTGGAAGATTCTATGTCAGAGAGGTTTTAGTCCAAACAATAGGTGCTGATCTTATTTCAACAGTAGGGTTTAGCAGAGCCAGCATGTTGTCGTGGTTTGAACATTGGACTACAACCCTGAAAACCAGGGTTTGATTCCCTGCTCATCCCTACTGGATGACTTTGGGTGCATCACACGCTCTCAGTCTCAGAAGTCACTATAGGTCAGAAAGAACTTGAAGGCACACAACAACAAGGGTTCAGCATTTTGGATAGTTTCTTTTGCAACTTAGGCCATTTCCACACAACATCGCTATAGCGCAACCTGAACCGGGTTGTTTCCAGTTGAGGAGTTGTGCTACCACATGACATCGCTGTCATTGAGCTGCTATCCTGACCCCAAGTGTAGCTGAAGCACCTTATACTATTTCCAGAAAAAATTCATTAAGCGCCTCCTTTAGTGCTACAATCCCATGAGCCAGCTCTGTGTGGTACCATAATAGCACTTGATAGCACTTCCTGTTCTCCCGGATCCAGGGGTGGGTGAGGTGTCGGCATGCCCAGCTTGTCTCTCCCTCCTTGACTCCCATGGCATGGTAACTTCAAATTCTATCACCTCTCCATGTTTATTTTAAAGTTCTCCTTTGCTTTGAAACTTTTTATTTTTTTTAAATGCATTTTTAAGTGCTATAGCATGAAAATACACTAGTGTATCAGCTTATAGTGTGGTGTGGTTACAACAGTGTTGTGCTAGTACAGCTTCCAAAGAAAAACAAACAAAGACCAATCAGGGGCAGTGGGGCATGGTGAAGGCAAGCACATGGAGTGGCCAAGGACACCGTAGTGTGGAAGGAACACCAGTGGCAATACCGCTACTCATCCACTGAAGGCAGAATGGTGCAGAAAACAGCACTACTAACCTGCTACCATCGCGTTAGTGGCAATGCCAGGAATGTAACAGTACAACATGCTAATGGTATCTAGTGCAGAAATGGCCTTAGAGTAAAATCTAGAGCAGATTCACCTGGCCCCCCAAGCCCAGAGCTGCCATCGACACATGTGTAGTATTTTGCAAAAAGGAAGATTATTTCAGCATAGAAAATGGAGAAAGAAAAAAGGCAGTGGCAGGGAAGAATCTAGCAGCACCTTTGAGACAAACTGATTAATTTTAGCATGAAATTGTGTGGACAACAATCCATTTCTCAAAATGAGGTAATACTAAACTATAGGATTTTAGGCATAGTTACATAGTAACTATGGATCCTAGTAACTATGTAACTGTGCACTAAATATGTAACTAGAAAATTATGTAACTAGTAACTATGGAGCCTTAGTACCTATTCTACAGTAGTTACATAATGTTATAGAACCCAGAAAGATACAAATTGTAACCGTGGCCTTAAATCTTTCAAGAGTTTTGTAAGATGATAACAAGGCTTTCAAATAGCTGCTCTGTTAGTATTGATATGTGGAAACAGTTAATCCGCTTACCAAAACTTTATCGATAGGGAGCTGGAGCTAATGAACTGGGACTTAACACTTTAAGGTTTCTACCTCCAGCAAAAGTAAAATTCTTTCCTTTGGGCTTCAAATGGCAAACTTTAACTATACTGCACCTAAGCATTTTCCCACATGTAACAGTTCAGAGAAATTCAGTGTTTTCTATATAAGAAAGAGGCAGTTGGCATTGAACCGGATAGAGTTTGCCTGGATCTCGATGGACATTAGTTTGCTGCTGCTAATGGATTTGAAATTTTATTGCCTGTCTTTTGCTGCCCTTTCTCCACAGTCCCCACATGACAAAGGAGAGTGGCCACTGCCTTTATTGATCTCTTTCCAGACCATTTCAACTGGCAACAGAAGTAACATCTGAGACAAAATGTGTTCCCCAACTCTAACATCATCACTTTTCTTCTCCTGTATGATTTTTAACATCTTTGCCTGATGAAGAAGTTAGTGAAGTTTCAAAAGCATGCATGATGTATTTTGTACTTTTTTAGTTGGCCCAATAAATGTATCATTGTTTTGTGGATTTTGGATTTTGCTGGATTTTGCTGCATGGCCAATACAGCTACCCCCACCCCTTCTATTTGTAGCTTTCTGTCCACTGTTAGCAAAGAGCCATCTATGATGAGGTTTGATTTTGGAAGAGAAGTTTGCCTATGGTTCCCCATGGATGCCTCCCATTGAATATACAAAAGGGCAAAATTTAGCAAGCAAAAAAGCAAGGTAGAATCATATCAAACATTGGTTAGGCAGAGGAATACTCCATGTAAAGACTTGATCTCAATATATAAATCACTCTTGTAAATCATCTATTTATTGTTTCCCTTTCTCTCTCTTTGTATAGATATGGATATTAGCCAGTTAATGTGCAATATGACTTATACCCTGGAATGTTAAAAATATTCAGCTAATAAGGAATTCTCCAGGTGCATCCGTAAAGTGAGCATCTACTGCTAGGATCTAACAACAAACAACAACAAATATGCTTTGATTCTGTTCACAAGATGATAGTTCTCTAGTTTGGTTACTGTATCCCTGGTTTTTGACAGAAAACATCACAGCATATTCTTTCTAGTCCATTGGTCTCCTGATCTAAACACAAAAACTGGCTGCACTTCTTTAGGAAGGTATTGCCCCTATTTTTAGTACTATTCAGAGAACCTATTACAATAGGTGTGTCTCTAGAGATACTGCAATCTGCATCCCAGAATATTTGTTACAAACACAGGAAACTGCCTGATACCATGTGAGAACAATGGCCCTTTTAGTTCAATATCGTCCACACAGACTGGAAGTGTCTCTTAGCTACCAAGATGCCAGGAACTAAACTGAAGCCCTCTTCCATGACCACTGAGTTGCAAACTTTCCATTATACATGAGGAGTTAAATGCAAACTACAGCCCAAACCTACGAAGCCTCACTAATTTCAGAGGGCCTTCAGTAAGCCTACTAGTAACAACACAAAATCAGATTGTAACTCTCCCATTAAAAACAATACATTTGTAGTGTTTACCTTGGCTCATTTGTACTGCTTAGTATTAGCAGAAGTTCAAAAGAAGATCAGTACATAAGCAGTGATGACAAACTAACCTGAATGAGATGAGGCACAGTGGCTAGAGACAGTACATAACCTCCAACCATTCCAGTTTGGTGGGGAGCAGTCCGCTTCAATTCTCTGTTGTCTGACTCTTTCAGCTGCTTTAAAAATGTCCCAGTTTTTCTCTCCTTCTCCCACTGTCACCTTTTGTCCTTAGCTGCAAATTGCAGTAAACTGTGAGGATGCTTGGTCACATGTGCTCGATTTTTATCTGAGTTGTTGGAGAGTATGATAGTGTCTAGGGAACCTAGTCTTTAATTTCTTAGGCCATTTCCACGTGACAATGCTCTTCAGCAATGCTCCCCTCTGCACCTGCTCAGGCCATGAGGAAGGGAGCGCAATGGTGCCACCTCTACCTTCCGCAATACAGCTGGGAATTTTCCATTGCTGCACTATGGAAGTAAGCATCGCCAATGCGCTTCTACGGCTTCTGTACGGCTGGGAGTGATGGGAGCGCCGCACGATCACAGATACAAAACAGATTTTTTTCCAATTTGCAAAAACTGTGTGAGCACAATGCTTGGGGATGGGATGGCAGCAGGCTGGCAACAACATCATGCAGAAGCACGACCTGCTGACCGCTGCCATCCTGTCCCAGAAGCAGCTCAGTCCTGTTATGCAGAAATGGCCTTCATCTAGGCTAGAATTTCTTCATATGAAAGTAATATTTAAAAAAAAAAAGCATTTTAATTATTAATGCTTTTCATTTCATGTGAACCAATAGTGACACTTTTTTTCTTTCTCATTATCTACTTTTTACTGTCACTGGATTCCTAATTAAGGATCTGGGATAAGAAACACTATTGCAGTAAAGGACCTTTATCCCTGTATTTGCTGTTCAGTGTACTGACCTCGAACTGGTCCCATTTTCTTTGCCCCAACTCACAGCTTTTGAGCAAGGATTAAAAGGTTTAACATAGTCCATAATGATCCATAGCTCTGGGTCCATGTAATCTGGTTAATTGTAAAGGCTAATTGTCCATTAACACTCAACATGATATCACTGGCATTCTTCTATTTTTTTTAAAAAAGGTAACTAGCTCTTAACAGTGTACCAAAACTGAATCACAAAGAATGGTGGACAAGAAGATTACTTATTTATTTATATCTTGCTTTTTTCCTAAAATTGGGATTCGGAGTGGCTTACAATTTTAAAAAACAATACACTTAAAGACAAACAAAAATGAATATTAAAATAAAATTAAACTACTTACAGTATTAAAAGCTTTTAATGTAATTGGGAAGAAAGTTGTAATCTGATTAGAATACTGAAATAAATTGGTGGAAGATTGGGTGGCATAACATATACTGTTCTCCAAAGCTTTTTCAGCTGAATACTGAAGTTTAAACTATGGCCATTTCTGCACAATGACACTCTTCCGCGTCATCTCACTGCAGTCCTGGGTCCAGAAGGGAGCATGTCAGCAACACTCCCCTCTACACCTGCTCGGTCCATGCAGAAGAGAATTCAATGGCACCATGTCCTCCTTCCGCAGCGCAGCCAGGCTTTTTCTATTGCTGCGCTGCATAAGGAAGCATCACCAATGTGCTTCCATAGCTCCCGCATGGCCAGAAGTGATGGGAGCGCTGCGCTATCGCAGACACAACGAAATGGATTTTTTCTGTTTTGCAAAAACTGTGCAAGCACAACACTCCACGACAGGATGGCAGCAGGAGTGTGACGACATCATGCAGAAGCGCAACCTGCCGACCGCAGCCATCCTATGGCAGAAACGAGAAGTGACATTGTGCGGAAAGGGCCTATGAGTGTACAGAGCCTGCATGTGTGTAGAATTCTGTATGTCTAATGAGGGATCACACCTCTGATTGTGTGAAGGGTCCTACATACAGAGAGCAAGAACACTTGAGATTATTTTGATTATTGGGATTATATGTATAAAGGGGAGCCAGTAGGGGCATGACAGATGCATATAAAATTATGGTGGAATAGAAAAAATAGGTGTATAGGGAGCCATTGAGCCAACATAATGTAGTGGTTTGAACATTGGACTACAACTCTGGAGGCCAGGGTTCAAATCCCTGCTTGGCCATGGAAACCCACAAGGTTACATTGGGCAAGTCACATTCTCTCAGCCTCAGAAGAAGGCAAAGACAATGCCCCCTTTGAATAAATCTTGCCAAGAAAACTCCACGGCAGATTTGCCCTGGGATTACCATAAATTGGAAACACAACAACAACAACAACAACAACAACAACAACAGAGAAGTTCGTTTCACTGTTTCATAACACTAAAATCAGAGGACATCCTGAGAAGCTAAGTAGGAGGAGACCTAGAACAGATCAAATGGAATGCTTTGTGGGGTGGGGGGAATGAGGTAGGGGCAGTCCCTGGACTTGTGGTAGGTGTCTTGTTGTTGCTGTTGTTGTTGTGTGTCTTCAGGTCATTTCCAACTTACTGCAACCCTAAGGTGAACATATCACAGCCTACCTTGGACTGAATTCTGGGATAAAATTTATATAGAACAGTAATATTCTCAGCTGCAGATCTCTTTCAATGATCACTGAAACCAGTTGCTCTCAATGAACTAATTGTGTCTTGTCCACTTGTGTGTGGAAAAGTGGGAGCACAATCCAGAGGAAATATTCCTTCCTACCTCCTCTTATGTTTTATTAATCCCTCCTTAGTTTTCTCCTGCTATTGCTAAGGAAAAACAGTGTGTGTTCTATATCTGCTCATTGATATGGGGAATATAGGAAGGAGGAAATGGCATAAAATATGGAGAAAGCCCTGTTGCAAATTGACAGAACTAGTAATTCCATTTCTGCAATGGATTCCTTTCCTCCCACTCAGATAGCCACAAAAATGTAACAACCTATGCAAGCTGACATTGGTTTGGCAATAGCACGATGACATTACAGTGTTTTCTATGACAGCTTCAGTAAGGCACATTTTTCAGCATCTGTATACTTTCATAATTCAAATGGAAGTTGCACAAGACTGTCTCTAGAAATTAAAATAATCTTTACCCCATCCACTGTGAATACTGCACTCAGATCAGGGCAATTTCTGCACTACACTGTTCTAGTGCTATTATTCCACTTTCTTGTGGAATCCTGGGGTTTGCAGTTTAGGGAGGGGCAATTAGAATTCTCGACCAGAGAGCTCTTTGGCCTCAGTAAACTACAAACCCACAATTCCCCAGGATGTTGATAGTGGAATAATAGCACTATAACACTGTAGTATGGAAATGGCCCAGAAAACACATTCTCTTTGCAGTGACTCTGGGATATCCACCTGACCAAGGCAGCAGATGTATGTTGTCCCCTTCTACTATGGTTGTTTTCCATGAAGAGTGCTTATTTGCCCCATACCTACATATCACTGCTCCCACATCCAAGTGCTCCTTGAGATAACTTGGGTTTTCTTGGGGTTTTGGATTTCTTTTCCCACTCACCCCTCCTTCTTCTTTTTAAGGGTTGTGCTTGATTTGCTTGTGGGCATAATCTCCTTAACTTCCATATTCCTCCCTCAAGTCTTTTCCTTACTCCTACCCCTAGAAAAGACACACCCTCTCTCAACATCACTGGAAACTTCATGGGAGGGGCTGCCTCCCCCCTGAAGATGAGAGGTAAGAGAAACAACATCATGTTAAATCAATCTATTTCATCCTGGAAAATACTAGTTTAAAATAAACTGATTTGCGGAACTGGCATAAAAAGTCTCTGATCATACTGGGAGCTGAGATGAACAAAATGTTGTAAGGATCTCCAAAATAAAACCAGAAAAGGAAGGAAAAAAATTGGGACTTTCTTTTCTTTCTTTTAATTATTCTGGATACACCCTGAGCATTATCTGGATGTTATGTGAAGCAGTTGGATTCACTGTGGGAAGTAGCAAGCATGAGACTGGCTGAAGGCAACATTTACAGATGACCTAGTCATAATTAACTTATATGAAAAGCTGCATCCTGATTGGTTCCTCCAAGCCAATCATAGCAAGATGGGAGAATCAGGATCCCTCCCAGATGCCTGCCTGGGACTTTCGGGGGATGAGGGGTGAGCCTTATCTGCACAGTGCACAGACTGACAACAGACAGTACCACAGCTTAAGGGAAGGCCTGATAGCAGGCAGGGCAATACTGGAGACAGAAGTTGCCTCCCTGCCTGCCTGCCTGCCGGCCAAGCTATTGACTCATGCATGGTGGAAATGAAGTGTGACACACTCTTAGAAGGTCAAGTTGTCCAGAACTCTGGCAGGTCAGAGGGCACAGACTCTATGCCTTTAATAAGAGTGTGGCTGCTGACTTCAGCCTCATTGGTGAATCAACACTGCTCATATTTTGACATATACAAACTGTAGCTGAAAAATAATGCCTTTTTGGGATGTACTGCAGCATTCTTCACTGTATGAGTAGTTCAAATTTTTGGAAGCCATAGGTCAGCTAAAAGGAATCCAAGATATAAGGCTATAAGGCAACAATGATACCCTGGTCATTCCCAGAAAGGATCATTATCATGTCTAAGGATGGGACGAATTCAGAATTTTCTGAATCCAAATCCGGATCTGAATCCCTGGAAGGTTCTGGGAATCCACGAATCTCATGAATCTTGAATCTTTCGAATCCTTTTTTAAAAAAGGGTTTAAAAAGCAAGGGAAAGAAGGATTATCTTGGGCAAGACACACTCTCTCAGCCTTAGCAAAAGCCTGGGCAAAAGGCAAACCTCCCTCTGAAGAAATCTGGCCAGGACAATTGTCATAGTTTTGTCTCAGGACCTCCCCAGACTGAAAATGACATGCAGGCCCTTTCTACACAGGCAGGAAAATGTGGATTAATCCCACATTTTCCTGGTTGTGTAAACATGGCCACATACTACAGTACAGAGATAATCCAGGTCAAAACTGGTTTTTCATTGCCTAGCTCCTTATAGCATCCTGGGGTTTGTAGTCTGATGATGCACCAGCACACCTTGGCAGAGGAGGCTGTGACACTTTGTAAAACTACAAACTCCAGAATTGTGTATGAAAGAGCTTTGCAAGGGAGCTATGCAAAGGAATCTTTCAGCTGTCCTTGAAATCTCAAGAAGACTGTACCTTCCAGCCAATTAGACCTTTGGCAGGCCCCGGAGGCACCAATTTTTAAAAACAATTTTTCCTTTCTGCTACGTGTGGTTTGTTATATGGCTCATGAGAAACCATGACAGACAATTCACTTTTCCTCCTATTCTAGCTATAGGTTTACAACCAGGCACTGGTCTTGTGGAAGGAGGCACACGGCCCTACATGTGGCAATCACTGGATAAGACTGTGTGACCTTGCCCTCTGCCCCACTTCTTCGGATAGGCATCAGACCCACTGACTCCAGCATTTATACATGCCATTGATTTTCAGCACAGAAAATAGTGCTGAACTTAAGTATTAAATGTTCAATTTAAATATATTAGAATACAACCCCAGACGTAATTTCTGAAATTGTTAGCAAAGGCCATTATTACTCCAAGGGAAAAATTAACCTACTTGCCACATCCCCTTGTGTATCTCGTCTCCCAGGTTTTCAGGCATCCCGGTCTCCAACAAGCTATTTGGTTGGTGGATTCGAAAGATTCGGTTTGCCTATTTTGGCGCAGGGATTCGGATTCATGAATCTCGAATCTTTGCCAAGGATTCGAGGATTCGGTTGGTTCATCCCTAATCATGTCAGAATAGTCCAAGCACGAGGTGCTTCCTAAGGGGAGAAAGGAGAAATGTGCAGCATACCCCATAAAATTGAAGTAATGTTATGAAGGATTCCAAGTGATTCAGTGGCTAAAGAAGGAACATTTGAAAGAAGACCTCTCAGGTTAATAACACTTTAACAACAGCAACAACAACACAAAGTCACCAGGGGGGTGGCTGCTCTAAGAAAAATAGCCAGAGGAAAACAGGAAAACAAGGGACATTATAAATTGAGCTACAAATAATACTACTAAAATAATCTTCCCGTTATTTACTTAAAGGTACTATATTAAACACCCCAGGTTCTGGGACCATCTTAGCTTTCCAAAACTGTCCCATGATACCAGAGCAGGCTGCTGATACTTAGAAGAGAATCTTAGGAAATATTTTTCTCTGCTGCTTCCCAGGTTAAGAACTTTAGGAGTATTCCATACTGCTCAGTATCCTCTACTATCTTTTTCTTGTCATTGTGTAAACAGCTAAACACCCTCACTAAGCCAGATTGGTGTGGCATCCACCTCACCTACATGAGTTCTCATACACTTGACCATTTTGATATAAATCTACCCAGCTGCTACTAGTGCAGAGCAGCACAATACATGTAACTTCCAAGGCCAAATAAAGGGTGAAAACCAACCACCACCACCCCAAAATGGTCAGTTGTTAATGGCTGTATCCTCTCGCTCCTGTGGGATGGTGTAGGATCCTGTGTTAGAAAACACTGGAGGAGAGTGGACTTGATGTAAACACACTGCAAACCTGAGTGCAGGTGTTGTATAGGGTCATGTACCCAATGAATCATGTGCTTTTTTTTTCTCATGAGAGGACAGATTACCTCCCACAGGGTGTCTCCTCAGGGTGCCATTATCAATATGTGGTTCACGGACTGAGTAGGGACATGCCTACTTCTACAATTTTGAGATAAGGCAGGTGTCACTGCGTCAGTCCAGAAGCATCCATTGTCATTATCACTATGTTTCTCTCGGAGTTCCTACAGTAATATACACCAGGGATAAAGAAATCAAATGTTACAACCTACAGTTTCCACAAAACTATATTATTATCCATGCTGGCTGGAGCTCCTAGTCCAAAACATCTGGACACCAAAATTTTCCAACTCATATATCTATACCAAAGTCCTTCTTCTAAGTTATTAGGTAAAAGTCTAGGAACTGAAGAATAGTGTAAGCCAAACAGAATTAATAAGTATATAATCCAGTAACAGAAAATTTCAGAAGTTATATTCATCAGGTGGTTATGAAGCTCTCAAGCTTGATCATTGTTTTAAATATGTAAATATGAAGAAGCATTTTGCAAAGTTTCAAAGATTCAATTCATTTTCTGAAGCTTCTCCTTGACCCATGGATGTCCCAAATATCTTGGATATCTTTTACTAGACGATAAGAGTAATTTTTGTTCAAAGTAACAATTTTTCAAACACTTGCAGCTTTTCTGCTTAAATATTTATGATTCTAAAAAAGACCCAGCCCTAGAATGTTCAGTAATGTTAAACAGATTGTTTAAAGATCTAAATTTCCCTCAGATTTAAATTTAAATTTAAACAAACTAATTTTCAGTCATACAGTTGCAAAATTTAGCCTCATAAGATCTGAAAACTGGCAATATTTCTATAGAAGTAACTGCTTTGGCTGGAATACTATTGGTAGCTTAAGCTGTTTAGCCCCTGGTTATACCATCAGAAGTACTTTTTTGGACTTTCCAGAAAGCTGTATCCAGGACCTACTTCTTGAATATTCCTACATGGGGTATCCAAGGGCAGCTGAATGATTCACAAGATAGTTCTGCTCCCTGTACTTGGCACTGATTGCTCACAGGGTGCACCAGGAGTTCTTGCACACCCAGCAAGGAAGCAGCAGCTTTCATGCTTGTGTGGAGTGAAGGCAAAGGCTGTTCCTTTTGTGCAAAGGCAGCTGGATGACACCTAGGTGTACTCACATGACCAATCAGTGACCAGGAGGGCGCAGAACCTTCAATTGCCCTTGAGCATCCAGGGAGATATGAGCAGCCATTACTCTAAGACCATCAACATCACTACACTAACAGAGATGTATGCTCTACCAGAAGTGTTATTAGATTTTGGGCATATTCTGCATCCCTTGTTCTGTACCATCACCAACAAATATCTCAGTCACACACTTAGACAGAATACAGCATTTAAGATGTTTGTTTGTGGGAAAAAGTCATAAAGAGTCAATATTATGTGTGAATAGACAAGCAACTTTTCAGAATTCAGGCTATTCCTGTTTGCAGTTTTTGATGGATGCAGACTCTTAGATATAAATTCAGCTCAACTTGAATTCTAAGAAACAGCAACATTGTTTGGTTCGAGTGCTGCAGGCTCATCCCCTTATAGCCTCAATTGCTAGTAGAAAGGGTGAAATAGATTGCAAGAATTTATTACCAGCTTTGGATCCTAAATGGCTCTGTGGGCCAACCAAGGCCATTTCCGGCCGGCCCCTCCCCAAACTGCAAACCCCAGCATTCCATAGGATGTTGAAAGTGGAATAATCGCGCTATAAAGAGCGTAGTGCAGAAATGGCCTAAGAGTGCAGAAGAAAAGGCTGATCTAAAACTCAGATAATTGAAAAGCGTTTAGACATGATACACTTCCTTCTGGTGCTTCATAAAATGAGTTGTGATGGGAGAGCAGGGATGTTAAATCACTGAGGATAAGCCATCCTAAATTAGATATACTAGATTTATTTTTACACCACAGATTGGAAGACACTGATCCTGACCTTTTTTCTCTCTCTCATTTGGCAATATCTTTTGGAGTTCTTGTCAGCATAGTAACCTAACATCTGCTGAATTGTTATGTGTCAAAATATTCACATCTGGCTAATTTACATAGGTACCTGTTTGGTTTCTAGTGCTGTCTGCTTTTATTTTAGAAAAAACATGTTTATGACCTTATGTTCCAAAAGGCAATGGCTTTATGATGAAAAATTGATTGAATTTTTAATAGCCCTTTTTCCTTTCAAAACCAACATCATCATTTGAAAGACAAATAGACAATATTCATTGGCTGCATAATTGGAAAACCTAACAGCAACAACTTTGAAAGAACACATACTTGAAATTTAGCTGTACTGATGGATATTCCCCACTGTCCCGAGATGTTAGGACTGCCACATTTGCACAGTCAATATAAAGCCTGCTTCCAAATTTTGATTCCTAAAGTTACAATCCAAAGCACGAAAACTTGAATCAGTGTTATAATCAGTGGTGGCTAATGACTTCCATGTGGGACTATGAATATTTTCCCAGTTTTTGGCCCAGTTTTGAAGGAGCAGTGCTGTAACCCAAATAGTCTTAGTACCCTCGATAGCTCCTTTAAGGTTTGAATTAAAACCTGGAATGGATTCACAACCCCACTGACATGGGAACTACTAGTCACTATTATAACTACTAGCTATAATAACTGACACAAATATCCAGAATTCCAACACTCTTGATGATAGGTTTTCTTGAGGAGAAAAAACAAAACAAACACTGAGCATCTTGTTAACCTTTATTTCACTGCCATAGTTTCTCTTGTCTACTATTTCTTCACTGACATTGAGGCCATTTCTTCAATTGTTTTGATCTGAATAATGGGCAGTCAAGGAACACCAGATGAACATGATGATTCAGTCTCAAGTCAAATCAGACCTGGCTGCTCAGTGACAGCAAACAAACCAACAGAAGGATTAGGAACAGCAGTGGGTTTCATTTCAGTTTGCTAAAAACATACTATAAATCCACAGATTCCTTCATATGTAGGATGGAATAATCTTGAGGTATTTTTTAAGAAACAAACTTATCTAAAAGAAACTGAAATTGACAGATTTTTTCATCTGTATGCCATGATACTCTGATCCTGTACGTATTGAACCTGGCCAGTGGAAATCAGGAAGAATTTTGCCTGCTTGTTTTTTGAAGAAATTACCATGCTTCATAAATTTCTTCATATCTAAGAAAGAATTTGAGGTTTCAAGGGAGGGGAGAGTGTAAAAGGTAAAAACTACATAATTTCCCATCCCACCCGTACTTTCTTGGATCAGCATTGCCCTCTCTGAGAATGGAGAAAGAATTTGTCCTATTTCAAAACGACCCCACAGAAAGTGCAGGAAAGAAGGATACTTTCAGTGCAAACATTTATGCTATGTTAATTTTGAAGGAACGCAGAACATTAGGTGCAGTGTTTGTTTCATGATTTTTCTGCGCCGTAGTAATTGGAGATGAACAATTACAAATATGAAGCCAATTTGTGTTTTCAGTCTGGTTGTTTGTTTGTTTGTTCACTCATGAATATTAATGTGGAATAAAATGCAGGAGAGTCATTTTTAATCATGTGTACTTTCAAGACTGTGCAGATTTTTCATTAAGTTTATAAACAGAGGAAATTTAAAACCCAATTAAAGTTTAGATAGCTGCAGACTAAAATACACCTTAAATGTACCAGCAGACTTAAATATCACTCTATGATAGTTTTCGATATCGCTCATACTAGATTGTAAATATATCAGAATCAGCACAGGATTTATTTATTTATTCCTTTTTTTATTTATTTTAAACATTTTATCTATTGCTTATCTCCACCTACCAGTACCCCCTACGTGATTTAAGACAGTTATAACACATTTAAGACACTAGACACAGGTGCATGCACACACACACATACACAATTTAAAACAGATAGAAACAATTTATTAAACATACAGTGGATCCTCTGTATTGGGGGGGTTCAGTGCGTCCACATTCATGTCACTGTCATGTTAGATACAGGATGCAGTGCTCTGCACTAGCTGGAAGCTGCATATGCAGAGGTCACCAACATGGAGGGTCCACTGTAATTTAAAAACCACAAACAGAACAGCTAGAACAGCTTTATTAAGGTCTGAAGACCATGTGAAATAATACAATCTGAGCTGCCTGCTGGAAACTCAGAAGGGATAGAGCCAGCCTAGCTGTCCTGGGGAGGAAGTTTGACAGCTCTGTAAATGAATCTCATTCATGTACAATCATACATTGTTCTTGTTAATAGTGCATTTTTCTTATGTAAGAAAATGCCCACACCCACATCCTTTTGTATCCTGGCAAACGTACTGTTCAAAGAACTTTAGATTTCAGATATCTCTGACCAGGAACAATTGGATAGTTTTATACAGAGTTTAAGAGTTGCCTCTTTGTCATGCCTGATTCTATTAGACCTCCCATCCCTGGTAGCATCTTACCAGCAGCCATGCTTGCCTCTGAACAAATCCCATGCAATCAACACTTTCACAAAACATTCGGGGGCACGGGAATTATTTGTAGAAATACCTCCATGTCAGGAACTTGTAACGTGGAAAGCTGCCTTTAGCTATAATTCTCAAGTGTCTTATTTCAAGCTTTGAAATACTGCACCGTATGTTCTATCATTTTGCCTTTGAAGTCGGCTTAAAATGTATTGCAAGTATTCACTCCCAAATCCACGAGTACACTTGAACAGATAGAGGAGGGAAGGAGATGTCATTAGGGCTGTGCTAATGCATTGGTTACATCGGCCTGGGCTCTCTGCTACAAAGCGACACCTTCACTGAGGTTAAGAATGGAAAGAAAAACACAAAAAGTATAAGAAGTAAATGCCTGAAAGGCTCGAAACAGCTCCTAAAGTTGGTTGTCACTGGGAGGCTTGACACCGGCACAAAGATAAAAGATTTGATGAGATTTAAAGGGACGATACTTTTCCTTTTCCACACCCTGCCTTGATTTAATTCCCCCTGTTTAGCATGGGACACTGACTGCAAACTTAATTATAGCTTTCCTGGTAGGAAAAGCTACCCTAAGAAGGTGAACCTCTCCTTATTCCCTGGGGAGAGGCAAGCCTGCCTGTCAATCAGTGTGACATCTGCTGTGCTAATAGCAAATACCTTCTCAACCGACGCACTTGATAGTGAGCAGCCCAGGAATTAGACAGCTACAGCAGGATGCTTGAAAAAGTGCAAGACACCAAATCTCTCGAGCTGCCAGCTCTGTTGCTATTCTATGCTGGCAGATGCAGAGGTTTCAGTGTGATAACCTTATATCATCTTTGTCATTTTCACCTATGACTTTAATTCTTCCAGGGAAGAAAATGCACTGTTCATTCAAAATCTGCTAACAAGATGGTATAGTAAGCTTTGAGAATGAAACAAATAACATGGCACAATAAACAAATATTTCAATCCAGCCTCCTCACCTTTAAGAATTTTACCAGGCTTAAATTTTGTTGACAATGAGCCAATCATTTTGCAGCCTGATGTTCAAACCTTAACTGATGTATATGGCTTTAACTGATCTCTAAGACCATTTCCGCCCTAGCCCCTCCCTAAACTGCAAACCCCAGGATTCCATAGGATGTTGAAAATGGAATAATAGCACTATAATAGGCTAATGAGGAAATGGTCTGAGAGTCTCAATACACAGAAGTTAGTACGTATAGCTTGACCATTGTAATCAGTTCATTTTGTTAACCAGAACATGAAATCATAAGCAGGCAACATAATTGATGTACAACGTCTGGAATAATTATGACATGCTGCCAGGCCTGCAGGAGGAAAAAGACTGTGTAACTGGACTTGCCAGTGGCACTAAATTCATTCTCCTGTAATGTGGTACCACCCACGTCTGTGTGAAAGGAAATGGTACCAATGAGTTCAGCCATGCACAATCACCAATGCTGTTACTGCTGAGCCATTGATGTTACTATGGCTGTTGTTACAAAATCCAGGTAAGGCTGAGTAGCACTGGGGCCCCAACATTTACTCAAGAGAGCCTTGCTGAAGCTTGGTCTAGTCTGGAATTATTATTCATAATAATTCAATATGTCAATTTATGAGTATATATTAATAAATTATTTCTAGGCTCTGACAAAATTACATGATAATTAAGAGACCGTATGTTTGTACCAGGAGAAAGTAACCAACTCAATATAATATATGTATGTTTAAGGATGTATGTTTTATTCTAGTTTTATATTTTTAATTGTTTAATCTGTTTTTAATCTTTGTATTTTGTGTATTTTTAGTTATGTGTTCCTGAATATGCTGTAGGCAGTTATGAATCCCGAACTGGAAAAAAAGGCAAGATAGAAATAAATATAATAGTAGTAGTGGTGGTGGTAATATAAACTATCAGTGGTGCAGATGGAACAAAGCAAATGCTCCAAGACTGTTGGAACCAGTGCTTGCACTCTCTCTCTCACACACACCCACACACCAACATGGTGAGTAGCCAGTCCTTTTTTAAAAAAGAAAAACAACATCTCATCCAACTCAGAGGATGAGACATAAAAAAAACATGCCTCTTACTATATTTTCTCACATTCTGCAGTTATGTGAGGCTCACAGGAAAAGCCAATAGAATCAGAAAGGTCAGTTCTGAAGTAGGGGAAACTTAATTGAAGTTGAACAATCAAGACCAGCCTGGTGAGGCTACGTCAGGAGGTAAAATCCAGTCAAGGTGGGTACATCAGGTAAAGCAAGCTAAGTAAAAACAAACACTTTTTGTAGAAAAGGCAACTGAAAATGGACCATTTTGCCTTGCCATTGCCTTCCTTTAAGGCTGAGAAAAAGTGACTTGTCCGAATCACCCAGTAGGTATCCATGGCTGAGTAGGGATTTGAACTCTAGTCTCCCTGAGTCTTAGTCCAGCACTCAAACCACATTAGCTGTCATTAAATAACTTTAACTAGGGGCCTTTGTGCACTACACAGTTATAGTGCCATTATCCCACTTTCAACATGCTGTGGAATTCTGGGGTTTGTAGTTTACTGAGGCCAAAGAGTTCTCTGGTTGAGAATTCTAAATGCCCCTCCATCAACTGCAAACCCCAGGATTCCATAGGATGTTGAAAGTGGAGTGATAGCACCATAACAGTGTAATGCCCACAGGCCCTTGGTAACACAGATACATTTTTAGTCTGATTCTGCTCTTCCAGATGAGTTTAGAACACTTTGGCCCTTTCCGCATGGCATTTGCCATGCGAAAGGGCCCCTGGAGCATAGCACAACTGTGAGGAGCGGTCTACATGACGCACTCGCCGTCGCGCAACTGTGAGGAGCAGTCCACATCATGCACTCGCAGTCATGTGACGCTCCAGGGGCTGGCAGGCGCCGACCATGCATTATTTCATTTTCGGCTGTGAGCCGAAAATGGTGCGTGATCGCATATTGCTCCGGGGCCCCGTGCGCACTTGCTGTGCATGTGGAGCTCCGGAGCCGCAGCGCTCGCACTTTCTGCCCCAGCGCAGCCTGGGAAAATCCCATGCTGCACTGCGGAAGGAAGAGGAGGGGCTCTTGCACAAGCGGGCAGCAGCTGCGGAGCTGAAGGAACCGGGACGCAAGAGCATCTCGGAAGAGGCTGCTTGCGCAATCCCCGTACCCTAGCTCCGTGAAAAGGTGAGTTGCGGAAAGGGCCCTTGACTTCATTTTTTCCAAGCTAACCTTTGCATTAGCTACCAGAATGTGATCTTAATTAATGTGATTCTATATACTACTTCACCACTTAATTAAGAGGTGCCAGAACTACAGCTAGCACAGAGCCTAGGAAAGGCAGGACAGGGTATCCAGATTTGTAATGAACAAGATGATGGTGCTTTCTTCACCTGACATATGGGTCTTAGTTCAAGTTTTTAGAAGTTATTTCCTATTATTTATCATATCAGAATCTTTCTACAACCAAGGTGGGCAAAGTAAAGGCCTCCCAAGCCATTTCTGGGGTTCCCAGAGCCCTCAGGCATTAAAAAATGGGGAAAAATCCAAACCTTTTTTCCCGAATGACCTCTAGGGAGCTTGATTCCTGTAGCACCTCCTGTTGTAAAATAGGCCTTTCCTGGACCTAAATCAGCCCAATTGGAACCAAAAACATGGTGGAATCCCCCAGGCTGCCTAGATGGCATCTGAGGGCAAAAATGAGACTTTTTACAAGGTGGTGTGACAGGTGTACAGTCCTCCAAAGTTTCCTGGGGGCCTAATGTAGTCCCCTAGGCTCTGACAGTTGCCTACCCTTACAGTATGCTTGCTTTCCACGAGTACTCTATCCTTATGCTCTGTCATTATGCTAACCACATGCAACTAAAGTTAGGAAAAGTTGATCTGCAAGTCAATTCACCCACATTTCAGCTGATAGGAGAATGAAGGACTGCCTATCTAAGAATCTACTTCTTTTCTGAAATGTTTACCTCCCTTTCTGTTTTTCCATGGCTCCTCAAATTGAAAAACAGTTTGAAAAGCAATGTTTTAAGGTAAAAGAAATTACATTTGTTACTGAAGAAGTAGAAGCAGGACATCAAATACTCCCTTAGTGCTGAATTTCAATAGTAAATAACAACCAAAAATCTGTGATATCTGGAAAATCGCAAGAAATAGCAAAGACAAGGATAGCATGATATAAGACTTATCAGCAGAAAGGCAGAATCCTTCATGTGTAAGACCTCCAGAAATTACTTCCCTTAGTTATCCAGTGATCAGCTGGTACCTTGAGATTTGTTTCCTCCTCAGTCATCTCCAGCTGGTGAAGTGGATAACAAATATATTTTACCACAGAATGTATAACCTTGACATCGTACTATTGAATTTCCATTTCTATTACCTGAGCTCATGAAGTCATGCAATTTATCTTGCATAATGTTCTGATCTTTCTCTATAATACCTCTTAGGTCAATGTCATCCACCAAATTCATCACATACTCCTACAGCCTTTTTCTTTGAGCCAGTAGGAAAAATACTGAATATGATAAGCCTCTGTTTGAAATACAAAGAACTAACTAACTTCCTTCTGGGGATGCTTTCCAAAATTTCAACTAAATTCCTCTTGAGCCATTGATGTTCCAATCAGGCTGGTTTCTGACATGGGGTAGATGCATTGCAGCTCTGCATGATTCAATTTTATGTGGCATGTTGTACAGTTGTGTGCAGATTTCTGCAACTCTGGGTTATATCTTTCTTTTTTCCATTTTGCAACAATAGCATGCAGATACATATTGATAAAACATTGTAAAAAGCATTCTTGTGATGACTGTATGCATGATCTATTTTGATGGTCATTAGGCATGAACATCTCTAGATGCTTTCTAAGTGGGGTTGTCATGACGGTTGTGAACACTTATACATTCAGCTAAAGGTACACAGAACCATGCTACATCACTGCTTTCTTGCATTACTGTATGAATGCACAGCTGAGCAATGAAGAGGCAGAAGGGAAAAGCTACTTATAAATGGAAAGAACTGAAAGCTATGGGGAATTGCAAATGCTGTAGTTCCAGGAGTAATTTTATTAATTTACCAAATTCAACCAGAATTTAAAAGTTTAGAAGGCAGACCAGAGAGAACTGAAATAATAATGAATAGAAACTAGAATTTTCTCATCCTGACTGTCTCCTCTCTATTCAGAGGCTATGCTTTTTTAAGCAAAGACCCATAGGCAGCCCATGGTCTGACATGGGTGCATGCCTCACTCTGAAATTTTGGGGTGAGCCAACACTGTAAACTAACCTATCTAACCTGTCTCTTACCCACACTATAAAATATCAACTGATCCTCATATGTCCCAGTTGTTGTATTTAAAGAGTACAACTGCATCAAATGCCATAGCAGTACTATATCAAACGCAAGCAAACTACTATATTTCTTGGTCCAGAAAGCCAGTTGTTGAACATAAAGAAAATGAACTCTCCAGGGTCAGCTAAATGCTTCCTTTTCTGCACTCTAGGTGCTGCTCTTCATACTCTGCCTATCTTTGGCTGTTTTAATTAGAACTGCAAAGTCTCCCAGCTGGGATGGATGGATGAATGGATGGGTGGGTCTTTTGGGCTTATCTACCATGCACGGGTGAAAGTCAGTTGGTGGTCCTTGTTTGGCAAACTGCTGAAAATTCAGAAGGTTGGAAAGGGAGAACTCAAGGGGATTTTGAGAACTGCTAAACCTGACTGTACACTTTACCTTCAGAAGGTCTCATACTCAGGCCATTTCCACCTCACACTGTTATAGTGCCATTAATCCACTTTCAACATCCTCTGGAATCCTGGGATTTGCTGTTTAAGTAGGAGCTTTTAGAATTCTCAGCCAGAGAGCTCTAT
This sequence comes from Cyclura pinguis, assembly GCA_030412105.1. Classification (NCBI taxonomy): domain Eukaryota; kingdom Metazoa; phylum Chordata; class Lepidosauria; order Squamata; family Iguanidae; genus Cyclura; species Cyclura pinguis. The sequence goes on from CM059601.1 coordinate 200,106,904, forward strand.
GGCCTCAGTAAACTACAAACCCCAGAATTCCACAGGAGGTTGAAAGTGGAATAATAGCACTGTGTGTGTGTGTGTGTGTGTGTGTGTGTGTGTGTGCAAGTGGAATAATAGCATTATAACAGGGTAGGGCAGAAATGGCCTCAGTCTCTGATATTTCCTAGTATTGTTAGGAAAGCCTGCTATCAGAAGCTCTGGAAAGTCCCCGCCAGTTAGTATCAACAATACTGAGCTAGTTGGACCAATGGTATGCCTTATGTTCAATTCTAAATATATACACAGCAGCCTAGATTCTATGTTAAGGCATTTCTGCCCCATCTAACAGTCTTCCCATTTAATTTCATGGCACAACTTTCACTAGTCATCTCCAGGGTTTATATCTCTCTGCTTTGTTCCTTTCTCTGTGGACTCTGTGTCCTCTATCTTCCTTTTCCTCCAGCAATCCACAGTGTGGCTCCCATTGCATAATACTAGGTATCTAGCTGAAGTTTAGCCATTTTTCCAAAGCATACCTCAGATTTTTTTTTTCAATTTGCTAGTCTCTCCAGAGACACATGATAGTTCAAGATTACTGCATTCCTTAGCCTGATTTTTTTTTAATGACTTGAGGACAACATTCAAATCCTTAACAATTGCTTCACTAATTTCAGTGGACAAACAGCTTCCTTTCCACAATGTGATGAGTCATCCTTTGTCCCAAGGATGTTATGATGCTGAAGCAGTGAAATCTCTTGAGCTGCACCAGCATCTAGATCAGACACAGATAAAGTGAGGCTCTTTGGCAACACACAGCTCCCAGCCCCTTTATTTTGCAAGTTCCAAGTATATCTCTCAGTCATCTGCAAGAACTGTAGGCCAGAAAACGCCTTCAAACACTAGCTGAAGCAGTGCTTCTACTCCTAACTTGATTCCCAATCACCCAAACCTAATCATTAGCCAAAATAGGTCTGAAAAACCTGGAAATGAAAACTGCAAGTCACTTCTGTGACTAATTTTCTGTAAATTTTTAAACCAAAAAAAAATCTCTCAATTTTTGAACCAAAAAAAAATCAGGATCCAGAGTAAAAGCTGGCCCCTGTTCCTAATGAAATTGCCCATCTAGATATGACAAATGAAATGATTCTCTTGCTGCTGGGATTAACTGAAGACCCACTGGAGAAGAAATACAGCAAGATATTACAATATATGGTCACAGCTGCACTACTATTATATGCACAGAAATGGAAGAACACAGAGACTCCAGTGACAGGAGATTGGTTGATAAAATTGTTGGACTTAGCTGAAATGGATAAACTGACCATATTGATAAGAGAAAAATCAGTGGTGACTTTAACGAAAGACTGCAAGCTACTAACAAGCTTTTGTTGGATAAAAGATTATTGTAAGATTGTGGCAGGATTGGTAATTAGTATTTTTGGAAAAGCAGCAGTAAGTAGGAAAAGTACAATAAGAACAGATATAGGATTTGTTGTTCTTGTTTCCTTTTATTTCTTCTTTCTTGTGTAACTTCTGTTTCGTTTGTATGTAGGTGGTATTCTTAATTAAGAAAAGAGAATCCCTCTGCAATCAATTGGGATGTCTCCACCATCAATCTTTCAAGGTGGGACTGTTGGGAGTGGCAACCTTTGCATGCTTAATTAACTGGCTAGTTTGTTTGCATGTTTATTGTAGGCATAGAGAGATAGCCTAGAGAAAACTTCCTGTTTGTTTTGGTCAACACCTCTTCCTCTAGCAGGTACATATTCTTTGGTCTTAAAAAGGTTCTCTTGCCATTTTACTCCTCCCTTTTTGTCTTCGCTTTTTGTCCCGAAAGCATGCCCTGAGATCTCCTAACAGGGATTATTTTCAGCAAGCATGTGAGTGCTTAATTTTCTTCCTACCTTCTTCAAGAATTGAACCTGTGTAGACTATGCACAAGATTTTGTGAGTAAATTCTTTTATATTTTTAACCAAATTGTTTTTTGTGTTTATTTTGAGCTAGGTTAAGTGTGTTTGGGGTGGAGTGATAGAAGTGGGACTGGTAATCTGTTCAACTTCCGTTTTTGTGCAGTTACTAAGATACTCTGCTGCTTGAGAGTTTCATTACCAAAAATCTCTCAATTCCCCAACAGGGACAAGCTGCCAAACATCTTTTGCCTATATTTCTCAAAGGCAGACTGCTACCTCTCACATTTTAATATATATTATTTCAAGATATCTGAAAAATCATGAGGACAGGTCAATTTACCAGACCCCTCAATTGTCAGAATCATCATGAGGAGCAGATAGACACTCTGGTAAATGAATGAAGTCAACCTTAAAACTGAGCAAGATGAAGAAACCAAGATAGCGAGATAAAGAAATCATGTTGTTCTCTTCCCAATATTTATTAACAGAGAGACATTCTGGAATAACTGCTTTTAAAATAAAAAATAACAAAATACCATTAACTTTCTAAATTTATAAAGTTCCTGAAGTTTCCTAAAAAATTATAATGTTCTTAATTTCCTAAAAATGTCATATGCAAGCAACTTACAGCTATGGGGAATGCACCTCTCTTACACACCTTTCGGGACAGCCTTGCCTCTCTATTGTCCATAGAAAAAGAAAGTTTTTAAAGTTCCCGGAGAGAACAATTCAAACTGGATACTCCATAGCCTTGGAAGACCTAAGCTCTATTCGGGTGTTCTGATGTAGGCTGAGAAAGTATACCAGAAAGGGGAACAGGCTAGCCCCCTCTTCGGGTATTTTTGTCCCTTACATGGAGAGTGACTTTCTGAGGAAAAGAGTCTCACTTATGCACAGAGGCCATGCCAAGAGGTTCATGCCAAGTGGAAGACTGGAAAATCAGTGTTCTGGATCACATGGAAACCTATGTGTCTCTCCTATTCATCTTATAGCTTTCTGTATAATGGAAGTGGCAACAGTGAGAGAAGAACTAGGACATTCACCTTCTTCAGGTATTTGGTTTATCTTTTCAACACCTGAATAGGGATCTCTCTCTCTATATATATATATTCATATAAGTGTCTTTCGAGAGACCAAGCCATTCTGGAAAGGTGATTTACATGCAGAGGTTGATGTTTCTGGTAGCTTGACATGTCTGTGCAGGATTCATTGAGTGTTTCTAACACAAGAATGAGAGCAAAGCTTGGTTCACCACAGTCCGTGTTTCATGCAAGGTATTTTCTACAAGCTGTGAAAGCACGTCAGTGATGGCAGCAGTCAAATAACACTGAAGAGTTGCAGTCAAAAACAAAATCAAAATACAAAAGTGCTTCAAGGCACATGACAGCAAATCTGAATTAATAAAGAAAATGTAGATAAATAACATGGTAATGTAAGAGTTATCTGTTGTTTATAGATTTAACAGAAGTGACATAAATATAATTACAAAATGAGAAATACAGAAATCATGTGACAAATGCCAAGGACACTAATAAGAAATAGATGGCCACTAGAAAATTAATGTAAGCTGACTGATTAAATGATGACATAGTGTTGGAGTGATAGCAGTAACATGAAGTTGGCAGTAATTAAAACAAACAGAAATTTTAAAGGAAAAGCTGGCAGTTAATAGACAGTAACTGAAACATTCAGAAATTTGTATAAGATGTTGGCAACCAGATTTCTAGATATATTGCTCTAGTCTTTCTGCAGGTGAGCCAGAATTTCTTAGTAAACTACCAAGATACAGATCTTCAAGACAAAACAAAATAATAACTATACCACAAAGATAGCTTCTTGTTAATTGAAAACACTCACTGCCTGCCTTTCAGGTATTACTGAAACAACACTTTAACAAATATGATGGCAGCGACAACACTTTCTTCTATTCAAAAATGAAGAAGTAAATTGTATTGAGATTAACAAGGGTTCTTTATCAACATGTCTTTCAGAAATAGGATCATTTGTGACGTACATGTCACCGGGTACATTCCACATTCTATGATTTCTGTAGCTTATCACATGCCACAAACCTATTATTTTAAAAAGATTCAATTAAAAGTGTTTCGTCTTCACTTTTTTTCTTTTGATATTAAAAAGGTTTAGAAATGTTCTGCACAAGATTGTGAAGTAGCTTTTCCAGTTTTTGGTGTGCAACACTGAGAGAAGGACAGATTTTAAAATGCAGAATTTTGGTTACTGCATATTGAATGAAGAATGTAGTTGAAGTATGAATATGTCCTAATTTTTTAGCCAGAACAATATGGAAAACTCAGTTTGGAAAACTGGAAAATTAGTTTTCCAAACCCACCTGCAGTTGCTCAAGGTAGAACTGCATTGTATCAGCCATCTCCAGTCTGGGGCCCTCCAGATGTGTTGTACCACAATCCCTATCATCCCTGATTTTGGTCATACTAGGCAGGATGCCTTGTAGTCTGTTATGTTGGAAGAGAATGGGAAAGTGTGGATTATATCCTGTGAAGCTCCACACACAGATCCAAGTGAAGAGAAGTGTTAGAAAGGAACTGCTCACAAGCACTAAGAATCATATTCGTAGATCACAAGGGAGAGTCTAAGCTGTACTTTTTTTTTCCTAACAGGACTCCCATCCCTTTAATAGCTGCATGACATGGAAATGATATCAAGTGGGATTTACTTGGCGTGAAAGTTGGTACTGCAAAAAAAAAAAATTCAACTGTTACGTTTAATACTGTCATGTACCTATCATAGGCCATTTCCATAAAATGTTGAAATCCTATGGGATTCCATAGGATGTTGAAAGTAGAATAATAGCACTATTACAGTCTAGTGCAGAAATGGCCATAGACACAGAATAATCAGTAAGAAAAGAGTAGATATGTCTAGGTGGTTCCACATATTCGAGAACAACATGCTTTGACATAATTGCCAAAATGGCATAATTACAACTACAGGAAGCAATCATAGACACGAGGAATGGGATACAGGAGTCTCTAAGGATGCCTTAAAGCAGATGAACAAACCATGTAAATGGTGCTACTAAAGTGCAGTTGTGGAATAGAAAGCACCAACAATCAGCTCCCGTCACAAGAATGGCTAGAGCAAAATTCAAATGGAATAATGCAGCATAAAGAAGCAGTGTGAAAAGACTCCTAGACCTGCATGACATTCCCAATGTTTTGGATCTTTTCCAGTTAGACTCCAGCAGTATTGTATCATTCCAAAGACCTGCCTTTTTTCCAGATTCCTTGCTGTTTCTCACCCACAGCCAGATACATAATAAAACCACGGCTATTAATTGAAACATAAAAGATCAAGAGAACCCAAAACAAGAGAAAAGAAAGAACTTGAGGTTGTAATCTTGATTTTTTTTTTTTTCATAGAAGCAGCAAAAATAAAAAAGATTGAAATCAAGCCATTTGTTCCTTTCAGGCTGATGTGAAATGTGGAAGTCTTGGCATATCACAGTCTCAGGATGGATGAGAACACAAACAAAAATCAATGCCCTGGCTGTTGAAAGAACAGTTTTTTTCCCCAGCAGTAAAAAGACTTGTTATTGGCTGGCAGCCTGGTTTTCATTAGGAAATGCATTCCAGTTCATGGAAGCTCTCTCTGTACACAAGAGATAATTACAAAAGCAAAAGTGTGGAAAAGCCTGACAGTCTTCCAGCTTTTTTTCTCAAGTTCCTTCCTTGCATGTGATTATAATTTTATAAAGTTGTGTTTCAGCTGGGTTTAAAAAAAGAACCCTGATCTTTCTGATGTTAAACTGCTGAACTAAAGTGTACTCATGTGCTGCAATTGAATTTCCATGTAAGAAGAAAGAGCCTGTGTACTTTTCTATATTTTTTTAGATCTTCCAATTCAGTAGCAGCTGGTTAGTGGTCAATGGTGAATCTGCTATGGGTTTAAGGATGAATTTTCTCAGAGTGCTGAACTTATTTGGGGAGCTGAATTCAACACCTTGGACTGCTCTTTTGGAATTTGGACTAGAAAGTCAGTGTGGATTCATTCCTCCAGCAGTATGATAGTGACAAGGCTCCACTGTGTCACATTCTATGCAATCAAATTCATTGAGGCAAAATTTAACAGCACTAAGATTTCATTCGAGGCAGTCAAATGGTTCTTCCACCTTCTGGAGCAAATTCTGAGATCATGCAGGGCACTAGAAGGAGAACTGGGAATATCCCCCACTAATTCTGGAAATGGAGGCTGTTGCACCAACAGGACAGGCTAAGTGGGATCTTGATTTTATTCTCTCCATCTTTACCAGTTTTTGCTTTCCTTCAGATCATATACAGAAGAAGTACTCTTTTCATCCTCAAAAAGAAAATTGATGTGTTTTCATGTTTTTGAACATATTTCTTTAAAATATAGAAAAGGCAATAATTTAAAATTAATTCTTTTTAATCTCCTGGGCAAATTTGAGCACTGAATTGGCTTTGTGTTTGATCATTTTTGCAACCTTTCAGTGATAAGACATCTGGATCAGGACATGGGAGACTCATAAAACTTACACTCATTTTCTCTCTCTCTCAACCTGACCTACCTCATTGGGTTGTTGTGAAGATAAACTAAAATGAAGGAGGCCCATGTGCATTGCCTAGAGTTCATTGGAGAAAAGGTGGGATAAAAATTTAACTAATAAGTAATAATAAATAAACATGGTTTACTAAGAAGCAGGCAGCTCAGTAGTGAGTTGTTAGTCTGATATTCTTATGTGCTATTTTTTATGCTCTCCATCTAATACAATCTTTTACAGCCTGTTCAACCTTAATCCATACACTCATTGTTGGATAAGAGTTTTTGGATGACACCCAGTCCAACAGCCAGAGACTTTTAGCCCTGTAAAAAACTGCTCAAATTCTTCTGGAAAATTATCTGAAATGGGTTCCATTGTCCCTTTGATTGGGACTACTGTATTTTTTTTAAGACTCTACGTGCACACTTTTGATCTGGAGCCATCTGTTTTGTCAATACCAAGAAGAAAGGTACCAGACCTTTGCTATATCTTGAGGGCAAAACTTCAGGAACTACATGCTTAGGACTATGTCCTTAGAGCTCCTTTAAGGTTACAGCAGCATTTATGTCATGTAGCTTTGGCATCGTGAAATCAAAACAGAATGCACATTGAAGTAAAATTGTTCAAAAGATTTTCTATGTCTCAGTTTCCATGAGACATCAATGCATTGTGCTGATTCAGATGAAAGGTTCATTGCTGGAGAAAATAATTTGCAATACAGAAGACTTGAAACAACATCTTTCACAATGCGTTATAGTGATGTCTTTCAGGAATGTATTTATATTCCACCACAGGTCAAGCATCAATTTTTGAAATAGAAAATGCCATTAGAAATTAATGTTTTCCTTTGAGAAAATGTTCTACTCTGAGGGGAAAATCATTTCTTTAAGGAGTTTTCTACCCAACCCTATATATCACAGTAGCCCATCCATAACTATTTTACAGATAAAGTTCTTGTATTGTATGTTTTTTCAAGGGATAATGATGGACATAGAATTTCACTGACTCTTCTACTGAAACAAGCATTCAACTCCATAACTTCAGGTCCTGGATATGAATTCGGCTCTACTGCTATTCTAATGCAGTTCTCTGGGGTTCTAAAGTTTAAAACTGAAGTATGCTGATACTTCTGGTTCCATTCCACTTTGGCTCTAGCTGCCACTGCACTATGTCTCTCAAGAACTTCATTGAAATTTAATTTGGCCCTCAGGCTGAACTAAATTTCCTCCCTCTTCAGTATAATCCTATGCATGTAGGTTTCTTAGATCTCAGGACCTTCCTCTCCTGGCCTCAAGGCACAAGAAGGAATCTCAGGATGAGAGAAAATTTCCATTTGTATGTTGTTGGGCCCCATTTCTACAAGCTGCTTCGGAACAGTTAATGTAGGTTCTCCAGGAGGTCCACTTGGCAGCCTGGCTATCTCCTCCCCTTTCTGTTTTCCTCATCATGTTCAGTGAGACTTACTCCTTGATAAGGATGTACAGTGAATAATCTCTGACATGTGTTATTATGTCCTAGTCTTCCCAAAAATAGCTTTTCATGATGATGCACACAGTCCATAGTGACCTTGATCTACTAGGCATTCAATCAGGTTGCTTTGCAAGACAAGCATAAGAACACATTTCAAGAACTTGTTGGCCTGGAAGGTTTCCTCACTACAGAGCACAGTGTTGTCAAGAGTTGAGGCAGAAGTAAAACAAGTGGTCTCTTTTCCCATTCTAAAATTTGACCTCAGAAAATATTTTCCCCTAGTGTGTCATCATCTAGAACTAAAGCAATGCAAGCACATTGTTGCTGTTACAGTCTGCTTTGATTATGTTTTTCCTCAGCAAGTCATTCTAATGACTAGCAGGTATTTGAGGAACTTGTGTTTATTTCAGCGGCATCTCAGTTGTTCAACTCATGCCCTGTTACTTCAATTCTGTTATATGCTCTCTGATCTCTGATCGCTGCCCACCAGTTTGCAACAGCTCAAAGTCTGCTTTGGGTCACTTAACATAAACACTAATGGAAGCTTGTACTAGCAGGATTATTGCCAGAAAGCCTAAACAGAAAGGTGGAAGTAAAGGGGCCAGGTTTGTGTACAAATAGCAGTTACAAAATAGATTTCACCTTTGTCAGCATGATCCATTCTGATGTTATCATAGATCCTTAAGTGAACCTATTTAACACCCTTAAGTATACAAAGGTCTATGAAGTATAACCAGATTTTGATAGAACATCCTACTTTTGGCTGTGAACCCTTATTTCCTATTGTGTGTTTTTGGAGTGCCAGGCCATATTCATTAAAATAGTTTCTCTCTTCTGTTCTGACTCCAGGAGATTGTAAATTTTCCAGGTCTTCCTGCCATCTCAGCCAAGTTTCTGGCCTAGGCTGAAGCCACACTGTTATTTTTGGAAACAAAGACTGAGGTTCTGTGAGGGACAGGTGGCCTGGCTGCCATGAGAGGAAGTTTTCCTGCAGATGATTTTCTATACTGAGTAGCAAGGAAAAAGGAAGTTGATGGAATCTGCTACGTCTGACATGCTGCATTGTCGATTGGTGACAAAAATAGGGTGGCTAACTGCTCCACTGTTAAATGCCAAAGATATCACAGTCGTTTGTATGGGCACAGCCTTATAAATTATATCATTCTGTGGATTAATAACTGTGAATCTAGCAGAGCAGGAGAAATACAAGAATGCAAGAATAACATTTTAAGAATAACAGTCAAGCATAAATCCAGGCAAGAAAAGCTGCCCTCTTTCTTTCTTTCACAGACAGCGTGAAATAAAACAGGGCTTTCTTCAAGACTGTTCCCCCCTCCCCTTTTCGACATTAAAACAAAAAGAAGAAATCACATGATCCTTCCTGCAATAAATTTTGACAAAGATGCAGTTCCAATCATGGTCCTTAAGAAGAGTTTTCATTTATTGAGTAAGAAACGAATGACATAACATTCCACAACTGATGAAGTCCAAAAAACCAAAAACCCCACTGAGAATACAGCTGGATCATTAATGCTGTTCTTTAGAATTTCATAGTAGAACCTTGAAAAACTACAGGCATCATTAGTAAGGCATCTTCATTTCCTATGACATATTTTTATCCTCATCTCTTTCTCTCCTCCTACACACACACACATTACTCAAATGTATGATTGTAAATGGGCTAGGGCACATTATACTTCACTGAGCACATGCTATCAGGGTTCTGTGTATTCAGATTGCCCAGAAACTGTGGTCTGGTTGGATTCCCTAAGGGCCTTCATGCTCTCCAACATTTCACAAATGAAAACCAGCACACATATGGCCAAGCAACAGCAGTGTACCATCCGGATGGCACAAATTATTAATAAGGAGAAATCATATGTGACAAGAGACAGAAACGGGTTGCTTTTGCCTGATTCCATGCCTCCCCAACTTTCCTGAAAGTCCCAGTTAGTGCTTTGCCATCCTGCTTTTTCAGCTGTTTTAAAAACGTCTCACATCCTCTCTCCTCCTCCCTTTGGTCTTGGCCTACATCCAGTTGTGCAAATTGAGTTCAAAGTCCAAAAGTAGTTCGGGCTGTATTAACTCACAGAGGGGGAGAGAAGAGAAGGGAGCAGAATCCTGCACTTCCCTATAGGCTAAGGTGACAGCAAACTGCTGCAGCCTCTCCTGTATTGTGTGTCGATCTTCATTAATTACTATTGTCGTCTTGGCCATAATCTGAGGTTGTTGGACACACATGTCCCAGTTTTCATCTGTGAAATATTAGAGAGTATCTGATTGTACTGGGAAGGGCAAGATTCTGCCTTCTCTTCTCTTCTCCCTACTGAGTTAATTGTGTGCAAACTATAGCCCTTTTCGCACCTTACCAGGTGTTGCTGGCATTGCAAGGGGATCATGCAAGAAGGCTCTTGCGAGAGGCACTTGCGTCCCCTCTGCTTCCCCTCCACACCAGCTCCGTGCTGGTTGGAAGGAAGCATAAACACTCCACCCCTTCCTTCCGCAGCGCAGCCGGGTACTTTCCCAGGCTGCGCTGGGGGAGGAAGCATGATGGCCGCATGTCTGGAGCCTCCACATGCAAGGTAAGTGCGTGTGCCCGGGAGGGATGCACGATTGTGCATCATTTTCAGTAATGAGCCAAAAATGATATAATGCATGATCTCTGCCTCCTGGCCTCGAGAGCGTCACGCGATTGCAAGGACGTCATGTGAAATGGTCCTCGCAATTGCGCGAAGCTCCCAAGGCCATTTCACAACAGGACTGGCATGTGAAAAGGGCCTATGATTTTTGCACTTTACATTCAAGCCATTTCCACACTATACTGTTATAGTGCTATTACTCCACTTTCAACACCCTATGGAATCCTGGGATTTGCAGTTTAAGGAGGGGCATTTAGAATTCTCAGCCAGAAAGCTCTTTGACCTCAGTAAAGTACAAATCCCAGAATTCCATAGGATGTTGAAAGTGGAATAATAGCACTATAACAGTGTAGTGCAGAAATGGCCTGACATTTTGCTATAACTGAAGTAAGCCAAAGGCAAAGGGAAAAGTGAGAGGAAGAGAGAGAAACTGAGACATCTTAAAAGTAGCTGGAAAAGTGGGACAATAGAAGATTCATCAGGATCATTGCGGGCATAGGCCTTCCATTAACATAAAGCCCATGTCACTCGCAGAATGGCTGCTCACTATTTAGTGCAAGAGTGTTGCATGGAATTAGTGAAATTAAATCAAGAAATATTCTGTTTGTACAAGACCTTGAGCAGCTGTTTCTAAAAAAAAATCATTTGCCCTTTTTCCCTCCCTCTCTGATTTCCACACATTTTCACTGATCATAATTTAAATTCTGTTCACATTCTTCAAAGAAGCCCTAATTGCTGGGCTATAAGCAGGTCTATCTTGCAAAGTAAGCCTTTCCAGACAATTTAAATTTACAAGCACCAAGTGCAAAATAGGATTTGCTTTGCATTGGGGACCTGTTGCACTCTGGCTGGAAGGACTTGCAAATCTTTTAATTGTGCATTAATTGTGCATTAATACTGTGACACCCGCCCAAAAAGTTTGTACTAATTACTAATAAGCGAATTCACTCTGTTTATGTTTCTTCGGCCCCAACCCACTGTTATAAATGAGAGACAGCCTATTAAGTTCAAAATATCATACAAGACTGATATAAACATTTATCTCTTTAAAAAAGAAAATTCTCAGTTTTCTGTCTCAGTGATGTTATCCAGAGGGCAGAGAATTGACGAAGTCAAGAAAAAAGAGCAACACTTTTACACTTCCTAAAACTGGGCTACAAAATTGCAGTATTAGTTATAAGACTGATGCTGAAGAAGTCATCTTAGATAATAAATGTTCAAATTTCTTTCATCCTGTTCATCCTAATGGTTTTAACTTATTATTTTGAAACACTCATATCTTTTATGTAAAACACTATGGCCATTCCCACACTACACTGTTATAGTGCTATTATTCTACTTCCAACATCCTATGGAATCCTAGGTTTGCAGTTTAAGGAGGGGCATTTAGAATTCTTAGCCAGAGAGCTCTCAGAAACCTCAGAATTCTACAGGATGTTGAAAGTGAAATATTAGCACTGCAACAGTGTAGTGCGGAAATGGCTTAGCATGGAATTATAGAATCATAGCATCAAAGGCCATTCCCACACTACCCTGTTCATAGTGCTATTATTCCACTTTCAACATCCTGTGGAATCCTGGGATTTGCAGTTTAGGACAGCTGACAGAATCACTAGGTGAAAGTTCTCTTTTTAAAAAGCCCCAAAGCATGCTGTGGGGAGCAAACACACTCCAGGTTTCCTTAGATGAAGCTTATTGTTTGGATCCCATCCAGTCTGGCCTAAGACTCAGCCTGGGACCCTAAAAATCCCTGGTAAATTATATAAGATTGACAGTTGACCAGGAAGAGTGTCACCTGTCAGTTCTATAAACCTATCAATGGCATTCAATATTGTGGTTCCAATAACTTTCTTGGATGTTTTATTATCATGGAACCAGTTTTGGAGCAGTTCCAGTTCCTGTTTAACTGACTGCTTCGAAACATATGTTGTTGGACATTAGCCTATGGAGTTCCCCTGGACTTATCTTTTCTCTTTTTGCTCATCAGCCTGTACACAGAGCAGCCAGAAGAGGTTATCCAACACTAGGAGGCTAAGTATTCTGACTATACAGATAATACTCAGTTCTAATATGTTCATCTGATGTTTACAGAGGCTGTGGAAAGTCTAAATTCTTATCTGGGTGCAGTGATGAACCAAATGTGAGCCAACAATTCAGGCTATTATTTAGGTAAATTCTAATGGTTGCTAGGCTGACCAAAGCGATGGGGAGTCTATAGACAACTGCACTTTCTCTGAAGATTTCCAGGTCATAGCCGGGTGAGTCTTTTCTGTCCCTTCTGAAGGACCTAGCTGGCAGTCGGCCGGTGTCCCTTTGTTGTGTTTGAGCTAGTGTTCAACTTGCACTCTTTTCCTGAAAAAGGCCTATCTGGCCACACAGATTAGACATTCCCCCTTTAGATTACTGCAACATGCTCTTAATGGGGGTGCTCATGAATCATGTTTGGAATTGAAGCTGTTGTTGTTAGGTGCCTTTGAGTCATTTCCAATTTATAGTGAACCTAAGGCAAACCTATCATGGGCTTTCATGGGGCTGAGAGTGTGTGACAGGCCCAAGATCACCCAGTGGGTTTCCATACCAAAGCAGGGAATTGAACCCTGATCTCCAGGGTCATAGTCCAATGCTCAAACCACGACACCATACTGGCTCTCAGGAACTGAAACTAGTGCAGCCAAATTATTTTCATTTATGCATTTTATAGAACATAATATACCCAACTCATGTTAATTACATTGGCTTTCACTTTGGTTCCAGAGCAAATTCAAGGGCCTGGGGTTCATATACATATGTACTGTTGTTGTGTGCCTTCATGTTGTTTCCAACTTATGATGACCCTAAGGTGAACCTATCACAGGGATTTCTGGGGCTGAGAGTGTGTGATGCACCCAAGGTTATCCAGTTGATTTCCACGGCATAGCAGGGAATCTAACTCCATTCTCCAAGGTTGTTGTCCAATGCTCAAACTGCTACACCAAGCTGGCAGATAGATAGATAGATAGATAGATAGATAGATAGATAGATAGATAGATAGATAGGTAGGTAGGTAGGTAGACAGGTAGGTAGACAGGTAGGTAGACAGGTAGGTAGACAGGTAGGTAGGTAGATCCAAATGGGTTGGGGCTGGGATACTTGAAAGACAACTTCCTCCTACAAGAAGGAATCCATCCATAGATCACACTCTTTTTCAAGGTTTTTGCTCTGTCCCACCTTCAAGAGATTGGTGGATAATGTGTGAAAAAACCTCTCTCTGACAGTACTCTGATTGTGGAATCTCCTCCCTTAGAAAGTGAAACTGGGCTGATAGTCTAGTGTGGAACTGGCCTTTGTCAGTTTTAATATGATTCAACCTCACAGCACAGTAGAGTTATTAAAACAAAAGAAGAGAAAAGAAAAAATCCTCTAAGAACTGGCTTAATCTCATATTAATTCTTTTAATATAGGACTGAGCCTGTTTGTGAAGTTTTTCATGACAGTTTGACTGTTAATTTGGTTTGTTGTTTTAATTTGTTGACATTTTCTTTTCTTTTTTCTTTTTCATACAGCCTTGGGACCCCTGATTGAAACAACTACTACAATTCTTTTTTCCTTCTTTTTTACACGTTAAAAAAAATAGCAATGAATGTATTTACATCACTTTATAAAGCAAAAATAGTGGCATTACAACAACAACAAAAGTATGAAAGGAAAACATTGCTCAAATCACAGCCCCTACTAATTGTGTGTGTGTGCACCAGTGGCACCAGATGTAGATGCAGTTCAAAACCCCTACTTATATCTAAAGATTAAGGGGTATTTGCACCTTATATTTATATCAGTTTTATACCACCTTAACTGCCATGGTTCCATCCAGAGATATCCTGGGATTCATAGTTGGTGAGGTACTTGGAAAGTAGCAAGATAACCTCAGAAAAAAAGTGATTGAGAATAAAATCACTTTAATTCTGTGATGTAAAAAAAGCACTTGAGATACTTTAGAATTTGGAAAAGCTGTCTAATTTGGGAATTATAAGTAACTTATTCAAACTATAAGTCTGAGATTCCTTAACCTTCCTTAGTTAATATGGTATGAAACTGATATAACTATGTGGTACAGATATATCTTTAATCAATCACTGCAGTAGGGTTTATTTGGTTTTGTTTATTTGCTTCTGTTGCTCCTTTCATCTGTTGTTTCTTTCATCCACTGGATGCTTCTTCACTATGTCTGCATAGTGACTCCCATACTAAATTCTTCCACAGTTTCCAGTTTCTAAAAGAATAACTATTTTGCATTAATGAAAACAAATATCTATATGAAAATGAATATCTTTCTGGACCATAAGAATTTGTAAAACAATACAAGTGAAATCACTGGGATCAGCCAAATGCTATTTTGAAAATAAAGCAAGATTTCAGACTTTTTTGTTCATTCTTCTTCCAGTAATTGCTACTATTCCTGTCTGTTTTATTAAGCACAATATACCAAGTGCATATTCTAAACTTTAAAATTACTGGTATCTTACCGTACATTGTAAAACAAAGCTGGCTGTCAGAGTGGAAGGTTCAAATGAATCTGCCTAAAAATCCAAGGAGCTTCATATGATAGTGTTTTAACACAACCCACTTTTCCCCCAGGTCCTAGGTTATCTTTTGCACAGTGAAAATTGCCATCATGAAAATTGAGCTACTTTATCTAACTTCACTGCCATTAGGAAAACACATTAGTCATATATCTTGTTTTCTCTGCTGCCTGTCATGAAAATGCGTCATCAGAGAATACAATTGTCAGATGCTTTCTATGAATAATAGCAATGGCTTAGTACCTTCAGGTTATATATTTTGATCAGCTGTATGTTCTTCAGAGGAATGTAAAATATAAACTAAAAAGGATATCTCTCACTGTTTATGAGGGAGTTTGTTTTAAGGATCGTCAAAGTGAAGACACAGTGGTGCTATAGAAACAGGATCTATGTGTTACAGAGAAGATCCAAAACATGCTGATGTCTATCTACAAACCCTTGCAATTTCAGAGAAATTTTATACATGCTTACAGATCAAGGAGTTCCTCTAATGAATGTTAGCAGTCACTTAAAAAGATTATCAGCATGCACGGGTGTATGTCTGACAAACTGCAAGACACAGGACAGTGTGCATTGTTCATCTAAAATGGTTAATATTCACATCATGCAAATACTAAGATTCACCCTAATGTATTAAAATAGACCCAGGGACAGCATTTTCCAAACTCTTAATTGGAACCCTGGGAGAAAGTAATTCAAAATACGATTGGTAATAACATACAGAATATAATTTACCTTCTTCAGAACAATTGAAGGATGAAATAACAGTATGATCCAATAGATGTTTGAATAGAAGTAATCCCCATTCATTTCAATGGGACTTACTCCAGGGTGAGTGTATGGTAAAGTACCTACTGTGGCTAGATGTTAATCCCCTCAACAGAAAGGTTGCTAATTTTCTGATATGTCTGAGAATCACTTATTGATCTAAATCCTGTTGTTAGCCCTGATTAGGGTAAATCTATTGAATCAATGGGATTTATCTATGTGTTGACTCACCACTGAACAATCGATTGAATGGGTTCACTCAGCAGTAACCAACAGGATGCCAGTCACTGAACAATAGAGAGACCTACCGCTTTTGTTTTCTCCACATGCATTTTAAAAACTCTCAAGCTTCTTTCCATCCAGATTATGAATAAAAAATGTTATTTTGGGTAAATTCATAGCAATAACAAATATAACAAAATTCTCATCATCTGCATTAGTCAAATTGTTTAGGGATAGCTATTGAGCCAAATCTCAAACCAAGTCTCAGGCCCTGGACCCTCTTGTCTACTCCTCAGCGGGGAGGAAAAGGAATTCTAAGCAATGCCTTGAAAACGTGTTAGCATTGTGTTGCTGTTCCTTTCTGCTACTACAATTGCAAGCTATTTTGGAGCAGCTGCTATTAGACTTTCCAAAGGATCCACCTGCCCTCTTCCTCCTCTCCCTCTCGAAGCTTTTCACGCTATGGCCTCCACCAAAGTTTAGCAGGAGGGGTGGGTCACAAGGGGAGGTGATGAGTTCTCTCCAGAATAACATTCTGAGAGCTGCTGCATATGATACTACAGGCTTGCTGCTTTGTGGCTTTTCCCACTTGCCATTATCTTTTTCATCCTACCCTAAATTTTAAAGCCTGACTACAGTTTCCTTTCTCCAATTGAAGCAATGAGGATGGCAACATTATGAACAAACATTGCCTTCTCTTCTTTTTTTCTCCCTCCTTCAGAATATCTTTCCCCATTTGTTCCCTCCTTCCTTATTCCCCCTTCTCCTTGCTCATCTTCCTTCTCCCCAATCCAATTTTTTGCTGCACTTTTTTTCACTTACCACACACACCCATCCTGCTTTCTGTTTCATCTCTTTCTCTTCCTCTTCCCACTTTCCCAGTTTCATTCAGCAATTTCCCCTCTCCTTCCTACCCTCTCACTGACTCACCATCTTTTTCTCCTTTCTTGCCATGTACTGGGTAACTGCGACCCGAGAACACACTCTGATAGCAGCAGTAGTTTATTCATGGGATAAACATAAGCAACAACAGCACACTTCCACAGAAGTTGCCAAAACTATTTAGCATAGGCATTATACATCTTTTTATAGGTCATCAATACAAATTTAAGCGTGCAAAGCTTTCATTGGTTAGTGCAGTGTGGCCCATACCCTTTCGTAACTTTCCCAGGCTGGTGCCAACCTCCAGCTGACTTGACACTGAACAGCGTTTGACATATCTAGGTGCCTTCCCCACTTATCCCCCCACCACTCCATTCTCATAACATCCTTGCACCAAGTTTTTCTCACTTTCACTTTCCAGCCTTTACTGATTCCTCCATTCATCAGATAAAAAGTAACAGCAAGTGATCTATTAGACACATTGTAGCAGCAATTACATAGTGGCCTTTAGCATTGGTTACATACATCCTAGCCCACTTGCAAAGAATACATATTTGAATATATATTCAGCCTATTGGTACTTTAATTTGTTGTTCCCTTCTCTTTTCCACCCATTACCATGGGAGGAATGCCTTGTGACCTGACATTTCTCTACCTCTGTGCTGAAAACTTTAAAATCAAGATTCTCTACATTTTGATGTTGCAAGAACCTCTACACTCAATAGAGTTTACCTTTGAATAGCATAGATAAGATTGCTGTATGGCTTTCCATTGCCAAATTCATCTATGGTCATCCTCATCATCGTGCCCCCAAAGTAGTTAGTGATTATCAGTAGCATCATTACCATCATGATTGTGAAAGAAAATGAGAAGCAATGGTTAATGGAAACAATTCCATAGAAGGAGGCTTTCAAAGATATTATTTTTCCTTGGAACAGTTCCTTCCTTTTGGAGTACAACTCCCACGCTTTTGAAGCAGTGCCAGAAAAGGGTTAAAAACAATGCTGAGAGATACAGGGTTCTCTTTTCATGCAAAGTTTGAAGATTTAAATTCCAATCAAAGAAATCATTTCTTGTCTATTAAACTTGATGTTTTTAATTTGAATTACAGGCTCGGAACATCTGTGATTGGTGTGTAATGCTTCACGCTTAATGACATACCCAGAGGCCATCTTCTCTACTGTCTCCAGGTCTCACCCTCTCTTACATTACCAGGGGATTTCAAGCAACCCTAATTCTCAGTATGGAGAGGATCATGTTGTAACTGCCTACCATGTATCAGCTAGAGATGAGGGACCTGTCAGGAAGGGGAGAAGTGCCAACCCAAATTCAACAGCACAAGCATGGCTGAATACACGGGGCTTCAAAGCCAGAAGTTTAGGAGCTAAGCACTCCAATCACTATGCCTGGATGGCCAAATCTGTCAGTTTTTCCCCTCCTTTCTCATACATTCAAATATTTACAATCGTAAGTTCCTTCCATTGAATTCAGGAAGAAATTTGTGAACTTTTGAAAGCTGTCATAAAAAAACAGAAGCCATCCTTATGCCCAAAAGAACTTTAAGAAAAAAAAAGCATTTAAGAAAAAAAAGGCTGGATAAATTCTGAATGAATCTTTTTTTTTTCCTGTCTTCAGCTGAAAGTAGGCCAAGAAAACCACAGAAAAGCTCAATAGACTCAGCTGTTCTCTCCTGCTTTATGTTACATCTGAAAGGTAACAGCTTGTAGTAGCTCCTTACAGCTAGAACCTACCTTCCCTCAAAATTCCATTTCTCAAATTAAGTTATGCCACATTCAAATTAAAATGTTATTTTCAAATTAATTTTCAAAGAAATTACCTTCAACCATGGGGGAAGGAGGCAAGATGGCGACAAACTAACAACTACTGAAATAACCTCCCAACATAATCTGGCCCTATCACCTCTATACACATCAAAATGTCTTCCAAAGGCAAGAAAAGAATCCGGACCAGTCCCAACAATAACATGGGAACCCAGGAATTCCACAAAGCAGAGAAACAGATGAGGATTGGCTCACTTTTTCCAGCAACAGAGACAACACAAGCTGTGAGTAAGAGATATGAAACCAAAGCTACTTTTTCACTCCCTAAGTAGCCACACAAATCTGAAGTAAGCAAAACAGCTTCCCCCATCCTTCAAAACTTAAATATAAACTACTCCTTGGAAAAGCGAAAACAGAAATAAACTCTCAGGACTTTCTGGCAATATACCCCACAATAATTTTGCTCAGCCCTTCCATGAGGTCTGCCTACTGTCTGCAGAAACTTTGATTCTTATTCTGCAGAGATTAAATGATATAGCAAACAAAGTGGAGCAATTCCAACAAGTCTTACATATGCAAATTCCTCATGGCAAATTCAACCATTTATGGCTGTGGTTGCCACTTTCTTGTCTAAACTGTAATTGGAAAATGTGTAATGGGGATAAAACTTATTTCAAATATTTAGGTCTGCAAATAGTGAAAATGCAGAATCGATAAGATTTGGGGGATAATAACTGATACGAAAAACAGTGCATCTATTTCTCTGACAAAGATTATACTGAGGAAGGAAGGAAGACACAAACCTAATCTGTACCTCAATAATATGTGAGGTTCTTTTTTTCCTGCTTGTATCAGTTATCTCTTCCCTTCAAACAGAAAAGAATTTCAGTGATTTTGTTGAGCTGGTTTGATCTGAAGTTTAATACTGCCGTCTTATTCTCCTCCCTGGAGATTCGACATGAAGGAGGGTTCTCATTCTATCATCACTGAAATGCAAGCTTTCTCACCTTTAGCTTAACCCTGTCTCTATCCTCTGTAGATATTCTCTTTCTTTGTGAGTCTGTATAAATATGTAAAGGAAATAGTCAAAATTAGTGACTTAACTTGCCTAGATTAGCTCATTAGGTAAGGGGGGGGTTAAATTTCCTAGCCTGCCATGTCAGGAAACTCCATCTTTCAGTTTCTTGGGACTTTTTTGTTCTTGTTGTCGTTGCTGTTTTATTTATTTCAAAGATCAAGTCTTTCCAGATACTGTAAAAGCTGAAATAAGAACCTAACTTTTAAGGCTGTATTCTATCCAACTGTTTTAAGAATAATAGATCTGTTTAAGAATAATGGATCTGCTGCTCCCCAATTTTCCACATGCTTGACCAATTAATGAATCACAGCAATGATGAATTACGTTTTATATTATTTACATTTTTGGAGCAGTAATGGCTACTGAGATGATGATACAATGATCACTTGTCTTCAGATGAGGTTTCCTGAATCATTCAAATGTTTATCCTCACAGCAAACTTGTGAGGTTGCTTTAAGTGAAGAAGTAGTAACTAGCTCAAATTCATCTAGTGAGAAGAATTGTGGAGGGGAGGAGAGGGCAGAAAAGTATTTTATATCAACCTTGCCTTTGTGTGTGTGCGCGCGCCTGCTTCGCTTTCGGCTATGATATCAAAACGAGGCAGTATATCTACATCTCTTCCTGTAATATATATCTGTACTTGTATCTGTGTGTTAACCTGAGTTTGTTTGTTTTTTTACTTTTTGTACATGTTTTTATGTCCTGTGTATCTGTTTGGATTTTCTACTATGAATCAGGTAGGTGGGTTTTTTGTTGTTGGCTTTTTTGTTTTGTTTTGTTTGGAAAGCAGAGATGGTAATTTCTGCTAAGAAATGTGGTAAATAAATGACTTTAAGTCATTTCCAACTTAGGTTCACTTTAGGGTCACCATAGCCATTTCCACACTAGACTGCTATAGCACTATGATTCCACTTTCAACATCCTATGGAATCCTGGGGTTTGCAGTTTCAGGAGGGGCCAGCCAGCCCCTCCCTAAACTGCAAACCCCAGGATTCCATAGGATGTTGAAAGTGAAATCATAGCGCTATAACAGTCTAGTGTGGAAATGACCCATATCATGGGGTTTTCTGGAGCTGAGAGTATGTGATGCACTCAAGGTCGCCCAGAGGGTTTCCATGGCTTAGCAGGGAATTGAACTCTGGTCTCTGGGGTTGTTGTCCAGCACTCAGACCACTATTGTGCATGAAGTAGTTTTATACAACATTTGCTCTCTCTGAGTTTACAACTGGGTTTTTCAAGGTTGAGGGCAAAGTATTGGGTCTACAACTGCCTCCCATCATGGATCTTGAGCTGTCTTTAGAACACGTACACAAACAAAATGGATTCCACTTGAAGGCTAATTTAAACATAGCCACGAGGAACTGCCCTCAAAGTAGTAATTTGTGTGCAGCACTTTACCAAAATGCAACTTGCATGTTTATAGAATTAAACATGATCCATGCACCTTTAAAACCAATCTTTTTAATTACCATTTTACATGCCTCACCTCTAACTTCCTATGCTTCCTGACCTCCAATTTTGCAATATGAGCAACTTAAACATAAAAGAATCCCAAATCCACAAAGCAGCAATATTTTTGTTTGGCCAACTCCAGAGCAAGACATAATCCCAATGAGAGACTTAATGAAAACTGAACTGCCTAACTGAAGCCAATGTTAAATATAGCCAGAGTGGGAACAAATTTCCCTTTTCACATTCACATTTTAAGACTGACAAAAATAATTAATTCTGAAAGGCCAATGTACTCCTTGCTGAATTTAGTTTTTTTTTTTTAAACTACTTTAGTTAGTCAAAAGTGCAGCCTGATAATATCACCTAACAATGCCTTGCAGATATTGCTTCAACATCATCTTTTTAGTCAGTTTCAAGTTCTTTTATGCAGGTGCTTGCTAGCTTTCAGGTGAACTTTACAGCTTATACACCTCACCATCTCACTGAATCACTGTAGCATTTCTGAGTTGTTCTAAATCATGGAACATAAAGGGCAATTAAAATAGGAAAAATCTGTCTGTTACGAGAACCAGTTGTTGCTGGTAGTGAGGAAAAATCCACTTGCTTGCCCAATAATTTTGGAAATGGGTGGGTGGAAGACTGCTCCAAAATTACTATGCATTTGAGAATAGACTTCAAGGAATCAACGAGGATTTTATTTTCCTCTCAAACTATGGAGAAGCCACTTAAAATAAAAGAAAAAAGAAAACACCTCAATGTCTGAATAATTTCTGGTGGGATTTGTAAAAATCATCTTTTCAACATGATTGAAGGAAAACTGTAATTATGGCTTCATTATCATCAACCTCTTGATCTGCCCCCCACAGAGTGACTAGGGACAGAGCTATACAGGAGAGATAAGGACATCTCCATCATGGATTACAGTCTCAAGCAATTCCCAAAATATCTCTGCCACAGTAACAAAATCTTTAGGAGCTACTTGTGTATGGCAGCCTTAACACAAAGCATAGGTTAGTGAATAGGATGCAGTTAATCCAAACCTTAGCATTGTCCACAGTGTTCAAAGCCTTCAGGACCCCAAGAGGGCAGTATTTTCAACAATATTTTTCACTGGGCACAATCCAGAAAATTAATCCTATTGAAATGAAAATGATTTAAGAGCTTAACTGTGCACTCAAATCCCAATGAGTAAGATATGATTTAAGGACTGGTAACTTTCTCTGGTTTCTCTGGACTGGTAACTTTCTCCAGCTTACTGTATTCCTTGAAATCTTATACTTGTATACTCAAAAGAAGGTGCTATTACATTTCATGCGGTTGGCTTGGGAAACTGAAGGTACAACTGCAGTCTTGGCTCTTATCAATTCGCTCTACTGTAAGGGAGCAGCTCTGGACAGTGAAGATGTGGATTGAAAAGGAAGAATTCATGCTTACTCTTCCCCATGCATCTCTATATTGTCCAAAAGAAAACATTTTTTTTGCATTAAAATATATAAAGAGGAGCCAAAACCCAGTGGCAGAATGCATGCTTTGTATGCAAAAGGTCCCAGCTGTAATCCCCAGCATGTTGGGCTAGGGAGGAATTCTTTCTGTAAACTCAGGGAGTTACTGATAGTCAGAGATTACCCTGATGAGCTAGATTGACCCATGGTCTGTCTCAGTAAAAGGTACCTTTTTATATATTATGATCATACTATGCGGTCAGCCAGATTTAAGGAGTGGGTACGGAAGAGACAAAACTATATTTTTAAAGTGCTTTAAAAGCCTGGAAGAGTGGCTATCCAATTGTCCTGAACCCTTTGAAAATATATATTTTTAAATGTTTTATTTAATTTTTTTTAAAAAAATCTTCACTAATCTTCATGTTTGTTTCACTATGAAATGTTAGAAACTCTAGAGAAATAGAGTAACTACGAAAATCAATAAGTTTTTCATTGTTGTTGCATGCCTTCAAGTCATTTTTTACTTACGGCAATCCTAAAGAGAACCTTTCACAGGGTTTTCTTGGCAAGATTTGTTCAGAGGGGCATTTGCTTTTGCCTCCCTCTGAGTCTGAGAGAGTGTGACTTCCCTAAGGTCGCCCAGTGAGTAGGGATTCAAGCCTTGGTCTCCAAAGTTGTTGTCCAATGCTCAAACCACTACACTAAGCTGGCTCTTGCAAGTTGTTTTACCACTGCAAAATTATTAAAAGGCAATAGCAAAAAGGGCTATAGTATTTATTTTAACCAAGGATGTGATTTCACGTCAGTATGGAGAGCACCCTGCCCCACAGAAATAGGGGTGTATATGTGAGAAAAGGACTGCTTTGTGGCATACCATACTCATCCAGGCTAATGTGAAAGTCCTGTCTTGCCCTACAGATTCAAATGACATAGGCCATTTTCACACTACACTGTCATAGTGCTATAATTCCACGTTCAACCTCCAGTGGAATTCTGGGGTTTGTAGTTTACTGAGGCAAAAGAGCTCCCTGACTGAGAATTCTAAAGGCCCTTCCCTAAACTGCAAAACCCAGGATTCTATAGGATGTCGAAAGTGGAATAACAACATTATAAGAATGTAGTGTGGAAATGGTCATAGTGTCAATTGCCATAATTTCTCCTTTAAAAAGGCTACGCTGATTTTTAAAAAAATAATTTTTTGTGCAAGTACAGCCACAGACTATACTTTCCCCATCCCACATCTACTCAAATGATAATATATTTGTATATAGAGCAGCTTAGAGCATGGTGGACTCTTCTTCTTTAAACGTCTTTAAGCAGAAATTGGATGGGCATCTTTCAGAGATGGTTTAGTTCTTCCAGCTATTATTTGATATTTATGTGTGAAAAGTAACTTTTCTTCAAGCAGAGTCCAGAGAGTGGAAGGGGCTTGCCAAGCTCCTTGTTGCTGGAGGGCTAGCCTTCCTTGTCCCTGTTCTGGAGCTACCCCTACATGGGAAGGAATGTGAAAAGAAGTCGCTATACTTTCACCAGGACCATTTCCGTACGAGACTGTTATAGCACTATGATTCCACTTTCAACATCCTATGGAATACTGGGGTTTGCAGTTTAGGGAGGGGCTGGCCGGCTCCTCCCTAATCTGCAAACCCCAGGATTCAATAGGATGTTGAAAGTGGAATCATAGTATTATAACAGTCTAGTGCGGAAATGGCCCAGGAGAGTATGATGAGATACGTGTGTCACAGTTGCTTCCTCCTCATTTTTTTTTTCTGTATGAGAAGAGGGAAATGGTGGTGGCCTAAGACAGTTGGAACGAGGGTGTCATATTTTTGTCAACTCCATGAGAAGCTAAATGACATAATAATTTCCTCAGGTTACTGGTTGGGGAAAGACGGTGGAGTGGTGAGCATGTGGTGGACACTCTGGGAATTCTTTGCCTGTCTTTATGAGCAGTTACAAGCAAGAACAACCCCTTCCAATTCTATTGGGAAAGATAGAAAAGTAGAGCTTTTACAACAAAATATATTGGTATAAAGGGCGCTATTTCACTCTGCAGTTTCTTTCAGTGCCAAAACAGGCTATTTGTCAGAGCCTAAAATAACTTCAGAAATTTCATTGTGCCTTTCTATACATTGATTTTCAATGGAACTATAATTGAAATTTATGTATGTGGGTGGAAATACAAAAGCCAAGAAGAGTTTCTTTTATCTTTCCTAAAGCCCCAAACAAATGCTTTGGGAAATCCTCTTCATAGCTTTTCTGCGATCAAAATCAACTCCCAGATTTGAGAGAGGGTGTTGCATGGAATTCCTCATTAAAAAGAGGAAGATATAGGTCTTTCCTTTGCCAATGGGCTTTCCTTACTCTGCTGATAGCAATAACAAATTTCCTTGGAGAAAATGAGGTGCTTTTCCAGCTCCTAGTGGAGTGGAAATCAGCACTCTGGAAACAGAGCTTTGAAGTCAGTTTAAGAAAAGGAAGCAAGGAAGGAACAAATTTGTCATTTGGGTTAGATGATGTGAACTATAGCAGGGCAGTGCTCGCTCTAGTACCTGAACTACAGAGAAGTTGGCAGGTCCGCCTCATTTATTATAATCTCCTTTATTGGTACTTCTTTCAGAAATGTAAATCTTTATTCTTTAAAAATTATTGCATGCAAGAACAAAATAATTTTGCAGGTTTTTCCCACATAGGTCAATTTTATGAGGTTTTTGTGCCATTGCTGCCAATACTTTTCCAGTAGGAAAGTGCTGGTGGTTACATTTAAAGCACTAGATAGATTAGGATCTTGATACTTGAAGGAGCCCCTCTTGCTTTACATGTCTTCCTGAGAAGTGAGGTTTGCAGGAGGAGCTGTCCAATGTATCTCTCAAGTATGAGGACATGAGAGAGGACCTTCTCTGCAGTGGCATCCTAGTTGTGGAGGCTCCCTTCTTGGAAGCTTGATTGGAACCCAATGCCGCCTTCATTTTGGTGCATAGTAAAAATATGGTTGCTTGCTAAAGCCTCTAGGGGCCCACTTGTTTATTCTAAAATGTCCATGTTCAGGGTTTTATACATTTTAATATTTTAAACCTTTTTTAAATGATTAAATTTGTTGAATGCAGTTTTAGTCTGTTTAAATTGTCTCTTCTGTTTTAAATTGATTCAATCAATTTTACTTGCACACTGCCCTGAGATCTTGTGATACAGGGCAGGATTTAGATATGTTAATAAATAAAAATATTAAAACCATTTTTTTCTATTTTTGCATCTCCATGATAGTCAGTGTGGTATAGTAGTCTGAGAGTTGGACTATGACTCTGAAGACCAGGGTTTGAATCACTTCTGAGCCATGGAAACCCACTGGGAGACCTTGGGCAAGTCACACACTCTTCACCTGAGGGGAAGGCAAAGGCACCCCCCCCAAAAAAACAAATATTGCCTAGAAAACCCCATGATAGGTTCAATTTAGGGTCACCTTAAGTCAGAAATAACTTGAAGACCCCCAAAAATACAAAAAAAAAAACTTTATGCAAAAGAAATTTGGGTGTTGCAGAAAAAAAATCTGTGCAGCAAATAGTATCTTTTGTGCAAAATACATGAAGATAGATAGATATAGATATGCAAGAGCTGAAATGCAAGAACTCCTGCAGTGGTTAACCGTTTTCTCAACATCATGTCTTGATGTGTTGAGGCATCCTTTGTGACTGAGAACAAGAGAAATTGCAAATAGCTTTTCTATCCTTAACTCTTTGTAGAAGGCAATGGCAAAGTCATTAGCTTGTGAAGAAGAAAAGTCAGAAAGTGACCAGAAGGCCTCAGTGAGTAGAGCCAGGTTGAAGAAAAGAGTCTTCTTGGACACAGAAAATGTTGTAAGTTCTTAGTGAAGTTAAGTAAACACGTTCAAAATGTTCTGAGCCCCTCTTGACATATGTTATGTTAACACCCAGCACACTGAAATAAGATATAAAGACCAAATGTGAGATACATAGTTGATATCCCATAGCCTTTTGTTGCTCAGTCGTTACCACTGAATTTTTTTGTAGGAATTCTATATAAAGCTGGCTTAAATGCTGTTCAGGGTGGAACCCTGGGCTGCAACACCAGAGTCCACCCAGCATTGGGTCATTAAATAAACTCCTGAGTTTAATCTACTACCATCTACTATTTGTGAACCTTAAAGAGTTTTTAAAAATCCCTTTCAGTTTGGTAACTCTGGCATAACCATCAAAGTCCCCCCACTGGCTCAAACTGAGATCTCAAATTTTTCCATTGCTATCACCTGACATGAAAAAAAAAACTTTTTATTTAGACAGTCTTTTGATTGTTAAATAGCTACTGCAAAAAAGTGGGTTAATGGGCGGCAGATGCTATATTTTTATTCCCATCCTGCTTTAGAGACTTTTAAATTATTTTAAATTAGTGCTGTTTTAATAGGATATCTTGCTCAATTTTTTAATAAATATATTACAAGGATTGGCTTTTGGTTTTTTATTTGTTTGTTTGTTTTGTTTTGTTTTTTGGGGGGTGGTTATGTTTGTTTGTTTGGCTGACCTCTTGGGTCATATGATATTCAGTCAATCAGTCTCTCCTCTGTTGCCCAAAAAGCCCACCCTAGTCCTGTTGTGACTCAGTTGGCCTGATCCATGTCTCAGAAATGTGGATGAACATATTCTCCCCTCATAGACATCTCTCACTGCATCTTTCCATGCTTCCCAATGCCATAGTCCCCGTCTGCTGGAAAATGCACTCTATGGTTTGTACTAGTCCTTTCAGCACAGGATATCATCAACATTACAGTTTAACGTTAACGTCACAAGAGTTCCTAGGGACTTGAGGAGCATTTGTTGGCTGCAAAAAATGTGGGCAGGGGGGCTGCGGAGGGGGAGGGTTTCAGATGAGCTGAGGTGCCACGGGCTGAAATGGATTGCCTGAGGGCCATCCCTGCTATAAATCATACCAGCCTGACTCTGTGTTTAGAGGGAGACAACTGCAGGTACTGAATGGGTAAATCATGGGTGGAAGATTCCATACCAAACACTGTGGGATGGAATCCAATATTTGTTTGATTTGAGGCTGTACCAACAGTATATTTGCCATTAATTGTATTTACACAAATCAGCAGGGAATTCTTAGAAAAACTGCACACTGGTATAAAATGCAAAATACAGTTTATCCTGCATAAGCATTAGCTAAACTGAGATATTAAAACACATTTTACAGTTTAGCAATCCTTTCTATTGCCTACTTAACTGCAAAGGAGAAAAAGGAATCTCCACATTTGGTGGTTCTGAACTGTTAATTAAACATGCTTTAAAAGTGAAGAACTCAGTTACTAATGGCCAGCACCGTAATTTCCCCAGCAACTAGGTAATGTGTGATCTACAAGATTAAAGCCTAAAATGAAAGATCTATGAAACAGACCGCCAACGCTATTCTTTGTTCCCGACAGTGGATGTTAAATTATTAAACTAACAAGTCAAGCCTACAGTGTTAAGTCCTGGTGAAGCCTGATTTATTTGTGACAGATTAATGTAGCTATTCAAACAATAAATCAAAGATTAAACTCTGCTTTGTGGTTTTTAATTAAGTATTGTGTCAATTAAATGGAAACACACTTAATAGTGCAAACCTATGCATATCTGCTCAGATCTAAGTCTTATTGAAACCAGTAGGATTTACAGATAAGTATGAATTAACACTGCCGCCCAGGTAGACAATTATGTGTATGTTTCCATCTTAACATTCATTTATGCTCTAAGAGTTGGAAAAGGATTAATAATTATGGATGTTAAATAACCAGGATAAGCCTGCTCAAAACTGGAGCAAAAATTTAGGATGAGGAACATATTAGACACAACATCTGAAGGCAAATTTAGTGAAATATTTAATACAGTGCTATATTTTATAATTCAAAGAGGTGAGATGCATTCCCAAGAATGACTGTTGTACTGATAGCAGCCACGACATTTAAGTGAAGATGGAAGAGATAAGGACAAGTGAGATTTTTTTTTTTCTTGTTTTCATTACTAATGTTTACATTTCACTGGTTTCTTCATATCTTTAGTGGAAAGAATTTAAGATTAAAAACAACAATGTGAAAAAAAAGTAAAATGAACAGATTCCCTATCCAGGTAGGAAGCTTTAAACACTCAGCTCTTAAAAGTATGGGTTGCATTATCTGTGTTTACATCTACATCTGTGGTATTCCATTAGGTTTGCTGTCTGTTTTTTTCTGGTAGTTTCTTTATGTTTAATAGCTACATAGTAGATACGCACAACACAGTCCTTTTCAAGGGCCCTTTCAGCCTAGGCAGTTCTACCACTATGATTTCACTTTAACTGCTACAGCAACATCCCATGGAATCCTAGGATTGTAGTTTGGTGAGGCACTAGAGCTCTCCCCACTCAGAAGTCTAAATAAACCCTCCCTAAACTGCAAGTAATAGGATTCTATAGGATATTGTCATAGCAGTTAAAATGGAATCATAGTGCTATAATTATGAAATGTGTAATGGAAATATCTAAATTCGGCCAGTGCAAATAGCTGAGAATTTTGTCTGGCTTGGTTCTGATAAAACCTTGCCAAAATTGAGAATTCCTTCATGGCTTCAGTGGAGAGAAAGCAAGATTGTTTAAAAAGAAATTGAATGTGGGAGAAACTGAAACTGAGGGATTTAATGGAAAGAAGTTGAGAGCCTAAAACAAATTCAAGTATGTAACTAAGAGCTTCTCCATGCCCCTTAGATCTCTCAAAGTATTTGCCATAGGGAGAAGTCATATAGTCTTGTGTGTCACTTCATGTAGAGAGTCTCCCTGTGTGTTCTAGCAGTATTTTAAAACCACAGAGAGTAGCATCACGCCTCTAGCCCTGTGCCTCATATACATTTGTCCATGGCATCCTCATATTTAGTATACACAAAAAGAGATTCTGCTTTTGTACCAAACATGCATTCATAAACATCTTCCATCTGAGGAGAAATCCTCAACATCTTTCCTCACATGAGTGCAACAATACCAGGATAGTATATGTATAGCGCTCCATCTCATAACCACCAAAGAGAAAGTGGAGAGGCAGGGATAGATAATGCAGCCCTGTGTATCATGAAACTGCAGTGTACTACTATAACCATTTAAGCAACAACTATTTAAGCAGTAGGCATGTGGTGTTTTTTGTGCTCTTTTCCTTTTGACCATCCAGATATACTCTTTTTGGTGAGTGTAATGTGCACATTTACTCAGAAGTCAGTTCCTCTAGCATCCAATAACACCAAATAGTAAGTACATTTATGATTAGCAGTCTAAGGGTCTTTCCACACTACACTGTTACAGTGCTATTATTCCACTTTCAGTTAGGGAGGGACTTTTAGAATTCTCATCCAGAGAGCTCTTTGGCCTCAGTAAACTACAAACCCCAGAATTCCACAGGATGTTAAAAGTAGAATAATAGCACTGTAACAATGTAGGATGGAAATGGCCTAAGAGAATCTCACGTTGTAAATCGGTCATTATAACAGAAATAACTGGGTTTTCACCACTTTCCTGTCTCTTATTTCAATGACATCAACAACGGTGGAAAGTTGCAAGGCTGATTCTTATGCTTTTGTAAATTTTATTAACAGATCAGAAAGAAAACCTCATGAGGGTTTCTTTCTGAAGCCTGGGTTTATTTATTTTTACATTAAATGTTTTAATTTCACCACTATTCCAGATTAATTTTTATTTCATTCTGTAAGGATATTTTATACAAATTTTTATTTCAAAGCTTTCATTTTTGCAAGGATATTTTATACAATTTTTTTTATTTCAAAGCTTTCATTTTGCAATTATTTTATTTTATTCAAACAATATCCCCCCTTTCTTACAATGTACCTAACAACCTAGCCTTTCAATCTGAGGATGGTAGGGCACACAACAGACCCTCTACTGAAGAACTCAGATTCTGGGGAGGCGTATATGGAATGAGGTAGTTTTTAGATACACTTGGCCACAAAATTTTGGGGGCTTTACAGGTCAAAACCAGCAATTTGAGTGGAGCTGAATATATTAGCAGCAATGCAATGCCAAATGTATTCTTATTGAAGGCATCTAAAGATTTCCTTTCTTTAATTAGTTTTTTGTAACAGTTATTACTTCTAATCATTTCTTGCAGCTGTATCTGTGTTGTTTTATCTGGTTTTAAGCTACTATATTTTCCATCTGTTTGGTACATTAATTTCAAACTGATTAAAAACTGGCTTGTTAAGAACAGCAGCCACAATGGCAACCCAATATTTACTTACACATTTACTACAGCAAGTAAGATATAAGAAGCCAATAGTCTTGCCATATACTGAGCCAATTTTTACTATACATTTCCATGTGGTCTGAAATCTGGAGAATCAGGATGTAAGGAAAAAGGAGGGTTGACACATAGCCAGGAACAACAGACAAACAATTTTCCATATAGCTGCATGCACATTGCAGGTAACCAATAATTACATGATGATTGGCAATCTGTTACATCCCATTGCTTGATTTTTTTTCCCAAAGGTAAGAACTGAGCTTAATATGTTAATCTCTTTGAGAGAACATTTTGGTCAATACTGGAAATCAGCTTCACTGTTTTGATTATTTTATTTTGACATGAGTTTTGAAACTAAGAGTACTTCAAAGTGGTCTTGAAAACATTTAATTGATTTTTGCTTCTTTCTAGTGATGCCATCATGTACGAGGTCTGATTAGTTTATGTCAAAGAAGGCAAGCTAGGGGCCTAGAGTGGCATTCAGATCCTAAAGCTGTTTGTGTGACCCACCCACATGCCATAAAGCACTCTCTTTCTAGTCTCCAGGAAAAGAGAGGAATTGCTACTTCTAGAAGCCTCAAGGAGTGGCAACTCAGCTTTTGAATATATTGCAAGGCCATAATGCACTGTACTTTTATCAAAACCAGAAGCGGATGTCTGGCCAGAGCAGGGTGAGGGTATCCATCCAGTCACAGGGGCAGAAAATTGCTGCCTAGAGTCACAGCAGTTGCTAACCCTTGGTTGATATCATGTTGTCATGACATGACATGACATTCAGTTTTTGATTCCAAAGCAGCTGGGGTTATGCCAACAAGCAGAGAAAAGGGCTCTAATAGCAGCAAAATCCAGCAGGGCAGGATCTCTAACTGAGATAAAAATGTTAACACATTCCTTGCTTATACAAAAGCATTTGGCAGAACTATTTCTACCTATACTGGGCAACCCAAAAATTGAAACTGGAAAATATTCAGAATAGCCTTGAGAACAGCAACCAACTCTTCCTGCCATAGAGTACTAATTTTATCCAATAAGCCTGAATCTGTCACCTGAGAAGTTGCTATAGTTGGAATTTTTTCTTCTGATTTGATATCTAAACCCCTGATGGTATAAATTATGTAATACAACTTGAATATAAGTGCTTCATCTCTGTTCAGAATACCCATCAGATGTAACATCTAGAATCTTCAAAGCAAATCAAGGACATTGTACCATCTTGATGAATGGACAACCTGAGAGCTTATAAATTAGAAAATATTCATGATCCACAGATATGCTGCTCTTCATCCAACTATTAAAAGGCTTCCACAGATCTGACATATTGCTTAATTTAAGACAGAATTCTTGAAGACATACTTTAAAAAAAATAAACAGGTTACTAATGGCAAATATATTTCAGTTATTCTTTTAAAATATTTCTCTCCACAAAAAGACAATTCTGCATACAGAAGATAATTTATTTCCTATTCATTGTACCTTAAAGGTGTGTATTGAGTTCAAGGGGCTGCTAGGAAACACAAGAAGACTGTCTCTCAGAAAAGTGACCAGTTGTCAGACTTTTCACTGCAGCATCCAATACTGCATTCGCAAGAGAAGCCTGGCTTCCTCCTCTTTTCTTAAGCTCAAACAATAGCTTTCCTGAAAAATACAGCTCAATCACGTTCATGGCTTTTCAGCAATAGATCCCACTGTGACCAATGAGGCTTGCACACAGGGAAGTATTCGTTAAGACAAGGAAAAAACTGTGATATGATGAAAAATTCATGAAATTGCCCAAGTAATTCAAGAAGAATTCTTTTTAATGTCCCCCTCCACCTACATAGTTTCTACAAAACATTTTGCTGATTCCTCTGTATATTTACTCAGGACTGAAGTGCAATGAACCCAATGGGTCTTACTCCTGATTAGATGGACATAGGACTGTATGGTTAATGTCTGATTCTCCATTCCCCCAAATGAGGATGTTATGGGTGCCTTTTAAATCTTTGGGTCTGCTTCTGTGTAAAATATCTTCAGCTTTTTCTCAGATGATCACAGGAGATGGGAGGAAGGATAAACATCCAAATGTTAAAAAATGTCCTAGCAATTCCTGTTTGGAACAGAATTGCATATAATAGCAGTTCTGACTTTTTTTTTTAACAACCCTGTTTCATCACAGTCCTTTCTTTAGATGGTTATTTAACACTGTATCCTATGAATAAAATAATCTGATGAAAGAATGTTCCACCATTCTAATAGAGTATCTGCAACTCTGCAATTATCCAACTACTATAAACTTTTGCATGGTAACCACTGGTGAATGCCAAAGGAGGCCATTTTTATAGTGGCATCCATTTTGGATTCCCCAGAATTCAAAAGGCATGTCAGAGCAGAGCTTTCTGATAAAAATAAAAGAGTAGGCATTCTGATTCTCTTCTAATCAAAAGATTTTCAACTCAGTGTCCTCCACCACATCCCAAATATACCCCAAACAAAACAGGCAATTTCATGGTAGGTGAAACAACTGAAGAATAGGCCTTATTAACTCAATAAGCATGGGATTCCATTTTGGACTGATACCTAATGACCATCATCACTTGTGAGAGAGAGAGAGAGATTTTGTTTTGAGTACCATCATTTTGTAGACAAAAAGGTTTAGGGGGAATGGCACATAGCTCTGTGGTAGAAAGTTCTAAGTTTCAACCTCTGACACAGACAGTTTAGGACATGTAAGTTTCTGGCCTCAAACTTTGGATAGATTCTGGAAGTAAGTGTAGGTAGCAGGACTCAGCCTAGACAATAGATCAATAGACCAATTCAATATAAGTATCCCTGTGTCCCTTTTTTGTACCACTTTAGGCCACATATCCATACATCTGTTCCTTTGCTTACAGCATTTCAGCCCTCATACGGAAACAATTCTCCCTATCAACACATTTAGAACACTGTTACAAACATTTTGCTGTATCTGTTGCAGTACAAACTCTCATGATGAGCAATATGTCTCAAATACCACCACCATCCCAACTTCCAGAATGGTTTTGAAACTTTTTTTTTAAATGATGGGATAAGCATTATTCCACACAGCTCTACCTGTTGCAAACTACCCTAGAATAATTTGTTGAAGGATGATAATTTTTTTTAATACACACATATATAAATAAAATAATTTATGTGCCTGTAGTCCTCTAAAACAGGAATGGGGGAAGTATTTGCCATGGGCTGTACATGAAACTCAACTCAACTACCCCTGACCCCCCAATGAAATGCCTCTGTACCTTTTGGCAAGTATGGTGGCAATTTCAACATGTCCCCATAGGCAGTTTCTGTGAAGCTCTGGTTTAAGTGATTTCTAGTTCACTGCCAGGTCTGTTCCTCTTTAAACCTAAAGGGAGTCCCAAATATAGCAAAAATCTTTTTAGTTTTAAAAAAAAAGTTTAAGAAGAAGGGTGGGTATGTGGTGGTAGGTGTGGACCTCCAGATCTCACGTATTTGCCTACCAGTTCCTTAAAAGGTGGGATGGATTAGCCCAGAAACTACTGGCCTAGTCAATTCTATAACTCTCTTAAATTGCAAGGGATTATGGGAAAGAGCTGCAGCCATGAGATATGTGGGCATAAAGTTCGGGTATGCACACTACTCTAGCTATCCTGGACCTAATTAAGCAGCTGCTGTTCATTTATAGAGTTATTAGAGAATTTTGACTAAAGTTTAAGAATTCAGGAGAAATGTATAGGATTCTTCTTGCTTTTAAAGGTATCAGAAAAGCGAGTATGCTAGGCTTTACTTTCATGGAATGGGGATAGGACTTTAGCCTAAGTCTGAAATCTTATACATCTTTACCTGGGACTCAGCCTCACTGAACACACAGGGTCTCAGTTCAAAGTGAGCATGTGTAGAACTGTCCTGTGAAGAATGTCAGCAGCAAGTCTGAGGAGGGACCTGAGCATTTTTGAATTGCCACTGAATTTTATCAGAAGCAAAATTTGAGGAGAATTTTGACAGGTTGCAAACGAATTATGGTCAAATTCACAAAATCTCAGTGGAAAGATGACCCCTCCTATCTTTGGTTTTGACATGACCAGTGGGATTTCTGACTATCAAAAACCTTTTGGTAGCTCACCAGACCATTTTGCCACATGGTGACTCCTGCCTAGACAGTAGCACCCCATCCACTTATCTTTCTTGCCGCATGCATGCAGTTTTCCCTTACCTTTCAAACTTTTTGCTTGGCATGGGGGGGTTTAACCATTCAGCCTTGCTCCTAGTTCTTCCAGTCAGTTGTTTTCATCACACATTTGCAGTTGGGGTTACCAAGGGGGAACCAGATGTTCTGCGGCAAAACATCTTCACAGAGACCCTGCTTCTGTCAAATGCTTCCAACATCCATGGAAACATGGATTGCTACCTGCTTTGTTCCAATGTTGCAGCAATAGAGGGGGGGAGGAAAAGCAGAAGCCTGTGCGTGCTGTAGCACTGCCAGACTGAGCCAAGTGATGCTCTTATGTTCGTCAGTAGCAGTCTGTAGCTAGGGAAACCCCATGGTTTCCTAGCTATAATTCTTTAGCTTTCAACCTGTTGCTAGGGAAACCCTGGTATTTCCTAAGCTCAGAGCTGCCTCATTGGTGCCTGGACTCTTTCAGTTCCAATTCGTCTGTGAAATCGACAGAGTGGTGTGACAGAAAGTCTTCCTATAGCTGCAGCCGAAATCAGTTTGAATTTGACACGAGAGAAGCAAATTCCGTGGTGCTATTCTAGTGAGAGGCTAAGCAGCAGCCATTTTTGGGATGTCAAGGCATCCCTTGTGGCATCCCCTGAGAAGCATAAGAGGCAATGATGAGCTTTGCTCAATGTTTTCATCTGAAAAACAGACACAGGTAAGTGATGAGAAAATGGCTTCGGGAGCTGGTAGAGCTAATACAGTGCACAGAGTTGCAGTATGAGGCATTCATACGTAGTCCAAATCTTTGCAATAGATTATTCCTCTCTAAGGATAGTCACTAAAATATATTTTATTTATTTAAACGACTGCTAGGCTTGCCTTAAATTGGTATAACATACTTTGTTCTCTTCCCCCACTTTATTCTCAGAACATCCTTGAAAGGTGGGTTAAGTAAGAAAAATGAGAGAGAGACTGACCCGAAGTAACTCAGCAAATGTGAAGAGCAAAACAAATGAGACATGTGAGAGAGAAGAAGGCAACGAAGGGTGCCTAAGGTCACCCAGTAAAGGTAATGAACAGAGGATAGGCTCAAGGTCACCCAGTAAATGCTTTGGAGAAAGATAGACTGGCCCAAGATCACTGAGTAAGCTTTATGGTGAGTATGGAGGGAAAGAAAGAGACTGAAAGTCAGTGAGCACTGCAATGAGAAATATGAGAGAGTAGCTCAAAGTCACCTAGCAAGCTCATGACTGAGTGGAGAACACACATCTCTAATCTGAACCCATCCCTAGTCTTATAATGACCTCTATACCAGGGAGGAGGAATATATGTGCCTATGTTAGATATGGCCCCTGGGCCTGATTTTAGAGAGGTCTTAACTCCCCCCCCCCAATTTATTTTATTTTTTACTTAAAACACCTTCCACACCACCTAGAGGGGGTAGAAGGTCATTTTTGTCATGTTTTGTACTCACTTCCTAGCTATTTTATACCCAGTCGGTGTATTTATTTAAAATTGAAGTTAAATAGCATCTGGTTGGGAGATCACCAACAAATAGCAGATTCTGTAGGATATATTTCAGAGGAAGGAACTGGCAAACCACCTCTTAAGTATTCCTTGTCTAAGAAAACCTGATGAAATTCATAGGGTCACCGTAAGTCAATAGACAACATGAGGGCTCACACACACACAGAGAGACAGGCCAGAACTTGAGTTCTTGTTTACTTCTTCACTAAATAAAAGCATCTCTTGGGTCTAAATGGACTTGGCACAGGGGGGAAATGGAGTAAAATTTATAAGTAGAGTTTAAAAAAAATGGAATGGAGTAGGGTATGGAGTGCAGTGGAGAATACGGCCCACCAGACTCCTCTAGGGACCAAATGTAACTCCCTAAACTCCTGGCTGAGCCAGTGTGGTGTAGGTTTTCAGCACTGGACTATGATCCTGGAGATCAGGGGTGGATTCCCCAGTCAGCCATGGAGATACACTGGGTGACCTTGGGCACATCACACACTCTCAGCCCCAGAAAACCCTGTGATAGGTTTGCCTTAGGGTCACCATAAATCAGAAATGACTTGAACATGAACATGAACATGAACATGCCTTTAAAACAATCCACAAATGGTACCTTACTCCTCTTAGACAGTCAAAGATAGGAAATAATATTTCACCAAAATGCTGGAGAGGATGTGAGGTTATTGGTGCATATAACCATATGTGGTTAGAATGCCCTAAAATAGATTTGTTTTGGCAAGGGGTTATAAGACAAATAATGATAATCACAAGACAAGATATTAAATACTGTCCCGGACTTTTATTGTTGAACATTTTTTTAAAGATTACAAAAACACCTTGAACCCAAGAATTTGATTGTAATTTTCATCACGACTGCCTGAATGGAGATAGCTAGATGCTGGAAGACTGGAGATATTCCTCTGGAAGCTTGGTGGGGAAGAATATGGGACTTATGGCTCTCACAGAAACTCTCAGACAGCATGCAAACACATAGGGGAATAAAAAGGAATGAAACTTTTGATGAAACATGGTTTCCATTCAATGAACATATGAACGCAATAGATGATTTACAAGGTTATTCCAAACTTTCTGTAGAATCTTCGGACATATGATGAGATCCGTAATAAACAATGGTAGGCATTATACTTGAATTATGGATGTAAATTACTGTTGTAAATCATTTGCCTTATTTTTTTATTGTACTCCTGTGTACTTATATAAAAAAAAATTAAAAAAAATGACTTGACAGCACAGAACAACAACAAACCCCTGGCCATTGCCCACCCCTGCATTATGTCATGCTGATTTCATTGTGTATACTTCACATCGTCAACAACAATTGAAGCTCCATAGTTAGAAAACACATTGTTTTAAAGAGGACTATCTGAGAAAAAGAAACATAGTCTAATGAAATGAATAATAAAATGAAAATGATAAAACAGTAGCAACACTAGTATAAACATAGCACCTTTAGGGAACCCACTCAAAGAACTCAACTGAGGCTTGAGAAGGCCTGGCTTAAGAAATATGAGGTACCAGGAGACATTTCACAATATGCGATTATCACATCACTCAGTCCCCGTCTGTCCCAGTTTGTCAGGGACAGTCCCAATTAAACCTGTCAGTTCCCTTTTTCCGCTGCTTTTAAAATGTCCCAGTTTCCCTTTCCTCCTTTCACTTTCCCTTTTGTCCCTGGCTTACTTCAGTTATTGCAAACAGAATTCAAAGTGCAAAAGTGATTTGGATTCAATTAACTGAGGAGGAGGAGGGAGAGGAGAATAGGAGGTGGAATCTTGCCCTTCCCATGAGGCTCAGGAAAAAGGAAAGTGCTACAGCCTATCCCAGCTTGTTTTTTTTTTCCCTTTTTTTCTCTTTTTTTCATTAATAACTTCTGACATCTTGACAACACTCTGATGATGCTTGGCCACACAAGCGCCAGTTTTCATCTTGGAAATGTTGGATGGCATAGCACTATGATTCAGCTTAAACTGCCATAGATACATGCTATGGAGTCCTGGAATTGGCAATTTAGGGAGGAACGTTTCGAATTCGTAACCAGAGAGCTCTATTGCCTCACCAATCTACAAAGGGCAGTTCAAGTAGAATCATGGTGCTATAAATTACATAGTGTGAAAGGGCTCCAGTAAGCCACCTTGATAAGACTGCTTCATAGAAATCTCTGCAAGTGTCATCCAATTAACTTGTCAGAAGGTGGAGGGTCTTGATGCACGAGAAGATACATATGGGAAACAGTGACCCTTCAGAAACAGCAAAGGCTTTTTGTGCTTATTGACTAACCATTTTATTATGACACAAACATTTATGGACCCAGTACACCTAATCAGAATCATGAAGTGTTATCATCAACTGGCAGGAATATATAAACACACACACACACATATATATACATATATATATATACTTGTGAGGACTGTAAACAGTGGGGACAGAAGGAATTGAAATGCATAAAGAACAGACACTGATAATTAATGTAACAGCAGCTATTATCAAAATAGTAACTGGCTTGCAACACAGACATTCTTGCTGTGTTGTGCTTATTAACACATTTAGTCTGATAAAAGTCTTTCCCTGTTTAGGCCAAAGGAGATATTTTGATCATTCTTATTCAGCTATTTCCTAATGAATTCTGTCTGTGGCATTCCTTTGCTTCAAGAACAGCCAGACTGATGTCACTTGCAGAATATCTTGGAAAGTTGAAATGTTCTTGGTGGTTTTTGAAATTTGCGTGTCTAATGTCTGAACTGTGCCAATTTATTCTTTGAGACTGGCCTGTTTGTCCAATGTAGTGTACAGCAGAGCTTCGTAGACAAATAATAGCAATATCACACTGAAAGATCAAAACCCTTGATATTGTGGATGATATACTAAGTTCTAAAACATATATTTTTAAAAAAAATTAAAAATTTTTAAATTTATTTATATTCAAAAGGAATCCCAGTTACATACAATAATGTTCGTGTATAACAAAAGCAGGAAACTAAAAACATGAAAGGAAGTAGAATAATCACATTAGTTGTATGTTTCTATAGAAATTGACTAAATGTCCCAATATAAAACCATTTGTAAATTTCATCTATGCATCTTTCTTTCACATGTTGCAAATGTTATTAGATCTATACATTGCACCCCAGGTGAAGAAAACTTATCTTTCCTGTAACCAAGTATCAGTCTTTTAGCAGTCAGACGGATATGTAAAATCTACTTTCATTGAACATTTGTTAATTTCTAATAATTCAAAAGAATATGCCGATCAGTCAAAATGAGGAATTTTCCAAAACCAAATTTGTGTTTCTCCTAAAACATTACTATGGAACGACTACAAAACATATACATTAAGGAAGCATTAGCTACAACATGTCTTCAACAATTTGTTAATTTAGAAAGCCCTTTCTTGAATAGATGTTGTGGCAATCAATATACCCAAAACAGTAATTTCTGCTGTATAAGATGTAGGCCATTTCCGCACTAGATTGTTATAGTGCTATTATTCCACTTTCAACATCCTATGGAATCCTGAGGTTTGCAGTTTCGAGAGGGGACTCAAAGGTCCCAGGATTCCATTGGATGTTGAAAGTGGAATAATAGCACTATAACAGTCCAGTGCAGAAACGACCATAGTCAGAGACCTACAATCAGAGATCTATATTCCAATTCACTATTGCTTTCTTGCTGCAAACCTTGCATGTCATCTTTATATATATATATATATATATATATATATATATATATATATATATATATATGAATTTACATATATATGAATTTACATATATATAAACTGTTGCTTTAGGTACTTGGTTGGCCTCAATTAATTAATTAAGCAAGTCAACCAAGGCTATGAAAGAGAAGTGTTATTGTCCAAGATAGCCTGCAGAAGACTGATAATGTGTTTGAGTGGTTTTAGCTGTAGGTGACATAGTACACTGTGTTCTGTTCTCTTTTGGATCTGTCTTGTTGTAGATTATTACTGGGTACCAGTCTGTCTCTGTTGATTTTTCCACACTAGCTTTATCAGAAGGGTGTAACACAGATGTGCATCTAGGGTGGGACAAGTAGGGTCCATGGGTGCCAGTGTGAGGGGGAGCAAAAAAGCCGTGCATGTAGCAGTAGGGGTGGGGGGTAGAAGCACAACTTCCATTCTTGCCCTGGATACGCCACTGGTGTTGCAGTCTAAGAAATACCCTATTTAAAATCTTAATATATCAATCTCTTAGATTAAGGGTTTTCAAAGTCTGGAGGATGCAATGTATCTTCCCTCTAAATCATAGGTTTAAGTTTTCAGGAAGTTAATTCACCACTGCATCACTTAGAACATCTTCCTCCAAGGATGGGCATAACTACTGTGGGGGGGGGGGGGGAGAACTTTCCTTGTTTATGAAGACAATTAACAAGTAAATAATAAAAAAAAAACAGTGAAATTAAAAAGGACAAATATCTATGTATTGGACTTGATACCTACTTTTTTTAAAAGAAAAAGTTTTGTCAGCCTCTGTAAATTGGGTTTCAACAGATATATTGTACATTTGGATTTTGTGGTCATTCTGAATGAAAGCTGGAGTCAGAAATAGAAACCTGAATCTAGCTTTAATAATTTTTTGAAAAATACATTAATAATATAGTTTGCATGTTCAGGATCTGTTTTTATTCTTTCTTTATTTAAATGGGGCACAGGGAGGCATTTGAGACAGCAAGTCATTGAGAACCAGAATCAGGTAGTAATTTGAGGCTTGGACTACAATCCAGGAGATCAGTATTTGATTCTCCTCTTGGCCATAAAAACCCAGTGGGTGATCTTGAGCACATCACACACTGTCAACCCCAGAAAACCCTGTAATAGGTTTGCCTTAGGGTCGCCATAAGTCAGAAATGGCTAGAAGGCACACAACAAGAACAACTACTACTACAACCACCAACAACAGCTACAAGTACAACTATAGCAGTCTGGAAGGGAAATGAAAACTATGCTATGACAACTGCAAAAAAAAAAAGCTTGAGGTTAATTTTTTGAAATATATTATTTATTTTTAATATGTATATAGTCCTTCAAATAAATTCCCAGGAAATATTTCACATAAAAATACTGTAATACAAAAAAAAAGGTTTAAAAAGGTATTAGTACTAAAATGTAAACATGATTGTGGCAACGGAGCTCAAAGAAGTGTTAAAAAAAGTGCCAGGGAAGATATTTTTTAAAAAAGATCATAATGAACATTGAAAAAAGCAGAATGAAGATTACACCAACCATCATGCCAAAATACAAGCTGAAAAACATCCCCGTAGAATTTAAAGATAATGTAAAAAATAGATATAGAACTGTGCGAACTCTGGACTGAAGCCAAGAACAGTGTCAGAGAAGAATGCCAAAAAAGTGGGGGGGAGGGGTTGTGGCCAAAAACAAAGAAAAACCTCAGTGGATGACAGATAAAACTCTTCAAGCCATTAAGAAAAGACAAGAAGCAAAAATAAAAGGAGGTATGAATAGGCTCAGAACATTGATTGCAACTATTCAGCAAGGAACAAAGAGAATTCCTATAATAATCAATGCATAGAAACAGAAGATGACAACAAAAAGGGAAGAACAAGAGGCCTCTTTCACAAGATCTGACAAATCAAAGGGAAATTTAAGCCAAGTGCAGGGATGCTATATTACAGCAGCGGAACACATTACATGACCAAGTAGAAATAAAAAAGTGATGGAAACAATAAAAGAGATGAAAGAATGACAGATTAATTCAAGGAAGAACCATTTGAAGATGAACGTACAATTTTAGAAAGTGACATGGAAGCGGCACTCAGAGGACTTGGGAAAAAGCTACAAAGACAGAATCTACTCTAGTTCTAATTATAATGTGTCAACAAATATGGAAAACAAAACAATGGTAGAAAGATTGGAAGTGCTCGATATACATTCCAATCCCCAAGAAAGAAGACATCAAGGATTGCAATAACCACAGGGACATAGCATTAGTCTCCCATGCAAGCACAGTGATGGTCAAAATTCTACAACAAACATTTTTACCATATATGGAGCCAAATGTCGAGGATGAGTTTGGGAAACAAAGAAGCACTAGAGATTATATGGCAAACGTATGTTGGATAATGGAATGCACTAAACAATTTCAGAAGAAAATCATCTTGTTCTTTATGGAAGTGGTTCTTAACTTTTTCTTTACTGCGGAATCCCTGTAAATATAATTTGTTCCCAGAGATCCCTAAGACTTAACTCAAGATTTAAATATTTAAATTTAGATTTAAATATTCAAATTTATTCAAATATTTGTTTAAAGTTGCTCATCAGTTGCTCACACTTATCCATTAGTCTTCTAGTAGACGATGCAAAGAAAAGGGTGCTTACTAACGGTCTCTGGTGTAGCATGTTGAGATCCTTCAAGTGCCAGGACAGTAAAATACACTGGAATTTCCTAAAGGAAGGTTATGAAAGGGAGACAGGTCAAATTAATAGTTTCTTTTGTAGATACGAAGAACATAAACTCATCTGAAACGTGGTGCTGGAGAAGATTTCTATGGATAACATGAACTGATAAAAACAAACAGCAAATAAATAGGTCCTAGAGCAAATCAAGCAACACTCCCTAGAAGCCAAGATGACTAAACTGAGACTGTTGCACTTTGGACATATCATATGAAGACATGACTGACCAGAAAAGACATTAATGCTGGGTAAAGTAAAGGACAGTAGGAAAAGAGGCAGACTGCAGTACAGATAGATAGATTCAACTGGATAACAGTATGTGTAAAAGGGATCTAGGAGTCTTCGTAGACCACAAGCCAAACATTAGTCAGCAGTTCTTGGTTGCATCAATAGGAGTATGGTGTCTAGATCAAGAGAGGTAATGGTACCACTCTATTCTGCATTGGTTAGACCTCATTTGGAATACTGTGACTAGTTCTGGGCACCTCAATTCAAGAAAGATATCAACAAGCTGGAGCATGTCCAGAGGAGGGCGACCAAAATGGTGAAGGGTCTGGAAGCCATGCCCTCTGAGGAGCAGCTTAAGGAGCTGGGTATGTTTAGTTTGCAGAAGAGAAGGTTAAGAGGGGACATGATAGCCATGTTTAATTATTTGAAGGGATGTCATGTCAAGGAGGGAGCGGGCTTGTTTTCTACTGCTCCAGAGACTAAGACAAAGGCCCTTTCCGCATGGGGGGGGGGAACGGCTGAAAACACAGCTTAGCGGCTTTGTTTGCTGGCCAGCCGAGTCCGTCGCCACAAGGAGCAGCGCGAGTT
Organism: Cyclura pinguis; assembly: GCA_030412105.1. NCBI lineage: Eukaryota > Metazoa > Chordata > Lepidosauria > Squamata > Iguanidae > Cyclura > Cyclura pinguis. Next base: position 200,150,810 of record CM059601.1, read on the forward strand.
CACTGCTCTGCAGTCCTCTGGCGTCCCAAATGGCGGCTTCTGGTTGGTGGAGGCTGTCCACCAACCGGAGAAGCTCGCCAGCCGGAAGCCCGCCCCCAGCAGATCTGCAGGTACGCACTTGCGCGCACCTGCAAATCTGCTCCGGAGCCAGGTGACAGAGCGACGCGGGGTTGCGCGCTCCATGATTTTTAAAAACCTCGAAAAAGAGGTTTTTAAAAAACACACCGTGCGACCAGTTCCGGTCACTCCGGAGTGGACTGAGGTATGGAACTACAGAAAGTAGTCCACCCCAGTCCACTCTACGGTGCAGAAGACCTCCGTTAGAGGTCGCTCTGCACCGTTTTACTAGCCCGGTGTGCAAATGGCCAAGGAGCAATGGATTCAAGCTGCAGGAAAGAGATTTCACCTGAACCTCAGGAAGAACTTCCTGATGGTCAGAGCTGTCTGACAATGGAATATGCTGCCTCTATGGAGTGTGGTGGAATGTCTTTTTTTTAAGCAGAGGCTGGATGGCCATCTGCCAGGAACGCTTTGATATGTGTTCCTACATGGCAGGGAGTTGGATTGGATGGCCCCTGTGGTCTCTTCCAACTCTGTGATTCTATGATTCTATGATCTATAAGGCAGAGATGTCCCTGATTCTACAAGACTGCTGATGATCGGTGACTTTCAGGTCTCTCATTCATAGAGTTGCCACATATCAAGTTGATCTGACAGCAGTTAACAACTATCTGGAGGGCATGGATTTTTCCTTCCTGAAAAAACAGTCTTACCTCAAAATCCAGAACAAAGGGTCTTGGGAACAGCCAAGCACTATTAAGATGTGGCATCTTGCTCACCAACTAACAACAAAATCATCTGTATAATCAGCTATGTGAAATGTATATTGTGAACAGTTGCAAGGGCTGTGTATTGTGAAAAGTTTTAACTAGTTCCTCTAGGACTTTCATAGGAAGTCTCTCCATATTTAGCCAGTGACCTACTTGCAACCTCTGTTGCCTCACACAGTTAACAGAAAGGAAGAGATGTGATTAATTGATTAGGAGGTGAGTTTATCAAAGGGACAAAGAAGATTAACACTCAGGTAGGAAATTGGTGACTGCCTTTGAAAGAGGTAAATAAATCTCTCAAAGGACAGAACCAACTGGCACTTTTGCTACATGTAATGAACAAATTACACTTTCAGCTCATATTTCCTGTAGTGTGCCCTGTTGATGAAAGGCCAAAAAAGCGACAACTTCCTAATTAGTTAACACTGGGTGACAAATTAAAAACTTTCAAGGAAAAGTCAGAGATCAAGGAAGATGAAGAAGAGCAAAGAGAACTGATGGCAGGCAGTAAGATCTCTGCAAACACCACTCTAAGGATGAATTCATGCATTCAGTACACAGTATTTACAGTTTTCAGTTTACTGTTGTGACTTAATAGTGAAATACAGAAGCAAAGGTTATAGCTTGAGAACATTTGCAACATAATGGGAAATCAGAATAACGGGCTGGCATCAGAGGCCTGTCTTTCTTTAATTTTTATATCAATAAACCATTACATCCACTTATTACAGTAATAAAGGTTATTATAGTTATTATCGTAGGGGATGCCACGTTCACATGTGCAGAATCAGACTAAGGTGATTCTTAATGGTTTCAGCTAAGCATAGCAAAAAGTAATGTGTGCATCTCAATTATTGCAAGATCAGTGCATGAGGGGGATTGCATTATAGAAAAATCTGTCTTGCATTTATGGAAAGATAGTCAAGAAAGTTAAAGTACACTGGCATCTGGGCATTCTGTTGGCAACTGGAGAAACCATAGTCAGGATATAAATGGAGCTAAGCTGTATTTTCTAATGATAAAAATCCCAGGACTCCATAGGATGGAACCATGGTAGTTAAAGTGGAGTCATAGGGCTGTTATTGTGGAGTTCGAAAGGGCACATAATATATAATGTGCATTGGGCTGAGGGGAACAAAGTTCATGGAGTGACCAGGAATCCCAGAGAAAGCTATAATTCTGAGCATTCTGATAAATGAATTATGATTTCACAATACTGTAATGTGCGTGCATACACATAGACATAAAGTATTATATTTCTTGATTTGGGTTTTTACGTTTTTAGGTTTTCCTAAAGTGAGTACATAAATTCAAAGCCTTCTCTGCTTAAAAGCACAGTTTTATGTGTTCCTCCATATTGTTGCTTGGCTACATACTTTTGGCCATACTATGAGGTTGTTCAGCCATATATACTTTGAAAGCACATTTGGCTCAGTTCTTCTGACCAAAATAGGTGAGAAGTCTGAGGTTCATGAACAGATATCTCACTTTTTCAAGTCAGCCTTCTCAGTCTCATTGCCTCTAGATGTTTTGGGCTACTGCTCCTAGCAGCCCCATCTTGGATGTCCAATGGTAAGGGGTGGTGGCTTCATAGGTGAAAACATCTGGAAAGGCACAAATGTGATGGCAAAAACAGGGGTACATTCCTGCATTTGGATCAAAATTTCAGTGACAGAGGAGCAGGGGTTTAACTTCTTGTGCCTGTAATTATATCTGAGATGCGCTTTAAAAAAAAACAACCTGCTGATATTCTAAAATTTTTTTTTTTTTAATTCCCCAGATAGATAGCCATGCCTGGAGTCAACTGATATTTCAGATAGGTTACCAGGAAGCGGAACCATGACTAAAGAATCTGTACCCTATCGTTTATGTAAGTCTGTTGAATTCTAGCCTTCAGTCCCTTCCGTTGTATAATGTCCATCCCAACTCATTGCTATCCTATACGATTTATGGGATTACTTGGCTTACAAGTGACTTTTCATTTGTCCCTGAGCCACTATTTGGGAATCCCTGACTGGTGAAACCATGACACCCACACAAAAAAGCTTCTTTCCATTTTTTTTTTCATTTAGAAATGGACACTAAGACGTGTCGAGTTTGAGATAGGCTGACTTCCCTAATCAATATCCCTGTGGCATGCTCTCCTTGCTTCAGACATATTATGGGTTATTCCTTGAAACCCTTTCATCTTCCTCCTACAAAAAGGATTCAATTTATCAAGTTACTGCAAAGTACCGTGCATGAGGAATTTTGTCAGACCAGCTGTATGCAATAATTACATGCTTCTTCCATAGGAAACCATGGCAACTCTGAATAACCAGCACAGATACTGCCACAAAATATTTCCAAGGTTGCGCAGGGGAAGGTGGTGGAAAAGGAGAGGCTGTCAATAGGAGGAGAATCAAGTGTTGCAACTGGCAGAAATAAAAACCCACGGCTGAGTCTATGAATAGCTGTTTTAGGCTTCTAAATTAAATGTAAATGTAAAGTATTTCTGTGCTGCTATCTTTTTGCAATTAGACACTGAAGAAGTAAAAGTAGTGTATTGGTGTGCATCACATTTCCACCATGGGCTAATTCCAATAGTTGTCTTCAGATGGTCAGTTCAGACCTCTGGCAAGAGTGATCAGTTCCTTCTCTAGCAGCCCTTGGGATGGGGACAGAAAGACTGAGAGAAGGGATGACAGAAGGAGGAAGGGGGAGAGAGGGAGAAGAGAAGTAACCCATCCAGCTTTGCTTGTCAACCCACCCAGCACAGACTTCAGCCACATGTGATCCCCCAACAAAGCACCTCTGAAGAAATACAAAAAAGATCTCTGCGGAATCCTAAAGACTGACAGGTTTTATTTGGTATAAGCTTTCATGGACAGTAACCCATGTGTTACTCTCGGTAGAAAAATAAAAGGTTCTTTACAGAAACAACTCTGTAGTCTGAAGGTGAATTAATCAATTTATACTATCAACCTGTTTCTAAACACCAAGAGGAACAGAGACATCAAAGATGATGAAGTAAAACTCACAAGTCTTATTTTTTTAGTCCTTGACTATTCATATTACGCTTTAATAAATTTCAGTGCAGGATTATCCTGAGTAGTGCGGATGCTGTTTTTATTGTTTGCGATCCCAGCAGTAATGGCAGCAGTGTCCATTGACTGGTTGGTGTTATTGCCTGTGAGGCTCCCTGCCATTAGGGGGAAATTATTTTAATGCTTCCGTAAACAAGGACATAGAGCCAGGAGAATAACGGTATTTGTTTCACTGACACAGACCCAACTGTCTGATTTCAGTCCTGTTTATCAAATTAAAATTTGGATCAGATTCAAGCTGTCCAACCTGCCAACTTACTGTAAGGCTCACTCCCACTATTAAGAATCATTCAACCCCAGCAATGCAAAGATTGCAACCTTCACTACATCAAACAGGTGTTCTTTATTGTGCCAAAGGGAAGCTCTGTGTTTGGAAATGGGAATGAAAGGATAATACATTCTGCAAATCAAATTTATTCACTCCTGAGCAATTTGCCTTTTATTTTTTTATTTTTTTTCAGTTTCCCATGTCTTCAAGTAGGTCACCTCTCTAGGCAACACTGGGTGGCATGGTTAATTTGTAAAGGAATGAAAGCTGAGGCCATTTCTGCACTACACTGTTACAGTGCTATTATTCCACTTTCAACATCTCATAGAATCCCGGGGTTTGCAATTTAGGGAGGGGCATTTAGAATTCTCAGTCAGAGAGCTCTTCAGCCTCAGTAAACTACAAACCCCAGAATTCCACTTTCATGTTGAAAATGGAATAATAGCACTATAACTGTGTAGTGCAGAAATGGCTTAAGTTTGAGCTTCACACTTTACAAAATATCCATTTAGGTCTGGAAATTTGGTCCACAATTTCCAAATCTGTAGGCTTAGTACATATCCTTCTGGTGTATAGTTGTTTCCAAATGTTCTACTGCTGTAATTCCTCCATTGGCATGGCTCTCATATCATACAAGTAACGACTGTAAGAACTGTATCTTTGATGTATGCTTTTTATAAACTATTAGAAATCAATAAGCTTGTTTCATTTTGGTATTGTTCTCTCCTACTCCTCCTTTTCTTCTTCTTCTATTTCTATTCTGCTTTGTTCCCAGTTCAGTAGTCAAAGCAGTTTAGAAAACTAACTCTTAGAACACAACACAAAATATTTAGTCTAAAAACCTGTGAAAAACATTCTCTGTGCTTCAAAACTTACTGTCCAAAAGGGGAGTTATATACTTTTCATGAAACACCTTTCTAAATATTAATTGTACTCATAAACAAGACATAAAATATTTTGCATTTCCTGCTACTGTCATAAGGCTTCAGCTGAAAAGTACACTCAGGTTAAATGGTTCCCTTTTGCTTTTTATTCCGCATCATCAGAATTCATACCTGCACACAAATTGTCCAAAGCGGTTGAAAGGAATCATTACGTTGTGTGTGAATATCCTAAGACATCGCTGTGTTTTCATTTGTGTTGGGGGCTATTTCTCAGCAAAAAGAATGCAGCTCTAACTTCTTGGCACTTGTAATTTATCAAGAGGTTTTCCTCACTGAAATCTATTTGCTATACTTCAACTCCAATATTGAAAACGAATTTGGAGAAAAATAAGTGATGTTCTTTCTCATATCATTTTGTTTCTGTTCTGAAGACATGCGTACAACCAAACATACTACACTTAGCCTTCAGCCTGTCATATCTTGGGAACACGGAAGAGCTGCCTTCTATACCCACCGTTACAAGGCTCGGTTCACCACTAGACCATCAAAATACATTTTTCTTCACCATCCTTATACACTCTCTATATCTAGCTAGAGAAAGAACTTATTTTTGTTTCCCAAAAAGGATATAGGCATGAAGGAATGTTGCAACAAACATTGCTGCAGAAGAGAAATACCTGTTCATTCAGAAAGAATGTGTCAATGACTCAAATCAGCTTTCCAATACTTTTACAGACACCACGATGTTGTATTCTCGAATTAAGTGTACAGTTTATATAACCAAATAACTTGTCCTCTGTGACATCTATAGAAACGTCAGACAGGCCTTCAGATGTGGCAAAATGTGCAGTAAGGTCCTCTGAGTCCCAGTTTTGGGGGAAAGGTGGGATACAAATATAAATAAGATGGTGATGATCATTGTGGTGGTGGTGGTGATGGTGATGGTGGTGGCAATGGCTGGAATCCTGCTGAGGAGTTATGAATGTGTAACCATTATGAAGTGACTCCCAGCCTGACTCCCACAATCCCCATTTACCATGAAGCAGCCACTGCAATCAGTGGAGGTCCTTCCCCTGTCACTTGGGAAGCTGCTGACCGATGTTCCCGTCTCCTCCTGTGAGCAATCTCTTTTGCAACAGCCAAAGGAATCATCCTTATTGCAATTCTCACATGGGAGATTACTCCCTGAGGGATATGTGGGGAACAGCAGTCAGTTGCTTCCCAAGCAACAAGAGAATAGACCCTCATCAATCACAGTGGCTACTTTCTAGTAAGTGGAGATTGGGGGACCTTCACGGTCCCTAAATGTTCCCTAAATTAGGGAATACATACGAATCATGAATACCAAACAGTTACAAATTTGTAACTCCCCACAACAATAATTTGTCAGGGGGCCATAAATGAGTATGAGACTGATAGAACAGCTAAATAAATGCAAGGATTCTCATACTGAACATAAAACAAATTCCAAAGGGCACATTGTGGTGATATCTTTATTAGGCTAACCACCTAATAAAACTCACCTTTCAAAACTCACATTTCCTCATTACAGAAAGATGGTTTATAAAGCATGAAAGGGAAGGGACATGGCATTCTGAACAGCCCATGTAGACTATAGAATTAGGACATATTCCCAAGGGCCATGAGTTTGTTAAGGGAGTTTTTTAGAAGGCAATGCAGTTTGATTCTCTATATGAAAATACAAGTAATTAAATTTACTCACAGGTAACACTTGGCTGGTGTGAAAAAAAATGGATGTTTTGCATTAATCTTTGTGAGAGCCACAAGGCTCACAGTCTTTGGGCAATCTCTCCACCACCATAGTCTTCACCATAGTCAGGATGATGGTAGGCAGTGTCACCACAAATTGACTGCACAGGGGAATGATGCATACCTGCAGGTCAGCCCAAATGCTAAAAGAAGCTAAAAATGTGACTGGTTAGGTTGAGGGAGAGCAAAGAACCCTTTAACTGGCCCTAATGAGTCAGCATGGTGTAGCAGTTTGAGCCTTGTACTACATCTCTGGAGACCAGGGTTTAATTCCCTGCTCAGCCATAGAAACCCACTGGGTGACCTTCAGTGCATCACACACCCTCATTCCCCAGAAAACCCCTTGATAGGTTCACCTTAGGATTGCCATAAGCCAGAAACAACTTGAAGGCACACCACCACCACAGCAACAACAACAATGCAGTAAAGCAGATAGTACAAGAAAGAGTAGGGGAGAGAGGTCAGAAAAGACAAGGAACAAATAAATCAGCAGAGAGGAGGATGTAAGAGTCTGGAGATTTGGGCAGTTGTTCCATTTACTTCCCCGTCCACTGGACCTTTTGAGTCTATTTATCTAATCTAAGATATGTGTGTGTGTGAGAGAGAGAGAGAGAGAGACCGCCTTCAAGTTGTCTGTCAGCTTATGGAGACCTCATGAATTTCATGGGGTTTTCTTAGGCAAGGAATACTCAAAGGTGATTTTGCTAGTTTCTTCTTCTGAAATATATCCTACAGCACTTGGAATTGGTTGGCAGTCTTCCATCCAAGTATTAACCAGGGCTGGCCCTGGTTAGTTTCCAAGATCAGACAGAATTTGGTGCCTTTAGAGTATTTAGGCCCTTGATCAAAGGTTCAGAGAGCAAGAAGATCTAGACCCTGGCCTCTCAAGCTTAACTCAAACTGTGTGTGTGTGTGTGTAGGTTCTTGTTATTCAAAACATGCTAGCTGCTGGATGGCAAGACTTTCAGACAAAGCATTTAAATTCTGTTTAAATTAATGCTGTTTTTTTAAAAAAAATATAGGATAGTTTATTTGTGTTTCCTTTTTACTTT